>BJKM01000174.1:0-600000 GCA_015082035.1 Chaenogobius annularis | reverse complement strand
CCCGTGGTTTAGACATCTGACTGGTACTTTGGACTTGTCTAAACTACAATTGAAGGGTATCTACAGTGCAAAGTTGACATTTTTTGAGCTTGTACTGCTGTCATCACACTATTCCAGGATTTGTCTTTAAGCCTCGCTCACGCTGGTTTCACGGCTCCAGTTCGTGAGCGTGTGTCAATCTTTGAGCCACAGAAACCACTCTGGCTCTGGCTCGCAGCAGAGCGCCGCACCTTGGTCGATCAGATGCTAATCACGTGCTTTTCTGTGGCGAGAGCGATTCAGCCAGATTACATTGGTTTGTAACGTTCCGTGACAGGTAAACAAAGGCAGTAAAACTCCAGTGTGACAATGGTATTCTCAAAAACACAACTCATATTCTTTCAACAGTAATGTGGGGGGAGTTCTTTTATAGAACTCCTACTGGAAAATTATAAAAGAGCAAAACTTCTGCTGATGTGAGGGTCCCGACACACATCCCAGCAGAAGTCTTACCTGTGTCTGTCATGGTTTCACACCGACGCCCTCTCGCTTCGACCTCGTTTACATTTATGTATCGTTTCAATTCGATTTTGGCCCCGTCTTGAAACGCTTGCGCCGCCACGCCCACCAGGATGTACGGCGACTGTGAAGGATGATCAGCGTATACGTTCTGCTACACAAACACCTCTGGGACGTTTGTGTGTCCAGTCAATGAACGCTTTTAAACCTTCATAATAAATTACCACTCATTCGTCGGTGCTGTTTTGGCGCACCACTGACCGACCACTGGGAAGGGGACGGTCTAAAGTTCAGACCACCCTGCACAACGCTCTCTGTTTGAGTTCTCCCTGGCACAGTTCTTACATCCGCAGACCCTCGCTGGACCCGCTGAGCAGTCAGATTGTGTGCGCCACAAACACGTCGCTCTATTTGACGTTCACTCCCACTGCTGACAGTAGTGGGCGCTGCAACATCTGAACACTTCAGAGCCGTAGTCTGCAGAGTGCTTTTCCTAATATGGGTATCATTTTAAAGGACACATATTATGCTAAATGCTGCATCTCAGGATGTTGAATGATGAAGAGCAACACATCGGTCCTGAAGATGATGCAGGAGAGCAGATAAAAGAAATGAGCCACACAATTCTATTAGCTCCAAATATGGATGTCAGTTTGTTTAACAGTATTGGGGGGAGTTCTTTTATAGAACTCCTACTGGAAAATTATAAAAGAGCAAAACTTCTGCTGGTGTGAGGGTCCGGACACACATCCCAGCAGAAGTCTTACCTGTGTCTGTCATGGTTTCACACCGACGCCCTCTCGCTTCGACCTCATTTACATTATTTATCATTTCAATTAGAATTTGGCCCCCGTGGTTTAGACACTTTTCACTTGAACTAGTTCTGGAAACAGGGCTTGAACTGGTTCTTTGGAGTTGTCTAAACTTGACTTAAACTATGTGTTCTACTAACTAAATGTGTACTTTCCAGCTGCTCAGACCAGTCGGCTGTTCAGAACGGCGATCAGACACTTCCCCAAGAGCCTTTTCCACGCTCTGTCCCAGGAAAACATCACCAGCAACTTCCACTATTGGGGTCTGTCAGTTCAGGTAGAGCAGCTTTAACATGCATTACATCATATATTATTAGAATATCAGGTTTTGTCCAGATTAGATTCTCAATTGACAATCGCGTGTGCAGTTAAGTGTGCGTATACATAACTAACGTTGCTTTGAAACGGCATTAAACGTCAATCTCCTTAGAGGCAAGCAGGGGGCGCCACTGGGCCAAGTGACAGGTCCGATCTCCGTTTTGACAGGTTCACTTTGCGGTTCGATCTAGTTTCTAGTCCAGCTTTAGCCACGCCTCACAGCGCCATAAACTGGGAATTCACTTTGTGTGAATTGCTGCGCTCGACCTCATTATTTAAAAAGTGTAATTCAGGTCTGATGTAGGTTGTCTTTATTCAGAAAACATTTGGGGCGACATCAGAACAAGGCCAGAGAGTGAAAAGACAGAATCAAAAGGAAATTGAATAATAAAACTTCAGTTAGCCCTCATAATGTGTGTTTTTAAACTCACAAAAAAGACCATTTATGACATAAATAATGGATTGAAAACATAAGGGACAAGCAAAAACATCTTTGTAAAGACCAGACCGGTAAAGTTACATAGTGCACCTTTAAACGGTATTGCAAACTGACCCTGTGTTGACCTTGACATGTCATATATTGTAACCCACAGAATTACAGCAGAAATGCCGACCTCAAGAGGTTTTACAAGGTCCTGTCCACCAACACAGACGGGAAGGTAGAATTCATCTCCACTATGGAAGGTAATACATTTACTCAATGGTTTATCAGACACACACATGTTGGTGAAGTCACATGTCAGCAAGAACATATGTGTGAAGTGAGCGTGTCGAATGTTACGTGCAAAAGATCTGCTCAGTCTGCACTGCTTCAATCTGTCCGCTGGGGGGCAGTATTACCCCACACTTCATCAACAAACTGCGCAACAAGTCATGGACAGTTCAGTTCCATACAAGACACGTAGTTACAGGAACCGTACGTATGATTTCGATTGTCTCCAGATGTGAGGAAAACGTACTCAAATCAAACAGCGATTATTAATGAAACGTTATTCTGACTTAAAAATGGACACGTTCCAATCAGAACGCAGAATGAGTCTCACATGAGTCTCTCGTCTGCGTTTGAATGTTGAAATTGTGTCGTTTTATTGGATTTTGAACCATGAGTCAGGAACATGAGTTTGAACTGTAGCCCCGCCCTCTTAGTCCTTTGTGTTTCTGATATTGCCCCGTGACACAGAGACTACTGTGTTGCTAGTGTCATGTAGTTATTGTCACACGGGTCGCTCTGTGGGGGCTGGAAAGAAGCTCCATCAGTGACGAACGTCCTCAGGCAGTGGAACAAACGCAGACAGTTCAGGTCGTGTGGAGGAGTTAGGAGGTCTGGGACACGAGCATGACGGACTCTTAAATATATTTAAGTAAACTGTGGGCCTGGGGCAGGAGCATGACAGTCTGTGGGCCTCTACCTGGTTATTTAGGGTCTGTTAACGCACTCAGGTTTGTGAGGGCCAAACACCAATAGAATCAAGCGTAGAAGCACAGATCTCCTCCACCCTCTTAAACTAGAGGGTCCATTCTGAATACTGAACCATGACAGAGAATCACGTATCTGGGAAAGTGATTTCCCATGACGCTTAGGGAGCGTTGTCCCTGATTGGTTCCCTCTGACAGTAGTGGTTCTTTTTGGTATTACATTCAGTGGTTATTTCCCAACAAAATGCTTTGTAAATTGCATACATTAAGTTATTATGTCTGATTTGTTTCACATTTATCTGCATTAACAAAACTGCATTATATCAAGGGTACTTTTCTTAAACTAAAATAAAATCATGTACAGACCCTTTTCAGGCTCTGGCAGCCCACCTTCAGTTGTGAATGTTTTTAAATAGCTGACAGATTTTCTGTTATTCTGTGTTTAATGACAAATATGATGCATTATTCATATTGTTATTGGCCTTTAAAATGCCCTTAAAACAGCACATGACTTCTTCTACCAGTTAAGCGTTCCCTCATTGGTGTTAGCCCTCCCTCTACTGGCAGCAGAGGGAATTACAATGGGGAAATAAACAAAGGCTAACTTTCCCTCGACATGCTAACGTGAGCATGCAGTTCTAATGAATGTGTGTTGACAGAACAAATGCTCAGAACACGTCTGGTGATGATTGATGGACTTAAAACAGAGCAGACGATTTTGGAGCTTTTGACTTCACAAATCTGGGAAATTGGAAATAGGATGAACACTTAAAGGACCATATATAATAACTTGATTCTGCTTTGTGGTCATCAGCCTACCGTTACCCGTTCTACGCCGTACAATGGCACCCGGAGAAGAGCCCCTTTGAGTGGATCGACAAGCCCGGCATGGATCGACAAGCCCGGCATGGTCCACTCTGCGCCTGCTGTGCAGACCTCCTTCTACACAGCCAGCTTCTTTGTCTCGGAAGGTAACCAAGTCGAACGAGTATAAGAGGACTTCAGAAGGATAATCCTCATGTGCAGTTAAAGCCGCAGATTGTCTGGTGGGAAGTTGGTCAACCTGCTTGTCTCCATGGAGATGTTATTGCTTGGTTGGCAATGTTCCACAGAATGGCATTAAACTTGCCTATATCCATGGAGAAAAAGAGGTCAAGTTACAGGTTAGATCTGTGGACCCTGTTCACTCCTGTAATTGAGTAAATGCAACTTAGATTCGTTTGATGCCACTGTGGAATATTCCCGGCTAAATTACATTGTGTCCTTTTAAGTTTGATTTGAGTTATTTTGGAGAATGTAATTTCTACTGCGATAAATAACAACACAATTCTTCAAAAGGGTCATTCACATCAAAGACCCTAATAGCCAGTAGTAGCACCAGGGGGTGTCAGATTTGCAAAGAAAGTATTCCGTAAAATAAATGGTGAAATACATTTGAGATCTTTTTTGTCTTTTTCAGCCCGGGAAGAACCAGCACAAGTTTTCGAGTGAACAGGAGGAGGAGAAGGCTCTCATCTACAACTATATCCCATATTTTAAATCACATCCTTTTTACTTCGTGCAGATGTACTACTTCGACTGATAAGTGCTGCTGTTCAATATAAAATACAAATCCTGTTTGTAAATACTGTTATGCACTCATTTCCCCTGCTCAGCTCCAGTGTGTTGTGTAAAATGCCTGCTTTGTGTTCAGACTGTAGCGTGTGTTTCTGTTTCAGATGGCACAGGGGTTGGTATCTGAATCAAGACTAATATTTATACAGTTTATGGAGCTCAACAGTGAGCACTTGCTTCCAGAAGTGAAATTCCTTTTCATTTATTTTTTATTTAGTTTTAAATGTCTTTTTTGCAAGTCTGTGTAATCCCTCAAGTCTTTTTTGCACTGAAAAAAGAAAGTGTTACAGACATTAGTTTCCACATAGCTATTTTTTATTTGATTTATTTGATTGGGACAGTGTATGTTAAGGGAGAGACGTGATACGACATGAACGCAAACACTGGATTGTAGCTGAGGGGGTCACAGAAGGGCCAACAACAAAACAAATGAATTTTAAAAATGTACAAAAATACATTGAACAATCCACATTATTGCACAGTACACTCATTGTACAGTACTCATTGTACAGTCCACATTATTGCACAGTACACTCATTGTACAGTCCACATTATTGCACAGTACACTCATTGCACAGTACACTCATTGTACAGTCCACATTATTGCACAGTACACTCATTGCACAGTACACATTATTGCACTGTACACTCATTGCACAGTACACATTATTGCACAGGTCACATTACTGCACCGTTTTCATATTGCACCGCCTGCTCATTGCACAGTTCACTAATTGCACAGTACACATTATTGCACAGTCCTCACATTGTACAGTCCACATTATTGCACAGTCCACTCATTGCACAGTCCACATTATTGTACGGTCCTCATATTGCACAGTCCACATATTGCACAATCCACTCATTGCATAGTCCCCATATTGCACAGCCCACTCATTGCACCATCCTCACATTGCACAGTCCACATTATTGCACAGTCCGCATGATTGCACAGTCCACATGATTGCACAGTCCGCATTATTGCACAGTCCACATTATTGCACAGTCCACATTATTGCACAGTCCACATTATTGCACAGTCCACATTATTGCACAGTCCACTCATTGCACCATCCTCACATTGCACAGTCCATATTATTGCACAGTCCTCATATTGCACAGTCCACATTATTGCACAAATTGCCCACATATTCGCATACTGTACAGTACCTGCAGTTATGTTATGTCTCAGAGAAAGTCAAATTAAAATCCAAATTGTCGCTATAAATGACCAAAGTTTGAGTTTCAATTCAATCTATTTTTGTAACGCCCAAAATCACAACAGCAGTTGGCTCGAGGGGCTAAAGTGGGGGGGGGGGGGGTCCGATACTCTCAGTGTTAACAGAAGACTCTCGCACAGAACATTTAACAAACTCCTTCAGCTCTGGCCGTGAACGTAGATGTTGTTGATATTCGATTAAATGCTGTCGATCATATTTATGTTTGCTCTGTTGTTTCCAAAATTGTTCAGAAAATAATGTAAAATAAATGTAATGTAATGTAAATGTAATAATAAAATGATGATTGCAATTACAAAATGTTTTCATCAATTCATACATGTTTTTTAATCAATAATTGTGATTATTCAGGACACAATAATTATATATATTTTTTTTACTATTAATTATTATACTATTATTCGTTTCAATTCAGTCTATACTGTAAAAAAGTAAATGTTAAATTTCACAAATCTGCACACATTTGACCGCATGGTAAGGACTGTGTGAATGAATGATTAAGGATTTTATTTTATTTTGTTTTTTATACACTAAACACTAACATGAGATTGTAACACGACAGAAACTTTGGAGTGTTCATGTTATTTATCTCTTAACTTTCAAAAAATGTATTCCTGTCCTGAAATTTGCATTAACAATTATAATAATATGCATTTACTTTTCTATGTCTTATCACGTCCAGTAGATGGCGCTGTTCATTCATCCTCATTTATTCTCAGCATAAATATAGACAATTTTAATACAATTTTAATCATCTTCTTAAATACAGTTTAGTTTATTTCCACACATTTAATTTTTCAAGCTGGGGTGAAGCGAATATTGCACCAAAAAGAGGAATTTCAATGCAGTTTTAAGTGCCCCCTACAGGCCGGACGACTCACTGAACTGAAACACAGTTAAGATAAATACATTTTTGAATTTTGCTAAAAAAAAAAATTCAAATGTTATCACAGAATGGCACATTTTTTAGGTTTATAATTTCACTTCCTGTTTGTAATTGATGACATCACACTGGGCAAAAACTCATCCAACGTGTTTTTTTCTTTTTGTTTGTTGTTTTTGCATTTCTATTGGACCGGCAGTTGAACTTTATTCAACCGGGCTTTCTGTCAGCTGGACAAAGGTATTTGAAGTGTGAAAACATTCGGTTTAGGCCCGGTCTAGTCCTGGTCTAGTCATACTCTAGTCCTGGTCTAGTCATACTCTAGTCCTGGTTTAGTCCTGGTCTAGTCCTGGTCTAGTCATAGTCTAGTCCTGGTCTAGTCATACTCTAGTCCTGGTTTAGTCCTGGTCTAGTCCTGGTCTAGTCCTGATTTAGTCCTGGTTTAATTCTGGAATAGCTCTGGTTCAGACTCATTTGGTATCTCTAGCCCTGACAAAAGGATATACGTTTGTTAGGGGGGGAAATTGGGGGGAAATTGTGCGGTGGTCTAGTCATACTCTAGTCCTGGTCTAGTCCTGGTCTAGTCCTGGTCTAGTCCTGGTCTAGTCTTGGTTTAGTCCTGCTTTAGTCCTGGTTTAGTTCTGCTTTAGTCCTGCTTTAGCCCTGGTTTAGCCCTGGTTTAGTCCTGGTCCTTCTAGTCCTGGTCTAGTCTGGTCTAGTCTGTGTCTAGTCCTGGTACAGTCCTAGTCTAGTCCTGCTTTAGCCCCGCTTTAGTCCTGGGTTAGCCCTAGTATAGTCCTGGTTAGTTCTAGTCTAGTCCTGCTTTAGCCTGCTTTAGTCCTGGTTTAGCCCTGGTTTAGTCCTGCTTTACTCTTGATTTAGTTCTGCTTTAGCCCTGCTTTAGCCCTGTCCAGCCCTGCTTTAGCCCTGCTTTAGTCCTGCTTTAGCCCTGGTCTAGCCCTGGTTTAACCCTGGTTTAGCCCTGGTCTAGCCCTGGTTTAGCCCTGCTTAGCCCTGCTTTAGTCCTGCTTAGTCCTGCTTTAGTCTGCTTAGTCCTGCTTTAGTCCTGGTTTAGTCCTGCTTTAGTCCTGCTTTAGTCCTGGTTTGTCCTGCTTTAGTCCTGCTTTTCAGCCCTGGTCTAGTCCTGGTTTAGTCCTGCTTTAGCCCTGCTTTAGCCCTGGTCCAGCCCTGGTTTAGCCCTGCTTTAGCTCTGCTTTAGCCCTGGTCTAGCCCGGTTTAGCCCTGCTTTAGCCCTGTTTAGCCCTGGTTTAGCCCTGCTTTAGCCCTGGTCTAGCCCTGGTTTAGCCTGCTTTAGCCCTGGTTTAGCCCTGCTTTAGCCCCCGGTCTAGCCCCGGTTTAGCCCTGCTTTAGTCCTGGTTTAGCCCTGCGTTTAGCCCCCTAGCCCTTTAGCCCTGCTTTTAGCCCTGTCTAGCCCTGGTTTAGCCCTGCTTTAGCCCTGGTTTAGCCCTGCTTTAGCCCCGGTCTAGCCCCGGTTTAGCCCTGCTTTAGCCCTGGTTTAGCCCTGCTTTTAGCCCTGGTCTAGCCCGGGTTTAGCCCTGCTTTAGCCCTGGTCTAGCCCTGGTTTAGCCCTGGTCTAGCCCTGATTTAGCCCTGCTTTAGCCCTGGTTTAGCCCTGCTTTAGCCCGGTCTAGCCCTGGTTTAGCCCTGCTTTAGCCCTGGTTAGCCCTGGTTTAGCCCTGCTTTAGCCCTGGTCTAGCCCTGGTTTAGCCCTGCTTTAGCCCCGGTCTAGCCCTGGTTTAGCCCTGCTTTAGCCCTGGTTTAGCCCTGGTTCAGCCCCTGCTTTAGCCCTGGTCTAGCCCTGGTTTAGCCCTGCTTTAGCCCCGGTCTAGCCCTGGTTTAGCCCTGGTTTAGCCCTGGTTTAGTCCGTCCCAGTTGTTTCTTCAGCTCCTCTGACAGAGGCTTATATCTGTCTGAATGGAGGCCTTGTTTACAATAAGGAGCATTGTTTGTTAAAGCACTTTATAATTATAAACACTTTACAAAATGCTGCACAGACATCAAAAGAACATTAAACAATAAACAGAAACATTCAAATCAATTCAAACCCACCACTGACAAGGCCCTGTCCCGTCTGGTGGAGGTCCGAGACATAATGTGGGGTCCGTTCAAAGCTTTAAAAACAAAAACAATCTTAAAATCACTTCTAAAACCAGCAGGAAGTAACTGTGTAAAGTGTTACAGTCGTCCCGATGAGGCAAAAGCGTCAAATGTAAAGTGTGACGGTGGGTTTTTAAGGGTCCGGTCAACAAGGGAACAACCAGGTCCAGACAGAAAGACCCCGGCCTTTCCCCCACTCCAAAGTAACAGTATGTGTCACTTTCTGGAGCTGGAAAGTCACTCGCATGAAATCCATGGAAATACAAAGTTAAACCCACACTTCGGAACATTCTGCGTGGACATATGCCATACTGTAGGATATTATAGGAACAACATTTCCATGGAAACGAGCAGGGGGAGGCTCTTCTTCCAGGTCTGTGGAGATCCAGCCGACTCACAACAAAGGTACAGCTTTTTCCCGCTACATCTTTAAGTGAAACATCAATATGAAAACGCATATGTTTGACTTTATCTTTTTGGTTGAAAAGTTACATACTGGGGCTTTAAGTCTGTTGAGTGTTTCAGATACACTTTACTTGCAGTCAGCGCCTCCCTTTAGACAAGACAGCGATTTAGCGGAACCCTGTCAGAGGAGCTGAAGAAGCTACTTGGATGAGTGACAAAAACGCCCAGTTTAATGACATTTTCTCTTATTATGGAAATCTTTGGAACAACTGGCATAAAGGCTGATTATTGTTGCCATCGTATTTTTTTTTTGCTTGGTTTATCTTATTG
This sequence comes from Chaenogobius annularis, assembly GCA_015082035.1. Taxonomy (NCBI): domain Eukaryota; kingdom Metazoa; phylum Chordata; class Actinopteri; order Gobiiformes; family Gobiidae; genus Chaenogobius; species Chaenogobius annularis. Next base: position 590,368 of record BJKM01000174.1, on the reverse strand, counting down.
TTCGCTATTATCATTATTTATACATTTATTTTCAAGTGTATTAACATAATTTACAATATCTACCGGCGACATTCAGACCATTCGACCGGAGACAAACCGAAAAAGCGCGCAATGACCCCAGAGAAGAGCACGTAAACCGTCTCCAGCCTTCAGCTCGTCGCGTCCTTTAATCTCGCCGCTCCTCCAGCTCGCGCCGCCTCTGCGCATGCTCAGAGCGCGTCCCCTCGCCTCTCGGCAGCATCAGCACCAGCTCTGCACCGGACGAACGGACGGACGGGGTGCTCTGTGGGTGATGGAGCGACGCGCTGTGCACCTCCGACATGGCACACGCTCGTCTTTACGCGCCGTTTCCGAGGTGAGTTAAACGCGGTCACTAACCGCTCGAGCCACCGCGTGTTTCCGTCTCCCCCCCACCCCTCCCCCACACTACCCTAGCCCCCATCCCCCGCGCGGGGCATTGGACGCTCCCTGCCCGCGTTTTTTTGTCAGAGCCGGTGTTTCTCGCGTACAGCTGACGCTCGGGGTCGCTGCCGCTGCGTAATTCCCCCCCCCCCCCCGCGTTTCTTCATTCTCCCGTATTTGCGCGCGCTATCTGCCGTTTGCTTTACGCGCGACAATAAACAGCCGTTAGCGTCAGTTGGTTCTTATCTTCATCATGCATCATCAGCATCGGGTCCCGCTCGGGGCGACGTTTATTTTCATTCTTTCGCACGCGCGCATACACATGCAACACTGCACCGCCCGCGCGCACACGTACGGGAAGGTGGGGGGTTGGGGTTGGGGGGGGAGACGTGCGCGCGTCGCAGACAGACTGTAAGGTTTCGGGGATGATTTGGACACGGCACAAGGTTTCATAGGAACTTCTCTCCGACACTATATATCTACCAAAACCCTCCCTAATTACCTTTCAGTGAAACACGCATTCCGGCGTGCGCAACCCTCATCCTTCGATGGGACGACGAGGGGTCAGAGAAGAGCGACGGGGGGGCTGGGGCGGAAAGTGTGTCAGTGGGTTTGTGACAGACAGCAGAGGGGAAATACGTATAACTATCCAAGTGTGAGTGTGTGGATGGTTACTGACCCCCGCAGTGACTCGCAGACACTGTAATCATTAAAGAAATACTTGGTGGGCTAAATGCTTTGCCCCGTGCGCCGGACTTTGGAATTTGCAAAAAGGTCTCAAATTTATCTCTATGATTCGATTGAACATTTTGGACTGACATTGACATTAACGTTCCACTCGATTTTGGAGCTACTTGTTTGGGCCTAAAAACTCCTGCCATGGACACAGTGAATGGATACTTTTGGATTCTGCTTTTGGCAAAGAAGTCCTGGTTTAGTCCTGGTCTAGTCCTGGTCTAGTCCTGATTTAGTCCTGGTCTTGTCCTGGTCTAGTCCTGGTTTAGTCCTGGTCCAGTCCTGGTCTAGTCCTGCTTTAGTCCTGGTTGTTTAGTCCTGGTCTAGTCCTGGTCTAGTCCTGGTTTAGTCCTGGTTTAGCCCTGGTTTAGCCCTGGTTTAGTACTGGTCTAGTCCTGCTTTAGTCCTGCTTTAGTCTTGCTTTAGTCTTGCTTTAGTCACGGTCTAGTCCTGGTTTAGCCCTGGTTTAGTCCTGGTCTAGTCCTACTTAAGTCCTGATTTAGTCCAACTTTAGTCATGGTCTGGTCCTGGTTTAGTCCTGGTTTAGTCCTGGTTAAATTCTGGAATAGCTCTGGTTCAGACTCATTTGGTATCTATAACCCTGACTAAAGGATATACATATGTTAGGGGGGTAAATTGGGGGTAAATTGTGCGGCGGGGGCCGCCCCTTCACTCTTCGGTATTGTTACTTTCCTTGGACTATTCCACAGTATGGCATTTTACACAAGTTTTTTGGTTTTTTTTAATAACAAAAACAAAACAAAAACGGAAAAACAGGCAGTGGTCTTACGGTGAGCAGGCTTGCCTCTCCGCAGACCTGAGCGCAGAGCGAGAGTTTTGCGAGTTTTTAGCGGCAAAGCGGAAAAACAACAACAAGCTAACGGCGCACTTCCTGCTTCGCCCGAACACATGCTTTTACAACATATCTGCATGAGTTTGCATGCGAAAATATCCCGACAGTTCAGGTTTATAGTGTTTATACCGTTTTTGAGTACTTCTTCCACCACTGCTCATTTTATAGTCAGACCAACTAATACGCCAACTAATACCGTGCACCCACCACAGCGGTACAGGCGAGGATAATGATGGTATTATGGTGCGCGTTTCACGGCTACACCCTGTTGGATGAGCGGGGAATATGATCACGCCGTTAATCCGAGCCGTTGGATGTAATTGTTGCGTTGATGCGAGGTGTAATTATGCGCTTCTCCATGACTCCCTGGGTTTCATTAAGTACGACGGCGAGCGCAGGGTCTGGTTTAAGGGTCCTAAACTGTGGACGGATTCAGACTGGATTCCCCCACGGGTTTTGGGGTGGGGGCGACACGGTGGTCGTAGAAAAAGTCAACTGATTTACCCAAAAATAAGCTATAGTAATATAATAAACGAATAAAATCGAATATTGTTATTGATTATGGAAGCCCGCCTCTCGTAACATTAATGGTGAATATTGTGTGTGGGGTGGGATTAAATGGTGCTAGTTAATAGTGTCGACTGCACATGGTACTTCTTCTCTGCTTCCACTGGGTTAGGCACTCAAAGGTCAAAGTTCATACCGAGAAACCGTCATCGTTTTCTCTCATCTTTGCAGTGATGCGTCGACAGAGAGGAGCATGAACGGCGTGGAGCTGCAGGAGCTGGGCACTGTGGGCAGGACAGCCGACGGAGCGCCCAGTCCAGGGCCAGTGCCACTGAGGGGTGGGGCCGGAGGCTTCCACAACGCCTCCTACCTGCAGGATGAGGAACTGCAAGAGAGCGGCAACTGTGTGCCCTCAACCTCTGCTAATACGAACGCAAAGGTTAGAGTTCAAAGCCTGAACCGCTTCACGCTTAGGCCTCGGATCTCTAAGGGCTATGTCGGTCGGCCCACCTCTTCAAATGTTCTTAAGCAGGGAGGTGGACGTTTAAAAGAGGAATGAAGGGGGCTGCAATCAAACGGGCAGAAAGCGCATCTAATGAGAATTGATCCAAGCCGACGATCATTACTCTCTCGTTACCGACGGCCAAAACTGTGCAGTGGAAACACAGCTTAAAGGAGACGTCTTTGTTGTCACGCACAATATGACAACACAAACTCGTCTCTTCTGACACTTGTGGTTTTTTAGATTAGATGTCTGATGCCCTCTGCTGGTAATTGTGAGGAGGGAATACTCTTTGAGCGGTAGATGATTCGTTGTGAAGATCGACTGAAGCAAGCGAGAACGAGCGCGGCACGAAGTTTCCGGTTTTCCGAAGGAAGTGGTTCGCCAAAAAAACAAGCTAGCAACAGCTTTGAATCTCTATTGTTGGCATGGCGTGAATATGCAGATCCAAATGAGATAAATACATTTTTAAAAGAATACGTCGGTACCGGTATATTCCACTTAAAGACTGACTAAACTTGTAGAAACATAAAAGAAATTTATGGTCAACATTAGGCAGGCTGGAGTAAGTGTAATTTGCGATTAGATCAATATTATTTGACATGAAAACACATTTGATAGTGCAGTAAACGATAGCGACGGAACATAACAGACCTGGCTGAGAAACTAGATTTATGACACATTTGCACTCACCGTAAATCAATGCGGGCTTGTGTGTGGGCTCTGAATAGAATGTGCGGCTTATTTCTCAACCGCGAAAAGGACATAGTTGCTGAATTCGGTCCTTTACAAAGAAACAAGGCCGGCGCAGTCTGAGGGTACGGAAAGTGCGACCGAACCTATTCAGACAGAATGGGTGAGTCACTGTAAAAGAGAGTAAGGGATATGAAGATAAAACTGCCGGGCGAAATGATGAATCCCGGCATTGTCACGATTCTATTGAGGGAATAACCGCATTCAGAAAGGCGACCTTTTTGGGATCCTTCCTGTAAAATGGGCACAAACTCTTTACCATTCTGTAACATTGCTAGATAGGGTCACTGCCTTGGTAGGTAACAGACCCTCCCCCAGAAAAGTCACATAGTCCATCTTCAACCCATGTTTTAACTACAAAGCACCAGTCTGATTTTGTTTTTAGTTTGTTGAAATTAGCGCAAAGGTTTTTCCTTATATAAACTTGGTTCACTTCCGACCAGCAGAGGGCACATACATCCACATCCACTTGTCGAGGCAATGATTTGCGGCTTCGTTTTCCTTAAAGGACCCGATTTTTACTGTCTTAAAAACGTGAAAAAACAGAACTAGTTTGTTTCAAACGGTGGTTCAAAGTTATTCCTCACTTTCCAAATGCATTCCGAGCATCCTAATTATTCAACGCAATGAGTTTATTAGCGTTTTTTAACAACTTTCAGAAGCCGAATCAGCTTGCCATGACGGTAAAGCTAACAAACATCAGCATGCTAACAGCAAGGGCGCTGTTAGCATGCTTCACAGAGAATAAAACACTCTATAGCTCCTTTAAATAAACATGATTTTACATTAGCAAACATAAAACATCAATATAAAAGTGCCATATTTGTACTCTCATCTTTTCAGGCCGATTCGCCACAGCAACCCCAAGACCTGTGCTACGAAGACGAGGACGGCGCTGATCCCGGCGAGTCCCATGACCTCCACGAGTACCACCAGCACCCGGGGGATGACCACTCTGCCGACTATGGCTTCATATTTGCCCTGGTCTTCCTTGTTAGCGGCATCGTCCTGGTAGTCATCGCGTACACCATTCCACGCGAGGCCAAAGTCGACCCGGACACCATCTCGGCCCGGCAGATGGAGAAACTGGAACTGTACTACGCCCAGCTTGGCTCACACCTGGACAAGTGCATCATCGCGGGTTTGGGGTTGCTAACTTTGGGCGGTATGTTCCTGTCCGTGCTGCTGATGGTGTCGATCTGCCGCGGGGAGATGTACAGACGGAGAGCGGCGTTTGTGCGACCCAAAAGGACTTACGGATCCATAAATATGCGGATGAAACAGCTAGCTACCGGCGAAGCTATCGAAGGAGCAGACGGCGGGGAGAACCTTCTTGTCGAAATGAGGAATAACGGACAATGCGGGACAGTTAGAGACGCTAAAACGGAAGCAGGGCCGTCGACGGCGTGAGATGGGGTGCGGTTGGCGTTTCTGCGCTACAAAGCAAGAGCGGAAAAAGACGTTGTTCGGTTGTTTTTGAGGTTTTGGAAGCACATTTTTAGCACAATGCCTGGAGCAACTGAGGATAAGTGTGGCTAAAAGGATTGTTTCTGTAATGTAACTCAATACAGGTAAGCCAATAGCACACATTCTAGACATGTACAGGAAGAAGAATTACTGTGCAAAAGTATGGATAGGGACATTTTTTTGTGTAAGTTCAATTTGATTATGTACATGCTGTGAATGATTAAAACACAGCATATATTGAAATTATAACACACAAAAAAGACACATTTATAAACCCCCCATTTCAGGATTTATATGTTGAATCCAAATCAATGGCCACTGTATCTTTACCATTGGCCACTAAAAGTTGATTTGTTTTTGTCCAGATATGTTCTATAAAATCTGACTTTTGCACAGTACAGTTTGTCGACAAGCACATTTGTGTCTTCTAGCTTTGCATCCTGTGAGAAAACTATATTGTATTTGGACCATAGCACCAATGTAATGTAATAGAGAGAAGTATTAAGACTTATATAACAAATCAAATGTGAATAAATGGATGTATAGGAAAGATTATATAGGATTAATGTAAAGAAATGGGGAATCTGATGCTAGCTTTTTGCAGCGAAAACAAGTCATTTTAAAAAACAAAACAATGCTATGTATAATATATCATGCGTGTTTTTTAAAGTTTTTTTACAAATTCCATCAAAACTCACACAAGTTATCGCACGTTGCATTGGTTTGAATCCTTTTGACCAAAACCTATGTAACATTTTGGTGGACACAAACCTCTTCCTGTTTCTTTCATGGATTACGTTTGGTACTGACCACCCCAGGGAACATCCCAGAACCGAACCAGGACTAAACAAGGCTTCAAATCAGGTCCAATCCAGGTCTAAAACAAGTTTAAATCAGGACTAAACCAGAGCCACAGACCCTTAGAAAGATACTAACCACTGCAGACAAAAAATCCAGAGCTTCACTAAACTTGGGCTAATCAAGGACTAAAGCAGGTCTAAAGTTCTCCTGAAAGAACCATTGCAGGAAAGATACGCTTCACTAAAGCAGGACTAAACCAGAACTAAATCTGCCAAACCAGAACTGCCAGGACCAAAAACTAAACAAACCCTAACCCCGTAAACCTGGTCTAAATTAGAAAGATACTGACCATTGCGAACAAAGAATCAAGAGGGCTAAAACAATATTCAATACTAAACCAGACCTAAAGCACTCCTGATTTGATACAAATAATTGCAGACAAGGAATCAAAAGTGGCCCTCAACTGGGACTAACCAAGGGCTAAACAAGGTCTAAAGGCATTCTCCATTTCAGATCTGCACAAAACCTGAGCTAACAGTACTATACTAAACCCTGACTAATCCAGATCTAAACTAAGTATAATCAAGGGCTAAACCAGCCCTAACCCAAGACCAAACCAGGTCTAAAGCACCCCGGAAAGATACTGAACACCACAGACAAGAACGTCCCACAAGAGCTACAGTTTTGGTCCAATCTTTCAATGAACGTTTGAGTAAAAAATGGTCACTTTGACGAACAGGTCATAATGTTATGTTGATTAGTTGCCTCAAATATTCAATCATCTATTTTTCAAATCATTGTGAAAAAACATATTCTTCGAACTTGTGTCTACAAATTGACTTGGCAAGAGGCAAAAATGAACTTAACTCCTTTGCTAATTTAGAGCCTAGCTAGCTGCAGTTGAGGTGTAATGCTGCAAATGAGACGACTTGAAAACTTGTGAGATTTTCTGACAAATCCAGTTCGACAAAGCGAACCCACACCCTTCGGGACTCTTTATCACATGCCACTGCTTCATGTTTAATCAGAGGCTAAGCTAGAGCTAGCATCACTTTCTCAAATGTAAGATGTTTTTGTTTCATACTGTATCTGCAACATTAGCAGCTCCTTCATTTCAAATGTTAATTATGCAGCGAAACATCACAAGTTTCTTTTTCTTTTTTTTTTTTTCTTTTTTTTTTACAAATTTAAAGTTGACATTCTTATTCATTTGTTGTATTCTGTGTAAGCTATGCAAGCTAAATTTAGGCGAAAAGTTTGAATATCCTTGCTTTGAGTCCATATCTAAACTTTTTGGGAACTTGGCAACTACACAATATTATATAAAACAGCAGAATGAAACAAAGTACTTGAATGTTAATGTGTCACAGTAAGATTTTGATCTTTTTCTGGTGGCATTGTTGTCGCTATTCCAAGAAGGAATCTAATTACTCATGTTATGTCACCATGTTCCTAAATGCCATGGTATTAATCCCCGTGCAGCTAATTAGCATTTCAGCCACGACAAGAACAGGGCGACATGAGAATGATTTTCTAGGATTTCATTCAAAGTTTTAAAAAGGAATTATCTAATCAATTTTATATTTATTCATTTGCTAGGAACTTCTGTACCAATTTATAATACCTTAATTAGCATTAATAAAGCATGAACAAAGACCTAATTCATAATGAACAAATACAGTAGCTTATTAAGAATGATTCAGGCCTGGTAACTACTTAATTAAGGGTTTAAGGACTTAATTAAGTAGTTACCAGGCCTGAATCATTCTTAATAAGCTACTGTATTTGTTCATTATGAATTAGGTCTTTGTTCATGCTTTATTAAGGCTAATTAAAGTGTAGTTATTTAAAGAGTTTACTGGAAGTCTTCATTTGCAGAACAAGGATGGATACAGAGATCATTTTAATAAAATATAGGGACTAAAAACATTACAAGTTAAAAATAGAATACAAAATAGAAACACATGATATGATCGACAATTTATTAAAAAAGAGAAGTAATAGTACACATAAATGTTATACCAATAATTATATGAAAAACACGGCAAATGAAAAAATCATCGGAGGTAAAAATAGTGTATCAATGAATAAGTGATAACGTTAGAGGTAATAATTAAAACTTGAAGAAAGTCTTGGTTAAAAAGAAAAACTATTAAACAAGTGATTAATAGAAGAAACATATTGAAGTACTAAATGTCTCTTTAAAAATCCTTTGAATAAATAAAGAAAAAACTAATACATTTAACTGAATCGAACATGGAACTTAAAGCAAAACCAGAAGTAGAAGTTGGACACATTTACCTAATTCTTTGGCATATCGTTAATATCCACAAGCGTTTATTTTCAGGCATATTCACAGCCTTTTTCAGACGCTGACATGAAACTCGTGCCGACCAACCCAAGCACAGCCAATCAGAGCGCTGCTTTCAACTCTTATTGGGTTGACGAGACATAAAATACTTCATTATTAGATGCAGATAGCACACAGCAGACTCATTTTTGCCCCAAAGTGCTGCTTTTGCGATATAATCTTTGAGGGAAAACAAAAAAACACACAACAGACTTACAAAAAGTCGGGTACCACAACTTTAGTCTGTTTTGCTGTCATTCTTGGTGCGAACACTGTATCTACAACACCGGACGACTCATAAACCTATTCGTCAGTTGACCAAATGTAACCGACAACCCTGCGCTGAAGGAGCTGCTTTTGTTTCGTTTGACTTCATCACTGCTCATGCTCGTGTGTGTAATATTCTGTCAGTTTAAGTGAAATAATCAACAATATGCCTTAACAACACACAGGATCTGTAAAGGGTGTGGTTATAAGAGCCTATCGTCACGGCTAACACATGTAGCCACAACATTACACAAGTCTGTGCCTCTCGATGGACAATATTATCTCAATATCTTTATCGAAATATGTGCATTGTTATGTAAATACTAACACGACGCTGTTGACTGATATGGGGCAAAGGACCAGCAAGCTCACAGACCAAAAATACTGAAATAGTGCAATGTTTTGTGAAAGGTGCACCGTGTAACGTTTAGGTCAGTGTTTATTGGGTCGTTTGGAATGCTCCACAGTATGGCATTAAAATGATCGGACCGGCACTTTCCATTCAAATTCAGTCACAGCCCAAAAATACCTTGAAAAACATGCATTCTTACCATGTGTGGGCTCATCTCTCCAACAGAACTGACATTTAACTTGGCCTGGTGGCGTTACCAGACTTGTCTCCGTGGTAACCCGTAAATTGAATGTCATGCTGTGGAACATTCCGGGCAAAGCAATGGAGACAAGCAGTTTACAGACCGTCCAGTGCACTTTTTTAACTGAACTGTTAACGCTTTTTACATCAGAGATTTTCAGAACATTAAGACAAACATTAAGTCAAACGTTAAGCTTGTCCCTGTGCATATTCTGTCTAAAGCCGGTTGTTTCGTTTGTGCGTGACCCGGTAACTTGGACTACAAAGTTCTCTGACTCCAGGTCTCGTTTCCTCCGACATCGTGAACATAAACCATACTAATACTCAATGGGATTGCTCTTGCAGTTGTTGAACAGTATTAAGGTTAGCTCTTCTATATTAAATTGAATGGACCATCAATTAGTGGACGTTCTATCTTATCTATAACTACGAGTTTGGAGAGTCACCGTTTCTGGACGATATCTCCAAACGTATGATCCACAATGTTGAACCTTATCATAGGGATTGGCTCCACAGAATTGGCATATTAGTATTGGTTTTAAGTCCGTTCAAATGACAACTGTCACGTCTTTGGTGTTGAATAATGGCACCACTTTCAAAAAACAACTTGTGTTTATTTTGTTGTGTGACAGAGAAGGCGTTGAACTTTGTACTAGTTTTTTGTTTCATGTGGATAGGCCCATTGATTACAAGAGATATGAACCATAAACCTACTGTATGAACTAAACTATAGGGATTCTAGAATGGTCACGTGAACCTGTATTATTTCCACCCCGCATAACAAAAAACCCTCAATATCCGAACTGTGGTTTCTGGACTGCGGTAAACCTCTGCAGACTTCCGTGCGGCCCTTTTTGAAGACGTTTTATCTTCCTGCAGAGTCATAGTTTCGTCTAAACCCAGCTCACGTCCAGTCGTCCCGGCCTGACTGTCTGTGTCCTCTGCTTTCTCTCACCTCCATGACTCTTATAGATACTGCGGAAATGGTTACAATGGCATGGACAGAAAGAGTTTTTAAACAAAACAGTCCAAGGTCATTTCTGTTGTGTACCTTACAATGGGACTAAATCGACTTTTTTTTTTTTTGCTACGAAATTGTGCACATGGTGTTTTAGTAGTATGATTTACAGTTCCAAGTAATTTGCTTTTTATTTGTTTTGTTTTTTTCATTTCTTTTGCCATTTTGGTCAAACTAGGTTCATTTTGCAGTATTTGTACCATCCACTCTTAAATAAACCGTTAGGCTGTAAAGTCGCTATTGTTAGCCATGATTATGAATAAACTACTCTTAAAATCAACCGATAGGCTGTAAAGTTGCTAACGTTAGCCATGATTATGAGTAAACCACTCTTAAATCAACCGTTAGGCTGTAAAGTTGCTAGCGTTACCCATGATTATGAATAAACCAGTCTTGAATAAACCGTAACGCTGTAAAGATGCTAGCGTAGCCGTGATTATGAATAAACCAGTCTTGAATAAACCGAACGCTGTAAAAGATGCTAGCGTTAGCCGTGATTATGAATAAACCAGTCTTGAATAAACCGTAACGCTGTAAAGTTGCTAGCGTTAGCCGTGATTATGAATAAACCAGTCTTGAATAAACCGTAACGCTGTAAAGTTGCTAGCGTTAGTCACCAAATGACAAAATGAAATATGAATGTAACGCTGTACACGGCTAACGCTAGCAACTTTGCAACGCAACAGTTCATTTAAATAAACCGTTGCCTCTGTTTACAGGCAAAAAGCTAAATATCCCAGTCTGTTTTGATGTTTAATGTGAGATCCGTGTTTGAAATACAAACGTGTCATTAGTTTTGGTCCATAAATACATGTGAATATCAAAATTCGGATGGATTTGACGGATATTTATTACAGAAATACATTTTAACCAGAGTTTAGCAGGCGGTTTTATTCACTCAGTCCCCGTCGATGAGAAAGTAGCAAGCAGAGTGTCTGGGAATTGTTTGGTGTCTTTTTGAGGCAGTATCGAGTCCGCGAAATACTGCAGTAGTCCTGTGCACTCAGTACCCAGTTTAACAGCGACGATGAGTGGAGTTTAGGTGTTGTTCTTTATAGTCCCACTTTAAAGTAGACCTTGTCCCACAAACCGTTATTATTGTGTCCTCGGTCAAAACTCCTCATTCTACTTGACCGTTCTTTTACTACAATCCTGTGCCGTCGAACTACTTCTACAGTCACTGAGGGTCACCAAACTGCATGTCTATAGACAAACTATTTTGCGAGCGGTACAATTACTTCCCACCGCAAAAAAAACCCTTTCATCCAAATGCACAATTACTCGAGTGAAGAAATCTCCAGTTCTCTCCCATCCCCCAGGACAATGACCTTGGACGATAGAGGGACTCCTGATTGTGTTGACAGTGCGGACAGAGTTTCCGTAGAAATGCGCTATTTATAAAGACAGGGACGGACGAGCAGTTCTGTCTCACGTGTCTCCGAATATCCTTCTGAGGACAGAGAGGACGAGGCGAAGAGGAGACATACAGGACAGGCGAAGAACAACTAGAACACAACAAGCGGTGCCATTTTTAGACTATACTAGATTAGATTTCAGAAAGAGCGCGGCGGTCCCTTTCTCCGATTGGGGAAAGTGTTAGAAATGTGCATCTATGTGGTATTGCCATGAGAAATAATGGATAACTAGTAGTAAAAGGCATGTTACACTATGATATGTGAAATAGTCCTAAAAACGCATTAGCCTTATTAGCAATGGATGCTATTTCACATAAACTATTATTATACAGTATCAATCAAACGTTATTTTTAAAGAGCTGTTCATACTACAAAAAGAAAACATGAACACAGTAGACGTGGTTGCAAAAAATGTATATCATGATTTTGGTGGAGCCAGATCGCGATTTCGATTTGATCACAATTCCAGTACATTTTTTTCTTTTCTATTGCTTTTAAGGAGTAAATCAAGGGATGTGCTGCATAGGAAACGTGTTTGCCTTTGAGCAGAAAACTGTAAGAAATAGAGAAATAGAGAATCACAAAATGACGATCTGACCAAATTAGCAGATTGTGATAAGAATAAGGTCGCGATTCGGTTTTTTTTTTTGCGCCATGTTTTCATCGCCTACTTTACAGTCTATTGAAAAGAATCTGACACGCCCTCCCAACCGCCTCGTCCCACACAACCGTACAACCCACCGTCAATACTTCTCTCACACATCCACACACACATGTACCCCCACGCTCGCTTTCATTGGACAACAGAGTACTGATGAACCAGTTGAGAAAACACCATCAGAAGAGCAGTCTTAAGAGCTAACCCCCTTTTTAAAATTATTTTAAAATTTTTTTTTTTACCTGAACGATAATGACAAAATGAATAACTTGATTTATCAAACTAACCTATATATTATCCTACTGACATTATTCAGGGAATATTTTTTCAAATCCACCAGAACACACACAGAACCACACAACCTTCAGAAATATTACATTATTTGAAAGATTACATAATTTTACGCAATTGTTTTTGATTAGTTTTGATAATCGAGATACTATTTAATTTACCGCATATACAAAAAAACAATTTTCAACAAAATAGCCTACAGTACATTGACATGCAAAGTTTGTAGTAAAATTTGTCCTTGAACTGAAAGCGTTTATTTTAGTTATTTATTAGACCATTTTGTATGTTGTAGTTCCATGGGCTGCCTGTATACGGTACTTTCCTTTACTACAGAAATATGCACTGACAATAAAGTAGCATTTTATCCAGGACTAAATGAATGTACAACTTAAAAAAAAACAAAAACAACAAAAAAAAAACGTATAGCTCATGTTTCAGCTCTAAGAACCAGTTTCACTTTATGTCAAAAATGTCAAAATACTGGATGGTTTTTATATTGAATGTTTCATTTACTCCAGGCTGTAAAATGCATTGAGGTATAACTTTTGAGCTTACCAAAACCTATCAAATGAATCCTAAAGGGCAGAGGCTTATCAAGGCTTAATATTTTGTTTACAATGTATTTATTTCACATTTTAGATTTTTCAGTTTATTTCTAGTAAAAAAGACAAAACAGTTGCTGTATTTGAAATTTTTATTGTTGTTTTTTAACGTGCTCTATGTAACTTTTCTGGTGGGAGTACGCCATCTGCTGGTCTCCACGTCATTGCTTCGTGTGGAACGTTCCACAGTAAAGCATTAAAATGTATTGTAATACGTTGCCACCAGTTTAATGCCTTATTTTTCAGTGAGAAAACAGTTTCAAGCATTATTTGGAGGCGAGACACTACAAAACTCTTTTTGTGCAGTCAACATTCAGGAATTTAATAAGAGCCTGAGCTAAATATTATTCTAAGATTGATTTACTAATATAAAATGTACTAAAGGCTCTCTGTAAATGTTTTTGTGTCAATATACAAATATAAGTAAGAAATTTAACCCCAACAATCAAATTTTCAGATTCATACGTCTCAATTATGTGCAATTCCGGCAATTTTTACACCATTTTTTACAAATGCCCTATTTTTATATGAAAACATTACATGATGAAAAACGTGTGACACATTTATTTCTTACATTTGTGTAAGTGAACTACAAATTGATAACTCTAAATCAAAATGTTTGTCCTTTTCACCTGCAGCGTCTCGCCTACAAACTAGTCCTATTTTTGCTTTTCAACGTCCAAAAGACATATATATTTAGTTTTGACCTGTTTATTGCTCTGGAAACATGAATCATTCTGAAACCCACTGATAGTACTGGATGACTCCTTTTACTTGCCATTTTAAAGTTTTAAAGCTTTTACTAGCCTCCTTTTAAGACTACCACAATGTATTGTTTTTAAACAAACCAATTACAGGCCATGTATAACATTTGTAAAAAGCAGACATTGATATATTAACCATATAGTTTATCATTTAACCTACGCATTTATTACATTAAAGATTGTATTTATGGTAAGAGAATGAACACAGGGTTAAAGGGCATATAAATGATTGTGTGGTTTGTGTTGGTGAAGGCTGATCTGAGGTCAGTTATCGAGCTGCATGTCCAATGTAAAGGTCAATGCCTTGTTCTTGTACATACAGAGCTGTTCATGCTCTCTAGATTAACTGTATGTAACTACCATTTTTAAGTCTGATTTGTGAACAATAAACGTTGGTTGTTATTTGAAATCTTGGGTTTGATCGTTTTCTTTTTGAGCCGGCAAATGTCTTCGCCAACAAAGCACCAAATCAAGAGAAACATGTATATCCTTCTGCTTTATTCTCCTGGAAACGTAAACGCGAGTCGCCACTGCCTGGAAATGTTTTATGGGAGAGGTTCAAGTATCAAGAAATAAGAACGGACTGTAAAATCAACGAATTATTGAGAGTTTGACCAAAAAATTCAGGAAGACTCACACAAAACTCCATGAAGCAGGCTTATTCATGAGGAGCATAAATAAACATCAAAAAAGTTAAATCATATTTTCATATAGAAAAGCTTCAGAAAGCGGTGCCATTTTTCAACTCCAAAGCCGTGAGTGCTGTCAGTTTGAACGATTAGAAACCATGAGAATAAAATTATTAATAAGAAAGTGAAATTTTATTTCCAACGACATGTCTAATGTCTTATCCTCCTCCTTAAACTCAGTCCATCTCCTGCTGCAGCCTGGAATCTGCTTAACCAAGGCCCTGTGAACCTCTCCAGGAACTGTGTATCTCCAGGACCTCTGCATCTCCAGGAGCTCTGCGTCTCCAGGACCTGCGCATCTCCAGGACCTCTGCTTCTCCAAGAGCTCTGCATCTCCAGGACCTCTGCGTCTCCAGGACCTGCGCATCTCCAGGACCTCTGCGTCTCCAGGACCTGCGCATCTCCAGGACCTCTGCGCTCCAGGACCTCTCTGCGTCTCCAGGAGCTCTGCGTCTCCAGGAGCCTCTGCGTCTCCAGGACCTCCTGCGTCTCCAGGAGCTCTCGCGTCTCCAGGACCTCTGCGTCTTCAGGACCTCTGCGTCTTCAGGACCCTCTGCGTTCCAGGACCTCTGCGTCTCCAGGACCCTCTGCGTCTTCAGGACCTCTGCGTCTCCAGGACCTCTGCGTCTCCAGGACCTCTGCGTCTCCAGGACCTCTGCGTCTCCAGGACCTGTGCGTCTCCAGGACCTGTGCATCTCCAGGACCTGTGCATCTCCAGGACCTGTGCATCTCCAGGACCTGTGCATCGCTGTGCATATTTTTGTATTTTTGTCAGTTTGTTTCACACTATTACATAAATGGCACACAATTTACATGATATTTACAACATAAACATCACACCAAACACAACACTAAACAAAATATTTCTCCCTGGAGTGAAGAGCATTTACATAATCTAACAACCCTTATTACGTGGGTTATTTGGCGCTCAGACCCTGCGATTATGGGCGCGCCTTGATAGATTCAAACTCACTGCGGCCGGCTTCACGAGGAGCCTGGCAAGGGTGACCAGATGTCCTTATTTACCGGGACACTCCCAGTTTTGAGCCCTGTGTCCCATGTCCCAGCAGATGTCTACAAAACAATTGATTTGTCCCAGTTTTGTTCAAGACATGTCCCAGTTTGGACCACTTTGAGACCTGCCAACAGTAAAGAAGGGAATATATTGTCGTTTCTTTCGCCAAACTAGAGAAAATCTGGCTTCAGAATAAACAAAACACAAAAGATGCACTCATTTCCACAGATAAAAGCCTCTCAGATGAAACACAGACTCACAAGTGAGCTGTGAAAGAGGCGTGAATGATCCGAGCGCACACAAATGTACTTAAATACCTGCATTTTTAACTCTTATTATTACTTCCCATCCCAACCCGGGTGTGTCCCAGTTTTTAAATTTGAAAATCTGGTCACCCTAAGCCTGGCATATGTGTGGGCACCGCCGGGCAGCACCTTTTCTACACTGTTTACTTGATTTTCCTTTGTAAGATGCCAGGCACAAGCTAAATACTGCAGACTTTCACAGTGCATCTGGAACGTATTCACTTTCCCCACATTTTCTTATGTTTCATATGTTTGTTATTCCAAAATTGATTAAATTCATTCTTTTTCTACAAACAATACCCCATAATGACAACGTGAAAGAAGGTTTGGCCAAATGCAGATGACACGTTTCCCCGTGGGTACAAATGATGCTTGTTTTGGTCCGGCAGCCGTTTGTGAAGCTTCTTTTGGAGTTCACGTCCCCACCTCAGCAGGGGCACGGTTCTGTCGCCGCGGTGCGTCATCTGGGCTCATAATTAGACCAGGGAAATGTCAACGCGCAGAAGCCATTTCCAAAGCTTGTGTTCGCCGTCGACATTCTGGAATCAAAACGCGACTCAAGACTATGAAACATGAGAATAACCAAATGGAAAATACCATAATAAACCTGATCACCGTGTTCAAATTTATACATTTACCGGTGTTTTTATTGTTAACGAAAACCTTGGATAACATACATTCTTATTGGGAGCCTGGACGCCTCTCCACAGAGCTGACTTGTAACTTGGCCTGGTGGCGTCACCCATTCACCCATTCACCGACATTCATAGATGTGGTATTTTCCATCTCAGCCCATCGCTTAGCTAGCTAGCGAGCTGCTGCTGGAGAATGTAAAATCAAATGCTCATTCACATACAAATAAAGTAGTACACAATGTTTATTTCATGATTTTTATGTCGTATATCTGCTCTCACCAGAACATGTAAAAGAGGATGTTTAGTGTCACTAGATTTTTATCAAAAGCACCAAAAATATCAACTTAAATTTTGTTAGCCTTTAGCTCAGATGCTAGTTTTAGCTATATCTTAAATCAAACACCTAAAAGGTTTACACACTCAATGACTTTTAACCAAGCTTTGACTTAAATGTGATTGATGGGTTGATACCAGACCAAACCCTCTTAATTATTTAAACCTTTCGTTTTTTGCGAGCTAATGCTAACGGCATCAGGAGTAGCCCAGAGTAGCCGAGTTGCTAAGTTATCTACAGCCGTGTCTAATCATGTACATGGTGATGTCCCCACAAGAAAAGGTACATAATACACCTTTAAATCAATTGGGCTGACAATGTAAAATGTAAAGTAGAATAAAACAACACTTTATAAGAGACAAAGCAGTTTTATTTAAATATTTTGCCTTTATTTTTAAGTATTAAATTTATGATTAAGTATTAAAAAGGAATCCGTAAGAATAATAAAAGATGACTCCAAAAGTTTCAATGTCTTTTTGAGTCAGGTGCCCATCTACTTTTTAAAACATTACTCAAAACAAATGAATAACTCAATATTTGGCATCTGGAACGTTTGTCATACACCTGATTGACGGAGATGTGAGGATGGAGAATTTTATTTACACAAAGAAACTACTATAAACAATGTGTGTGTGTTATAAATGATGGGAAAATATCCACTGTCCGTTTGACTGGAGACAGGAAGACTCTGGATAACAAACTTCTACATGAACATGTCATCGTAACCTGGAGGCGGCATGTGGTCTGGATCAGGCCTGGAGGAACAAAAAGGGTAAAATATATCATCAAAAATCAGAAAACAAATTTTTCTTTTTTTTAAGTGTGAAAAAGAAGGTGAATTTTGTTCTGACAGATGAAGAATGGGAACATATTCATGGATTTCAGTCACGTGACTTATTAGTTGTCACCGCCATGTTGATGACGTCACCACATGTTGTCCACTGTTAGATAGTCATGAAAAGCAGTGCATAAAACTAGGGGCGATACTAAAGTTGTTGATACTGTATCGATATCGTGGGCTGCTGCATCGATATATCGCCATGAGTAAATTTTGGTATAATTCCCCAAATTATTTTGTGACCGCACAACAATTTTGTTGCCGTTTAAAGAAAGGAAACTTATTTTTACGGAAAATGGGTGTATTTCATTTTGAGTTTGTGCAAATTTCCCATAAAAACTGAAGGCTCAGCATATGGGGGGTTCTAGGCTCACCCTGGCCTGTGTCGTCCGATGGGTCCAAAGGGGTCGAAGCGCGCTCCCGGGGGAACGGCACCGGGAGGCAGGATGTCCGGGATCCCACTGGAGGGGTCAAACCCAGAGCGGAGCGGGTCAAGTATCATACCCCCACCGCCGCGTGACCTGCACCGCACACACCAGGGAGAGAGGTCAAGAGTTACACCTTCAGTTCTGGTAAGTGGGTAAAACTAGTCAAACATGTCACTAGTCACAATATCTCATTTATGTTTTAGTGTCACCAAGCATACAACAATGCACACATTCATCATTTTACAGAGAAATGTCACGATAATATTGAAGCTACTTTATGCCACTGACACAAAAGCTATAAAGCAGGATAATTGCAGTAAACACATGTCAATGAATGATACTGCGATACATAAATAACAGCAGAAAAAAGCACTTTAGTAGTAGTATCTATAGCGTTAGTTATAGAAGCTAATTATTCAACCCTCTACAGCTTATCGTACAAAAATAATAAATCAATTAAAAAAATTATAATAAAATAAAATAAAATCCCCACATGTGCAAAAAAATAAATAAATATATATATATATATATATATATAAATAAATTAAAATGTACACGATTTTAAAAAAAAAATAAAAATTCCCCCTGCTTTTGTTTATTGAACGATAAGTTGACATAGTAATTATCGTGACAGGTGTAGCAACAATGATAGCAAAAACATATCAAATTAAATGAATAGAAAAAAATTAAAAATAAAAGTAGGGCCAAAATTGTGAACTGAACCGCACAATTTATTTATGTATTAAATGAAAAAACTTGTGCCTCGTTTCTTGAGGGCAATGCGTCTTGTCCCAACACTAATTATTGGGTCAGTCCTTTGAAACCAGACTTAAATTACCGTTCGAGCATTAATATTTCACTGGCAAAAATATATAAATGTGACTATTAAAAAACATAATAATAATAAAATCCTAAATCCAGTAATCCACTTGGGTTCATGTTGTACCCAAATCCCAGGATTACACAGAGCAGACAGATGCAGAGGACATGCATGGAAACGTCACTCACTCTTCTCAAACTGCTCGCACGAATAAAACATTTTTATTTACTCACCCAAAGGGATCGAGGTCAGCCCCACCAACGGCGAATGGGGGCGCTAGAGGGTTGGGCCTGCACACACAACACAGAAACGATTCGTCAGCTTTGTGTGTCGTTGCTGTCGCTTTCCCGTTATCGGCGCCATTTTGAAGACTTTTGACCGTTAAGAAAATGGAAGAGTCAGATTATGACGAGTTATGAAAGGTTATGGCGATCACTCCTCACTCCTTCATCACATCTAAACCCATAGAAACAATATTAAAAGGTGCACTACGGAACTGTTGTAGTGGAGAGTCTGCAACTTCATTGTAAATGTTGGAGCTATTTTGTTTAGTTAAGAATTTATTTAGCAAATTGCAAGTTTATCATTTATTTTTTGCTAACGTTATTTTTGGTGCCTTTCCTTTTTTTTTGCATATTGTTTACATTATTTCTACAAATGTATTAAGTAATTAAAGTGACGTATGACAGGTTTTTACAATTGTCTAATTTTGACTTCATTTGGTGTATTTATACCTGTTGTACATATAAATCATAATTTTTACACCAATCGAGTTGGTATTTGTGGAGAAAACGTTGAAAAATCTGTAGAAAATGACAGGAAGTGACATCACACTAGGTACACTCATTCCAGACAAAATGTATACAGAATTTACACAAAAGAAACTACTTTTTTGATGCTCTCATTCGTCAAATAAAAAAAGGAGATTAGTTTTTTCCCAGTGTCTGCTGGGTAATTCACTATTGTGATGTCATCAATTACAAACAGGAAGTGAAATTATAAACCTAAAATATTAGCTATTCTGTGGGCATTTTGTGGGCATATAATTTTTTTTTTTACCAGTTGGACAGTTGTTTGCTGTGCTAAAGTGTACAATAAACCATCTCATATAAAACGCATTTGTGACATTTGATTTGTTTTGTTAAAGTTAGTCTAAATTTGTTTTCCGGACAAATCGCCACTATATTAAAGAAAGTGTACAATGCAAAAATAATAACCACCAAATAATTTTTTTGACCTTAATTTTAGACCCAGATTATAGTGAAGTCTATTAGATTTTTGGTCGATGAAGTCTTGTTCGATCGGCTAATAATTTAATTTAGATAAGGATTTATTTGGGACGGCAGCAGAAAGGAGAACGCATAAGTGAGCTACCTGAAGATTTAAGAGTGAAATATGACTTTCATCTGCCTTTTTTTAATTTAATTTTTTTTTACAGATAAATACACTGTTTCCAAGCACTTTTCTGCTGCGGCTGTGGTATTGTAAGTGCAGTTCGGGCCGGGTTGAAGAAACACTGAAACATTTCGAGAGCTTTTGTCGACTTATCGATCCACAAAGTGGGTCTTTAGTCACCAATAATTTCTTTAGTCGACTATGATTAATGAATGTCTGACAGGCGCCTGAAAGCCAGAGTACACTTATTTGTCTGGTTTTTGATATGCTTTTTCATATGCCATTGCACAAAACACTAGAACGGGTTCAAATCTGCTAAAACGCCCTTACGGCAAATTAGACGTCACTGTTTACTACCAGACACCTGAAGGGGGATCAATGAAGGATTTATGCATCTATCGATCTTATATATATATTTTTAAAATACGGTTCATGGTTTTTCAACATCTAAATTGTAATATTCAAAAGAGGTTTAACGGCAGGTTTCTTCAGACTAAAAATGGCATTATGAGATCTCTGCAGAGGAAATGTACACCTTAAAATCAATGGCAGCCTCTGAGGTTTACCATCCATCATCTTCCCTTCCTCTCCTGTCATCATCTCCCTCTCTCTTTCATCTTCCTTTTCTCTCTCTCCTCACTGCCCTCTCCTCGGTGTCTGTGGGGACAAGCAGGCGACAGCAGGAGGTCGATAAACTGCTGACTTCACCTCCAATCGGGTCAGATCGGGTCACAAGCACACACGAAGAACGGGAAGGACAGAGACAAAGAGAGAGAGAGAGAGGGAGAGAGAGAGAGGGAGAGAAAGAGGGGGGGGAGAAGAAGAAGATGATTGAAGGTCTCTAAATATTGGATGGAGCAGACAGCTGACAACTGTGCGAGTGGCAGCCAACTCAGTTCAACGTAAGGCGCAACCACAAACTGTCCGTTCTCTGACAATGTAGTTTCACAAAAGATCTGCAGGGGGAGCTCTCGCGTCAAAGCTACTTAGTTCTGCATTAAAAAGAGGTCCAAATCTCGTTCTCGCGGACCCAATCTTGCGTCGTGTCTCTGAATGTTTACATGTTCTATTCTGAAGCGTTCTTGTCCGAGGTTAAATAAATAAAAGGTTGAATATGCGGATTTCAAGATAATTCAGTCAATTTATATTTGTGATTATTCAGGAAGTTACATAAATGTATATTGTTTTTTTATGTGGCGGCTAATATCACAAGAACTTTATTTTTGCGTTCAGGTAGTTTGATTTCATAAAGCTGATCACATATTATTGGGACAGAAATGTTAAGAATTAATGAAATTCAAGGACTAATTGTTACATTGTGATTTTTTTTCTTTTCACAATAATAGTAACACTAAATAGAAATATTAGATTAAACAGTTACATAAGGCTGTCACTCACAATTATTTTAGTTGTCGACTAGTCAAAAGATTTAACTACATAAAAAGGTTGAAAGACAGCGACTGAAGACTTCTAGATAAAGATTTTTTTTAATTTTATCTTTTTAACCCAAACCCTTTTTAATTTAAATTTTATGTATTAATGCCGCTGTCTTTTTAAAATAATCATCATAATAATAATAATTTAAAAAAATATTTTTTTTAAGTATTTTTGTATAGTCCAGATGACGATTATCAAATTAAACTGCCTGTCAAAACAAAAGGTCGCCACATGGATTAATCTACTGGAAAACTGCTGCACGGGTGATGCTCTTTCAGCCGCAACACGGTATCTACACCCGACTGACGCAGTGGGTGGCTTCTCGTTTCTGAAACAAACCATGTGGAAAGACGAATCCCGTGGTCATGGAAAAGATGAAGGCTAAAGATAAAGGCGGTCCTACGGAATATTACAGCGTGTGGCTTTATTTTTTGTGGTAACCTTTTTCCTGGACAGGACGACTACAATTATTCGATTAATTGTTGCCGCCTTATTATTTTAGTAATCAAAAAGAGAATGATTTATTTTATTTTTTATTGATGGACTTGTCAGAATATTATTTCTACAGCACATACTAGCATTTTTAACCAAATATGGAAGCCTTCAGAACGGACAACAATTATGAATAAAGTGTATTATTGCCAAATCTGTTGATTGTTTTTATTTTTTTTGACATTTTGAGGTAAAAATGCAGCTGTTTGGGCAATAAAAAGGTGTTTTTGTATGCGTTTTAGAGTGTGTATAGTCCAGATAACAATTTCAATTAAAAAACTAAGAATATGATTATTTTTTACAGATTATTTGTCAATTAGTTGATTAATCGTTGCAGCTCTACTATTACACTCACCGCCCTTTTACCTACATGCAGGCGATTGGGGGCCCAGTTCCTCTCATACTGACCAGTGTGGTTGTGCAGGATGTCTGGTGGGTGTGCGGAGCGGGTCTCTGTCCGGCCGCTGCTGCTGCTGCGCTTCTGGGGAGCGGCCCTGGTGCTGGTCCCTCGTGCTCGCTTGCTCTGGGGGGGGCAGCAGATGGCTCCTGATCATCTGGGAGAAACTCTCCACGTCTTTGTACACGCTGGAGACAAACGCGGGAGGAGTTGGGGGTGAGATCGTTGGCGTGTCGGAGCCGCGCCGGACAGGTGTGCTGCCCAGTGGTCGAGTGGTCTAAGTCGCCGGGCTTTGTAAGATCGATTAGCAGCCATTTGCTAAATGTCCTCCCAGCTCTTCTCCCCCGTTCAGAAGCGGGAAGTGGTTTTTGAGACTTTTCAGAATATTTTTTTGACTATGTTGACAGTATTGAAAGGACACATATTACGCAACATTCAGTTCTTTTGAGCTTTTAAACATTGTTCCCTCATCAAAAACATACCTGGAGTTGTATTTAGCTTCATTCACAGTTTGATAAATCCTGGTAAGAAAGTTCTCTCCGAGTGTCAAAAACACAATTTCCCCGCTCTGTGATAAAGCTCTGAGCTCTTCTGCATGGTTTTTATGTACATCAATGATCACCAGATTTGTTCTGAACATTTCTGCTTCAACTCTTGATCAGGTCAACTGTGTGGTGCGAAAGCTAGCATTTATGTATCTCGCTTATGCAATTGCCTCTGTTGCCAGTAGATGGGGCCAAAAATAATTTTCTAGCATGGGAAACGCCAGAGTGACATGAAGTCTGTTTCAGTCATTTTTTTTGTTCCAAAACATGAGATGCCATAGTAAAAAGGTACAAGTGCCTGTTTAAAGGCCAATAACAATACAAATAAAGCATCATATGTGTCCTTTAAATGATTTGAACATTTATGTTTCTTTGTCTATCCTTTAAAATAACATTAAAATATTTTGTTCATTATTAAATGCTTTGCCCTTACATTTATATTAACTTCAAATATTAAATCAGATGTTACGTCCAGACAGTTACCCTTACTTGAGTTGTACTTTTTTTTTTTTTTTTTTTTTTTTTTTTACTTTAACTCAAGTCAAATTCTTGGACCACTACTTTGTACATTTTACTTAAAACGTCATATTATTTTAAAGTAACTTTACTCTACCACCTCCCCTTTCTCGCTATATTGTACTGTCCAAAATAAGCCCATGGGCCAAAAACATTACATTTTTTGCATAATTTTCCAGAACACTACATGGATAACTAATAAATGCATTGTCAAATTAAAGCATAATAATAGCACACTCTAGTGGCTGTTTAATAACCTAGAAAAATGTGGATATTTGTACAAGAATAAACAAGAAAGGTTGAGTGCAAACAGCACATTTTCTGGAGGCACGTCGCCTATTCCTATCCCACTGTTCAAAATCTCTTATATTAAATAAAAATGAATTAAAAACGGAGAAAAATAAAGAATCAAAACCAAACCTGTTGAATGTCCGCAGCTGGTTAGCGTCCACGTAGTCATTGATGTTTAGTATCAAGTCCAACACCTGCAGATTGCTTGTGTTCTGTGTGAAACAGAAAAAGTTTTTTTTAAATGGAAACCTGATGGTAAAAATCCAAAAATTAACAGAACATTTCACAATTAAAAAAAAAAAAAAAAAACTTCAGCAATACACAAAACGGCAATTTAGGAGTGAGATATGGATGTCATGATATCAAATGTTAGTGGTTATTGTGAGAAAAGACTTTATGATTATTCATGATTACTGTGACGAAACAACAGTGAAATCTTTAATGTTCTTTCATGTTACTGGTCCTCAAGTTAGTGACTGACCTTTCTGAAAGACAAAATAAAGTTGCATGTGACAAAAAACAGTCAGATTAAAAAGATGTCTACTTTTTGGACGATAGATTGAACTAAAAAGACTTAATTTCACATCTCAAATTGTCACGATTGTCATTTTTTGGGGGTTTTTACGATTCGATTGTGACCTGAATAATCATGATTATTGATTAACCTAATAATTTCGACATCCCCAGATATTAATATAAAAAAAACTTTGTTATATTTGCTTAATTTAGAGTCATTTATATCCATCACTTTGTCTTCCTCTGGGTAGGTTCTTGCTTAGAACTACTGCAGCAATAGTGTAGTCCAATGACACCAGGTTTAGGGTTAGAATCACAGGTATGGAAAAACAGATATTGAATACAACATTTACATAAAGGGGCGAGCCGATTAAAACAACAACAAAAGTTACATCTCTGCACATGGGTGGCAAATGCTACGGTCCATTTACCTCTTGATTCCTGAACCTCACCGTTCCCGACGCGACAATCACGCTTTCGGAACGATTCAGAAATATGTTGCGATATTGATTGTGGATCGTTATGGCCCCACCCCTAATTCTACGCCATTCTGTTCTTTCTTCTGTCAAACCAAATGTTAATTGAACATCTAATCTAAAAAGATGATAAAAGACAAAGAATATCCCCAGGTCAGTCTCTAATGAGTTGTTGATAATAGAGCTCCTGCGCCATTACAGCAGGGAAGGAACTACGAACAGAAATGAGACGGAAATGTAGCTTTTGGACTTTCTCTTTGCCAACACATTTTAAATCCTAATCAGATTAAACATTAGCGACCCTCACCCGGTCTGAGTGTCCGTTTAGATCGCATAAATTGTGCCCAAAAATCAATCAGCATCCGCATTCATTCTCCATCCTTCTAATATAATCCCAACAAGTGTTTGTGGAGACGTGTGCGAGCAATACAAACCAAATGCATATAACGTTTACTGATGTTTGTAATTAAAATGATGACTAATGAAAAAAAACAAAACATTTGGTACTAGACTAATGTGAAGCTATTGTACATGACAGGCAAATTCTCTCATGTCAATGTAATAAACACCTACAAATAATTCAGACATTTTATTTAACAGTCAATTCTCTCTTTTTCTCTCTCCAATAATCCACAATCTCTGAAACGCAGATAAAGTCTGTTAATTGCGACGTCGTTGAAGTGCGTATGACCTGTTCGAGTTATAGTTTTACGCCAATCGAATAGGTATTTGTGCAGAAAACATTGAAAAACCTGTGGGAAATTACAGGAAGTGACATCACACTAGGGACACTCAATCCAGACAAAGTTTATGCATAAATTACACAAAAGAAACTTTTAACTTAATTCAACAAAATAAAGTCGCTCTTATATATTTTAATTTGTCAAATAAAAACAATTGCGCCATTAGACAAGTTTTTCCTTAGTGTTTGCTGGGTAATTGCCAAGTGTGATGTCATCAATTACAAACTGGAAGTGAAATTATAAACCTGAAAAATGAGCTATTCTGGGATAACGTTTTTAGCAGCATTTTAAATATATAAACCCTAACTTCATTTTAGTTCAATGAGTCGTCCGACCCGTCATAAGGCACGTTAAGTTTCAGTGCAATTTCCCCCGCCTCCATCAGTGCCCGTGTGGAGTCGAGTGGTGCATGCTGGGACCGTGCGACGCCATGCGCAGGGGCTCTGCATCGCGCTCTATCCCGTGCGACGGTCAAGAGTCCACCGTCTCCTCACTCACCTGCGGATCTGCATTCACTATGAAGTTCAGTAAGAGCGCGGAGTCGACGGGGATGGCTTTGAGCGTGTAGAGCGTGTCCGCGTCCGTGGGCTTGTATCTGAGGGTGTACAGCTCTTTGTTACTGCTCCAGTCGGACGGCAGCAGCTCGGACTTCTTATCACTGCTGCGCGCCTGGGGAGACGTGGAAAATGTACAATATTTAGATTCGAAACAAACCATTTCATTTGGTTATGCCATTGGGTCAAGATAAAAAAAGATGTGAAAGAATGAATCACAACAGGGACAATTAAATCTTTTCGGTATTTTTGTACAAATGTTTAAATAGATGTTTAGACAGATGGATCGACACTGAAAGATACAAGGTTTTGTCTTAAAGAAAAGTATTTTTTGCTGCGACACAACTTCACGCTGTCGAAAATATTTCAGTTGTTCCACTTGCTAGATGTAGATGTTTTATTGAACTTTTCCACAAAAAAGCTGTATCTGCTTCTATCCACACACACTCAAAACGACACTGCATTGCCTAAACCCATTGAGCAGAGCTATAACAGCAAATTGTTGTTTAAAATGAAATTTTTCAAATGTAAAAAAATAAAAAAATCGATTCAAAATTCCACTAAAATTGTGTTAAAACTTAACGTCTAACAAGTACTCTGAGTAGTATTTCTCATGTGTACTTTTTACTTGGACTCAAGTCCAGTTGCAGCAGTACTTGTACTAGTAATTGACTACATGTTTAGCCATTTAACTGTACTTTTACTGAAGTACTCTTTCCACCACTGTTATTAGATAGCACATTATTGTCGCAAAGTAAAAGGAAAACCTACAGTAACCTACAGTTACAGTATACTCTTTGGGGGAAAACACAAGACTTACTCATTTAAAAAAGTCAGTTACCCCAGCTTTAAGCCTGAAGTGAACATTTAACATATTTACTCTACCCACCTCTGTGCATAGCAATATACCGGGAAAAAAACATTAATTGCCAGGCTCATGATGTCAAAGACCATTGTAGAATTATTTTACAAGTAAATAAAGGTCATGAAAGACCGGTTTAATGGGTGCGGTAAATCTAGTCTGAATACTAAAAGTTCTGCTGCTATTCACGTCAATGTTTATGCAATTAGTACAGAAAGTGACACTCAAAAGTAGCCTTTAACTAACCAACCTGATTTGAATTAATTAAAACAACCACTAGTCCGTCTAAAAAAGAAATACTTTGACTTATTATTTGGGTTGTCACCGCTGTAACATTTGAAGTTGAGCGTCATGTTTACGCATTATCTTGCCGTCTCATCTCATAACATTAGCAGCTGTTAGCATTAGCATGTCACCTCGTCTCCGGAGCCGATGCACCTGTATCCCCCTCGGATCAGCTCCCAGTGCACAAAACACACCACGGCGTCGTTGGCACAGGTGATCCCGTCCCCGAAGCAGGTGTACAGCACCTCCAGCCCCGCCATCTTCACTGGAACAGAGACGTTTTTTCGCCGTTTTGTGTTCTACCCTGTCCAGCCGAAATGAAAATGAAACGGCAGTTCCAGGCAACGGTAAGTACTTCCGGTGGCCTTCAAAGTAAAGCTCACAAGGTGTGTTTTAACAACCATTATAAATGAACACCACCGCGCAGAAAAAGAAAGCAGTGATGGGCAGAACGTCTAAACTTTAGACTCTAAAGGATTAAAGATCCTGGGAGTGGGAGCCGAACAAGAAGAAGAAGAAGAAGAGATGGCGGGGGGAAGTGACGAATCGATAGTCGATGACGAATTGGAGGATGGACGTTTTACTATTATTGAATCTAAAGGTAGTAGTAGAAAACGTAAAAACGCAGCAAACCGATCCGAATCGAACGGTTCTGGCAATGAGAAGCAGGAGGAAACTTCTAATGTCTGGAATGAGAGTACAGAACGTAAGGTGATCATGAAACTTGCACAAGAAAATGCGTCCTTTAAAGAGTAGAATCCGATAACATAAACATTGAACCTAGGGAAGGCGTTGGGTGGAATCAAAACGCGCAACAGTTCCTAAAAATGGCTGCTGGTTGTGTGTAAAGACGCAGCTCAGCAAATGAAGGCAAATGATGGAAAAAGGGTTATTGTTTCAGATGCTGAAAGAAGCATGGTCAGAGGAGTTATCACAGTCATCCCTACGATGGAGACTGTGGATGAAAGAAAGAAGACTTTAACTGGAGCTAAGGTTGAGGAAGCCAGGTGATTAAAAACAACCCGGTCTGGAGTACGATGTGACAGCCTTTCAGTAATGTTAAAACGTGATGGAAAATGTCTGCCTAGTAAAGTGTTCATTGGATTCATGAGCTATGAAGTAAGACCATATGTTCCACCACCACTACCTTGCTTCAAGTTCCGGCTTTTTGGTCTTGTAGCTGCAGTTTGCAAAGGGAAGCAAATGTGTGGTAAATGTGCTGGAGAGCACGAGTATGGGAAATGTGACGAAGGAACAAACTGAAATGTTGTAACTGTGGGGGAGAACATAGCTCTTCCTACAGGGGATGTGAAGATAGCAAAAGGGCAGTTGAGGTGCAAAAAATGAAAGTCTCTCAAGGTATATCCTATGCGGAGGCGGTCAAGAAAGTGCCAAGGAAAGCGGTGAAAGTGAATACAGTGAGAGATGCCAGCGTTACTCACAACCAGTGTGAAGCTCCCAGCCAGTGTGAAGCTCCCAAGTGTGAGGCTCCCAAGTGTGAAGCTCCCAAGTGTGAAGCTCCCAAGTGTGAGGCTCCCAAGTGTGAAGCTCCCAAGATTACTGAGAACACCGTGGTTGTGGATTGGAATGATATGGTGCTTTATGGTGGATGTTATTAACTGTACTGCTCAAACTCAAAAGAAAACTGAAAGGATCAGGATCATTGCTAAAGCTGAAGAAAAGTATCTTGGAGCGAAAGATTTTAATCGGGCAGAAATAGAAACCACACTAAATGAGCATCAGAGTAAAGAAATTCTCCGTCCACTGTCATGTTCTGGTGGTTCTCATGTCTAAAGAATGAAGTCTAAAATAGAGTCTAAAGTCTAAAGAATGAAGTCTAAAGAATGAAGTCTAAAAAATGAAGTCTAAAGAATGAAGTCTAAAAAATGAAGTCTAAAAACTAGAGTCTAAAGAATAAAGTTTAAAGAAAATAAAGTCTAAAGAATGGCGAGAGGGAAGAAGAAGTTATAACACAGCGATCATGTAAGGCTATAGTTACTAGTTACTAACTAGTGTTGCACGCTCAATTGCCGACTGCTATGGAGGGCGGTGACAACAGCGAAAGCGGCTTCAAGAGGCACAACTACAGTGGGCGGCGGTGATGGGTGGAGTTGGCTGCTGGCCGCCGTTGGAAGCACAGACAACAACAACTAAAGAATGGGGTCTAATGAATAATGTCTAAAGAATGGCGGTAATTTAACACTGTGGATACCAACCGCCATAAAACACCACCGAAGAAGAAGAAACTGGGCCAGACGCAAGAACCGGAGAGGAGTTCTGCTCTGGAGGGCGGGTGTGGAGACCTCAGCTCTCTGGCACAGTCGAAAAGAATGAAGTCTAAAGAATGAAGTCTAAAGAATAAAGTCTAAAGAATGAAGTCTAAAGAATAAAGTCTACAGAATAAAGTCTACAGAATAAAGTCTAAAGAATAAAAGTCAAGAAAAAAATCAAAGAATAAAAAGAATAAATCTAAAGTAAATAGAAGTCTAAAGAATGAAGTCTAAAGAATCTAAAGAAAAAGTCTAAAGAATAAAGTCTAAAGAATAAAGTCTAAAGAGAATAAAGTCTAAAGAATGAAGTCTAAAGAATAAAGTCTACAGAATAAAGTCTACAGAATAAAGTCTAAAGAATAAAGTACTAAAGAATAAAGGTCTACCTAAAGAATAAAGTCTAAAGAATAAAGTCTAAAGAATAAAGTCTAAAGAATGAAGAAATAGTCTAAAGAATAAGTCTAAAGAATAAAGTCTAAAGAATAAAGTCTAAAGAATAAAGTCTAAAGAATAAAGTCTAAAGAATAAAGTCTAAAGAATGAAGTCTAAAGAATAAAATCTAAAGAATAAAGTCTAAAGAATAAAGTCTAAAGAATAAAGTCTAAAGAATAAAGTCTACAGAATAAAGTCCACAGAATAAAGTCTACAGAATAAAGTCCACAGAATAAAGTCCACAGAATAAAGTCCACAGAATAAAGTCTAAAGAATAAAGTCTAAAGAATGAAGTCTACAGAATGAAGTCTAAAGAATGAAGTCTAAAGAATAAAGTCTAAAGAATAAAGTCTAAAGAATAAAGTCTAAAAAATGAAGTCTAAAGAATAAAATCTAAATAATAAAGTCTAAAGAATAAAGTCTAAAGAATAAAGTCTACAGAATAAAGTCTAAAGAATAAAGTCTACAGAATAAAGTCCACAGAATAAAGTCCACAGAATAAAGTCTACAGAATAAAGTCTACAGAATAAAGTCTAAAGAATGAAGTCTAAAGAATAAAATCTAAAGAATGAAATCTAAAGAATAAAGTCTACAGAATAAAGTCTAAAGAATAAAGTCTACAGAATAAAGTCTACAGAATGAAATATAAAGAATAAAGTCTACAGAATAAAGTCTAAAGAATAAAGTCTACAGAATAAAGTCTAAAGAATAAAGTCTACAGAATAAAGTCTAAAGAATAAAGTCTAAAGAATAAAGTCCAAAGAATAAAGTCCAAAGAATAAAGTCTACAGAATAAAGTCTACAGAATAAAATATAAAGAATAAAGTCTAAAGAATAAAGTCTACAGAATAAAGTCTACAGAATAAAATCTAAAGAATAAAGTCAAAAGAATAAAGTCAAAAGAATAAAGTCAAAAGAATAAAGTCTAAAGAATAAAGTCAAAAGAATAAAGTCTACAGAATAAAGTCTGAAGAATAAAATCTAAAGAATAAAGTCTAAAGAATAAAGTCTACAGAATAAAGTCTACAGAATAAAATATAAAGAATAAAGTCTACAGAATAAAGTCTAAAGAATAAAGTCTACAGAATAAAGTCTACAGAATAAAATCTAAAGAATAAAGTCTAAAGAATAAAGTCTACAGAATAAAGTCTACAGAATAAAGTCTACAGAATAAAGTCTAAAGAATAAAGTCTACAGAATAAAGTCTAAAGAATAAAGTCTGAAGAATAGTCTACAGAATAAAGTCTACAGAATAAAGTCTACAGAATAAAGTCTAAAGAATAAAGTCTAGGGAATGGCGGTAGTGTAACACTGTGGATGCCAACCCCCATAAAACACCACCAAAGAAGAAGTAGTTATAACATTCCACAAATTACTTTTTAAAACTTTACTCCTTAATACAATCGAAATACGTTTGTCATACATTTATTATTTATTTATTTTATTTATACATTTGAACCATAATTTGAAAAAACTTGTCAATTTGTCATAAATAAATAAATACAATTATATATTTATGTTGCATGTGGATTTTCATATGGATAATAATTCATATATTTACATGCTAATTATTTTCTTTCTAGTTAATAGTATCACTATGGTAACTAATTTCATAATTGCTTTGTAGTTTCTTTCTTTTTCCTATATGTATTTTCCTGACTTTTAATGGTTGTACAAGCAGACTTGAGGTATTTGGTGGATAATATTTGCACACTAAAGTGAAAAAAACTAACAAGCAAAAGTGAGATTTGAAACCTGGTCTCCCATATGATCCTACAGGTTTATTCAGCGTGGTGTGAGCATAGATCCATGGGTTTGAGGCTGTGTTCTCCTCAGAGCGCACACACAGACCTCTAAAACAGGCTGCCGTCCACTCTGGTTCTAAAAGCTCATATTAGTGAGCGTAGCATGAACAAGCCTCTGAACACGGCCACAAAATGAAAAGGGGTGGGAGAAGAAGAACCAAGCTTCCCACAGTACTGCTCAGCGGCCTGTAGAGGACACTTAAAGACAGTAACTTCCAGCCAAGCTTCAGCAGCAGAAGTCAGTGTCTGTCCCGCAGATGACAGTGATGTTACACTCTCTTCTGTCCCTCCACTGGTCTAATGTCTCCACAAAGGGATTCACGTTCATTTTATAGAATACAGGTCAAACAGGTCACATGACATGCATCACACGGAAAAATACTGGCTTCTGAGACAAATGCTAGGCACAAGAGCAAAGGGTAGAGAGTTGTTGATTACATTTACATTCTGACCGTCTGGCACTGGAAAAGGCCTTAGTGTGAAAAACCGAAACTGGGCTTGGCTCGAGACCAGAAAGTCCCCCAAGCAGACATGTAATTATCAGGAATAAGCTAACAGTATGGTCTAGGTTCGAATTGGGAGTGGAAAGTCTATGATGTCACAAAGCATAAGGGCCAAATTATATTTTTTCATAACAAGCTCCAGTTGAATTCTTTATTTCATCCCCAGTCACCATCGTAGGGATGCCTGCGATATCACTTCTGACCAATTTGATATCGATTATCAATCCGTCACTCCCCGCCGCCATATCCTGACCACCCTCTCTCCACCCCATGCGAACTTTTCTGCTTCCCAAACCATTGGCAGTCTGCTTGAAAACCACAACAATTCCCTTCTCCTCTTCTTTTAGAAGTTGTTTTTGAAAGAAATATCCAAAGTGAAAACCAACAAATGTCACAAAAACTTATCTTATTCTCATTGTTATTGCATTACTTTTAATAGCGGTTGGCAGCCAACTGAAAAGGCGCATGAGATCAACAGAAACCATGATAACAAAAGGGGATTGTAGTATAACACTACAAAGACGCTCTTAACTCTATAATCTTCCAATTAATCCTGTTTTATTTAAGTAAATGACTATAGCCTTACATGATTTTTGCAACTGAATTGTAAGAAGATTCAGCAGATGGAATTCTTGTTTATTATTTTGAAACTATAACATTAATTCAGTCCTCTCTCTTTCATATACTGTACAGTGAATCAGCACATGCTCAACCATTTCTGGCTCTTGACAGCGATTACACAAACCGGTAGGATGTTTGCCTATCCTACTCAGCAACCAATTGAGTCCAGTGTGGCCCATTCTCATGCTCTCGTCCCCCGCGTTCCTACTCATGGCTCTGCATGGACCAAAACTACTTTGTGTCGGATACAGATGTCGTCCAGTATCACAAAGATTCCAATAATCTTTTTCAACAATCACAACAATTGATGGCAGTTTTAGGGAATTTTTAGCCAGTAAAATCAACCACTTCATTACCATCCACCCCAACATGAGCAGGAACCCAAATTAAGGAGACCCTCACACCTTTCCTGGACAGAGAGACTATCAAACAGAACATGCTATATAGAATATTCTGTCTACAGTCAGATTTTCCAGATTTAATGCTTTGCAGTACAGAAGCTATCCCAGTGTTGTGACATTGTGAAGAAGATTCAGCCCATTCCATTGCCAATCGTATCGCCATGAGTTCTGTGGTGAAGACAGAGAGATGGGCTGTTAACCTCTTCTTAACCGCTATCTCAAGGTCAGGTATGAAAAAAGCAGCACCTCTCGCAGGATCTTTAGACCCATCGGAATAAATAAACACATCCTCGGAATGTTTATCAATGAGCTCTTGAATAAGGAACTGTAGGGCAGTTTCAGGTTTTCCTTTAAGTTTGTGATGTAAACTAGTGTCAACAGGAGCCGGACTAAATTTCCAAATAGCTAAGGTTGACAAAGTCACTGAAGGGTTCAAGTTAAGATCACTCAATCCTGCAAGTTTTGCCTTTGCATTTGCTACCCAGCTAAAACAATGAAAGTCAGTCTTATGATGTTCCCAACATTCTTTAAGAATTTCCTTCGCTGGATGTGTGCCTGTGTCCTTGTACATTTCATGTTTTGCTCCTGTATAAGGATGTTCTGTTGTCACGTGATTCTCCATGGAGCGATGATATCACTGGAGTGATGTCATCGAGTCACCGGTGTCAGTGAGGTTGCATTGATGATGACATCAAAGACTCCAGACACAATCGACACAGCAACTAGATTGTGTCTAGGTGGAACTAGACTGTCTAGTTGGAACTAGAGCGCCGTAATAATATAGAGTTGATGCAGAAGCTGAAGAGAAAGGACAAGAGAATGGAGCTGGCTGATCAACTCACTAAACAGTTTATGTCACTTCAAGCTGCACTACTGATGGCTGAAGAGGCTTTTAAGAGAGAGAAAGAAGTGATGCAGAGAGATTTCCAGGAGTTAATGGACATCCATGAGCACAACACTCAGCTTCTGCTCGAAGAAAAGAGAGAAAATGAGGCGCTGAAGGAAGAGAAACTGGAAACAAAAACATACATAGAGACTCTTTGCTTCAATATGCAACTTCTGGCGATAGGGCACAGTAAAAAGGAGGAGAGCACGGAGCTGGCTGATCAACTCACTAAACAGGTGATGTCACTTCAAGCTGAACTACAGGCATCTAAAGAAGGTTTTAAGAAAAAGAAAGAAGAGCTAGAGAAAGATTTCCAGGAGTTAAAGGACAGCCATGAGCACAACACTCAGCTTCTACTCAAAGAACAGAGAGAAAATGAGGCGCTGAAGGAAGAGAAACAGGAAAAAAAAACATACATGGAGAAATTCACAGAGAATTATTACTTAAATCTGAAACATCTGGAAGTAGAGTCCTGTCATAACAAAGAGTTGATGGAGAAGCTGAAGAGAATGGAGGAGCGCACGGAGCTGACTGATCAACTCTCTAAACAGGTGATGTCACTTCAAGCTGAACTACAGGATGTTGAAGATTTTAAGAAAAAGAAAGAAGAGCTAGAAAAGGATTTCCAGGCGTTAAAGGACAGCCATGAGCACAACACTCAGCTTCTACTCAAAGAACAGAGAGAAAATGAGGCGCTGAAGGAAGAGAAACAGGAAACAAAAACATACATAGAGACATTCAGTGAGAAATATGAATTAAATCTGAAACATCTGGAAGTAGAGTCCTGTAATAACAAAGAGTTGACAGAGAAGCTTAAGAGAATGGAGGAGCGCATGGAGCTGACTGATCAACTCTCTAAACAGGTGATGTCACTTCAAGCTGAACTACAGGCGGCTGAAGGTTGTAAGAAAAAGAAAGAGAAGAGCTAGAGAAAGATTTCCAGGAGTTAAAGGACAGTCTTGAGCGCACAACATTCAGCTTCTGCTCAAAGAACAGAGAGAAAATGAGGCGCTGAAGGAAGAGAAACTGGAAACAAAAACATACATAGAAGACATTCAAAGAGAAATATAAATTAAATCTGAAGCATCTGGAAGTAGAATCCTGTAATTAACAAAGAGTTGACAGAGAAGCTGAAGAGAATGGAGGAGCGCATGGAGCTGACTGATCAACTCTCTAAACAGGTGATGTCACTTCAAGCTGAACTACAGGCGGCTGAAGGTTGTAAGAAAAAGAAAGAAGAGCAAGAGAAATATTTCCAGGAGTTAAAGGACAGCCTTGAGCGCAACACTCAGCTTCTACTCAAAGAACAGAGAGAAAATGAGGCGCTGAAGGAAGAGAAACTGGAAACAAAAACATACATAGAGACATTCAAAGAGAAATATAAATTAAATCTGAAGCATCTGGAAGTAGAGTCCTGTAATAACAAAGAGTTGATGGAGAAACTGAAGAGAAAGGAGGAGAGCACGGGGCTGACTGATCAACTCTCTAAACAGGTGATGTCACTTCTAGCTGAACTACAGGCGGCTGAAGAGGGTTTTAAGAAGGAGAAAGAAGAGCTAGAGAAACTGTTCCAGGAGTTAAAGGACAGTCATGAGCACAACACTCAGCTTCTACTCAAAGAACAGAGAGAAAATGAGGCGCTGAAGGAAGAGAAACTGGAAACAAAAACATACATAGAGACATTAACAGAGAATTATGAATTAAATCGAAAACATCTGGAAGTAGAGTCCTGTAATAACAAAGAGTTGACGGAGAAGATGAAGAGAATGGAGGAGAGCGCGGGGCTGGCTGATCAACTCTCTAAACAGGTCATGTCACTTCAAGCTGAACTACAGGCGGCTGAAGGTTTTAAGAAAGAGAAAGAAGAGCTAGAGAAAGATTTCCAAGAGTTAAAGAACAGCCTTGAGCACAACACTCAGCTTCTACTCAAAGAACAGAGAGAAAATGAGCGCGCTGAAGGAAGAGAAACACAAATCTAAAACATACATAGAGCAACTCACAGAAAATTATGAATTAAATCGAAAACATCTGGAAGTAGAGTCCTGTAATAACAAAGAGTTGACGGAGAAGCTGAAGAGAAAGGACGAGAGCACGGAGCTGACTGATCAACTCTCTAAACAGGTCATGTCACTTCAAGCTGAACTACAGGCGGCTGAAGGTTTTAAGAAAGAGAAAGAAGTGCTAGAGAAAGATTTCCAGGAGTTAAAGGACAGCCTTGACCACAACATTCAGCTTCTGCTCAAAGAACAGAGAGAAAATGAGGCGCTGAAGGAAGAGAAACACAAAACTAAAACATACATAGAGCAACTCACAGAAAAATTATGAATTAAATCGAAAACATCTGGAAGTAGAGTCCTGTAATAACAAAGAGTTGATGGAGAAGCTGAAGAGAATGGAGGAGAGCGCGGAGCTGACTGATCAACTCTCTAAACAGGTGATGTCACTTCAAGCTGAACTACAGGCGGCTGAAGGTTTTAAGAAAAAGAAAGAAGAGCTAGAGGACAATTTCCAGGAGTTAAAGGACAGCCTTGAGCACAACACTCAGCTTCTGCTCAAAGAACAGAGAGAAAATGAGGGGCTGAAGGAAGAGAAACTGGAAACAAAAACATACATAGAGACACTCACAGAAAGCTGTGAATTGAATCGAAAACATCTGGAAGTAGAGTCCTGTAAATAACAAAGAGTTGATGGAGAAGCTGAAGAGAATGGAGGAGAGCACGGGGCTGGCTGATCAACTCACTAAACAGGTGATGTCACTTCAAGCTGAACTACAGGCGGCTGAAGAGGGTTTTAAGAAGGAAGAAAGAAGAGCTAGAGAAAGATTTCCAAGGGTTAAAGGACAGCCTTGAGCACAACACTCAGCTTCTGCTCAAAGAACAGAGAGAAAATGAGGCGCTGAAGGAAGAGAATCAGGAAACAAAAACATACATAGAGACATTCAAAGAGAAATATAAATTAAATCTGAAGCATCTGGAAGTAGAGTCCTGTAATAACAAAGAGTTGATAGAGAAGCTGAAGAGAAAGGACGAGAGCACGGAGCTGACTGATCAACTCTCTAAACAGGTGATGTCACTTAAGCTGAACTACAGGCGGCTGAAGGTTGTAAGAAAGAAAGAAGAGCTAGAGAAAGATTTCCAGGAGTTAAAGGACAGCCATGAGCACAACATTCAGCTTCTACTCAAAGAACAGAGAGAAAATGAGGGGCTGAAGGAAGAGAAACAGGAAACAAAAACATACATAGAGACACTCACAGAAAGCTGTGAATTGAATCGAAAACATCTGGAAGTAGAGTCCTGTAATAACAAAGAGTTGATGGAGAAGCTGAAGAGAATGGAGGAGAGCGCGGAGCTGGCTGATCAACTCTCTAAACAGGTCATGTCACTTCTAGCTGAACTACAGGCGGCTGAAGAGGGTTTTAAGAAAGAGAAAGAAGAGCTAGAGAAAGATTTCCAGGAGTTAAAGGACAGTCATGAGCACAACACTCAGCTTCTGCTCATAGAACAGATAGAAAATGAGGTGCTGAAGGAAGAGAAACAGGAAACAAAAACATACATAGCGCAATTCACAGAGAATTATTACTTAAATCTGAAACATCTGGAAGTCCAGTCCTGTCTTAACAGAGAATTGACGGAGAAACTGAAGAGAATGGAGGCGATCTCGGAGCTGAATGATCAACTCAATGAACAGGTCATGTCACTTAAAGCTGAACTTCAGGTGGCTAAAGAGGGTTTTAAGAAAGAGAAAGAAGAGCTAGAGAAAGATTTCCAGGAGTTAACGGACAGCCATGAGATTCTGCTCAAAGAACAGAGAGAAAATGAGGCTGAAAAAAGAGAAACAGGAAACAAAAACATGCATAGAGAATCTTTGCTTCAATATGCAACTTCTGGCGACAGGGCACTGTAAGTTGGAGGAGAAGACGGAGCTGGCTGATCAACTCACTAAACAGGTGACGTCACTTCAAGCTGATCTACAGGCGGCTGAAGAGGGTTTTGAGAAAGAGAAAGAAGAGCTAGAGAAATATTTATAGGGACAGCCATGGGCACAACACCCAGCTTCTGTTCAAAGAACAGAGAAAATGAGGTGCTGAAGGAAGAGAAACAGGAAACAAAAACATACATATAGAAAATCACAAAGACTCTTCACCTTAATTTGCTACTCGCTGTAATAATAAGGAGTTGATGGAGAAGCTGAAGAGAAAGGAGGAGAGCACGGAGCTGGCTGATCAACTCACTAAACGGGTGAGGTCTCGTCAAGCTGCACTACTGCCAGCTGAAGAGGGTTTTATGAAAGAGAAAAAATACCAGGATTTAATGGACGGTTATGTGCGCAACACTCAGCTCCTGCTGGAAGAACGAGGAGAAAAAGAGGCGCTGAGGAAAGAGAGACAGGAAACAAAAAGATACATGGAGAATCTTCACTTCGCATGCAACTTCTGGCAGACAGAGCACCGTAAATTGATGGAGAAGGTGCTGAGAGAGGAGGAGAACTTGGAGAAACAGGAAGAATGGAACAACTGGAATATAGGGGCTTGATGAGTGATCATGTGACCACTCATCAAGCCCCGATATATCAGGTGTGCTCTGAGCTATAGTTTGGCTGACTTTATTGTGACTATGTTTCTGTGATCCTGCACACTCATCTGCAGACCGGATGTGCATGTCTCTCCTCTTTCATTAGATCTGGTTTAGACCTACATTTTAGTAGGTTTTTTCTTTTGTTTTTTGTTGCTAACGTTTTATTTTCAGCAGATTGAGATTATTACAGATTTAAATGTTTCATCAAGGAGTGTGCAAACGAGAGGACCTGTTTCAGAGAAATGGCCCACACCTGAGTGAGGGTTCTGACGGAGAACCTGCTCCAGGCTCTGAAGCATTGGACTGGGCCTGGACAGGGTCCTGAGCCGATAGTTAGAGAAGAGAGGAATGAGAGAAGAATTCCTGCTTCATCAGCCAGAGACCGAGCCAATGTTTCAATGTCAGCAGCACCACAACCACAGCCTCCACCAAAGGATTAATCAGCAGCCGCTCAGCCACCACCAGCAAAGGATTTAGCTCCAGCTGCTCCACAATCACCTCCACTGCCTCCAGCGAAGGACTCAGCAGCAGCAGCACCACAACAATCTTCACCACGGCCAGCGCAGGAGTCATTTCTGTTCTTTCGCGCACGGTCATCATCAAAGGCCCTGGACCCATCTGTGACAGGCCCGGCAGCATCCCTGTCATCGCCCCTGCCCTCAGAGCAGCCCTTGTTCCCCCTTGCAACATCTACTCGCACTACAGATTCCTCACTCTCCTTCCCACTCTCACCCAAGGGCCTTCCCAGCCATCTTGAATGTCTGATCAAATCCGGCATTAAGATGGCTCCACTCACGCCCAATATAATAAGATCAAGAGTTCTGATATCAACGATGATGAACTTTCCCCTGACTCTTGCTACACAGACAAAAACTGCCCCACCTAAACCCCCCGCCTTTCACCTGGTCCCAAACTCTCACCGGCTCCCGCCACACCAACAAAAGCCCCCCCACCTATCCCCCCGTGCCTTTCACCTGGTATCTCCCATAGCTAGGATGCACTGGGTCTCAGCGTTGCCGGGACTTATAGTTATAATAAAAATCAAAACCAACCCAGGGCCCTGTGTAAAAACAGCCTCCCCTAGTGATATTTCTGTAGTCGAATCACACAGATGGGCAAACAAAAACAAAATGCGAGTCAGGCTGCCCAATCTTAGAAATTTGATTTATATTCCCTGTGAAAAGATAACGCCCAGTCTCACTGAAACTAGTCTGAAACTTGCTGTTCTAAATGTCAAATCCTTATGTAACAAATCATTCTTAATTAATAATTGTATTTCTTATAATCTTGATTTTATGTTTTTAACTGAAACATGGCTTGACAAAAACACAGGAAATTTAGTTCTAATAGAATCTTTCTCCAACCAACTTTATGTTTGAATCTGAAACACGAGAAAACAAAATGGGAGGAGGTGTGTGCTTTTGTTAGAGATGAAATAGTTACCCACAGGTGGCCCTTTGGGGTGTTTTCATAATTTGAGTACGTATCCTTTAAAAATTGAGCAAAAACAGTCTCCATCCATTCCCTTCATTGTTTTATACAAGCCTCCTCAGCACTGCCAAAGTTGTATTGATGATTTTACTGAGATGCTTTCAGTTCTATGCACAGACTTTGATGGTTTGGTCATTACAGGTGATTTCAATGTTCATGTTGATAATATTTGTGACAGAAACGCTAAAGAACTTCATGCTGTCCTTAAAACTTTCGGTCTTACTCAGCACGTGAGTGGCACACTCTAGATCTTCTAATTACAAAGGGGGTTAATATTTCAAACATCATTGTGGTCGATGTTGCTCTGTCTGATCATTTTTGTGTCTTCTTTGACCAGTCTGTTTTTCCCAAACCACTGGACAGGATGGTCCTGCAGTTGTTCAGGAGGAGACGCATAAATGACAGCACAGGAAAATTGTTTATGGAAATTATAAACTTTGAAAATGTTTCATGTTCTAATGTAAATAATTTAATAATTGAACTCTGTTACATCTTGTGTTTTGAATGTTCTCAACACCATTGCCCCTATGAAGGCTAAAATTGTTAAAAATGAGCAGAAGGCGCCATGGAGAAATGACGATTCGGTCAGTGCCAGAAAAGGGATTGCCGCTGGGCCGAAGGAAAATGGTGCATGCCGAAGAGATTTACAGAGATTTACAGAGAGAAGTTGTTCATGTACAATCTCATTTTATGTAGAACTAGGGAAGGATGTTTTTTCTGGAATAATTGGAAGCTGCAGTAACAACTGTCCTGTTTGCCACAGTAAACAGATTAACAAACCCTCTTGCTCAGCTGCCGTTAGAACTAATTTCCACATCCAAGTGTAATGACTTAGCATTATTCTTTAATGACAAAGTTCAGGGCATTAAAAAAATGCTATAAAATTGCACAATGCAAAAAATAACCCTAAAACCTACACACTTAGAGCTGACTCACTTTGCACCTGTAACTGACAAAACTGTCCAGGAGATCATCACCAGTCTGAGTTCATCTACATGCTGCCTCGATGTGTGACCTCCAGATTTCTAAATTCTGTACTGAACAGTTTGTTAGCACCTCTGACTTACTTGGTTTACATGTTGCTTCAATCTGGAACATTCCCAATGTCTTTGAAAACTGCGGTCATAAAGCCTCTCCTAAAGAAGAGCAGTCTTGATGCCGCAGTACTGAGTAATTACCGGCCCATCGCTAATCTGCTATTTTGGGGCAAAGTCCTTGAAAAGGTTGTTAACCAACAGCTCACGGATTTCCTCTTAATTAAAACCTCATTTGATGTTTTCCAGTCAGGTTTTAGACCTCATCACAGCACTGAGACTGCTCTTGTCAAGGTGACAAATGACATCCACCTGAACACTGACGCAGGCAAAGCCTCAGTCTTAATTCTGTTAGATCTGAGTGTTGCTTTTGACACTGTCGATCATGGGACACTCTTACAGAGACTAGAGGACTGGCATCACTGCTCTAAGTTGGTTAAAGTCCTATCTGGAAGACAGGAAGTACTTTGTTGAAATTGGTAACTGTCTCAGACCAGATGCGCCTGGCCTGTGGGGCACCCAAGAGTCAATCCTGGGACCCCTTCTGTTCAACCCTCTACATGCAGCCCTTCGGTCAGTTGATACGCAGCGAAAATGTGTCCTATCACAATTATGCAGACGGAAACAGGACTGAAATCATCGTCTTTGGCCCACAGAAACAAAGAGAAAGTATTAGGCAGTCACCTCCAGAGTCTCGCTCTAAAACCTACAAATCAAGTTAGAAATCTGGGGGTAATAACGGCCACGTTGTTGTAATAATAATCATTTTATTATATTAATGCTTTGTTTTAATTAGTATGTTAAAACTATATTAATGCTTTGTTTTAATTAGTGTGGTTCAAGCTTTACATGCACTCTGCCAAACACATTCCATTCCTTGCTCTTGCCTGCTTTTTCTGATATGGACTCAAGGTCGTTCACAGGCAACTCCCTGTGTATCTGCCTCTGTTGATTCAATACTTTTTTAGCCCACACCTGCTTCTGCCCAAAACAAAGACCATATTAAGGAACGGAACGGAAGGACTGGCAAGAAAATCATGGAAAAGTACCACAGAGGAGGGTCCTGAGAGATTCAACCTTCATTAATATTCATAATGATTTTTGTCTAAATGTTCAATGCGAGGGAGAGACGAGAGATCCAGACAGAGCGCCTGGTGGAGACTCTCCGTGCGATGTTAGGGGCAGTTTGCATTGATTAATCTGTATTAGTCTGTGATCTGTAGGGAATAAATTATTTTGATATACATGACATCATCTCCTTGTCTGGTTTTCTCAGATAATTGAATCCAACAACGTCAAATCGATAACATCAGCAGCTTTTTACCATCCAAAACATTGCCAAAATTAAAAGTATAGTTTTCTAAAACAAACTTGGAGAGATTTATCCGTACGTTTGTCTCTATTAGATTAGACTACTGTAACGGCCTCTCCAAACGAGCTGTAAAACAGCTGCAGTACATCCAGAATGCGGCTGCTCGGGTCCTGACCAAAACCAGGAAGTACGATCACATTAGTCCTGTGCTCAGGTCTCTGCACTGGCTCCCTGTGGCTCAGAGAATAGACTTGAAAGCAGCTCTGCTTGTATACAAGTCTCTCCATGGCCTAGCACCAAAGTACATCTCGGACATGTTAGTGCCATATGAACCATCTCGGACTCTGAGGACCTCAGGGACCGGCCTCCTGCTGGTGCCCAGAGTCAGGACTAAACATGGGGAATTTGCATTTCAGTTTTATGCAGCTAAAATCTGGAACAGTCTTCCTGAGGATGTGAGACAGGCCGCTACTCTGGCAATGTTCAAATCTAAACTAAAAACTGTTTTGTTTGGCTGTGCATATGACTGAAATGCTTTTCTTTGCACTCTTCTCTTTTATGTCTTGAACTATTATTTTGTGATTTCTGCCATGTCATTGTGATTTTAATGAATTTTTTTCCTGTTGTGTGTGAAGCACTTTGACGATTCGCTTGTGTACGAATTGTGCTCTACAAATAAACTTGCCTTGCCCTTGCCTAATTAGGTACTCAATGAGGAGGGAGCGAAAGTCAGTGTACAAATAATATAGATGGCCCATCTCAGGGCTGTTAGTAAAAACAATGGAATTAGTCTCAAGTGTAACCATAATTCTCCCCCCCTTAACAGGTGGTCCCGCCCGGTGGGCAGGGCTTACACAGAGGAGGATATGAATCTTTTTCTACTATGGAACCCTCCTGGACGAATGAGGGATTACACCGACATCTGTACTGATCTTATCTTACTGAAAACTATGAAAAAAAATGAGTAAAAACACATTCATTATCCACGAGAATCTGATTGGATGATCATGTTGACTTGGTGACCAGAAAAATCTATAAATCTCTTGGGATTACAAAAAAAAGTCAAGCCGTTTGTGTACGCGAAATCTATACTGAACAAAATACTGATTGTGCAAATGCGTTGTTTTAATTGCAATTCTTTCTAAGCCACTAACATCTTCTAAATTATTTATCAAACTTAATACCCGGTACTCCATTTATGATAAGAATGTCTCTTAAAATAATCTAAAAATCTAATCTAAAAATGTGTTTAAT
This sequence comes from Chaenogobius annularis, assembly GCA_015082035.1. NCBI lineage: Eukaryota > Metazoa > Chordata > Actinopteri > Gobiiformes > Gobiidae > Chaenogobius > Chaenogobius annularis. The sequence continues at coordinate 546,235 of BJKM01000174.1, read as the reverse complement.
AGAACTACAAACGAACACACTTTACTTCAAAGCTAATGCAGAGACTTATCGTAACAATACTTATACAGAGCCAGTTTTCTCCACTCATTTCAGTGGTTGGATCTCACTAAAAGACCTATTGTGTAATCTCGTATATAAGGTTTCTTTTCATAGTACCGAGTCTGCACTTTTAAAGGTTTTTAATTACCTACTAATGCTGTTTTAGTGCTTTTAGACCTGACTGCTGCCTTTAACACAGTTGACCATGCAACTCTTATAAATCAGTTGGAAAACTCTGGGTGTCATGTGGTCCGCCCTAGACTGGTTTGAATTCCACCTGCCTGGGCGTTTCTTCTGTGTCAGGCTGGGGGACCTCTTTATCCGCTGCACTGTGGAGTTTCCCCCAGGGTTCGATTTTTGGGCCTGTCCTATTCACGCTTTGCCCTCTTGGGCAGTTTTTAAAATGTCTTATCACTTATCTGTCAATGACACACAATGTACATGTCTGTAAAAAGGAATAGCAGCAGCCCCCGACACACTTGCTTGGGTGCTTGAATGAGGTCAAGGTTTGTTTAGCTCGAAATGTCTTCAATCTTAATGAAAACAAAACAGAGGTTATGGTGTTTGAGCGCAGTGTCAGTGCTTCCTTTAGACCCGGGCCCCCTGTTTCAGTGCATCAAACCCACAGCCACCAAACCATTATGGACTTTAAAATTGATAAACAGATCACCATGGTCATGAAATCCAGATTTGAGCGCATCATGCATGCTTTTATTTCGTCACGTCTGGACTACTGCAATGCACTTGCGATCTAAAAGGCATTTTATTGTCTGCAGTTAGTCCAGAATGCTAATGTGCGGCTTTTAACAGATGATATTTATCCTACTCAAAGCTGCGTAAGCACTGCACACCGGGCGGAGCCTCCTGATGATAGCCAAACAGACTCACGACGCAGCAGCCTAGTCCAAATGGCAGGCATATGGGCTATCCGAGCGACACTCGTTTGGGTTTTCATTTCTCATAACTGTTCAAAATCTTTTAAGATTGTGCATTGGTGAGTCTATCAAGTTAAACCAATGATTTTCAGGTGTTTATTGTATTGACATGAGTGAATTAGCGTCTGTCATGTACAACAGCTTCACATTAGTCAAAGAATTTTCCCACAATTTTATCAAGATCACATCATTCGAATTGTCAGTATCAGTAAACGTTCTATGTACAGCAGTAGCATGCAGTGACTTTTAATGGATGGGCAAGCAGACTTCCATCCATCCATCCATCCATCTTCTTTCCGCTTTATCCGGGCGGGTTGTGGGGGCAGCAGTCTAAGCAGGAGGGACTCCCAGACTTCCTTATCCCCAGCCACTTCCTCCAACTCCTCCGGGGGGATCCCGAGGCGTTCCCAGGCCAGCCGAGAGACATAGTCCCTCCAGCGTGTCCTGGGTCTTCCCCGGGGCCTCCTCCCGGTGGGAACATGCCCGAAACACCTCCCTAGGGAGGCGCCCAGGAGGCATCCGGAACAGATGCCCGAGCCACCTCAGCTGGCTCCTCTCAACGTGGAGGAGCAGCGGCTCTACTCCGAGCTCCTCCCGTGTGACTGAGCTCCTCACCCTATCTCTAAGGGAGCGCCCAGCCACCCTGCGGAGGAAAACTCATTTCGACCGCTTGTATCCGCGATCTTGTCCTTTCGGTCACTACCCAAAGCTCATGACCATAGGTGAGGGTAGGAACGTAGATTGACCGGTAAATCCAGAGCTTTGTCTTTGGACTCAGCTCCTTCTTCACCACAACAGTCCGATGCAGCGACCGCATCACTGCGGACGCTGCACCGATCCGCATGTCAATCTCACACTCCTTTCTTCCCTCACTCGTGAACAAGACCCCGAGATACTTGAACTCCTCCACTTGGGGCAAGGACTCCCCACCCACCCGGAGAGGGACAGCCACCTTTTTCCGGTTGAGAACCATGGCCTCGGATTGGCAAGCAGACTTGAGGTGTTCAAAACCCTGGTCTCTCGTATGAAGATCTTTCTGAGCTAAAACTTCCACCCCTGTAGAAACTGCTGAATAGAGTAAATAGTCAAATCAATTAATTGCACAAATTAGTGTTCTATGTATGTCTAATAATTAGAAATGTGAAAACGTTTTTCCACTCATCCATGTAGCTTCTTCAATTCCTCTGACAAGGTACCCATGGTTCTGGTAAGTCTGTTGTTATTTTTATATATTTATTTTATTTATAAGTTGTTTATTTTTGATTATGTATGTCCACTGGACATAAAGAAACCTTACATACATAAACCTTACATACATAAAATTCCCAAAACAAAAACGGTCCAGGCTTGTCATGCCTACCCTTATCCTCAAAAAACAATACAATCCAATTTTACACAAAAATACATTTATTTAATTCATTATTGACAATAAAATGTCTTTATAAATTGTGTATTTCAGTTGTTTATTACATTGTAGATGTTGGTGTCATTTTCCTATATCTACAAGAGTAACTATGAGCATAGAATATATAAAACTATCAGATTATACCATGAAAAATGTGTAAACAACGTAATTTTTTTTTCTTTTGACAAAGAACTCAGTTTCCCGTCGTGCTTTGCGCAGGGCGAGCGCTTCCTTGTGAAGATGGCGGCTCCCTTGACTCTGCTGCTGATTGTAGGAGTTTCTATCCGTTTATTTCTCTTCAGATCCAGTTTAGCGGATATCATCGCGGAGAGGGTTGAGGTCGTGTCTCCGCTGACCGCCTGGAAAAGAGGTAAGCGGCCTTTCGAGGTGAACTCAGCCCGGTTGTGGCCTCAGAGTCCGGTGTGATGCCCGCTCCCGTCCGCTCTGCCTACAAGTGAATGGAAGCCAAACCGGTTTTGTGACAATGAGCCGTATGCAATCTGCGTTTGACAGTTCAGTGTAAAACAAACATTGCGGTGTTTTTTTTAATCACGTTCACTTGTTTTTGGTGTTTATGTAGAGCATTCATGCATGTATGTCCTTTCTAATACTAATCTGACTTTGCTTGATTTGACTGCAGAACCACAGTGCCCTACCCTTTCTATATAATGTATTCAGAAAAACAAAATGCATTATAACACACACCAGAATTTTCAAAAATCCTGCACAATATTGGAAATGATTGCGATAATTGATGACGAGAGGGAGTGCAGGACTGTAGTGGGCAACTGTGTCACATGGAGCGAGAAGAACCACCTTCAGCTCAACGTGACCTGAAGACGAGGCACCTGAGGGGAGGGCGGCGGCACCTGAGCGGCACCTGAGGGAGGGGCGGCACCTGAACCTGAGGGGAGGGCGGCCGGCACCTGAACCTGAGGGGAGGGCGGCCGGCACCTGAACCTGAGGGGAGGGGCGGCCGGCACCTGAACCTGAGGGAGGGGGCGGCACCTGCTGGGGAGGGCGGCCGGCACCTGAACCTGAGGGGAGGGGGCCGGCCGGCACCTGAACCTGAGGGGAGGGCGGCCGGCCGGCACCTGAACCTGAGGGGAGGGCGGCGGCCGGCACCTGAAACCTGAGGGGAGGGCGGCCGGCACCTCCACCTAGGCGGTCAGCGTGGACGTGGTGGAGGAGCACAAGAACGTGGACGTCTGCGAGAAAGGCCAGGGGTCTCATTTATAAAGCTTTACGTGGAACTCTTACTGAAAATGTGCGTAACTAACGAAACAGAAACTGCCTCAGCACCGAACCGCTCATTTTAGGTCTTTCCTCAACGTGGAAAGTGACGTACGGAGCATTTCCTGTACGTACACATGGTTTATAAATGAGACCCTGTTGTCGTTTCGAGTCATTGATTCGTTGTTTCGATCGCAAAAAGTCCTGTAAATATGAGACTATTTTGATAACTTTAGACTTGACAGTGACATTGGACTTGCCTGAAACATTTTATACAAACAAGAACATGTCCCCTCACTTCTGTTTTTTTTTTAAGTTGGACACTTTACAGACCAGACAAAAATCATATAGGTAAATTGCAAAATATACGAGCTTAACATAAACTCAAAAGCAGGGGACTTGGGTTTGTTCTTTTGACTCGGACTTGAGCCCAAAGACTCGGGTTACTGCCTCTTGAGGACATGCAATGACAAACGGGAATAATGGTCGATCGTTAAAATAATCTTTATCTGAAGTATACAGGCTCTAAAACAGTGTTCATTTTGGCAACTCCATTATTCCGTATAATTTTGCTGACTAAAACGAGAGAAAAAGTCAAGAAAAAAAGATGACTAAACGACGTACAGTTTTTGTGTCGACTAAAAGTAGATTATTTTGTACTTTTCGAAGAACTATAAAAAAAAACTATACGTAAAGAATTGAAATAACAATCACAGAGCCCCAAAAATGGAAATAAAGAATCGAAAAAACGCTTCGAAAAAAAAAAAGAAAATATGAAGCAATTACATACATTTTTTTATTAGTAATATTCAATAAGTATTGGGCAACTTAAAAATGTGCAAGTTCATCCATTTAAAAAGATAAGAGAGGCTTGTAATTTTCATCATAGGTGCACATCAAGCGTGAGAGACAGAATGTAAAAAAAAAAAAAAAAAAAATCCAGGAAATCACATTTTTATACAATTTATTTGTGAAAATGGGTGGCCAATAAGTATTGGGCAGCTAGAAAACAAACGACTCTTCTGTCCCTCACAGACCAGTCACTTGGTCTTTGAGAAGTTATTCCGGCCTCCACTCGTTCACAGTGTAAATGGCGCCTGTTTGAACTGATCAGATGCATAAGAGACCCCTGCACACACCTTTAAACTGTCAGACTCCAGTCTTCACCATGACCAAGACCAGAGAACTTCCCAAAGACAGAGATAAAATTGTACAACTGCACAAAGCTGGGAGGAGTCAAAATTGAACTGTTGGAGTTGTATCCCAAGAACACCATACTTACTGTGAAGCATGGGGGTGGAAACATCATGCTTTGGGGATGCTTTTCTGCAAAAAGGGACAGGAAGACTGGTCCGTATCGATGGCAAGATGAATGGGGCCATGTATTGTGACATTTTGGGTAAAAACCTCCTTCCCTCGCTCAGAGAATTGAAGATGAAACGTGGCTGGGTCTTCCAGCATGATAACGATCCGAAGCACACAGCCAGGAAAACCGTAAAAAGCATATCAAGGTTCTGGAGTGGCCTAAGCCAGTCTTCAGACCTCAACCCAATCGAAAACCTGTGAAGGAGTTGAAACTCTGTGTTGCCAAGCGACAGCCCTCAAACATCACAGCCCTAGAGAGAAGATCTATGCAGAGGAGTGGGCCAAAATACCAACGAAAGTGTGTGTCGACCTGGTCAAGAACTACAGGAACCGTTTGACCTCTGTCATTGCCAACCAAGGCTACATTACAAAGTATTAAAAGTAACTTTTGCTGGCTGCCCAATACTTATTGGCCACCCATTTTCACAAATTAATTGTTTAAAAATCATACAATGTGATTTCCTGGATTTTTCGGTTACATTCTGTGTCTCACGCTTGAGGTGCACCTATGATGAAAATGACAAACTCTTATCTTTTTAAATGAGCGAACTGGCAAAGTTTTAAGTTGCCCAATACTTAATTGGCCCCACTGTAGATATAAAACTATTATGGATTATGTATGACATTTTCATCGACAAATACTAAGATGAATTGTTGAAGATTAAAACGAAATAAAAAAATATGTCAAAATGAACGCTTATACACATACAAAAATACCCTAAATAAAAATGTGAACAAATAATGCATTTTCATCAGTAACGCGCTTCGTTTGTAAATGTTTTGAAACCTTCAGTCAACTTCTACCTCTTTTTTGTATTTACCCTTTGACCAGTGGACTACTAAAAACCGTTTAGCTCCAGTAAAAGTCCTTTTGTCTGTTCCAGTTATCGAAGGTTTGGCGTTGCTGGATCTGGGCGTGTCGCCGTACGACGGAGATGTTTTCCACGAGGTGAGACGACATCATTTTTACTTTAGAATTCAATTTGTCACGCAAGAGTTAAGCGAAAAGTCCGTTTATTAGCTGTAGCGCCGACTAGAACGGGACAAAATAGGTTTGATTATAGGTTTCGTTTGTGATTGAATTAGCTAGATTGGTTGTGCACTTTATTCCCTTTTATAAAAAAAAAAAAAAGAAACCAAACTCTTTATTAACTCTGTGCCTTGTGTCTCCAGACTCCTCTCATCATATACTTATTTCATTTTGTCGTGGACTATGCGGAGATAACATTTATGGTGAGGCCGGGAACATATCTTAAGTGCGTTTTCCTGTGATTTTTGCACCGTTAAAGTCATCTGTGTTTGTTTTTTATGTTTCCTTTTCCCACAGCTGGCAGACGCCATCGCTGCGGTGGCGCTGTATTTGGCAGTCAAGGATTATAACGCTCAAGTGGTGAGAAAAACCTGCTTTATCTGGTGTAGTAATAAAAAGTTGGTTAAATATCACGATAAACAATAATAAAAGTGCTTTGTGCCGCCACTGGAAAAAAACATTTCTAAATGCATAGTATAGTATTCTAAAAAATATATATATATATAGAGATAAAATATATAATAATAATAATAATAATAATAATAATAATAATAATAATAATAATAATAATAATAATAATAATAATAATAATAATAATAATAATATATAAAATAATATGTTTTAAAAAATACATAAATAAATGGATAGATGGCAGAATAAACCACTCCAGTTTTATCTTGTATAATTTATATAGATGTTATTTAATCTTACCACAAAAAAAATGACAAAAAGAAGAAACAATTGTTCAAAGAATCGCAACTAAGTACAGGGTTGTGGGCGGAGCTTAGTGGTGTGCCAAAATATCGAAATATTGTAATTTTTTAAGATGGGTTACAGAATTATTTTGGGCACGGTACAACTATTTTGTTGCTCGTTTAGAGAAAGCAAACTTGTTCATGCAAAACAGTTGACACATTCGCTGTTTTGACGCTTTAAATGGGTGTATTTCATTTTGAGTTTGTGCAGGTCGAGTTCAACACAGAAAAAGTTGATTAAAATGCACTGGGTTCTTTAAAAAATAGAGCTATATTGTAGGTGACTGTTATGAGTAATATATCGATTATCGCACGTATCGCAAAATCGGGATATTATCGTATCGTGAGCCGCGTATCGCATCGAATCGTGAGGGACCCTGTGATTCCCGGTGATTCAAACATAATGTAATTTATGTAATTTATGGACGACTCATTGAACTAAAATGCAGTTAAGATAAATATATTTTGAAATTAGCTAAAAAAAATTATAAAAATGTTATCACAGAATAGCACATTTTTAGGTTTATATGTTCACTTCCTGTTTGTAATTGATGACATCATACTAGGAAATTACCCAGCAACCACTGGGCAAAAACTCATCTAATGTCACAATTTTTTTTTAAATTTGACAAATAAAAATAAATGAGAGCTGTTTGTTTGTCTGAATTCTGCATAAACTTTGACAGGAATGAGTGTCCCTATTGTGATGTCACTTCCTGTCATGTTCTACAGATTTTTCATATTTTCTCCACAAATACATACTCGATTGGTGTAAAACTATAATGTATATGTACAACAGGTATAAACGCGCCAAATAAAGTCAAAATTAGAAAAATGTAAAAACCTGTCATACGTCACTTTAACGGGGCATCTGGGCATAAAATCCTGCCAAATCAATCTAGAAATAAGAAGGCGCAAACCCAAAAATCGTGCATGTATTTCTAACTTATACTGCTCCATTGTTTCCTTTCATCTGAACATGTAATAACTCTTACACTCTGATGAATGTGACGTGGCGTTCTTCCTCGTACGAAAACGGCCTTTCTTTAGTTGAAAAAGCAAAGATTGGAGCTGGAGGCCGACCGCTACCCCATGGACTGTCTGGAGCTGGTCCGGAGCCCCACACAAATGTATTACATCCCCCTCAAGGTCGCCATGTTGTAAGTTCGTCTTTGTATAAAATCATCATCACTTTTTTTTCCTTCTTTTTTTACAATCCTCCGCTTGATAAACCCCCCGTGAAGACAAAACCTGAGCGATTTCTTTCCCGTGTTCTTCGCAGTTACATGCTGAACCCCTTCACCGTTTTGTCGTGCGTGGCCAAATCCACATGTGGCCTCAACAACGCCGTCCTGGCCCTCTTCTTCCTCTGCACTATTAAGAGTACGTTTTGATTTTCGACGCTTTGAATTGAACGGTCCGTTGGGCTTCGTGCTGATTAGTCGTTCTTCCCTTGCTGAACAGAAAACACCATGTTGAGTGCCATATTTCTGGCGTTGGCCACGTACCAGTCCATCTACCCAGTCACGCTCTGTGCTCCGGCCATGCTCTACATAATGCAGGTAAGTCCTCTTCATGTTCAGGCTGTTGTGATTAGGAAAATAAGAACAATTGCCGAGCCAATTTGTCCATCCATGCTTGATTCAGTGTTATTCAAAGCCATTAAATATTTATGTTAAAATGCATCAAATATGTTCGATAAAACGTGGTAAATCTCCTCGTACCTTTTAGTGTCAAGTTCATTCTTATCAAACTAGACGAGCAAATACTCTTCAGCTCCCGTTAAGCAAAACAAATCCCAAGTGCAGTTTTGTTCTCGACATCTCGAGTTTGGGGACTTTATTAACACTTCAGTACAAACGGTAAAATAAAAATCATGATTATTAGACTCAGAAAACGTTTATTGCCATTGTTTATTGCCATTAAGTAAAACAAAAACAAAAAAATATATGGTTTTGTATCATAATACTGATACATATACTTCTGATTTGATCAGCAACAGGCATTGGAAAAAAGAAAACATTTAAAAAAATATATATAAAAAATGTTTTATCTGTGATCTGTCCAAAAAAATGTGAGCTTGCTAAATAATTAATTGCCGGTGTGGCCTTGAGGAGGGGCCCCTTCAGGTTTCTGCCACACATTCTGCCATCACTTTTATTTTATGCAAACTTCTGTGTTTATTGAGGTTCAAGTATCTCACAAAAATCAAGAAATATCACTTTGTATCTTTATTTGAAAGATTACTCTGTTAGTTATTTTTTCAATCTTTTTAATAGTTTTTTTAAATAAATTTTTAAAATGAAAAATGGCAAAACAATAATTGTGATATTCTCCATTTTTCTCGCTGCCATTTGACACCGGGACATTGTGACTAATCGCCTCGAACTCCCTCGTGTGCCTCCACAGCGGCTGTACATCCCGGTGAACTACCGCTGGGCCAGTTTTTGGTGGTTCGTGGTTCAGTACCTCTTCGTTTACCTGGGCAGTCTGTTCGTCATCGTCTGCCTCTCCTTCTTCCTGCTGGGGTCCTGGGACTACATCCCCTCCGTCTACGGGTTCATGTACGTCTGCTCGGCTCGACACAACCTCCCTTTACATTCTGTTCTGTACATTTGATTCATTTTCTGATTATATATATACGGTAGATAACTATGGTGCAATGCTTTCTAAATGTTTACAAACAGCTTCAAAAATATAACTTTATATTTTGCATCGATACAAAGGAGAATACCTATGCCTAAGTATTTAACTAGAAGATCATAAAAATTATCTAGATGCCTTATAATGACTTTAATTAAGGATATTTATCTTCATTTTAGTAGTTTTGACAAGTTAAGATATATGTTCTTACTGGACTTTGCTTATTTTATTTATTTCAAGATGTTTCTGACATGTTTTAATACATTTAATTGTTATTTTAAACCAAATTCTTGCCAATTGGAGTAAGAAACGTTTACTTACCCCACTGGCAAATAAACGTTATCTTGTCTTATATGATTATAAATGATCTCGTAACCAGTCGAAACCAATGAAAGAAAACATGTCGGTGTAATCCCTCATTTGTCCAGGAGTGTTCCATTGTAGAAAAAGATTCAGCTGTATCATCTCGACTCTCATCCAAGAGTCATTCTCAATCTGTAAAAAACAGAGTCCAGAGGACTACAACCGAATCTTTTTCTACAATGAAAGAAAACCAAATTCAGTCGCTCAAATGCTACTCTGCTCTCCCCAGAGTCTTTTAAAGGGATGGTAAATATGTCTCATATGGGGATGAATTTCCCTCCAAGGATGGTTTGATGTACCGTCATTATTTCCAAAGGTACATGCACCCTAAACATACTATTAACACTATATAGGCCTATTATATAGGCCTATATAGTGTTAATAATATTTTATTATGTATAGATGTGCAATATAACGCAGGGGAGAGAAACTGTTGATTAACTTGACTAGACCCATTCATACAGATGACTATTTTGAAAATAAATAATAATTACACTAAATATTAGAAGGTTGATCTTATAATCACCTAAGCTCTTTTTAACTATAATATTAGTTATTGTAATAAGACAAGCTCCATGGTAACGCTGGGAGGAGGGGCTTGAGACGTGTTGTCGGCTCGCTCGTGCCGCGGTGTGTTCCTTCCGAAACTCACTGAGAAAGCGGACAAAATAATGACTGTAGACTATGTGTATCTGTGTCGTGATACACATGTTGTCTTTTGACCCGTGAGTCAGGTCTGGCCACAGATCGCCGTAATCGCACGTGCGCGCCGTGTGTCTTTGTATTCTGCCGCGTCTACATTCACTTCCTCATTAAACTAATTTCTCCGTGAATATGAGTCTGATTGTAATAAAGCGCACAGCATTTTGAAGCTTAAGACTAAGACTTGTTTATTTGAAGTAGTATTTTAATGATGGCGCTACCTAAAATATGGGACGAAGTTTGGCTTCAGGGATGGATGCTTTAGTATTAAGTATCAAGCTTCTTGAATGATTCCCTCTGACTCTTCTGCGCAGTTTGTCCGTCCCAGACCTGACTCCAAACATCGGCCTCTTCTGGTATTTCTTCGCCGAGATGTTCGAACACTTCAGGCTGTTCTTCCTCTGCGTCTTTCAGATCAACGTGTTCTTCTACACCATTCCTCTCTGCATCAAACTCAAGTAGGTCCTGTGTCCGCGCGCCCACCGCCCAAAGCCTCGTAACCACGCTGTTTGTGAAGAACCGAGGCGATCGCTTTAGTGTGGCTTCTCCACATGTGAATGCTATGTTTGGGAGACAATTAAAAGGCTGCACTGTGCAACTTGTCTCCATGGATATGCTATAGCTTTGCCTCAAATGTTCCAAAATATGGCATTAAACGTGCCCATAACATTTATTCAATTTCATGAGTTTTATGTCTCACCTTGAAAGCCATGCATTGTTACTGTGACAAAATGAGACCCCTGCGTGCCATCTGCAGCTGCTTCTTATCAATCAGGAAGTAAGAGCTGAAAGCAGAAATCTGATTGGCTGTGCTTGGGTGGTCCGCCACACGCTTCAGTTTGTCGTCTGAAAAAAAAAAAAAAAAAAAGTCATTCTAAACTCACGCACCGTTACAAAGAGTTTGAGAAAGCTAGGGACGAGTTCGATTTAAATACTTCCTTTTAATGGTTTGAAAATCAGGTATTCCAGCTTTAATGCCATACTGTGGAACATTCCAGGCAAAGCAATAACAGCGCCATACAAGCAGGTAGCAGATCCTCCTCCAGAAAAGTTACATAGTGCACCTTTTTATCAAAAACAAAGCAGACGTTACATTTGATTAGCTGTGAGGGTGATTTATATTAGAGTTATTCACTTTTTCTTTGACCAGATAAAACCCACTGAGATCACAAAAGCATCGTAAAGGGTTAAAACAGGCTACGTTTAAAAGTGCAGACAAAGTTCAAATGTGTAAAGATCAGAGCCGGTCAGATAATGGTGTAAAGATTGGGACCATTTCAGGGATGACCACCAGGGGGCAGTGTGGATAAAGTGTTCAGAGCTCTCGGGGGAGCCAAAACTCTGACGCCTGGACCAGTAGGTCAGAGCTCTTCCTGAGCGCTCGTGGGCTTTTCTGTTTTGCAGTGGCCAGTATTAGTCCTGGTTTAGTCCTGGTTTAGACTGCTTTAGACCTGCTTTAGACCTGCTTTAGACCTGCTTTAGACTGCCTTACCTGCTTTAGTCCTGGTTTAGTCCTGCTTTAGTCCTGCTTTAGTCCTGGTTTAGTCCTGCTTTAGTCCTGCTTTAGACCTGCTTTAGACCTGCTTTAGTCCTGGTTTAGTCCTGGTTTAGTCCTGCTTTAGACCTGCTTTAGTCTGCTCTTATCTGCTAGTCCTGCTTTAGACCTGCTTTAGTCCTGCTTTAGACCTGCTTTAGACTGCTTAGACTGCTTAGACCTGCTTTAGTCCTGGTTTAGACCTGCTTTAAACCTGCTTTAGACCTGCTTTAGTTCTGCTTTAGTCCTGCTTTAGACCTGCTTTAGACCTGCTTTAGATCTAGTTTGATCCTGCTTTAGTCCTGCTTTAGACTGCTTTAGCCTGCCTTAGACCTGCTTTAGATCTAGTTTGATCCTGCTTTAGATCTGGTTTAGTCCTGGTTTAGACCTGCTTTACTCTGTTTTACTCCTGTTTCAGACCCGCTTTAGTCCCTGTTTAGTCCCTGTTTAGTCCTGTTTAGTCCCTGTTTAGTCCTGGTTTAGTCCTGGTTTAGTCCTGGTTAGTCCTGCTTTAGATGTGCTTTAGGCCTGCTTTAGGCCTGCTTTAGGCCTGCTTTAGCCTGCTTTAGCCTGCTTTAGTCCCTGTTTAGTCCCTGTTTAGACCTGCTTTAGAGTGCTTTAGACGTGCTTTAGACCTGCTTTAGGCCTGCTTTAGGCCTGCTTTAGACCTGCTTTAGGCCTGCTTTAGGCCTGCTTAGGCCTGCTTTAGGCCTGCTTTAGGCCTGCTTTAGTCCCTGTTTAGTCCCTGTTTAGTCCCTGTTTAGTCCTGGTTTAGACCTGCTTTAGACGTGCTTTAGACGTGCTTTAGGACGGCCTGCTTTAGGCCTGCTTTAGGCCTGCTTTAGGCCTGCTTTAGGCCTGCTTTAGGCCTGGTACAATGGCACAGGGACAAAGGGAGCTGAGGGAGGAGGAGAGACAAAGGGAGCTGAGAGGAAGAGAGGATAATAACGTTGTATTGAGCCTTGTATTGTGTATCGTATTGACTCACACAGAACTGTATCTTCTCGTTTTCTCTTGAGTACGTGACTACCTTTTAGTATCTGCTTGTTTCCTAGGGAGCAGCCGGTGTTCCTGATGTTCATGCAGTTGGCCGTGATCTCCATCTTTAAGTCGTACCCCACAGTGGGAGACATGGCTCTGTACCTGGCCCTCCTCCCGCTCTGGAGTCACCTGCACAGATGTGAGCTGCCAATAATAACACACTGTTTATTCATTAACCACAGATGGAGGCTGCTGAAGAGGGAGGTCTGGAGAGGCAAATGATTTTAGACGTAAAAGTAGTACATTCTAACCTGGCTCACGTCAGATTGATGTGTTATACTTGAGTTAAGGGACATAGTTTGCTCAATTGTATTTTGTTGAGCTTTTAACCATGTTCTAACATTGTTCCCTCATCAAAAACATACCTGTTGTTGCATTTAGCTTAAGTCACACTAATTTGATGAATCTTGGTTAGAAAGTCCTCTCCCCTCTGAGCATCAAAAACCCTCCGTTCTGAATTTAATGATTTCTTGATCTGTGACGTGGCTCTGAGAATCTGCTCTGCTGTTTTGTTTGTTTTTTAAGTCCGTCAATCATCGCCAGACTCGTTCCGTGCATTTCCTCCCGTCTTATCACGATCAGTACAACTGCGTGGCTGCCTCACATCTCCATGAGAACTTTCCAGCTGTTTAATATTAACCTGTGTAATTCCCTTTGCAGCCAGTAGATGGCACCAAAACTCAGTGCCATCGGAAACAGCAGGATACAGATGTCAATTTAGTTTTTTTTTTAAAGACTTTTTTTGTTCTAAAACATGATATGCCAAACTGAAAGTACTCAAGAAGGTGTTTAAAGGCCGATAACAATACAAACTGTTCAGAATATTTGTCCTTTGAAGTAAAAATGTGAAGTATCTGTACATTTTACAGTGGATACTTTCTACTTCACTATATTTGACATCAGGTATTTGTTCTTTCTACTCCACTCCACTTTTAACAGGATAGTAAGTTTGTATAAAGTATTTTTCTTTACTATTTTAGACCGCCTGAGATCGCCGAAGGGTTTATTTTTAGTATGTTTATATTTGAGTTAATGTCCCAACTTTTAGCAGAAAAACAAGTAGAAAAATTAGGAAATAAATATTTTTTTTAAATGTAATAAAAAGGTTTTATGCCAGATCATTACGTTTTGAAGTTTAAACAGTTCTTAAAATCCATCTGAAATACTTAAAATGAATTTTTTAAACAGGCACTTCAATATTTTTTTATATTATGTCACACTTTTACTAGAGTAATTATTGTGCTCCAGTATCTGTAACTAAATTGAGTATTTGCTCCACTGCAGTTGTGAGTGTGAATACTGCGAACACGGAACTTGATCTGTTGTTTCTGTTTACGTGGTTTGTAATAAAACGTCTTGCTGTTCCTCCTCAGTCCTGCGGAACATCTTCCTGGTCACGTGTGTGCTGATCGCCTGCTCCGCTCTGTTCCCCGTGCTGTGGCACCTGTGGATCTATGCTGGCAGTGCCAACTCCAACTTCTACTACGCCATCACACTACTCTTTAATGTGGCTCAGGTGAGAAGGGCTTTGGTATTATTGACAACATCATCGTCATCTGTCCTGTAACGGTGGCAATAGAAATAAAAGCAGCTCGGACAATTAATAAAACTCTATGGATATTTGGACACAGATATTTGGTTCAGACAGAGGAAATGTCTGATTAGAGCTTCTGCCATTTGTTGAGGGCGTTTGCGCTGCCTTTCAAATTCTATGTGGTTACAAACATTGCAAATATTCCGTGCAATTCTCCGAAACGTATTTCATGACATTATTTTGTTTGGCATTGTCAGGGTTCATTGATTTTTTTACGATCAATAGCTATTGTAGGTGTCAAAGTGAATGCAAAAAATAATATCCTGATTTAAAAGGAAATGGAAAATAAACCAAAATGTATATGTTTTATAATTTGGGATTTTTATTTTATTTTATTCTATTTTTTAAATGACTTTTTATTTATTTTTTTAATCTTTATTTTAATCTTTATTTTAATCTTTATTTAAATCTTTATTTTTATTTAAGGTTTATTTTTATTTAATCTTTAATTTGATTTATTTGCTATGGTTACTGTCAATTATCATGGCATCATAATTGGAATCATTAAGTGTAATTATAAAACAGTGGGTACACTTCTTTTTATAACAAGGATAATCTGATAATCCAATAAATATATCTGATTTTGGTGTGTGTTTTAAAAGCACACATGAATCAGTGAATTTTTAGTTGTATTTAGAAGACGAAGTGCAATGAATTAAAAATAAAATAAATAAAATGTATTTAACCTCATCAACACCTGCACAAGTGTGAACAATCGGAAAGACATCGGATTACGCGCATCTCCCGCTGATCATTATCTGATTTCCGGCGTCATCAGATTATTAAATATTATGTAAACAGTTCCATCTGATGTGAATAATCTAATTTCTTTCTGATTGTCCTTTTTTTTGTGTGTGTGTGCACAATTTCCCTGCATGTGTGAGGAAACTAATGTGACAAAGACAAAGAGAAAATGTTAAAAGATTGAAATTGTCTTTTTAAAAATTCAACAGTAAACGCACACCAAAAACCACATCATATTAATGGATTATCTGATTTCCAAAAATGTTGATCATGAGTTTTTTGGTGCGCATGTGAACTAGAGCGGCAACCATTAATTGTGACTAATCGACTGTAAACAATAACCATAGTCGTATATTGATGATTGTAATTCTTACCTGGACTTCATAATCTTTAAAACACGTTCTTTGTAGAAGCCTTCAGTGAGTATATCTGTATTTGGTTGATAATATATTTTAAAAAGTCTCAATGTACAATAGAAATGATCTTATGACTACCCGACTAATCGCCCTTAAAAAAATGAAATAAAATTAAAATTAAAATTAAAATTTTATTTTATTTTATTCGGAGTATAAAGATGTGCAAAGATCTTTTTATAACAAAGGCAGTGGCAAGAATAAAGAATTGGTAATACACTTTATTCCTACATATTCTTTATCTAGATGCCATATTTCAACCGTATATTTGGTTAAAAATGTATTGGAAAAAGTCAATGTACAAATAAATATGTGGTTGTTTCTCAAATAATCCTTAGTTGCAGCCCTAATGCGAACGCAGCCACTGAAACTGCGACGGCTCCACTTGTCGCAAACCCATCGTTCTGCTGACGTGATTGCTTTCGTGTCCTCCTCAGATTCTGCTGGTGTCGGACTACTTCTACGCCTTCCTGCGGAGGGAACACCACCTCACGTACGGACTCTACCTGAAGAAGAAGGACGGCTCGGAGGCCACACTCGTATTAAAATAACACTTTTAAAGCAACTTTTCAGTCACATTTTAACACGCACACCAGTGGACGGACACTATAAAGGCGAGTGTTATCCTCAAAGGGGAAAGGAATCTAACCTCAGAGGGCTTACACGATATGAAAACGCTCGGAACGGTGTCGATGGAACCCAAACGTGGGATGTAGACTATGCCTTTTTTACTTTGAAACTCTTTGAACCTCCTCTACAAACAAAATCAACATCCTAAACATTTGACTTTAACTTTACAACCTTCCTTTCATCTTGCAAGATTTCTGTTATTGTTTGCCGTCAGTTTGCTGAAATTATTCCTGTCGTATGCACTCAACTTACTGATGTTTATCGAGTTCCTTTGAATCGGCACTGGAAGTTTTTACTCATCGGAATGATGTGACGAATGTTCAAATGACATACGGCAGTTTATGAGTCTCTTACGTGATTCAAAAGATACGTATTATGCAGAAATTGGTGTTATAACATTCCCTCATCAAAAACATACCTGGCGTTGTATTTAGCACCATTCACTCTTGTTTCTTGAATCCGGTTTAGTAAGTCCTCTTTCCTTTTGAGCCTCAGAAAACACTCAGTTTCAAATTTCCCTGTTTTGCGATGTGACAGGCAGAGCCCCGAGATCCCCTGCGCCGTTTTTAAGTCCATAAATCGTCACCAGACTCGTCCTGAGCATTTCTGACTCGAATCACCATCATTACAACTGTGTGCCTACGTTAGCATGCCGCTGGGGAAAGCTAGATTTGTTTATCTCCCCTTTGTAATTCCCTCTGCAGCCAGTAGATGGAGCTCTAAATCAATTCCTGATATGGGAAGCGCCTGTCTGTAGTAATGTGTGCTTTTTCTAGACACATTTTTTAACAGTTCTAAATCAGGATATGCCAAAACAAAAGTACTGAAGAGCATGTTTAAAGGACAATTACAATACAAAAAAATGCATAATATTTGTCCTTTAAGAAATCATTTATGGCCTTAGAATTGACACAAATAATATCTCTTACAGTTCTATTACTAAGGAAAAGTAACCTTCATATATTACATTTGAAACAAGCTGATGTTTTTCTATATTTCATGAACTAAGCCTGTTTTTCATACCATCCTTTTTAACATCTTGCTGCAAAAGATGATGAGGAAAGTGATTTGAACCCAATTTAAAGTGAGCTGCATGTGTCTCCAATTTTTAACATTGATCTTCTAACTAAATATTGTTTTTTTTTTGTTTCGTTTTTTTTCATTTTCTTTTTTTTTTCATTTATAAAGATTTGCATTTATTTTAATTATAATGCATTTTGATATTTGGTGCACCAACGGTTAGGATTGTATTACGATTTATTTATTTTTAAACACGTTCTATATTCAACCACCTTCATTCAAAACAGCAGCTCTTAATAATATAAATTTAACATAACTACAAATAACTGCTGTTTTAATGCTTTTTTTTCTTTTCTCTCAAAACCAATTTGTAAAACACGAATTTACTTTCACAAATCTCCCCTTTTTTGTGTGAAGGCCAATGAATGAATGATGTAATATTTATTTATTTTGCTGCACTGTAAAGAGATTTATTTTGTGTTCATTTGCCTGTTTTGATACTGTTTGGCGTTCTTAAAAATATATTAAAATGTTGGGTTTAGTAAAACAAATGGCATTGCTTTATGCACATTACACACCATGAACAGAGGAGCCTATTGTGTTTGTTTAGTTTGACATTTAAACTACATTTTATCCATGAACGGTATATAAAATGCCATATGTAGGATTTAGCCCTGATAATATTAAATAAACCCCATTATTGACGTACTAGTGCTTTAAAGTTGCACTCTATAACGTCTCTCTTTTTGTAAAGTTTATAATTGTACTTCCTGGTTGGACTTGAGAAGCAAACATGACATGGGTAGAGGTAATTCCACAACTGTTACCTAGCAACCAGACTAAACAAGAGCCAAAATCCATATCAGTGACACAATAGTTATAATTTGACAAACAATAATACCTTCTATTTAGTTGAATGACCGTTCAAACTGTCAGAAAAGTATCAGTTTAGCGTAAATTGTATTTTCTATGGCATGTCGCATACTAATGACATCACAGAGGGATTCCGTTTTAGAACTCAGCACCACTGTAATTTTATAGACTTTTATTTTTCCAAATTTCTTCACAAACCGCAACTTAACTGAAGTAAAACTATAATAAATATTTACCACGGGTTCTATACCACCAAACTAAGTCATAATTGGAGTACGCGTCATATAGACTTTTAAGTTATATGACCGGTTCGAGTTGTATTCATAACGACCCTTTTAATGCTGACAAAGGGGGGCGGTCGCAGTCACAACTTTCGCGGGAGAAAACGCTTAACTCCGCCTATAAACTCCCCTGTCTCTTCCGCCTTCAAATATCCGTCTCATTTCTACTTCCGCCCGCACCGCGTCGAACCCCGCCCTGTGACCGCCTTTTCACCGCTCGCGAACCAATGCGCACTCCCTACGTCACCACCCCCGTTCAAAGCGTCGTCATCAGATTGTCGCGGGCTTTCGGTACCACGTGACTGTTTCGCGGGAAAACCTGGCTCTGGAGGAAGGAGCCGCACTTTTCTCTCTCTCGCGGGGCAGACACGGCACATCAGCGCAATGGCGGTGAGTACAAAACCGTCCAAAGCACACACGAAATACGGTGTCAATTTGACTTTTCGCCTTCACAAACGTGTAGTGCGGACGCGCAACTTGCCAAATCAGTTGTGTGTGTGTTCGTTTTTTTTGAGTTTTGTCGGCTGGAAATGAGTTTTCATGTTGCCGTTGAGTGGACAACAATGACATGGCGTGCGGTTTCACGGAGCTTTGTGAACGCATTTGACACTCGTACTGCTCGGTTAAACCTACGGCACGCGGCTTGCAGAAACGTGCTGCAAGTCAACGTTTTAGTTGTTTAGTTGTGAAATGACGTCTCCTGCCATGTGCGCCCCCCCCAACAAGCAATATTACATCTTATTATGACAAGATTATGTTTTTTTTGTATTATCTACAATTTTTTTTATGCTTGTTTTAATATTTCGTCTTATTATTAACTATTTTCTCTTCAGTATTCGATTTTATAAAGACTTAATGACACCATCTGATTCTGTTTAAAAGTACTCTTAAAGCACACGTTACTCGATAGAAGACCAGTTTAATATGGCCAGGTTGAGAAAGGTGTAGGTTTTCATAATAAAATACAATTTTACTCCGTTTGCCGTATGTCTCCCCACTCTCTCCCCATTTCGCACTGCAACTGTCCTGCAACGGGAGGGAAAAACCTCAAAACGGAGAATTGTGCGTGTCTATGATGAGTTATGTTGGTTTTGTCTTGCTTAAAGTTGGTGAGCAAAGTTATATACTACTTTTAAAGTAATTGCACTTCGTGATAAATATTTAAACTTCCCGATTATATGCAATATCTTTTTGGGCTTTTTCTCCATTTGTAGGATATTTGTTTTGGATTATGAATTGCTCGCCTGAAAAACTATCGTTTTTATCAGTTAGATAAACGTTGTGTATAAACCTGATGCTCTCCGCTCTCAGGATTCCTCCGAGTCTTTCCACATGGCCACCAGCCCCACCAGGGCGTCGCGCAGAGGGGACCTGACCTCCAGCCCGGGCCGCGACCTGCCCCCGTTCGAGGATGAGTCCGAGGGGCTGCTGGGGGACGTCACGCTGCACGGGGCGGAGGAGGAAGAGGGGGAGGGAGACGGAGAGGAGCTGATCGGAGACGGGATGGAGAGGTAACGCCGCTCCGTGAAGACGCGCTTACGAAGTATATGCACAGGGTTCATTATAGGCCACATTGTCCAGTTTTCTAGCTTATTTTTTTTGTTTATCGCTATGGCAACAGTCCTAACGAAAGAAAGGCAAAAGGCTTTTATAACTAACAATCAAACCATACGAGGAACTTGAAAATATTCACAAATTAGGTTTATTATTGATGAAATCCAGAAATGGTGGCAGTATTATTATCAAACTTGTCAACATTTTCTAAAGCCAGACCGGTTTTCTCCTGCCTCATCGTTGTGTTTTTGTTTTTAAAGGGACTACCGCGCCATCCCAGCCCTGGACCAGTACGAGGCCGAGGGGCTGGACATGGACGAGGACGAGCTGTCGGAGCTGTCCCCTGGGGCCCGCGCCGCAGCCGAGGAGGCCATGAGGCGCAGGGACCGGGAGCATGGGCTGAGCGGCAGGCTGCGGAGGGGCCTGCTCTACGGTGAGGCTTTAGGAGAGCGTTGGAAAGAACACGCGTTATGCTACATTTTTTGAGCGTTTAACAATGTTCTAACGTTGTTCCCTCATCAAAAACACACCTGGAGCAGCATTTAGCTTCAGTCACAATAGTTTGATGAAGCCTGGTAAGAAAGTCCCATCTGCTACGAGCATCAGAAACACTTCCTCGACCTGTAACGTGACTCTGAGAAGTTCATAACTCATCACCGGACTCGTTCTGAGCGATCGCTACAACCGTTTAGCTACCTAGCATTTCTGACAGAACTTTCCAATTTGTATTTATTATTAACCGTTGTAATTCCCTCTGCAGCCAGTAGATGGTGTCAAAATTCGGGTAGTGCATGGTGAAACGGCAGCGATCCAGAAGTAGTATATGACTTTAGCGTTGCATTAGTCAAAGATGATAGATATTCTCTTAACACGGGACGCTCTGTACAGACAGTGAAGATGAGGACGACGAGCGGCCCGCGGCTCGGAGGAGGCGATTGGCCGAGAGGGCGGCGGAGGGCGTGACCGAGGGCGACGACGAGGAAATGATCGAGAGCATCGAGAACCTGGAGGACATGAAGGTTCGTGTTGGACTTGAGGAGGCTTTGTTGGGAAGAGCGTGTGACGTAATGTGTATTCAAATCTGCGCGTACTTTGTGACGGTGACCAGAGAAACAAGTGGCCCCTGTCTCGCAAGAACAAGTGGCCCCTGTCTCGCAAGAACAAGTGGCCCCTGTCTCACTAAAAAAACACAGGAACTAATTCTACTAGTTGCTTGTTTTTATTATTATTATATTTTCCATATTAATCCCGATTTTCGTCATTCAAAGTTCAGTTTCTAGATATTTCGTGTGATTCCTGCTTTTTGCTATTCCTCAGTTTTTTTTTGGGATTCGTCTTCAAATTTGGTGATGTCGCAGAATGTCTGGGCGTTGTGACATCGTCGTCATGGCAACTGTACAGAATATGGACATGCATTACGCAGACATTGTCATGGCAACTGTACAGAATATGGACATGCATTACGCAGACATTGTCATGGCAACGGTACAGAATATGGACATGCATTACGCATTCACTCACAATGGCTTCCTGCCATTACTAAGTTTCTAGTTTAATTTAATTATTTTATATATTTTAAAATGTATTTTAATTTATATATTAAGTTATTTTTTTTAGGGACATTACACATCAATGGGCTGTCGCATTTTTGTCTTTTAGAACAAGCCCCAAAGTAGGGCTTTAGTCAAAACGTTTTAAAGAAGAACGTGTAAAAATGATACATTTGCAATTGAATTAAGTCTACCAGGCTGTTCACAGTTCAGGTTCTGTTCACTGTTGGAAACTAACCCCTGAACAATGAGCTATTAGGTTTATTATTGTAAGAAAAACCTCTATTTTGGATCGATGATGCAGTGAACTTTCCCACAATAAATACTGCACCGTAATGGCATATTTTACATCAACTCCTTAAACGGCTTTTATTTCAGTCCATATTTGGGTTTATAATCGTGTCATTTTTATATTCTTTTTCAGGGTCACACGGTGAGAGAGTGGGTGTCCATGGCAGCGCCCAGACTGGAAATCTACAACCGATTCAAGAACTTCCTCCGAACCCACGTCGACGAAAACGGACACAACGTTTTCAAAGAGAAGATCAGCGACATGTGCAAAGGTACGGGCGTCAAAAATCACGGTTTCGCGCTTTGTTGTTGTTGCCGCCGCCGCGTTCGGTTAATGTATTCCCCATTGCAGAGAATAAGGAGTCTTTGGTGGTGAACTATGAAGACCTGGCCGCCCGAGAGCACGTCCTGGCCTACTTCCTACCAGAAGCTCCCACCGAGATGCTCAAGGTTGGCGTTAAACTCCTTCGGAATGATTTTTGAATTTCACAATTACGGCCGCGAAACGTTTGAACACGTCTCATCTCTCGGTCTGTTTTTTTGTTGTGTGTATATATATTTTTTTTAGATTTTTGACGAAGCTGCCAAAGAAGTGGTGCTGGCCATGTACCCGAAGTACGACCGAATCGCACACGAGATCCACGTGCGCATCTGTAACCTTCCGCTGGTGGAGGAAATCCGCTCACTCAGGTACCGCTCGGTCAACGGCGCCGTCAAAACTGGAGAAGGGACAGATCCGAACCGCAGTTTACACCTTCTCGTTTGCAGGCAGCTCCACCTGAACCAGCTGATACGCACCAGCGGGGTGGTCAGCAGCTGCACCGGGGTCCTGCCTCAGCTCGGGATGGTCAAGTACAACTGTAACAAGTGCAACTTCGTCCTGGGGCCCTTCTTCCAGTCGCAGAACCAGGAAGTGAAGCCGGGCTCGTGTCCAGAGTGCCAGTCTCAGGGGCCGTTCGAGATCAACATGGAGCAGGTGAGAAGAAGGGGGGGGGGGGGGGGGGTGAAGTGTGGAGGGGAGGACACTTTTAACGTACTGTTGTCCTAAAGAGTTCCGATTGGGAAAGCTTTGTCAACGTGCTACGCAGATTTGAGTTCAAAACAAATCTGGTTTTGTTCCCGTTATTAAAAGTGCACTTGAACTTTACTCTGAGGAACTGCTACCTCTGTCTTCATGGAGATGTTATTGCTTCGTCTGTTATGTCGTTTATTGTTTTTGGCTTGGGTGGTTTCGAGCTGCACCGCTGTTCTCGGCCTGGTGCTGATGCTAATGCTACCGCTAACACCCAGAGCAGCTTAAATACAGATTCCGGGACGTTCTCTGCAGAGCATTTCTTTGGTAAAACTAAGCGCGGCGACTTCGCCATCAGCAGCGCAAACGCACCTTTGTTTACTCTTGTGTGATGATGAGCCACGTGTTCTGAGGAGGAGCGTCTTTTTACAGGCCTCACTCTGTTTTTTTTTTTTATCGACACACACGCGGTAGAAAGGGACAAAGTGTGGGCATCTGCGCCTTCCCTGAGCCCAAGTACCGGATCAAACTCCAAAAAAAATGGCACTCACTATCTTTGCCTCTTCACCCAACCTTCCGGGCAAAGCAATAACCTCTCCGTGGGTCAAGAAAGTGGAAAATCCTCCTCGAAATGTTACATGCTGCACTTTTTATTCAGCCCTGACTTGTTTTGTTCAGATTTTGAATAAATAAATACATGCGCAACAGAATATTGAAAAATGATATGGAAACATCAAAATGATCAGATCTTTGCCGTCACGTCAGATTTAGCTTTTTTACATGTCATTTAAAGGTCTAGAAGTCGGTCATCATCAGATTTTTGTTTTCCATGGAAACATCGCCAGTGTCTGTCATTTTTGTCAACCTTTTTTTTTTTTTTTTTGTTCAAATTTGTGATTTTTAAAAACACACAAGGATCAAAATGAATCTTACAAATACGAGTCCAAACCACATGCATTCAGCTACTGTCAGCCGAACGCCTCTCTCCTCCCTCCTCAGACGGTGTACCAGAACTACCAGAGGATCACCATCCAGGAGAGCCCGGGCAAAGTGGCTGCTGGCCGTCTGCCGCGCTCCAAAGACGCCATCCTATTGGCCGATCTCGTGGACAGCTGCAAACCCGGAGACGAGATAGTGAGTACGACGCCAAACCATACGAGTGCAGTTGGGACCATTCGCAACCGGCTAGTCCTTTTGGGAGATTTTGCCCTTTTTTCATTCATGTTTATCCATAACTCAATGGTAGTTTTGTCATATCAAATTCATTCATGTTGTAACTGTCGATAGGTACATTTTCTTTGGGGGTTTTGGGAGTTTTAAAACCAATAACGTGACCACTTTCGTCCCCCTTGTAGGAGCTGACCGGCATCTACCACAACAACTACGACGGCTCGCTGAACATGGCCAACGGTTTCCCCGTGTTCGCCACGGTGATCCTGGCCAACCACGTCACCCGCAGGGACCAGGGCGTGGCCGTGGCCGAGCTCA
Organism: Chaenogobius annularis; assembly: GCA_015082035.1. Lineage (NCBI taxonomy): Eukaryota > Metazoa > Chordata > Actinopteri > Gobiiformes > Gobiidae > Chaenogobius > Chaenogobius annularis. The sequence continues at coordinate 521,740 of BJKM01000174.1, read as the reverse complement.
CCGACGAAGACGTCAAAGCCATCGTGGCGCTGTCCAAAGACGAGCGCATCGGCGAGAGGGTAGGGGTCCGGAAAATGTGTCGGGGGGGAGGGAGGTCGTCGATTTTAAAGTGACGTATGACAGGTTTTTACGATTGCCTAATTTTGACTTTTAGTGTGTTTATACCTGTTGTACAGCAAAATGATAGTTTTACACCAATCAAGTATTTGTGGGGAAAATGTTAAAGCTGTAGTAAATGACAGGAAATGACATCACACTCATTCATAATTTACACAAAGAAACAACCTTTTTGGACTTTTTAAACATTAATTCAACAAAATAAAGTCGCTCATGTATTTTTAGTTGGCCCAGCGTTTGCCGGGTAATTTCCGAGTGTGACGTCATCGATTACAAACAGGAAGTGAAATAAAAAACTTTTGTGACATTTTTATTATTTTTAGCATAATTCTAAATGTTTTAACCAGAACGGCATTTTCGTTCAATGACTCGTCCAACCTGTAGGGGGCACTTTAAAGTCAACATATTATGCGTTCTTGTGGCTTTTTAATCAGGGTTTTAAACATACTTCAAGTCACTTTGGCGTTAGTATTTCACTTTCTAGTTTTAAAATGACGACCACCTTTTTTTGAAAACGACGCCAAAATTACGTAAACGAAGCTCACGCTCTGCTAGCTCAAGGGGTCCGGGTTGATTTGGAGGATTTCGTGCGGGCCTTTTCCCCATTCAAAAGCTCCCAATATTTTGACTTTTGATTTGCACTGTCGCTGTAACGATGGAGGAGAAATACAAGTTGTCTAGTGACGGTTTCTAGACTTAAAAACTGCGCATGCAATTATACAAAATACAATTCAGTCAGTTTTGGATGCGGGAACAACAACAACAACAAAAAACTAACTTAAATCGTAGAATCTGGCTTTTAGAACCAAAATGAAATGCAGCGCTGGATGTGACGTTTTAACCAGCTCCAGAACAAGTGGATGAAAAGACGATAAATTCTATAAAAATCGTCTAATTTTCAACTCTTAAGATCTTTTTATTTATTTATTAATGCTTTACTGTGTTTTTGTTTCTGTTTTAGATCTTTGCCAGCATGGGTCCCTCGATCTACGGTCACGACGACATCAAGAGAGCTCTGGCCCTGGCACTTTTTGGAGGAGAGCCTAAAAACCCTGGTATTCGTCCTTCCTAAATCCCGTGGAAGAACATAACCGTGCAGTTTTCTTGACTTATGCGCGTGTGTCGTTGTGTTGTTGGACAGGGGGCAAACACAAAGTGCGCGGCGACATCAACGTGCTGCTGTGCGGGGACCCGGGAACGGCCAAGTCGCAGTTTCTCAAGTACGACTTCACGGAAACGCGAAACCGAAACGACAATCGGAGCCGTCGACTCGTAACTCTAAAAATTTGCTGCGCTCCTTGTCCTCAGGTACATGGAGAAAGTGGCCAGCCGCGCCGTGTTCACCACCGGACAGGGGGCGTCGGCGGTGGGTCTCACGGCCTACGTGCAGAGGCACCCGGTCACCCGCGAGTGGACCCTGGAGGCTGGGGCGCTGGTGCTGGCCGACAGGGGAGTGTGTCTCATCGACGAGTTCGACAAGGTAATGCCTCCACCAGGGCGGCGATCTGACTGATGACGGCCGTTCTGATTTAAATATAAGATAAACGAGTCTTCAATGTAATGACTCACTTTCTCTACTCCCAACATACCCTTCAACCCCCTTGTTTAAGCGCCACTTAAAATATTTGACTTTCTATTTGTGAAATTAACTATTCTGTCGAGCCCATCGAGGAAACTGCTGTGATTTCCGGTCCTGCAAAATGAATGGAAACAAGAGTTTTTGGTTTGATTTGGCTCATACTTATAAATATGTCAATTTATTTGTTATAATTAAATCTATTATATTCTATTTAGACTTTAATTCCTATTTAAAATGGTCTCGAAAATGTGCCTGGGTTAAATGATCAAAGACTGAGCATTTGTTTTGATTGAAAATGCCTAAACTGCAGTGGTTTATTTTGTTGCCTTTTAATACCAACACTGACCTGGTGGCGCCCCCTGTGTGTCTGTCTGTCTGTCTGTGTCTGTATCTGTGTCTTTAGATGAACGACGCAGACCGGACCAGCATCCACGAGGCCATGGAGCAGCAGAGCATCTCCATCTCCAAAGCTGGAATCGTCACGTCTCTGCAGGCGCGCTGCACCGTCATCGCCGCCTCTAACCCCATCGGTACGGAAAAGAGGGGAGGTTGGGAGGGAGGCGGTGCTGGAGGAGGAGGGGTTGGGAGGGAGGCGGTGCTGGAGGAGGAGGGGTTGGGAGGGAGGCGGTGCTGGAGGAGGAGGGGTTGGGAGGGAGGCGGTGCTGGAGGAGGAGGGGTTGGGAGGAGGGAGGCGGTGGCTGGAGGAGGAGGGGTTGGGAGCAAGGGAGCGCTGCTTGCAGGAGCGCGGCGGGTTGGGGGGGGGGGGGCGGCGGGGTCGAGACCTGCTGCTTCAGTGCGTAGAAAACGGTTGTGGTATTTGTTTTCCAGGTGGCAGGTACGACCCCTCCCTGACCTTCGCCGAGAACGTGGACCTGACGGAGCCCATTGTGTCTCGATTCGACGTTCTGTGCGTGGTCCGAGACACGGTGGACCCTGTGCAGGTAACGGCGCGTTACAGAGGACTTTTTTTTTTTTTCTTCTCTTTTGCTGGAGTGGTAAAGATTTGTCGTAGTTTTAGCGGGAACTGATTTTTATTCAACCAATTGGATAATACAACTTTTCAAATGTATTTCCTTTGTATATTGTTGTACGTGAACTTAACACAGCCGCTTTAGAGGGTCTTTAAAGATTTAAGTATAAATTGTACAAGTGCCAAATGTAAGGCCTTTTAAAAGCATACAATTTATATATATTTCAAATGTAATAGTCTTACATTGTCTTTCCGCGTGCATGAGTTGTTTTTGTTTTTGTCAAAGTTGTCATATTTTATGTGTTTTGATTAAATTTACCCACAAACTTGTCAGCGCCACATCAAATATCCATAACTAAACATCACGTCTCAATTTCGCTTACGATTGTGTTTGCGTTCCAGGATGAGATGCTGGCCCGTTTCGTGGTGGGCTCTCACATCAAACATCACCCCGGAAACAAGGAGGCGGGAGCGGCCCTGGAGGACGTGATCCTGCCCAACTTCTCTGACGTGCCCGCCATCCCGCAAGAGCTGCTCCGGAAGTACGTCATGTACGCCAAAGAGAGGGTACGCGCCGCTTCAGCGTTCAGGGTGCGTTTGTGTCTGTGAAATGCTGTAATAATGTTTTTAATTCTAGATCCATCCTAAACTGAACCAAATGGACCAGGACAAAGTGGCTCGTATCTACAGCGAATTGAGAAAAGAGTCCATGGTAAGTCTTCAACTACATCTGACCGTTATCAGCGGGCGTCCATTTTACAAACGCCTACAAATAATAAATAACATTTAGTTCGAGTTTTTTATTTTTGTAATAAAACACAGCGTTTTGACGTTAAACATGTAAAGAACACGTCTGAGCTGCCCGCCAACTGTCCCGCCAACTGTCCGCCACTGTCCGCCAACTGTCCCGCCAACTGTCCGCCAACTGTCCCCTGAGTTTGTGTAGCGATTGTTGCGTTGTAACATGAAATATTTACAGATTATTCCACGGAAGTGCTGCAGGGTCGGTCCAAGAGTCATTTTGATGCAGGTTCTAAACTGCAGACTGCCGTATATATATGTACCGCGCTCCCACGTGTGTGTGTGTGTTTCGCCGTGTCTAGTTTCACGTCTTCATTAGACTAATTTCTTCGTGAGTCTGATGGTAATAAAACAGAGTTTTGATACGGTGACCATTGTCCACTGAGGTTGTCTTCTACAGTGTGTCAAACACTTGCGCTTCCTGCTTGAGTCGTCGTCCCCCCCCCCCCCCCCCCCAGCGCCGTTGTATGGGCCGCAGGGTTCAAAGCGTGGGAAGAAAGTTGCGGCTTAGAGTCCGAAAAATACGTTATGTAAATATGCCAGATTTTAGCCACCGCCTAGTTTCCGTCAGTTGTCCCTGGACAGGTCGATACGGTTTACAACAGCACACAACACGTCACGCGCACACTGACCCCAGACGATGACTGCACAGGAAACGCGTGTAAAATAGAAGAGTTGGACACATTACAGGGACGGACGGGGGAAAGTCGAGTCGCCCGACATGTCCTTAACGGCGCCGCTGTCGTCCCCAGGCCACAGGCAGCATCCCCATCACCGTGCGCCACATCGAGTCCATGATCCGAATGGCCGAGTCGCACGCCAAGATGCACCTGAGGGACTACGTGGTGGAGGACGACGTCAACATGGCCATCCGCGTCATGCTGGAGAGCTTCATCGACACGCAGAAGTTCAGCGTGATGAGGAGCATGAGGAAGGTGGGTGCAAGGGTCCATGTCGAGCCACTGTTCCTTCTGGGCTCGTATTCCCCTCACTGTTCATGGCATTATAATTGTTTTAAAGGAGACATTTATTTTTATTATATTTTTTAATTTTTTTTCTCTTCCAGGTACAGATATTGAACTATAACATAAGTACTTTTACTTTTTGTTCACTGTAAACCGCAATATTGATCTAAAACTGCTTAATATTCTAAACAGCGCATTGACTTCCTGTTCAAAACTGCAGAACTGATAAGCCCCGCCTCCTCCATAGTGACATTTCACCATTTCACAAGCGGTGGATTTTCTTTTTTTTTTTTTTTTTTTTTTGAAAAGTAGTTTGTGACATTTTTTAACTCTACATGTATCATTCGGAGTCTCAATTTCGGGTAACAAAGTACAGCGACGTGGGCGGGGATAGGGGGTAGGTGAAAATGGGAATTTTCTGAGCACAGGAATCCAATCAAAAATACAACTGAGCAAACTAATCATGAGGAAACACTAACGAAGTCAATTTAGCATAATTTGTCTTTTTTTTTTTTTAAGTCAAAGAAACTGCAATAAACTGTAGGCCATAGTTGCACTTTTAAATGTGTTTTTAACTGTTTAAATGATTTCATTTTTCTCGCTCGCTCCCGCCGTTCGTCGCTTGCAGACGTTCGCGCGGTACCTGTCCTTCCGCCGAGACAACAACGAGCTGCTGCTGTTCATCCTGAAGCAGCTGGTGGCGGAGCAGGCGGCCTATCAGAGGAACCGCTACGGCGCGCAGAACGACGCCATCGAGGTGCCGGAGAAGGACCTGCAGGAGAGAAGGTGAGGCTCGCGTCATACACCGGCAACACGCCTGGGGTCACATGTCACGGGTTATTGTGAGGGGGGGGGGCTGGGGCTGGGGGGACATGATCACGATTGTTGAGATCAAATAACTCCCAGTGGTCTAACGCGGTACTGTTCTTAGTTTGTGACCAGCTTTTAAAACGTGCTGAAAGACAAAATAAAGCCAAATGTTGCAAAAGCCGCAAATTTTTTTTTTTTACATTTTAGATCTTTTTTTTCTTTTTTTTGACGATAGAAGCTAAATTAAGTATTTTTCTATCAGTTTTTTAAAACTCTTTTTTTGGGGTTTTTTGCGATTATTTTGTGACCTGAATAATCATGATTCTCGACGAACCGAATAATCTTGACATCCCTACTCTATAATTCAACATTCTAGAATTTCCCTTAAACTCTCAATCACGGCTGAATGGATTAATCAATTTATCATAACTAGTCAACTGCTATAATGTAATCTTTTTTTTTTTTTTCAATCGATATCTGGACTATACTGACTCCAAAACAAATGCAAAAATACTTTCATAAAACATAGACGGCGGTATTATTAAATCAAAATGCCCCAAAAAGAATAAACAACTTCCGAATTTCATCAGTGTTTTTATTATGGAGCTTCAGTCGATTAATCGGTCGACAGTCTTGGTCGATATTAAATCATTTTATTTAGATTTGCAGAATGTATACGTGGGACAACAGTAGACGTGGCACGAATTGGTTTAAGATTTTGGAAGTTTTTTTTAAACACATAATTAGTTTCCTTTCTGTAGAAATAGTGTTTTGAGCGGTTTGGCCACACCCCCTGTTTTAGTTGACAAATCAATCAAAAGTAGATGTCTCTTTTAATCAACTGCAGCCCTACTTTACCTGTAAATATTCCACCAAGAGGCCTGCAGTCTCCACATTTCAAGCTTTATTTGGTCCATAATGTATTTCAAAAGTCTGAATTCACAGTTGACATGCTCACGTGATGTTGCGTGACCTCCTTGACCTCTTCTGTCGTCCTCAGGCTCGGCAGATCAACATCCACAACCTCTCGGCCTTTTACGACAGCGACCTGTTCAGCTCCAACAAGTTCAGTCACGACCTGAAGAAGAAACTCATCGTCCAGCAGTTCTAGAGCGCCGCCGGCCGACTATGCCCCGCCCCCTGACTATGCCCTGCCCCCTGCCCCCCCTCTGGACAAACCGTGCACATGGATTCAGTTTTCATCGTAGATAACTCCGGCGTCGCTTTGTCTGGATGTCTTAATCGATTGGCTGAAAATGTCCGCACAAGACTGTATAAAGACAATAAAAAAGGTGGATTTGAATATTAAAAAAGGCAGTTTTTTGCCAAGGCTATTTTCGTGGTTTGTCGGCCTCAACTGTAAATAAATGTACATGTTCTATTACTTCAAACATTTTACACTTGGCAGAATAAATGTTGTGCGACGAGTTGACATTATGTTGTTGTTGTTGTACTTTTGATATTAAAAAATAGATTTGTCCATGTTTCTTTTTTGGAGCTTTATATTCCCTTTCACATTATCAAAGTCTTGACAATGAAACCATTTTAGCTCTGCCCGGTGGTCGAGTGGTTAATGCACAGCGCACGTATGCCAGGCTCCAAGTGCAGCCGGCCTGACTCAAAGCCTGATGACGCACAATCTTAAAAGAAATGACCGTTTATTTATAAACATTCAGATCTTTAATCTGAATTTGGACCAAAATGACAAATCAGTTTTGTCAACGAAAATAGCACATTCATTTCCTTTGGCCTTACTGAGAATAAAATGGAGAAATGCAGTATAAAAGACATTTAATTTTAAAAGCGGTTTGCATGATTTCTTTAACAATTTAAAGATGAAAAGTGAAGGCCCTAAGGATTTGTCTGAGTTAGATTAATTGCATAATTATATTCACAGTAAAACGTTTTCAAAGAGTAATGGCAAAATTTAGATTTTTTATATACGTAGCAGTTTTTGTGCCACATTTTGTTATGACCACAAACTCAAATTGTATTGGCATTTTTTTTTTATAAAAGAGCAACACAAAGTGAGACAAATGTAAATGGGCACGTTCATATAGTCCACATTAAATATCCCATTTGATCCAAAGACTTTCAAAACATTTATATCTAGCAAGGTGCTAACATGGCAGGAATACGCCTGTTTATTGTAGTAAGTCTGATTAATCATGTTATTTGGCTTGTAGTCTATTTAAAAGGACTGTGGTCTACCACTTAAAAAATAAAACAAATACATATCTTTTAAAACATATTGCAGGTTACAATGAACAAAATGCAGAATCATTATTTATGAATATTATTTAAAACTAAACGTTATTTTATTTATTTTATTTTATTTATTTTATTTATTTTATTTATTTTATTTATTTTATTTATTTTATTTATTTTTATTTATTTATTTATTTTTTATTTATTTATTTTTATTTTATTTAACATTGCGCTTGCTACACGTAAACTGCATGGACGGTAAACTGTCTAAACAGCTCCCCCTTGCGGCCTAACACCTGCATTACACTACTACGCCGTTCCGTTCCGTTCCTCACCGTGACCGTTACTCTCTCTCACGCACACACACAGACACACGCGCACACGCACACACACCACCACCACCACCTGCCCCTCCGTCCTCCACGCAGTCCGTCCACGCTCTCCTCTGACACCCCGACTAACCGCGACACCGACTGACCGGGCGACCGGAGAGAGCTCTCGACAACAGCCGCGTTCCCGGAGCTCCGCGAGAAAAACAACAACAACAACAACAACAACAACACACACACAAAAAAACCAACCTAAAAAAAAAAAAAGAACAAAACCCGTGCAGTGCAGATCCGACCGCGTCCTGTTCCGACACCGAGCCGTGCTGGCGGGAGCGGTGTCGTGCACTGCAGCAGACATGACCGGCCTGCGTAGCGTCATTTTACTGGGTGAGTCACAAATGTTGTATTATTCTTATTATGTATTTTTTAACGTCTCGCTGTGCATTTTTTTTAACATTTATTTATTCATTTTGGGTGCGTTTGCGTGCGCCGTCGCCGTTTTTATTTTATTTTAATTTATTTATTTTATTTATTATTTATTTTTACGCGTGTGTTGTTGGTCAAATGTGTTGCAATGTTACGAAGTGGTAAAATAAATAAATAATATAAAAAAAAAAATCAAAGTCATTCTTAATTTCCATGGGTTATGCCTGAGTAGACGGTGAACTATAGGGGGCTGTGTGGGAGGGGATGCACTTAAAGCTGCTCCATATACAGTCTGCTGCTGCTGCTGCTGCTGCGGTGGAGGAGAATGGAAGTTTGTCTTTATTACTACGCCACAACGGCTCTAGTGTGCGGTTAACAGCAGGAGAAACATATTTGTGCCTGTTTTAATTGTGTTATAGTCCGTCTGTGTGTTTTATTGTGGAAAAGATAGATAGAAAAAGTATAGGTGTGCTGTTATAGGCTTTAATGTTATAAATATAAAGCTGTAGATTATACAAATGAAGCTGTTGTTTATGCTAAGATGAATATGTATTGTGCATTAATAGTAATAAGCCTGTTTATTATACATTTATAGTATGTCTATATCATGTGTTATTCGGTTTATAGGCTCATCACGATTTTAAGTCCCGCAACAACATCTTTCTTAGTGATACGCTTGTAATAGGTGGAAACTAGAAATACTTTCATTTGCAAAGCGAGACCCAAATGTGGTGTGTTATATTCTCATCGTCTTGTTTGGGGGTCTGCATTTGGCCCATTCTTCAGTGCTGGAAGTGACCCAGAAGCATGAGTAACCAAGCTTTAGGATTGGCTAAGGCCAGCGTGAGTTTATGGTGGGTTTAGCTCTGGTTTTTGTCCTGGGATAGCCCTGTTTTTAGTCCAGGTTCAGCCCTGTTTTTAACCCTGATATAGTCCTGTTTTTAGTCCTGGTTTAGCCCTGGCTTAGTCATGTTTTTAGTCCTGGTTTAGCCCTGGCTTAGTCATGTTTTTAGTCCTGGTTTAGCCCTAGTTTAGTCATGTTTTTAGTCCTGGTTTAGCCCTAGTTTAGTCCTAGATTTGTCCTATTTTTAGTCCTGGTTTAGCCCTGGTTTAGTCATGTTTTTAGTCCTGGTTTAGCCCTAGTTTAGTCCTAGATTTGTCCTATTTTTAGTCCTGGTTTAGCCCTGGTTTAGTCATGTTTTTAGTCCTGGTTCAGCCCTAGTTTAGCCCTAGTTTAGTCCTAGATTAGCCATGGTTTAGTCACGTTTTTAGTCCTGGTTCAGGCCTTGTTTAGTCCTGTTTTCAACCTCAGTTCAGCCCTGGTTTAGTCCTGTTTTAAGTCCTGGTTCAGCCCTGCTGTAGTCATGTGTTTTTAGCCCTGGTCTCAGGCCTTGTTTAGTCCTGTTTTTAGCCCTGGTTTAGTCATTTTTTAGTCCTGGTTTAGCCCTAGTTTAATCCTAGTTTAGCCCTGGTTTAGTCACTTTTTTAGTACTGATTCAGTCGTGGTTTAGTCTTGTTTTTAGCCGTGGTTCAGGCCTGATTTAGTCCTGTTTTTAGTCCTGTTTTTAGTCCTGTTTTTAGTCCTGTTTTTAATCCTGGTCCAGCCCCGCTTTAGTCCTGTTTTTAGTCCTGTTTTTTAGCCCTTGTTAGCCCCGCTTTAGTCCTGTTTTGAGTCCTGTCCAGCCCCGCTTTAGTCCTGTTTTGAGTCCTGGTCCAGCCCCGCTTTAGTCCTGTTTTGAGTGTTGTCCTGTTTTTAGTCCTGTTTTTTAGTCCTGTTTTTCAGTCCTGTTTTTAGTCCTGTTTTGAGTCCTGGTCCAGCCCCGCTTTAGTCCTGTTTTTGAGTCCTGGTCCAGCCCCGCTTTAGTCCTGTTTTGAGTCCTGGTCCAGCCCCCGCTTTAGTCCTGTTTTGAGTCCTGGTCCAGCCCCGCTTTAGTCCTGTTTTGAGTCCTGGTCCAGCCCCGCTTTAGTCCTGTTTTGAGTCTGTTTTTAGTCCTGTTTTTAGTCCTGTTTTAGTCCTGAGTCCTGGTCCAGCCCCGCTTTAGTCCTGTTTTGAGTCCTGTTTTTAGCCCTTGTGCAGCCCGCTTTAGTCCTGTTTTGAGTCCTGGTCCAGCCCCGCTTTAGTCCTGTTTTTAGTCCTGGTCCAGCCCCGCTTTAGTCCTGTTTTGAGTCCTGTTTTTAGTCCTGGTCCAGCCGCCGCTTTAGTCCTGTTTTGAGTCCTGTTTTTAGTCCTTGTCCAGCCCGCTTTAGTCCTGTTTTGAGTCCTGTTTTTAGTCCTGGTCCACCCCGCTTTAGTCCTGTTTTGAGTCCTTTTTTAGCCCTTGTGCAGCCCCGCTTTAGTCCTGTTTTTAGTCCTGGTCCCAGCCCCGCTTTAGTTCCTGTTTTAGTCCTGGTCCAGCCCCGCTTTAGTCCTGTTTTTTTAGTCCTGGTCCAGCCCCGCCTTTAGTCCTGTTTTGAGTCCTGTTTTTAGTCCTTTTTTTAGTCCTGTTTTTAGTCCTTTTGAGTCCTGTCCAGCCCCGCTTTAGTCCTGTTTTGAGTCCTGTTTTTAGTCCTGGTCCAGCCCCGCTTTAGTCCTGTTTTTAGTCCTGGTCCAGCTCCGCTTTAGTCCTGTTTTTAGTCCTGTTTTGAGTTGTTTTTAGTCCTTGTGAGTCCTGTTTTTAGTCCTGGTCCAGCCCCGCTTTAGCCCTGTTTTTGAGTCCTGTTTTTAGCCCTATGTGCAGCCCCGCTGTAGTCCTGTTTTTAGTCCTGGTCCAGCCCCGCTTTAGTCCTGTTTTGAGTCCTATTTTGAGTCCTGTTTTTTAGTCCTGTTTTGAGTCCTTGTCCAGCCCGCTTTAGTCCTGTTTTGAGTCCTGTTGTTAGCCATGTGCAGCCCCGCTTTAGTCCTGTTTTTAGTCCTGGTCCAGCCCCGCTTAGTCCTGTTTTTAGTCCTGTCCAGCCCCGCTTTAGTCCTGTTTTGAGTCCTGTTTTTAGTCCTGGTCCAGCCCCGCTTTAGTCCTGTTTTGGTCCTTTAGTCCTGGTCCAGCCCGCTTTAGTCCTGTTTTGAGTCCTGTTTTTAGCCCTTGTGCAGCCCCGCTTTAGTCCTGTTTTGAGTCCTGTTTTGAGTCCTGTTTTGAGTCCTGTTTTTAGTCCTGGTCCAGCCCTGGTTCAGACTATGGTTTAGCTCTCGTAATCACGGTAACATTTTTACACACAAACCGCAGTCTGGCCCCCTCCTCGTCTCGCTCGGCCCCGCGTACAGGGGGATTTGGGGGAGGGTCCCGCCTGCTGTGTAAGCAGATTTAAGGCGCGTTAATACACGGACACGGGGGTCTTACGCGGAGACCCCCAAGCGGATACAGCAGATGTATTTGAGAAAAGTAACTCCAGAGTGTTAACGAGACACTAACGCTCGCCGTACCCTCCCGCTTGGCGCTCCCTTCTTGGCGCAGCCCTTTTATTCTATTTTTAGACCCGCCTCTTTCTAACTTTTTGTCCAGTAAAATGTGTCTGAACTTGTGAATGGATGAGTCGTTGATAAAGCGACTCGGCACGTTGTAAACAGAACTGCAGCGCGGTTCAGTGAAGGAGCTCCCGACGATGATGAGACATGTGTGCGCGCCTCACGTCTCCACCGGCCAATCACAGCCGTTGCGACGAATTGATTAAAAACAACGGTAATGGCGGATAGTGAGTGATTCATGATTTTTTGGGGGGAAATTAGCACTCTGTTTGGTTTGTGATGGGAATTTGAGAAGGAACGAATGCGTCAGTCGGCTTTAAAAACACAGAGGAGCGCCGCCGATTTAGCCTCATTTAGATTGATTTAGTCATTTTATTTCGGCTGTTGCTTAAAACATATCGTTAAATCTTTTTATTTATTTTATTTATTTTTTTTTTACAAATAGCTGTCACATTCAGAAAATATAAGGAATTACCAAATATTTTAGGCAGAATTGTATTTTTCTTCGGAAGTACATCAAACTGGTTCAATGTTCAACGTACAAAAGTAAAAATATGATCATTTTAGCGTTTTTGCTGTTGTTGTTGTTGTTAGAAATACAATAAAACATCATCCTAAAACTATATGTACTTTATAGACATTTTTCTTGCGTCGTAGAAGAAAAAACGTATTTTGAAAGTACTTTAAAGCGGTAACGCAAAAAAAAAAAAGAAGTACATCACAGTTGAAATGTGGAGTAAAAGACGTGAACTAGAAGTAGGAATTTTAGTTTAGCAATGACTGAGAATAAACATCGAGCTGCAAACGTTCTGAACGATCCATTTGACGCAAACGGCGCGATTAAAAAAAAGCGCTTCACATTTAAGTTTGCTTTTTTGAGGAAAGAGCAGAAAGGACTTCATTTTGCTTCTAAAAATCGTCAATTTTTTAATACATTATTTTTCTATTTTTCCAAATTTTTCTATCAATTGAATTTTAAAAAATGTCTAAAAATGTGCCGATTATAATGTTTTGTCGTCTTGATGATTACATTGTGCCCTAAATGCACTGGAGGAGATCAGTGTCGGGTTCAGGATCAGGATCTCTCTTACATGTATTGATGGCTGACGTTAAACTTACCACAGAACATCTCCTCTTTGTGGTTCCTTCAAATGCATCCGTTCATCCGCAGTGGCTTGTTTTTATAGACTACACTATTTATTTATGTTTCTATTTTCTTCTCTTTTTTTTTTAGAACATAAAACAACAAAAGTATCAAAACAAAAGAGAGGAAAAATAATATGAAATAATGTAAATAATTATAATAAAAAAACAAAACCAGCGAGAACACAAGATAAATAAAGGAATGAAATTATAAAATAAGGGAGAAAAAAAAGGGATAAAGCATATCTAGTCCAAAATAACAAGTCCCATTTTGTCCATTGTTTGTTAAATTTGTCTATTTTTATATTGAGACTACACTTCATTTATTTGTTTTTTCTATTTTCAGAACATAAAACAACAAAAACATAAAAAAACCAAGAGGAAAAATAATATAAAAATAATATTAAGATATATAACTCATTTTGTCCATTGTTTGTTAAATTTGGTCTATTTTTATGTTCAGACTATACTTTATTTTATTTAATTTTTTTTCAGAACATAAAACAACAAAAACATTTTTTTTTTTAAACGGAGAAAAAAATAATATAAAAATAATATTAACATATATAACTCATTTTGTCATTTTTAAAATGTATTATTATAACATAAAACAAAAAAAACATTGAAAAAAAGAGAGGGAAGAATAATAATAAAATAATTAACAGGGCAAAAGTTGAAGAATGAGATATGATATTTTTCTGCACTAAATAGAGCTGAATTTATTATTGTTCTGGGGTTTTTTAATAGTTAAAAGTTAAAAAATTAAAGAAAAAAAAAAAACAGGGGTTGGGATTCAATATGTTTTTCTTATTTCCCCACTTAAATAAGTAACCAAATTCTTTTTTGAATGTGCAAATGGCATTTTAGTATTATTGAATTGCTCGGAAATTTAAAAATAAATAAATAAATACAATACAATACAAATAATTATAATAATAAAATAAAAATAAAAAAATATAATAATAATAATAATAATAATAATAATAATAATAATAATAATAATAATAATTTTTAAAAAATATATATTTTTTTTAAATCAATAAAAATCAATCAATCAATAAAATACAACAAAACAAAACAAAACATGATCTTTATTAGATTTAGTACAAGATCTCATGGTCACATAAAGGAAGTACCATGATGTTGTGCTGAAAATGACAGTCTATTGCCTAAAAATAGACTATTGTTTAAAATGTAGTGGTAATAAGTCTAAATGTGCAAGTCGCCTAGTCACCAGTATTGTTGCTTTATAGACAGAAGTACTGCTTTATCTTGGAGTGAATTCATGTCGTCTCTTCGTTCTTATACTTACCGACTGCGTAAATACACATTCAATACCTCAATAGGTCTAGACTAGTTTATCAAGGCCGTGTTTTTCCTGTTTGTTTGCTCTTGAGATGAAAATACAGATGTGTGTCGTGAAGCCACAGCCTCCAACAGCACATGGACCGCACAATTAAACAAACAGTCTCACAAGTCCTACGAGAACCTCCTGGAATTCACGGAAATAAAAAGGCAACTTAATTTCAACCATTTTCTCTATTTTTGAAAATGAGCTAAAAAGAAAAAAGATTATATTTGTTTGTAGAATCAGTCACGCCATAGTTTTGTTTTTAAAATTGTGATTCCAGACAACATCTATCAGTACTAGTCCGTTTTTTCCCCCCCTTTAATTAACGAATCCCTCATTTTTGACAAACAAATTGACAGTGTGGTGACAGCTTTACCTCTTTTAAATCGCTCCGACCTTGAAAGGACTATTCATGCTTTCATCAGCTCAAGAATAGACCACCGCGATGCACTTTCTCGTTTTCTAACAACAAACCAGACGTCAGCACATCGCCACAGCTCTTTTTGCACTCCAATGGCCGCCAGTTTCTTCTACAATTGATTTTTTAAATGTTACTACTTTGTTTTTAAAGCTCTAAATGGCCTTGCACCTCTTTATCGGTCTTTCTCCACCGCTGGTCCCGGACCACCCCCCCCCGACATGCTCCATCTCAGACTTTAGCCTTTTAACACTCAGTAATGTAGTGACACTTTATCTTAAACTGTTTGATTTATGTATTTTAATTCAGATTTTGGAATTTTTAAAGAACAAAAATAGATGCAAACATGGGAAAAACAAAACAAAACCAAGACCAGAGAAAGAAAAACAGACTTAAATCAAAAGACATCCCACAAATCAATAAAAACGAACACACAACTGAACCCAAACAACTTTGCCCGCAGAAAAATTGAAACCGAATGTGATTTTTTTTTTTCCCATTTGTCGAATGTCCATTATAATGTTAGTCCATTCCTTGATTGTCAGTGTGTTATGTGTCATCCGAGTGCCTTTTTCGCTGCAGCCAGGAGAATGCTCCAGAGATAGTTGTCGATTGTGTCCATTGCAGGAGTTCTGAGGCCCAAATACATAGTTCTGAAATCCAGTGGGATGGTGATGTCATAAATTGTCTGTAAGGCTTTGTTGATCTCAGTCCAATATTTGTGAACAGGACAGTATACAGTTTGTTTTTACGTAGTTTTATGCTTTTGAATTGCCGCGATTTAACGATTATTTGCGATTATTGACATCACGACCAAAACAATAAAATAAAAAAAATAAAAATAAAATATTTACACATTAGCGCTCCTCAATATGTGAGCTACTTTATCAAATCAAACCTTCTGAATGATCAATTTGACATAAACGGTAAGATGAAAAAAAGCACTTTACATTCATTTTGCCTCTAAAATTGTAAAAAATATATATAAATTGAACTAAAAAAAGACTTAATTTTGTTTGAAAATTAAAAAACTTCTAAAAATGTCACAATTATCATTTTTTGTGTGTCTTTACGCTTATTCTGCAACCTAAATAATCACGATTCTCGATTACTCTTGACATCCCTATATGGTGGCCCTCTGCAGATGCGACTGGGCCGAGGTGGCGGATGGCTCTGCTGCCGCGGTCAGAGAGTACATAAATGGCTTAGTGAATGTGTGTCGCGCCCTGGGCAGTCTGCTGGCGTCCCGGCCCTCACGCCTCAGACCGTGGAGACATCGCACAGTAATCTGCTCTACCAGCCTCAGGTCACCACGGCCCATCTGTGCTCCAGACTGCCCCGCGGCATTCTGGGAGCGCCAACTCTACCCGGCGACACCATGCAGCACACTTACTACACCAAATGACAATTAAAAAGTTGTAAATTCTGAATTACAACATAGGGTCAAACACAATACACCATTAAAGGGGCTGTAGACATTGTTTTTCTTTATTCATCTAGTAAAGTATTAGTATTTGTTTTGCCCCAGTACAGATATATCACAAAAGCAGCTCTTTGGGTCAAAATCAGACCGCTGTGTGCCGTCTGCATCAAATTATAACGCTATTTTGTTTTAATTCTCCGCAAATCAGGAAGTGCGCTGTTAGCAAGCTAGCTCTTATTAGCATTAGCATTACCATGACTTTGCTGAAAGTTGTGAAAATCTTGTGAAAAAGTGGCTTCGTTAGCGAAGTAAAAGTACAGATACAGGAGCAAAACAGTACTTGAGTTAAAGTAAATGTATCACATAAAATAGACGACTTAAGTAAAAGTATTGAACTACCTGTTTTTGAAGATTTTGAGTCGTCGTGGAAACTTAACAAGTCAAATGTAGTGATCTTAATAAAGAATTGTGTTGACGTCCAGACAACAGAGGCGACTGAATCCATAACCTCATTTACCATGTCGTTTTTAATTATATATATTTAAGTCAAAACCTTAAATATAATAAATGTATTGATTGATCATAAACATGCTAAAACATAAGGGAAAAAAACGTAACCTTACCCTATAATGTACCTTGGCTCAAATATAGTGAAGTAAAATGAAAAAGTATTCACTGCTGAATTTACTCAAGTAAAGTACAGTTACCTAAAAATATACTTAAGTACAGTACTTTTACTTTTTGTACACTGTAATGTACTGTGTTAATTTCCTAGTGTGATGTCATCAATAACAAACATGAAGTGAAATTATAAACCTAGAAAATGTGCAATTCTGGGACATTTTTCCTTTTTTAAATTTTTTTTTTTAGCAAAATTCAAAATACATTTATTTTAACTGCGTTTTAGTTCAATGAGTCGTCCAACCTGTAGGGGGCACTATGAAGACACGTTTTTAGCGCATTTCATTGAATATCATTATTGGGATACTGCAGAAAATAAAATAAATTCTCTATTTTTATGTTCATTAAATTATTATGAACCATTTTCATTTCTTCGTCATAAAAGATCAAATAAAACTGAATAATGAAGTGTGATTGATCCATTGAAGGTGATTTCTTTGAATGCACTGCAGAAGCTTTAAGCCAAATTGTGTTTTTTTCCATTTTGCCCTTGAATTATGATCAATGAAAGAGTTGAAATTGATAATTCATAAATGTCTGAATAAATGTTGAATGATTGAAAGCTCTGGGGGTCTGTTTGAAGGGCAGCGGTGCAGATAAGGAGCCGAATCTAATCTGTCATGTTTAATGCAGAAGGGTGATATCTGGGGTCCGTCCAGTCCCTCTGCATTAAATCAGGGTAGGGATCGCGTTCAGGTGATTTCGACTCACCATTCGCTTTGTTTCTGAGGTTTAAATTCGTCATGGCTTTTGTTGTCGCTGACTTTTTATGACGACACGCCTCTGTTAACACGATAATGCTGTTAAGCTCTGATTTAGTCCTTAGTCCTGGTTTAGCTTATTCTGTCCTGATTAAGCTTTGTTTATTTGCATTTTTGTTCAGGGTCAAACAATGAAAGACTCGTCCAATTAGACCACTGTAAGTCTACTGTCTAACTTCAGAAACATATTGATATTGTATGTGTAAACAAACCCATTGTAATTCGATCCTCTTGTGGATTTGTGAAAGCTTTTATTATCTGTTTACTTTTCCGGGTTAACTCATGGTAACAACCTCGACTTTAATTAGCCGAAAACAACATGTAGTCAAGGTTTCGCCCGTGCCAGACTACGCCACTGTACACTGCACTGTCACGTACGACTGATGCACATTTGTCCATTGAACCCGTCTTCCCGCCCTCAGCCCTTGTGTGCAGCAGCGACGCCTTCAGGCTGAGCTCCTCTCCGCGGGTCTTCCCCCTCAGCTTTGGCGGATCGGGCCTGGACCAGGACCAGGACCAGAGCTATCCCTACTTCATCCAGGAGTTAGTCCGAGCCCGGCGGCAGGTGGTCCAGGAGCTAGTCCGAGCCCAGCCTCATCTGGTCCACGACATGGGCTGGCCCGAAATACGCGAGACCACAAGGGCGGGGGCTAAACCCGAGACGAGTAACCGCACGGAGCCAAAAGCGACCAACCAGAACGCGCCACATCACAGAGTCTTAGATGACAACCTGGGAGTGAAAGACGAAATGGAGGTAAGGGTGTTTGCGTTAAAGCCGTACCTCAAGGTTCTATCTTAGGCCCTCATTTATTTTCCATTTATATTGATCATCTTTGTGTTGATTTGTTTATTGTCGCGTACCGCTTTTATGCTGATGGTATTGGATTGTGGTTCAACGTCACTGGTACTGACCATCGAGTCATAACAGTCTGCTTCCTCCAGTCTCGATCGCGGTCCCGGAAGTTAATGTTGAATTCGGATAATGTTTTTGCATGGACGTGGGTTAGCAGATGTTCCCCTCCAATCATGGCTTCCCCATAGAGTTTGTTTCTAACTTTAAGTACCTTGGCTCTGTACTTTGAACAAGAGCTTCCTTTTAAGGCTCATCTTGGTTCAAAAATGGAAGATGAAGCTTGTTTTTTATCATCGTAACGAATCCTGTTTCACCGCTAACTGTTTACCTTTGTTGGATTATGTTGATGTTGTTTGTGTTGATGTAACGACAAAATGCCTTCAGTCTTTAAATACTGTTTATCATTATTTTCATTTGGTTTAATAAAGGTTAATAACGACATTTTGCAGGTTTGTGAATAACTTTCTAATGAGTAGTCGCATTATGTGTTTCTTCTTTTCATTATTAATACTTCTTTGTCCTCATTTTCCCAACCTTTTTTAAGAGAATGGTCCATCTCGTCGTGCCGCAAGATCCAGAGGACTACAAGGGACAGTCGGATCCTGCTGACCCAGAGACGGAGCTCACCGCGGGCCCAGGAGCCGGCGACACCTCCCTGGAGGCTTCGGGCTTCTATGGGACGGACGCGGAAGATAGGACAGGAGACGAGGGGGGAGAGGAGAGAGAGAGGAGAGGGGGACGCGAGGGGCATACAGAGACTGCAGAGGATGGGCAGACCACAACAGCAGAGGACGGGACAGAGGGACATGAGGCCCACTTTTTGGACGATCTGGAGGTCAACCGTACATCGCCAGATCTGGATACACTTATTGGTTTGTCACATTTTACTTTAATAATAATAATAATATTGATGATATGTTTGTATCGTGCTTCATACGGTTGACAAGCATTCATTCAGTCACTCTACACTCGGTGGTGTTAAGCTGGGTGGGGGGCTGCCAGTCACCGGCCCCTCACCACCCATCACGCTCAAACCCACTACATTCACGCGGAAGGAAGATGGGTGAAGTGTCTTGCCCAATGAATGATTCAACCCCGGATTGGGACCTGGTGAGGGGCCGGATGAGTCTCAATATGACCTCAAATCGCTCAAATACCGGCGTTCCAACCCGGCTTTGAACGTGTTGGGTTTGATTCTCTCGCGTCCCGCCGTGCGCGCCGTGTATGTCCGTTTCGGGTGACGAAAAGGTTAAGCCTGTCGCTGCAATGCTGTTTGTGGACGAGGCGGAGGAGGAGTGCGGACGCAGATCGTAGCGACGAGAGAGCGACATTAGTCAAATAAATGATCAAAACGTACTTTTGAAAGGCACAAAACGGAACGGTTTGATGAGACGTTTGTGTTCGAACCTATAAATAGCATATCTTTTTGCCTAAATAATTGTTGTCGTTTTTTTGGTTTTTTTTGCGCTTCTGAGACCCAACCAAATCCAAATCATACATAGCGCTGGACAGTTTGCTGCGATGTCTTTCCCCACTCTTGACCTCATTTCACACCGAGGCGTTGACATCAGGATGGCCGAGTGGTTAAGGCGTTGGACTTAAGACCCAATGGGCAGTAGCCCTCGTGGGTTCGACCCCCACTCCTGGTAGAAATGTGTTGTTCAAAACTGTAGAAGTTGTTTTGCTGCAGAACCTGTAACTATTTTAGATAATAAAATGTCCTCTGCAGACAACAAACTATTTTTCTTTTTATTGCGTATCATGGTTAAGACCTCTACAAGCGTTCTACAGACGCTTCACGTATAATTCATCAGATATTGCTTCATTCTTCCCTTAAATGCTCATGCTCCTGGAGTTGTTTGTGCACCGTGAGCTGAATCCCACGTTTCAGGCACAAAGCAAATCAATTCGCAATCACAAATACATACTTTTTTTTGTAATTATTCAAAATCGTGCAGCTTTAATACCACTATTATTAACTTGTATTCACTGCACACCTATCTCTGTTTTCCTATAAATAAAAAGTCTTACAAAAATCACCAAACATCTTCTTTTACACACTGTCCGTTTGTTGATTCTTTCCATTTGCTTCGTCTGTTTATTTTCTATCCAAAGCCTTTTGTCGAAACCTTCTGTATCTCACGGTGACTGGTCGCATGAGGCGTATGTTTCTGACGTCCGCCTTTGTGTTTCAGGCTACAGCTCGTCCCCCCCGGGTTCCCAGCACGAGCCCAGCCTCTCCAGTCTAGACCAGGCGCGCGAGTCTGGGCTTCAGGAGCACCGGGCCTCCCCTGTCCTGGAGGTGAGGACTTTGATTGATTCCTGCGTGTTTGGATAATGCTGTAATCTCCTGCCACTGAGGCCTGAGTGCTCAGAAAAGATTACGACTGCGAGTGACGCGTGTGGGGCTCTAAAACGTCACGTCGCCACTTCACAAAAAATATAAAATGACATGTAAATGACGATCTGCAGCTTGTTTCAGTGAAATAACACTATGAAGAGACATAGTCAGTTCTGCAGTTATTATTTGTTTCATGATATTTTATTGGTATTTGAGGAAACTACGCTGAACAAAAATATGAACACGACACTTTTGTTTTCGTCCCTGTTCTGAATCTGAAGCTGAATTCGAACATATGTTAAAAAATAAATTAAAAAAGGAAATAGAGAGAGAAGACAAGCCTGCACACTTACACCAAAACTGCACTGAATCGACAACGTTTCCAAATGGATCTTCTCCAGGTCGTGGCAGGCAAAAAAAACAACAACATTTATACAAGAAAAATCATGCAGCCATTGCCAAAGTCGATCAGTAATAGAAAATAGTCATTGAGACAGAAATGTTTAGTCTTACATCCTTGATAAAGGCATCTGAGGGCCAGCGTTTGTGAAGCGTAAATAGAAAAACGTTCTCTTTGCAACAGCAGCCTATTCATGTCTCCTCCTCCTCCTCCTCTTGGGACTTCAGCTAGTTCCATCCCGATATATTTTAGGGAGGAGCTCGGATGCTGTGCCTCTTTGAAATGGGCCGCGACAGGATTTCTCCAGATGTTGCTCCTGTGTTCTCCTGTGTTCCAGTCTTTAGCGCGCTAGATGTTTTGCCCACCTAACCAAGTCCACAGGGGCATTTTAAAAGGTAGATAACATTTTCAGTGGAGCATCTGAATATTATCCCTTGGATGTTCATAGTCTTGCAGCGTAGTCCTGAATTCAAAGATATTAAAATGTATTCTCAAAAGACCCGTTTCGCTCAAATATTGTTCAGAAATCTGTGTAAATCTGTGTGAGTGAGAACTTCTTCTTCGCCGGGGTCATAACATATCAAGATGCTGATCAGGTGAAGTGTGCTTTAGGCTGAACATAATAAAAGAACTCTCTGAAATGTTGAGTTTTATCACACAACACAATGCCACAGACGTCGCCTTTTTGAGGGAGCGTGCAATTGGCATGCTGACTGCAGGAATGTCCTCCAGAGCTGATGCCCGTGCACTGAATGTTCATTTCTCTGCCAAAAGCCGTCGCAACCGCGGACCACATGTAACCACATCTTCAAGACCGTCTGAAACCGGCCCCCCCGGACAGCTGCTGCAACAATTGGTCTGCACAACCGAAGCGTTTCTGCACAAACTGTCTCATGCCGTGTGTTCTATCCCCTCTTGACTGTCTCTTGACTGTCCAGCACAAGACCACAATATTTTGTTCTGAATGTTCCGAAATCATTTGAGTCGAGACGTCGTCCGCATTGGAGAGACACAAATTAGCGGCGGTGGTTGGACCGGCCCATTCTTGGAGGGACTGGCTGGTCCGGCAACACTGGCTCCAGTGCGGGGGCTGTTCAGGACCCATTCGGGTCACGTGCTGATTGCCTGTTACACCAGCTGTGACAGACCGTACTGAAAAACTAAACGTTGGGAGTGTTTGAAGCGTGCGAGGAGCAGCTGACGATGGGTTGAAGTGGATGAGACTTAGCCAGGTGTGTTCTGCGCTAACCTACTAACCTGGCAACTCATGATTTGATTAGCGTCTAACAGCTTCATTCTGTGCCAAGCGATTTAGCCGACATTAGTCCGATTAGTCAAACATACAGAACAACCATACAAAAGATGTAAATGTGGCTTTGGCTTTTCACATACAAATCTACACCCAGATACTAATGGAAGGTGAAACTAGTATCGAAACTAGAGTATCTATATTGAAAAAATAATACATAACTCGGACAAAAATACATAAATAGGATCAAATTGAGCCATTTTCCCTTCTCTTGAGCCTTGTCCTTATTATTGAAACTAGGGATGGGTGATTGGCCAGTCGGGTTGCAGATTACATCACATTCTATTGGCCACTCTTCTCTTGGCCTGCAGTCTTTAGCAAGAGAAGGCTCTATCCTCCCCCCGGATGAGCAGATGAACGGGGTCTACTCTGTACCTGTAACAGGTAACTGGTGTTACTTTTAAAGTAACACCTTTCCAATACCCAATAAAGAGAGTAGTTTGAACCCACGAAGGCTATTGATAAGTCCAACACCTTAACCAACCACAATGCAATGTTCTGTCAACAGCCCCTGTTTGTCATGTTGCTACATAATCTTTGTAACTTTAGTTTTGTATAATATTAAAGGGGCTCCACCAGATGAACTCAAATCTCTTTTGCCCCAGCACATGTATATAGCCTAGAGGTAAGATCTTAAGCCCGAGCCCGAGTCAGAACCCGACGGGCCGGGACTAAAATGACAATCATTACGTTCGGGTCGGGCCGGGCTTCTCTCTCGCTGACTTTTTTAATACATATATGTTTATAAAAATGTAAACTAAAACGATGTGTGGATACTAAACTAAGGAAGACTTGTTATAAATACATAATGTGGTTAAAACAGAGAAGGGGCTGTACGGTAATCGCTGTATAATTACTACTAAACAGGAAGCGCAGCGCCTGGGCACGCTTTTCTCCGCGTAATGAAGCGAGTACGAATCAAGATCTCTCTTTCACTCTCTTTATCTGGCTCTTATTCTGTTTTCCAGCGTTATTTCGTTGTGCAAATGCATTTATCATTATCATAAAAATATGTAGATTATTTTAACCTTAAGAAATCTTTTTTCTGCCAAAAATACTATGGGATAAATTGAAATTTCGGGTTTGCTTCGAGCTCGGGCAAGTTCTGTTTTTCACCTTTTAAGAAGGTAAAACTCAGGTACAGAACTTTTTAAACCTGTTATAATATATCAAATGAGCTCAATCGAAACGTGATGTGCATAATTAACATGAAACCTCGTTCAGGGGATAAAGTGGTACTAAGTGGTGGAAAGACATAATAATCATGCGTTGCTCCATGTCAGGTGTCGCGGCTGGACAAAGCGGCGTGGGAGACAGACGACAGTCAGGCCAGTGGTTATGGTGGTCTTCACTCCTCCGCTACAGAGGTTAACGTCGTCTCCAACTCCTCGTCTGCATCTGTGGACCAGAGCACAGGGACGGCCTCTCCAGAGACAGACACGGGCACAGACTTTGGCCTGCTGGGGACCTACGGGAAAGGTACTGCGGCTTATCTACGGCTTCAGTCTGCAAGTATTTTAAAGGGGGACACATTATGCTATTATAACTCCGCTTTGATGAACCTTTAACCTCGTTACAACACCGCCTCATCATCATTAGTTTACTCAAAGTGGTGTTTTCATTGATTCATGCGTTTTTGAGTTAATCCTGTGGCAAATGGCTCCGTGCACAGCCCCGCGGCGCTACCTCCGTTTGCCTAGCTTGTCTGTTTTTAATTATTTTCTTATGCATAAAAGAATAATGAATATTTAAAGGTTACACAGACTGCTTGTTAAAGTCTAACTACGATTGGAGAATACATCATTGTTTACTAAGGCAGGTGACGGTGTTTGTGTCTCAATGCTAATGCTAACCTTTTATTATTTAATATAGCACTTGAATTTGACTTATTTGGTGTACTAAAACTGTCAACTTGTCCTTAATTGGAATTTGAGCAATTATTTCATTTACGATATCGGCTTTTAAGCAGAACTAAGTCACTTTGAGGATAGAGCTCCCCCTGCAGGTCCCTTTTTAAGATAGTGTAATCACATACAAACATATTTCACATTGCCAAATATATATAAGCCAAGGTTTCTCAAAAGAGTTGTCCTCAGGTCGATTTTGGCAAATGTTGCAAGGCTGGTTTTCCGCCCAGAGACAGCAGGGGGCGACGACGGGCACCTCAACCGCCCCGAAAATGCATATTTAACCGTCACAGGGACTTACAGAGACGTTCAATAAGGTGAAAAACTTTACTCAGTTCTTCTTCAAGAGAGGTTAGCGTTAGCTGTGTTCAGAGCCAATGATCTGCTTGCCACGGTGAAATGTCACTAGGAAGAGGCGGGGCTTATCAGTTCATCAATTGAACTGGAAGTCAGTCGATCTGGTTTTTAACGCTCAAATGATGATCTACTTGTTATAGTTCAACACTTCCTGAAAAAAAGCATATTTTTAAAAGTATTTTAAAAAGTAAAAGCATAAAAGTATATTCCGCGTGTTCTCCTGCCCATTGTTGCAGATGTCGTGGACGAGGCTGAGACGGAGCGTGAGAAAGAGCTCCAGGAGGACACAGGACTGCCCCACACCGAAGCGTTCACACAGGACCCCACTGCTCCGGGACTGGCCCCTGCCCCAAGTAGAGGGCCCCTCCCACCCAGTGTGCAACAGGAGGAGAGAGAGGGGCCAATCGAGTTTAAGGGTGAGTGAGAGACAACTAGATCAGTAGATGTGATTTTGATCGGCAAGGTGCCTTCACGGACTGCAAAACCTAAACGTCTGATGGAAAGTGCTGTGCTGGGAACGCTTGAGGAGACAGACTGATTGGGCCCGAACTGTTTTGATCCTCCTCCAAGCTTTTCTCCTCCTCCTCCTCTTCTTCAGCTGCCCGGACTCACCCACGATCTGCTGCTCAAACACACCTAGCGAAACGGAAAGTACATGGGTTGGTCTTGAAGCAGAACTTTGACGATACAGCTCCCCCTGCAGCTCTTCTGTGATAATACATTGTCAGAGAACAGACACGAAAACGTTCTATCCCGTAATAAGACAATATAATCACAGACAAAAATGTTTATCATTGCCAAATATTAAAAGAGCCAGGGTTTCTCAGGAGAGTTGTCTTCGGGTCGATTTCGGCAAATGTGGCAAGGCTGGTTTTCCATACAGAGACAGCAGGGGGCGACGACGGACACTTCAAACGCCCTGAAAATACATATTTAACCATCACAGTTAAATAACTGTTACTTAGTACTCCTTTAACACTGTACTGCTATGACCAGTGATGGGAAAAATATCACTGGTGATGGGAAAAATACTTTAAAAGTATATTTTGTTACATAATACTGAATACCCATAACATATTCAGTTACTTGTCCTGTATTCTGAATACATTAGTTGCATTACATTATAGCGTGAAAACAGCTTTCTGTTTAAGAATTTTGGGCCCGTAGGCTTTAGTATACAAGACAGACTCGTGTGAAATGGGGATGAGAGAAGGGGAGGACATAAAGTACATCATCGGAGCTGGGATTTGAATTTACGGCATGTGTGCGGCACCCTAACCACTCGACCACCGGGCAGCACTTACGAAAGAACTCAAAACAAACCAGAGAGCAGTAAACAATACAAAAAGGACACAAGTAGCACAGGACAATGAAAGAAAACAAAAATCAGCTCAAACTAAAAAATAAGAAGTACATTTCCAAATTAGGTCTGAATGTGATTGTGGGTCCAGTCCCTGTGTGTGGGGGCAGTTTGTGCTCCCGAGAGATCCATTTATTGTGTCATTGCAGGAACCATAAAGCCCAAGTACACAGTTCTGAAATCAAGTGGGAGGGCAATGTTAAAAACAGCCTACTAAATACTCTGAATGAGTATTTTAGTTACACTCCAGGTAACTCAAAAATGTTATTGTATATATAATTTATGATTATACTCCAAACACCTTGAGCACACTTGTTTATTACGTAACGTTGCCTTAACTCGTTTTCTAATCTTCACTATCGTCTATGTGTTTACGTGTTTCACTCCATGTCACCAGCAGAGGGAGCACTAATCCTCAGACAGATCCTTCTCATCACATTCTGAACTCCTTGTTTCTCAGGAGACGGTGACGCTGATGAGAAACTCCGAGCCATTGTCCCGCTGACCATCGACCCCACGCCGACCGTCGGCTTCACCGAACCGTCCTGGGATTGGGCGGAAAACACGTCGCCCCCTCCGGGCGGCAGGAGTTCAGAGGTCGTGGGAGGCGGAGTCACTGAGGTCGTGGTGCCTGATAGAGATTTTGGAGAAATGGGGCCAGAGCAGCAGGTAGTTTTGAACACAATATGATTAACTTTTTATTTATTTATGTACATAAATCAACATGACATTAAAAAAAGGCATCAATGTTATAACTATAAAATAAGAATATAAAATTTGCCTGAAATTTGATGGATTTGGAGTTCATGCACAGAATGCCGCAGATAGTTCAGGATTTAAACCACTCACCCTCTGGTCATAGGTCTTAAAAACAAAGTACTGTGCCTTCACTTTGGGTCATTTCATGTGTGTCCCCTCAGGTGGTGTGCATAGACTGGACAGAGCTGGCCGGACGAGGCTATGTGGTCCTCAACATAACCAAGAACCTCAACTGTGTGAGTGAATGTTCAAAGTTAAGATTCAGAGCCCACGTAATCGGCCCAATGTGACGAGTATGGGGTTTGAGGTAGCATTTTCTGTAATAAATGTATTATAAATCAAATTAGACTGATATATTACTTCTTTTGAATTCTGTGCTCAGTGAATAACTTTATTGGACTGTAACTTTTGAAAATTAAACGAAACGTTTTTTGATTAGCCTTTTATACAAAACGCAAATGACAGCGCTTTAAAGACAATAAGAAATACCTTTAGACAACAACTGGCATTAAACATGTTTAGTCCTGACTCTGGCACCAGCAGGAGGCCGGCTCATGTTTAGTCCTGACTCTGGCACCAGCAGGAGGCCGGCTCATGTTTAGTCCTGACTCTGGCACCAGCAGGAGGCACGGTCATTGTTTAGTCCTGACTCTGGCACCAGCAGGAGGCCGGCTATGTTTTGTCCTGATTCTCTGGCAAGCAGGAGGCCGGCTCATGTTTAGTCCTGCATCTCTGGCAACCAGCAGGAGGCCGGTCACTGTTTAGTCCTGACTCTGGCACCAGCAGGAGGCCGGTCCATGTTTAGTCCTGACTCTGGCACCAGCAGGAGGCCGGCTCATGTTTAGTCCTGACTCTGGCACCAGCAGGAGGCCGTCCATGTTTAGTCCTGACTCTGGCACCAGCAGGAGGCCGGCTCATGTTTACCTGACTCTGGCACCACAGGAGGCCGGCCATGTTTAGTCCTGACTCTGGCACCAGCAGGAGGCCGGTCCATGTTTAGTCCTGACTCTGGCACCAGCAGGAGGCCGGTCCATGTTAAGTCCTGACTCTGGCACCAGCAGGAGGCCTGTCCACGTTTAGTCCTGACTCTGGCACCAGCAGGAGGCCGGTCCATGTTTAGTCCTGACTCTGGCACCAGCAGGAGGCCGTTCATCTTAGTCCTGACTCTGCTCCTGCAGGAGGGGTCCATGTTTAGTCTGACTCTGGCACCAGCAGAGGCCGGTCCATGTTTAGTCCTGACTCTTGGCACCAGCAGGAGGCCGGTCCATGTTTAGTCCTGACTCTGGCACCAGCAGGAGCCGGTCATCGTTTATCCTGACTCTGGCACCAGCAGGAGGCGGTCCATGTTTAGTCCTGACTCTGGCACCAGCAGGAGGCCGGTCATGTTTAGTCTGACTCTGCTTTAGTCCTGACTCTGGCACCAACAGGAGGCCTGTCCATGTTTAGTCCTGACTCTGGCACCAGCAGGAGGCCGGTCCATGTTTAGTCCTGACTCTGGCACTAGCAGGAGGCCGGTTCACGTTTAGTCCTGACTCTGGGCACCTGCAGGAGGCCGGTTCATGTTAAGTCCTGACTCTGACACCAGCAGGAGGCCAGTGTTAAGTCCTTCCTCTCGCCCATCCTCGTCATCCTTCCCAGTATTATGCTTTTTTCCTGCTTTATCATAGAAGAAATTCACCGATTTACACCTGCATGACTTGGATCGTAGAAATGTTAAATTTTACACCGATATTAGCATCAGAAATGGAAGAACTCACATTACAATTTGACGCTTCAGGAGGAGTTTCGAGCCGACAAAGGAGTGCGTCTGTTGAGGATCCTGGAGCGAGTGTTTGCCCGCAGAATGAACAGCCCTGAAGGATCATGGGTACTCTACCTGAGCAAGCCGGTGCACCAGCAACGCCAGCTGCTCATGAACGTGGCGTCAGAGCACGGTACAGAAACACTGCGGCTCAACCTGCGCGACCCGAGCGACATGTCTGACGGCGTCCATCCAACTGTTGTGTTTCAGGAGTGATCGCCACCAAAGACGTGCTGGGCATGCTGGGAGAGATCAGGAAAAGCTTAGACAAGGTACAGTGTTGGAGCAAGAATTGGTACAGAAATGTGACTATGTTTCCTTGAATTATTTAACGGTCCAAAAGAAACATTTTGTCCATCACAATATGTTGTTTTCGATGATGTGTGTGTGAAATTCACTCCATGACCTGCAACAAGGAAATGGCCTCTGTTTACCCAGATCCAATGAGTGTAAAACTGATCTTTTGAAAACATGTACCTCTCCAAAGAGCCGGTGGTGCAGGCGTAGTGATCGGAAGCCTCTGTGCCTGTAGCCCCAAGCAAGACACCATTCCAGTGGATAAAGTGGCATGTGGGTCGCAAAAAGCATGTCCATAACTTCAGGGCAGTATAAGCTAAAACAGAATATCTGTCTGCCTGGTGTCACTGCTGTGTGGAATGTGTAAATGGGGTCTGCACAGTAACAATAATAGATTTGCCCATGTTATTATAAACCTCCTCGCTGCTGGGCTCTTCGCTATCTCAATCATCCTTTCTGAAATGCATCTGTCTAGAGTTGTCTTGCTTGTTTTAGCCACATCACTGCTCCTTGGAAGGAGTATCACATATGCCATAAAAGATCAAGGTGGCCTCTTTCACTGTAGGGCAGTTTAACAAAACACCAAAGAAGTATGCAAAATACTTGCATACTTCTTTGGTGGAGCACCTCCTTCCCACAGCGTTTCTGACAGCTTATATGACGTGCAGAGCACAGATGTAGCTCTTGGTCTTAGCAGGTAAGTGATAACATGCTCTTTATTAAAAGCAAGCATGGCGCCGTTGATCATTTATCACAGTTATAATGTGTCTCTGCCTGAGCGACCTTCTTTGATGTTCGCAGGGACAGTTTAAGAACAAAGTGCATCAGCCAATGATTTATTGTTGGCATGCTTTGGGAGTTTGTGATCATTGGTGACCACATTGTCAGACAAGTATATTACTGTATATTTCCTGCCATAGCTTCATCTAAAGATGTTTCCTACAACAATTTGTAGGGCAAATGACCCCCCTCTGTGACAGCCTTTGCAATCTTTTCACGACAAAAACATGCCTTGATTACTTTTCTTGGTCCTGGAGTACCTCGCCACATCAATGGACTTGAAAAACTGCCTTGCAGTCCCCAAAGCTGCATTTTGCAGTTGCATGAAAGTATTTGTAATTGTTTTTTTTGGCTGCTTGGTAATTTTACATGTTGGTTTAGAAAAAACAATGGGCAACATGGATGGAATGTTGATGGAAGAAATTACACAAATGATTTGTCCGTGAAGAATTGAGTTTACCTTCTCAGGCCTTTGGTTTTATTGTGCCTCTTCTTATTTGTCAATGTGACAAAATGTGGTCCTGCCCTGACCTTTCATCTGAAGCAGGAGAGGAAGGTGAGAGGGTCAGCTGAGGCATAAGGGACAGTTGAGGTATCCGAGTCCACAATGTTGTTATTTCCGGTTTCAGCTGACGCATCTGGGAAGGTATGATACCCATCTTTGTTAGCGTAAAAATTACTGATGGATATTTCAAGGAGTCACCAAGGGCAGCAGTGGAGGAAGCGGCGACTGAGCAAGGAGAGTTAATGGGGCCTGGGGGATCAGCTGTTGCCACTGCAGCAGGGGTGAGTAAAAACTTACCGCTGCGGGTTAATCTAGTTTACTTTATTTATTTTTGGTCCCAGAGCCATCTCTCTAGGTCATGTTGTTGCTTAATTTATATTAAATTTACTTTATCCCCACCACCCGATTACACTTGCACAGCAATGACGAATTTCTTGTTTGTGAGAGGTCTTGAGCCACTGAAAGATCAGTCCAATCCTCTAGTCCAGTGATCTCCTATAGTCCAGTGATCTCCTCTTGTCCAGATCTCCTCTAGTCCAGGGATCTCTAGTTCAGGGATCTCCTCTAGTCAAGCAATCTCCTTTGTTGGACAAGACTGTGTTGCATGAAATGTATATGAGAGAGAGCGGGACATTCAGAAAATAATCAGAGCTGGAATGGACCTCCCGACACTGCTGGCTGCACACGGACCGTGGCGTACTGTAATGCTGGACCACAGAGCTGTGCCTGTCAGGGGGAATCTAAATAGATTGTGGCCACTCGTATGTCTGGCTGGTGTTCGTATGTTTTCTCTGACAGTTTTTTGAGGTGAAAATAGCTGACAACTATTGGCAAGAATTCATAGTGACCGTCACTATGACCTCAACATTTTTTGTGTTAAGTACTTGAATAAACTTCACTCAGCGGCACTTACTTGTGGTTAAAGGCTGAACGCCACGAGGGCTCGTGGGGTTCGAACCACGAGGCTCACGCCCATTGGATCTTAAGTCCAACGCCTTAACCACGTCGGCCATCCTGGTAGTGTGGTTGGTGAAATGGCCAGACTGAAAGGAAGGACTCTCACACTGTGACAAAACAGAAATTCCACAACAATATTTTTAAGGAACTAGGAGACTAGTCCAAATCAACAGAAAGATGAAATGAGCAGTGTAGAGAGACATCCTTGATGAAAACCTGCTCCAGAGCGCTCTGGACCTCAGACCGGGACTGAGGTCATCTTTCCAACAAGACAACACAACCCTAAGCACACAGCCAGGAGAACAAAGGAGTGGCTACAAGACACTCTGTGGCCCATCACAGAGACCAGACTTGAACCCAATTGAACATGTCTAGAGAGAGATCTGAAAATCTCCTCTTGTCCAGGGATGTCTTCGAGTCCAACTGATGTCTCTAGCCAGCGATCTCGTTGATCTCTCAGTCATGATCTATCACTATAGTCCAGGATCTCCTCTAGTCCAGCGATCTCCTCTAGCTCCAGCGATCTAGACCAGGATGTATTCTAGTCAGTTGTCGTTGTAATCTAGACAGTGAATGTATTCTCGTCCAGAGATCTCCTCTAGTCAGTGATGTAATCTAGTCAGTGACTCCCTCTAGTCCAGGGAATACCTTCTAGTTCAGGGATCTCTCTAGTCCAGTGATCTCCTCTAGCCCAGTTATCTCCTTGATCTCCTCTAGTCCAGTGGATCTCCTCTAGTCCAGGGATCTCCTCTAGTCCAATGGTGTATCTAGTCCAGTGATTGTAATCTCATCCGGGATCTCTCTCTAGTCCAGTGATGTAATCTAGACCAGTGATGTATTCTCGTCCAGAGATCTCCTCTCTTCCAGGGATCTCCTCTAGTTCAGGGATCTCTTCTAGTCCAGGGAATCTCCTCTAGTTCAGGGATCTCCTCTAGTCCTTGTGATCTCCCTTTTCTAGTCCAGGGATCTCCTCTAGTCCAGTGGTGAAAATAGCTTGACACCTCTTGGCAAGAATTCATAGGGACCGTCACTATGAACCTCAACAATAGTCACTGATGTCCTCCTAGTCCACGATCTCCTCTAGTCCAGGGATCTCCTCTAGTCCAGGGATCTCCTCTAGTCAAGGAATCTTTCTCTAGTCCAATGATGTAAATATAGTCCGGTGATCTCCTCAAGTCCAGTGATCTCTCTTAGCCCAGTGATCTCCTTGATCTCTCTAGTCCAGTGATCTCTCTAGTTCAGGGATCTCTCTCTAGTCCAATGGTGTAATCTAGTCCAGTGATGATAATCTCATCCAGTCTCTAGTTCAGGGATCTCCATCTAGTCCAGTTATCTCCTCTAGCCCAGTGATCTCCTTGAATCTGATCTCCTCTAGTCCAGTGATCTCCTCTAGTCAGGGATCCTCTAGTCGAGTGGTGTAACTCTAGACAGCAGTGATGTATTCTCGTCCAGAGATCTCCTCTAGTCCAGTGATCTCCTCTAGTCCAGGGATATCCTCTAGTTCAGGGATCTCCTCTAGTCCAGTGATCTCCTCTAGCTCACGTGATCTCCTTGATCTCCTCTTAGTCCCAGTGATCTCCTCTAGTCCAGGGATCTCCTCTAGTCCAATGGTGTAATCTAGTCCAGTGATGTAATCTCATCCAGGGATCTCCTCTTAGTCAGTGATGTAATCTAGACCAGTGATGTATTCTCGTCCAGAGATTTCCTCTTGTCCAGGGATCTCCTATAAGTTCAGGGATCTCCTCTAGTTCAGGGAATTCCTCTAAGTCCTGTGATCTCCTCTAGTCAGGGATCTCCTCTAGTCCAGTGGTGTAATCTAGTCCCAGTGATATAAATCTGATCCAGGGATCTCCTCTAGTCCCAGTGATGTAATCTAGACCAGTGATGTATTCTCGTCCAGAGATCTCTCTCTTGTCCAGGGATCTCCTCTAGTTCAGGGATCTCTTCTAGTCCAGGAATCTCCTCTAGTTCAGGGATCTCCTCTAGTCCTGTGATCTCCTCTAGTCCAGGGATCTCCTCTAGTCCAGTGGTGAAAATAGCTGACACCTCTTGGCAAGAATTCATAGGGACCGTCACTATGACCTCAACAATAGTCCATGCTGATGTCCTCTAGTGCCTCTAGTCCAGCGATCTCCTCTAGTCCAGGGATCTCCTCTAGTCCAGGGATCTCCTCTAGTCCAGGGATCTCCTCTAGTCAAGGAATCTTCTCTAGTCCAATGATGTAATATAGTCCGGTGATCTCCTCTAGTCCAGTGATCTCCTCTAGTCCAGTGATCTCCAGTGATCTCCTCTAGCCCAGTGATCTCCTTGATCTCCTCTAGTCCAGTGATCTCCTCTAGTCCAGGGATCTCCTCTACTCCAGTGATCTCCTCTAGTCCAGGGATCTCCTCTAGTCCAGTGATCTCCTATAGTCTAGGGATCTCCTCTTTTCCCGTGATGTCCTCTAGTCCCGTGATCTCCTCTTGTCCAGTGATCTCCTCTAGTCCAGGGATCTCCTCTAGTCCAGCAATCTAATCTTGTCCAGGGATCTCCTCTAGTCCAGTGATCTCCTCTAGTCCAGTGATCTCCTATAGTCCAGGGATCTCCTCTTTTCCCGTGATGTCCTTTAGTCCTGTGATCTCCTCTTGTCCAGTTATCTCCTCTAGTCCAGGGATCTCCTCTAGTCCAGCAATCTCCTTTGTTGGACAAGACTGTGTTGCATGAAATGTATATGAGAGAGAGCGTGACATTCAGCAAATAATCAGACCTGGACCTCCCGACACTGCTGGCTGCACACGGACCGTGGCGTACTGTAATGCCTGTCAGGGGGAATCTAAATACATTGTGGCCACTCGTATGTCTGGCTGGTGTTTTTGGTGATGGTATGTTTTCACTGACAGTTTTTTGAGGTGAAAATTGCTGACAACTCTTAGCAAGAATTCATAGTGACCGTCACTATGACCTCAACAAGTACTTGAATAAACTTCCGGGAAATTGGTCTATAATTCACTCAGTGGCACTTACTTGTGGTTAAAGGCTACCAGGAGTGGGGTTCGAACCCACGAGGGCTCACGCCCATTGGATCTTAAGTCCAACGCCTTTACCACTCGGCCATCCTGGTGTATGGTGAAATGGCCAGACTGAAAGGAAGGACTCTCACACTGTGACAAACCAGAAATTCCACAACAATATTTTTCAGGAACTAGGAGACTAGTCCATATCAACAGAAAGATGAATGCAGCAGTGTACAGAGACATCCTTGATGAAAACCTGCTCCAGAGCGCTCTGGACCTCAGACTTGGCCTGAGGTCATCTTCCAACAAGACAACAACCCTAAACACACAGGCAGGAGAACAAAGGAGTGGCTACAAGACAACTCTGTGGCCCATCCAGAGCCCAGACTTGAACCCAATTGAACATCTCTAGAGAGATCTGAAAATCTCCTCTTGTCCAGGGATGTCTTCTAGTCCACTGATGTCCTCTAGTCCAGCGATCTCCTCTAGTCCAGGGATCTCTCTAGTCAAGGGATGTTCTCTAGTCAGTGATTTCTCTAGTCCAGGGATCTCCTCTAGTCAAGGGATGTTCTCTAGTCCAGTGATTTAATCTAGTCCAGTGATCTCCTCTAGTCCAGGTGATCTCCTCTAGTCCAGTGGTCCAGCGATCTCCTCTTAGTCCAGCGATCTCCTCTAGTCCAGTGGGTGTATATCTAGACCAGTGATGTATTCTCGTGCCAGAGATCTCCTCTAGTCCAGTGGATGTAACGTAGTCCAAGTGATCTCCTCTAGTCGAGGGATATCCTCTTAGTTCAGGGATCTCCTCTAGTCATGAATCTCCTCTAGTCAGGGATTCCTCTAGTCAAGGGATCTTCTCTATCCAGTGATGTAATCTAGTCAAGTTGATCTCCTCTAGTCCAGGGATCTTCCAGTTCCATGATCTCTCTAGTCCAAGCGTTCTCTAGTTCCAGTAGGTGTATCTAGACAAGTGATGTATTTCTCGTCCAGAGATCTCCTCTAGTCCAGTGATGTAATCTAGTCCAGTGTCTCCTTAGATCTCCTCTAGTCAGGATCCTCTAGTCCAGTGATCTCCTCTAGTTCAGGGATCTCCTCTAGTCCAAGTGATCTCCTCTATTCCAGTTGAATCTCCTCTAGTCCAGGGATCTCCTCAGTCAATGTGTGTACTAGTTCAGTGATGTAATCTCATCCAGGGATCTCCTCTAGACCAGTGATGTATTCTCGTCCAGAGATCTCCTCTTGTCCAGGGATCGATCCTCTAGTTCAGGGGATCTCCTCTTGTCCAGGGATCTCCTCTAGTTTCAGGGATCTCCTAAGTCAGTCGATCTCCTCTAACCCAGTGAATTCTTCGTTGATCTCCTCTAGTCCAGTGATCTCCCTCTAGTCCCAGCGATCTCTTCTAGTCCAGTGGTTGTAAATCTAGACCAGTGATGTATTCTCGTCCAGAGATCTCCTCTAGTCCAGTGATTGTAATCTAGTCGCAGGTGATCTCCTCTAGCTCGAGGGATATCCTCTAGTTCAGGGATCTCCTCTCTAGTCCAGTGATCTCCTCTAGCCCAGTGATCTCCTTGATCTCCTCTATTCCAGTGATCTCCTCTAGTCCAGGCATCTCCTCTAGTCCAATGGTTGTAATCTAGTTCAGTGATGTAATCTCATCCAGGGATCTCCTCTAGACCAGTTGATGTATTTCTCGTCCAGAGATCTCACTCTTGTCCAGGGATCTCCTCTAGTTCAGGGATCTCCTCTTGTCCAGGATCTCCTCTAGTTCAGCGGATCTCCTCTAGTCCTGTGCATCTCCTCTAGTCCATGGGATCTCACCTAGGGTCAGTGGTGTAATCTAGTCCAGTGATATAATCTCATCCGGGATCTCCTCTAGTCCAGTGCTGTAATCTAGTTAGGGGGCTGCAGTATATATCGATTATTTTTAGTAATCGAGTAATCTATCGATTCTTTTCTTCGATTAATCGAGTAATCGGTTAATTTTTTTGTACATTCAGTAAACCATTTAAACACATATTAAATAATTTTTAGATAAACGTTTTAGCTCATAGTAATAAACAAATACAAAATAAGGAATTTCTTCTTAAAATAACACATTTTATTCTTAATTTCATATGAATTTGTCCCCAAAACAGCAACATTTCACTTCAGTCCAAACTGTTCTGTTTGTATATAAAGAATATATATAAAGGACTTTATTAACTTGTCATAGATTATAAACAGTTACAGTAGCTCTGTCACATCACTTAAAATAAGACATTTGTTAAACGTTATGTTGGGTGGGACCGCTGGTCCTGGCGTTTTGAGCATTTTGCGTTTTGGCCGTTTTTGGCTGTTTTGGCTCGTGTGCCGGTCACTTTGGCCTCCGCGTCTCGGACTTTCTGTTTCACAACAGATTATTCTAACATACCCGTGTTTCCATATGCATTGGCTGTTTAAAAGTACCACTGTGACTGGGAAGCAGAGTTGTTGAGTGGGGGAGCACGGGGGTCCGCGGTGGCGTGTCGAAGGCACGGGGGCTGGGGTGGGCGGAGCTAAATGCGGTGTTTAGCGTTGCAGCTCGGGATTATTATAATAGATCCATGGCAAATTCATCAAAACTCTTCCCAGTCGCACTCGTGAGTTTCAAACGCGCCGCTCTCTTCCGTGTTGCGCCTTCGTCAGAGCGGAACAAGCTCCGTGTGAAACAAAAGCGCCACAAGTCGTTCCTCTTGTCCAGTGATCTCTCTAGTCAGGGATTCCTCTAGTTCAGGGATCTCCTCTAGTCCAGCAATCTCTTTGTTGGACAAGACTTGTGTTGCATGAAATGTATATGAGAGAGAGCGGGACATTCAGCAAATAATCAGAGCTGGAATGGACCTCCCGACACTGCTGGCTGCACACGGACCGTGGCGTACGGTAATGCTGGACCACAGAGCTGCGCCTGTCAGGAGGAATCTATTTAGATTCCCCCTGAATCTAAATAGATTCCCGTGGTGTTTTTGGTGATTGTATGTTTTTCCCTGACAGTTTTTGAGGTTGAGGTTGCTGCAATGCAAGAATTCATAGTGACCGTCACTATGACCTCAACATTTTTGTGTTAAGTACTTGAATAAACTTCACTCAGCGGCATTTACTTGTGGTTAAAGGCTACCAGGAGTGGGGTTCGAACCCACGAGGGCTCACGCCCATTGGATCTTAAGTCCAACGCCTTAACCACTCGGCCATCCTGGTAGTGTGGTTGGTGAAATGGCCAGACAGAAAGGAAGGACTCTCACACTGTGACAAACAGAAATTCCACAACAATATTTTTCAGTGGCAGGAACTAGGAGACTAGTCCAAATCAACAGAAAGATGAATGCAGCAGTGTACAGAGACATCCTTGATGAAAACCTGCTCCAGAGCGCTCTGGACCTCAGACCGGGACTGAGGTCATCTTCCAAACAAGACAACAACCCTAAGCACACAGCCAGGAGAACAAAGGAGTGGCTACAAGACCACTCTGTGGCCCATCCAGAGCCCAGACTTGAACCCAATTGAACATGTCTAGAGAGATCTGAAAATCTCCTCTTGTCCAGGGATGTGTTCTAGTCCAGTGAGCTCCTCTAGTCCAGTGATCTCCTCTAGTCCAGGAATCTCCTCCAGTCCAGGGATCTCCTCCAGTCCAGTGATCTCTCCTCTAGTCCAGGGATCTCCTCTAGTCCAGTGATCTCCTCTAGTCCAGTGATCTTCCTCTAGTCCAGGGATCTCCTCTAGTCCAGGGATCTTCTCTAGTCCAGTGGTGTAATCTCATCCAGGTATCTCCTCTAGCCCATTGATGTAATCTAGACCAGCGATGTATTCTCGTCAGGAGCTCTCCTCTAGTCCAGTGATGTAATCTAGTCCAGTGATCTCCTCTAGTCCAGGGATATCCTCTAGTTCAGGTATCTCCTCTAGTCCAGTGATCTCCTCTAGCCCAGTGATCTCCTTGATCTCCTCTAGTCCAGTGATCTCCTCTAGTCCAGGGATCTCCTCTAGTCCAATGGTGTAATCTAGTCCAGTGATGTAATCTCATCCAGTCCTCTAGTTCAGGGATCTCTTCTAGTCCAGGGATCTCCTCTAGCCCAGTGATCTCCTTGATCTCCTCTAGTCCAGTGATCTCCTCTAGTCCAGTGATGTAATCTAGTCCAGTGATCTCCTCTAGTCGAGGGATATCCTCTAGTTCAGGGATCTCCTCTAGTCCAGTGATCTCCTCTAGTCCAGGGATCTCTCTAGTCAAGGGATCTTCTCTAGTCCAGTGATGTAATCTAGTCCAGTGATCTCCTCTAGTCAGGGATTCCTCCAGTCCAGTGATCTCCTCTAGTCCAGCGATCTCCTCTAGTCCAGTGGTGTAATCTAGACCAGTGATGTATTCTCGTCCAGAGATCTCCTCTAGTCCAGTGATGTAATCTAGTCCAGTGATCTCCTCTAGTCGAGGGATATCCTCTAGTTCAGGGATCTCTCAGTGTCTCAGTGATCTCCTCTATTCCAGTGATCTCCTCTAGTCAGGGATCTCTCTAGTCCAATGGTGTAATCTAGTTCAGTGATGTAATCTCATCCAGGGATCTCCTCTAGACCAGTGTGATGTATTCTCGTCCAGAGATCTCCTCTTGTCCAGGGATCTCCTCTAGTTCAGGGATTCTCTCTTGTCCAGGATCTCCTCTAGTTCAGGGATCTCCTTAGTCCTGTGATCTCCTCTAGTCCAGGGATCTCCTCTAGTCCAGTGGTGTAATCTAGTCCAGTGATATAATCTCATCCAGGGATCTCCTCTAGTCCAGTGCTGTAATCTAGTTAGGGCTGCAGTTATCGATTATTTTAGTAATCGAGTAATCTATCGATTCTTTTCTTCGATTAATCGAGTAATCGGTTAATTTTTTTGTACATTCAGTAAACCATTTAAACACATATTAAATCATTTTTTAGATAAACGTTTTAGCTCATAGTAATAAACAAATACAAAATAAGGAATTTCTTCTTAAAATAACACAATTTTATTCTTAATTTCATATGAAATTTGTCCCCAAAACAGCAACATTTCACTTCAGTCCAAACTGTTCTGTTTGTATATAAAGAATATATATAAAGGACTTTATTAACTTGTCATAGATTATAAACAGTTACAGTAGCTCTGTCACATCACTTAAAATAAGACATTTGTTAAACGTTATGTTGGGTGGGACCGCTGGTCCTGGCGTTTTGAGCATTTTGCGTTTTGGCCGTTTTGGCTGTTTTGGCTCGTGTGCCGGTCACTTTGGCCTCCGCGTCTCGGACTTTCTGTTTCACAACAGATTATTCTAACATACCCGTGTTTCCATATGCATTGGCTGTTTAAAAGTACCACTGTGACTGGGAAGCAGAGTTTGTTGAGTGGGGGAGCACGGGGGTCCGCGGTGGCGTGTCGAAGGCACGGGGGCTGGGGTGGGCGGAGCTAAATGCGGTGTTTAGCGTTGCAGCTCGGGATTATTATAAATAGATCCATGGCAAATTCATCAAAACTCTTCCAGTCAGTCGCACTCGTGAGTTTCAAACGCGCGCCGCTCTCTTCCGTGTTGCGCCTTCGTCAGAGCGGAACAAGCTCCGTGTGAAACAAAAGCGCCACAAGTCGTTCTCTTGTCCAGGGATCTCTCTAGTCCAGCAATCTCCTTTGTTGGACAAGACTGTGTTGCATGAAATGTATATGAGAGAGAGCGGGACATTCAGCAAAAATAATCAGAGCTGGAATGGACCTCCCGACACTGCTGGCTGCACACGGACCGTGGCGTACGGTAATGCTGGACCACAGAGCTGCGCCTGTCAGGAGGAATCTATTTAGATTCCCCCTGAATCTAAATAGATTCCCCGTGGTGTTTTTGGTGATTGTATGTTTTCCCTGACAGTTTTTGAGGTTGAGGTTGCTGCCAATGCAAGAATTCATAGTGACCGTCACTATGACCTCAACATTTTTTGTGTTAAGTACTTGAATAAACTTCACTCAGCGGCATTTACTTGTGGTTAAAGGCTACCAGGAGTGGGGTTCGAACCCACGAGGGCTCACGCCCATTGGATCTTAAATCCAACGCCTTAACCACTCGGCCATCCTGATAGTGTGGTTGGTGAAATGGCCAGACAGAAAGGAAGGACTCTCACACTGTGACAAAACAGAAATTCCACAACAATATTTTTCAGTGGCAGGAACTAGGAGACTAGTCCAAATCAACAGAAAGATGAATGCAGCAGTGTACAGAGACATCCTTGATGAAAACCTGCTCCAGAGCGCTCTGGACCTCAGACCGGGACTGAGGTCATCTTCCAACAAGACAAAAACCCTAAGCACACAGCCAGGAGAACAAAGGAGTGGCTACAAGACCACTCTGTGGCCCATCCAGAGCCAGACTTGAACCAATTGAACATGCTAGAGAGATCTGAAAATCTCCTCTTGTCCAGGATGTGTTCTAGTCCAGTGAGCTCTCTAGTCAGTGATCTCTCTAGTCCAGGAATCTCCTCCAGTCCAGGGATCTCCTCCAGTCAGTGATCTCTCTAGTCAGGATCTCCTCTAGTCCAGTGATCTCCTCTAGTCCAGTGATCTCCTCTAGTCCAGGGATCTCCTCTAGTCCAGGGATCTTCTCTAGTCCAGTGGTGTAATCTCATCCAGGTATCTCCTCTAGCCATTGATGTAATCTAGACCAGCGATGTATTCTCGTCAGGAGCTCTCCTCTAGTCAGTGATGTAATCTAGTCCAGTGATCTCCTCTAGTCCAGGGATATCTCTAGTTCAGGTATCTCCTCTAGTCCAGTGATCTCCTCTAGCCCAGTGATCTCCTTGATCTCCTCTAGTCCAGTGATCTCCTCTAGTCCAGGGATCTCCTCTAGTCCAATGGTGTAATCTAGTCCAGTGATGTAATCTCATCCAGTCCTCTAGTTCAGGGATCTCTTCTAGTCAGGGATCTCCTCTAGCCCAGTGATCTCCTTAGTGATCTCCTCTAGTCCAGTGATCTCCTCTAGTCCAGTGATGTAATCTAGTCAGTGATCTTCCTCTAGTCGAGGGATATCCTCTAGTTCAGGGATCTCCTCTAGTCCTCCTCTAGTCAGGGGATCTCTCTAGTCAAGGGATATTTCTCTAGTCCAGTAATGTAATCTAGTCCAGTGATCTCCTCTAGTCCAGGGATCTCCTCCAGTCCAGTGATCTCCTCTAGTCCAGCGATCTCCTCTAGTCCAGTGGTGTAATCTAGACCAGTGATGTATTCTCGTCCAGAGATCTCCTCTAGTCCAGGGATGTAATCTAGTCCAGTGATCTCCTCTAGTCGAGGGATATCCTCTAGTTCAGGATCTCCTCTAGTCAGTGATCTCCTCTATTCCAGTGATCTCCTCTAGTCCAGGGATCTCCTCTAGTCCAATGGTGTAATCTAGTTCAGTGATGTAATCTCATCCAGGGATCTCCTCTAGACCAGTGATGTATTCTCGTCCAGAGATCTCCTCTTGTCCAGGGATCTCCTCTAGTTCAGGGATCTCCTCTTGTCCAGGGATCTCCTCTAGTTCAGGGATCTCCTCTAGTCCTGTGATCTCTCTAGTCCAGGGATCTCCTCTAGTCCAGTGGTGTAATCTAGTCCAGTGATATAATCTCATCCAGGGATCTCCTCTAGTCCAGTGCTGTAATCTAGTTAGGGCTGCAGTTATCGATTATTTTAGTAATCGAGTAATCTATCGATTCTTTTCTTCGATTTAATCGAGTAATCGGTTAATTTTTTTGTACATTCAGTAAACCATTTAAACACATATTAATAATTTTTAGATAAACTGTTTTTAGGCTCATAGGTAAAAAACAAATAACAAATAAGGAATTTCTTCTTAAAATAAACACATTTTATTCTTAATTTCATATGAATTTGTCCCCAAAACAGCAACATTTCACTTCAGTCCAAACATGTTCTGTTTGTATATAAAGAATATATATAAAGGACTTTATTAACTTGTCAATAGATTATAAACAGTTACAGTAGCTCTGTCACATCAACTTAAAATAAGACACATTTGTTAAACGTTATGTTGGGTAGGGAACCGCTGGTCCTGGCGTTTTGAAGCATTTGCGTTTTGGACCGTTTTGGCTCGTTCTTGCGCTACCCGTGTGGCCGGTCACTTTGGCCTCGCGTCTCGGACTTTACCTGTTCACAACAGATTATTCTAACATACCCGTGTTTCCATATGCATTGGCTGTTTAAAAGTTACCACTGTGACTGGGAAGCAGAGTTGTTGAGTGGGGGAGCACGGGGGTCCGCGGTGGCGTGTCGAAGGCACAGAGGGGCCTGGGGTGGGCGGAGCTAAATGCGGTGATTAGCGTTGCAGCTCGGGTATTATATAATAGATCCATGGCAAATTCATCAAAACTCTTCCCAGTCGCACTCCCGTGAGTTTCAAAACGCGCGCGGCTCTCTTCGTGTTGCGCCTTCGTCAGAGCGGAACAAGCTCCGTGTGAAACAAAAGCGCCACAAGTCGTTCCTCTTGTCCAGTTGATCTCCTCTAGTCCAGGATCTCCTCTAGTTCAGGGATCTCCTCTAGTCCAGTAATATCCTTTGTTGGACAAGACTGTGTTGCATGAAATGTATATAGAGAGAGAGCGGGACATTCAGCAAATAATCAGGAGCTGGAATGGACCTCCGACACTGCTGGCTGCACACGGACCGTGCGTACGGTAATGCTGGACCACAGAGCTGCGCCTGCTTCAGATGCTAAATAGAGTTCCCAACGCTGGTGGGTTTGTTGGTGGATTGCAGATGTTTTCCCTGACTAGTTTTTGAGGTTTGAGGTAATGAGAGGCGGCAATGCAAGAATTCATAGTGACCGTC
Organism: Chaenogobius annularis; assembly: GCA_015082035.1. NCBI lineage: Eukaryota > Metazoa > Chordata > Actinopteri > Gobiiformes > Gobiidae > Chaenogobius > Chaenogobius annularis. Next base: position 478,891 of record BJKM01000174.1, on the reverse strand, counting down.
ACTAATGACCTCAACATTTTTTGTGTTAAGTACTTGAATAAACTTCACTCAGCGGCACTTACTTGTGGTTAAAGGCTACCAGGAGTGGGGTTCGAACCCACGAGGGCTCACGCCCATTGGATCTTAAGTCCAACGCCTTAACCACTCGCCATCCTGTAGTGTGGTTGGTGAAATGGCCAGACAGAAAGGAAGGACTCTCACACTGTGACAAAACAAGAAATTCCCACAACAATATTTTTCAGTGGCAGGAACTAGGAGACTCGTCCAAATCAACAGAAAGATGAATGCAGCAGTGTACAGAGACATCCTTGATGAAAACCTGCTCCAGAGCGCTCTGGACCTCAGACCCGGGACTGAGGTCATCTTCCAACAAGACAACAACCCTAAGCACACAGCCAGGAGAACAAAGGAGTGGCTACAAGACCACTCTGTGGCCCATCCAGAGCCCAGACTTGAACCCAATTGAACATCTCTAGAGAGATCTGAAAATCTCCTCTTGTCCAGGGATGTCTTCTGGTCCAGTGAGCTCCTCTAGTCCAGTGATCTCCTCTAGTCCAGTGATCTCCTCTAATCCAGGGATCTCCTCTAGTCCAGTGATGTAATCTCTTCCAGGGATCTCCTCTAGTCCAGGGATCTCCTTCAGTCCAGTGATCTCCTCCAGTCCAGTGATCTCCTCTAGTCCAGGGATCTCCTCTAGTCCAGGGATCTCCTCTTGTCCAGTGATATAATCTAGTTAGTGATCTAGTCCAGTGATCTCCTCTAGTCCAGTGATCTCCTCTAGTCCAGGGATCTCCTCTAGTCCAGGGATCTCCTCTAGTCCAGTGATGTAATCTAGTCCAGTGATCTCCTCTAGTCCAGGGATCTCCTCTAGTTCAGGGATCTCCTCTAGTCCAGGGCTCTCCTCTTGTCCAGGAATCTCCTCTTTTCCAGTGATGTCCTCTAGTCCTGTGATCTCCTCTTGTCCAGTGATCTCCTCTAGTCCAGGGATCTCTTCTAGTCCAGTGGTGTAATCTAGTCCAGTGATCTCCTCTAGTCCAGGGATCTCCTCTAGTCAAGGGATCTCCTCTAGTCCCGGGATCTCCTCTAGTCCCGTGATCTCCTCCAGCCCAATGATCTCCTTGATCTCCTCTAGTCCAGTGATCTCCTCTAGTCCTGTGATCTCCTTTAGTCCAGGGATCTCCTCTTTTCCAGTGATGTCCTCTAGTTCAGCAATCTCCTTTGTTGAACAAGACTGTGTTGCATGAAATTTATATGAGAGAGAGCGGGACATTCAGCAAATTATCAGACTGGACCTCCCGACACTGCTGGCTGCACACGGACCGTGGCGTACTGTAATGCTGGACCACAGAGCTGCGCCTGTCAGGGGGAATCTAAATAGATTGTGGCCACTCGTAAGTCTGGCTGGTGTTCGTATGTTTTCACTGACAGTTTTTTGAGGTGAAAATAGCTGACAACTATTGGCAAGAATTCATAGTGACCGTCACTATGACCTCAACATTTTTTGTGTTAAGTACTTGAATAAATTTCCGGGAAATTGATCTATAATTCACCTGTGGTTAAAGGCTACCAGGAGTGGGGTTTGAACCCACGAGGGCTCACGCCCATTGGATCTTAAGTCCAACGCCTTTACCACTCGGCCATCCTGGTGGTGTGGTTGGTGAAATGGCCAGACAGAAAGGAATGACTCTCACACTGTGACAAACCAGAAATTCCACAACAATATTTTTCAGTAGCAGGAACTAGGAGACTAGTCCAAATCAACAGAAAGATGAATGCAGCAGTGTAGAGAGACATCCTAGATGAAAACCTGCTCCAGAGCGCTTTGGACCTCAGACTTGGCCTGAGGTCATCTTCCAACAAGACAACAACCCTAAGCACACAGCCAGGAGAACAAAGGAGTGGCTACAAGACCACTCTGTGGCCCATCCAGAGCCCAGACTTGAACCCAATTGAACACGTCTAGAGAGATCTGAAAATCTCCTCTAGTCCAGGGATGTCTTCTAGTCTAGTGATGTAATCTCCTCTAGTCCAGTGATCTCCTCTAATCCAGTGATGTAATCTAGTCTAGTGATGTAATCTCCTCTAGTCCAGTGAGCTCCTCTAGTCCAGTGATGTAATCTAGTCTAGTGATGTAATCTCCTCTAGTCCAGTGATCTCCTCTAATCCAGGGATCTGCTCTAGTCCAGCGATCTCCTCTAATTCAGGGATCTGCTCTAGACTGGATCTCCTCCAGTCGAGTGATCTCTTCTACTTCAGGGATGTCCCCAAAAGAAGCTCCTCTGCTCACTCGTAGATCAGGTGTCAAATGGCGGCTGCCACAGGCTGTGGAAAAGTCTAGGTACTGTACATGCTCATATGCATGTTGCATGTGTGTCTGTTCTAGGTTGGTATCCAGAACTACAGCTCAGCCTCCAGCTGCCAGGCCCGTCCCAGCCAGACACGCAGTGACTACGGCAAACTGTTTGTGGTGCTGGTCATCATCGGCTCTGTGTGCACCATCATCATCACGTCCGGTTTCATCTACATCTGCTGGCAAAGACGCCTGCCCGCCAAGACCACTGTAAGCACAAGCATATCATTCAGGGAGAACCTACTTTTGAAAAATATACCAGACAATAATTTAGACAATAAATTGACATGAAAGTTAGTTTTTGCAATATTATCTTCACACATCACTAGATATATCCATAATCTAAAGTCCCTTTATACTGTGTTACGTGTGTATAACTCATCAAGCTGAGTTTCCACCAAATGCCTGCCAAACTAATCAAATCAACGAGAAACTCTACCACGAGAGCATCTGCCCATTGGATCTTAAGTCCAACGCCTTAACCACTCGGCCATCCTGGTTATGTCTGGACAGTTAATCCCTGTTTTTTCTGCACTCTTTATGTCATATTGAAATGGGTCCCAACATGATTTCTATCCATAAATTATCAGAACCTCAAGGCACAAAACCTCTGGTAAAACATCAAAACAACTAATGAATTTACTAGCACCCATCTTGCACATATAGATCCATACAAACACAACTTTAAACTTTAACTTTTATCCAACCATGTGCTCTTAAGCATGTCGTTTCTGTCTCTGCCTTTGACTGAGCTCGAATGACCCTTGCATTGGTACATTCGAGCCTAACACTCCACTACAGCGCCCTCTCGTAACACTTAAATATGCACAACTAGAAACTAAATGCAGTTACACTCGCCATCAAAATTATTTGAGGTCGCCCACAATTTACTTACATTGTTGTTCAAAGTTTCAAAACATCGCTGACGGCGTGAGTGTTGCCAACACAGCGCCCCCTATGAGGTAAGATTACTGTCAATCAAGACGTGCATGACAAATTAAATTGTGTTCACATGTATCTATATTTGTGCATAAAATCTATTTGGATGCTCCTGCGCGTGACTGTACTCTTCTCATATCGCTAACACATTGTTACAATTGCATATTAAAATAAGCGTGTGCTCTCTGTAGTGCTCTGTTGAGTCCACGGTGCAAAAGTGAGAGAGTAAAGCCGCATCTGAAACGCAGGGGCAGAAAAGACAAACTCAGGGTCTAGCAATAAAACCATGTATAATATTTAAAGTCATTTAAAAGTTGTCCCACTTCTCACTCATGTTTCAAAGGCATCCCAAGATTCATAAGAATGTCGATTATTTTGGAGGATAATTGTGGAAGTGTTCAAAAGTAGACCAACTTCTTGTAAAATTCATGTAAATTCACCATTTTGCGTCTGCGTTTTGAGGATAAAAACAGTTGCAGCTCTTTCTGACTTTAGTTTGGTTTGAATCAGACCCCTGACATTGAATTCGTGAATTTTGTTCACAGTTCAGAGCCGAGGAACTTCACTTTGTCGAGAACGCTTGCCACGATAACCCCACTCTGGACGTTACCAATGACAACCAGGGCGAGATGCAGGACAAGAAACCCAGCGCAAACGGACTGCAGCAGGGCTCAGGAGGAGGGACTATAGCGGGAGGAGGAGGAGCCGAGAGAGGAGAGGGGGCAGAGGAGGGACGACGCTGGCAGGTACGTGCACCAATCAGAGCTCTGAAAGAGAGGAAAGTTAACTCTGAGCAGTTAGCCAAAAGCCTTTTTGTTTTTTTGTCCAGCTGATTTCCATTGAGGGAGGAGCCTATCTTGATGATGATTAAAATGATGATCAGAATCAGAATCAGAAAGGGTTTATTGCCATTGTCAAATGAACCAAATTCACAAACATAGGAACATAAAGGTGCAACATAAAACACTGATCAATAATAAAAAAATAAATAAAAAATAAAACATATATGAAATCAACAGGGCATGCATTAAGAAACAATTTAAAATTACTATGGTAGAAAATAAAAATAAAAATAGGCATTACTATGTATGTGAGAATTACAGTTAAATTTACAGTTGTAGTGCAGAAAGTGACAGTGCAGTGAGTGATGAAAAGTTGCAGTTAAAGTGGCAGGTATTTAGAAGTGTTCATGAGTCCAACGGCAGAGGGAAAGAAACTGTTCTTGTGGCGGGAGGTTCTGGTCCGGATGGACCGTAGCCTCCTGTTTGAGGGGAGTGGTTCAGATAGTCCATGTCCAGGGTGAGAAGGGTCAGCTGTGATCCGACCTGCTCGTCCCAGAGCCCTGGAGACGTACAGGTCCTGCAGAGATGGAAGTCTGCAGCCGATCACCTTCTCAGCAGAACGCACAATGCGCTGTAGTCTCTGTTTGTCCCTGGCTGTGGCTCCAGCGTACCACACGGTGATGGAGGAGGTGAGGATGGACTCAATGATGGCCGTGTAGAACTGCACCATCATCTGCACTGGCAGCTTGGCTTTCCTCCATCCTCTGCTGGGCCTTCTTGATGAGGAGCTGATGGAGGGCTCCCACTTGAGGTCCTGGGTGATGGTGGTGCCCAGGAAGCGGAAGGAGTCCACGGTGGTGATGGGGGAGTCTGTCATGATGAGGGGGGCTGGGGGGCTGTGACTTTCCTGAAGTCCACGATTATCTCCACTGTCTTCTGGGCGTTGAACTCCAGGTTGTTGCCGCTGCACCAGGACACCAGCCGGTCCTCCCTCCTGTAGATAGACTCCTGTCGTCCGCATACTTGATCAATTTTATGGAGTCGTGGCTGGAGGTGCAGCAGTTTGTGTACAGGGAGAAGAGCAGAGGAGAAAGTACACAGCCCTGTGGAGATCCTAAGCTGATAGTCAGAGTATCTGAGACATTCTTTCCCAGCCGCACGCACTGCCTCCGATCCGTCAGGAAGTCAGAGCTTGTCCTGGAGCAGAGCAGGGAGGATGGTGTTGAATGCAGAGCTGAAGTCCACAAACAGGATCCTGGCATAGGTTTCCGGGGAGTCCAGATGCTGCAAGCCTGTTGGCTCTGTAGGCGAACTGCAGGGGGTCCAAGCAGGGAGGAGGTGAAGGACTTGAGGTGGGGCAAGACCAGGCGTTCAAATGACTTCATGACTACAGACGTCAGTGCCACAAGCCTGTAGTCATTAAGTCCAGTGATCCGGGGCTTCTTGGAGACCGGGACAATGATGGACGACTTGAAGCAGGCTGGGACATGGCATGATCCCAGGGAGGTATTAAAAATGTCTGTGAAGACGGGGGTCAGCTTTCCTGCGCATTGTCTTAATGTGGCGGGAGAAGCAGCTTTTCAGGGGTTGGATTTCCTAAATAGCCTGTTTACATCCTGTTCCTTAACTGAGAGAGTGGTGGGGACCAGGGTTGGGTTGGCAGAGGTGGCGGTCACATCAAACCTGGAGTAGAAGGTGTTAAGTTGCTCAGCCAGTTTTCAATTGTCCGCAGCAGACTGTGTTGCATGAAATATGTATGACTGCCGACACTGCCGGCTGCACACAGAGCGTACAGTAATGCTCTCTCCACCACTCAGGGGGGAATCTAAATACATTTGTGGCCACTCGTATGTCTGGTGTTTTCTCTGATAGTTTTTTGAGGTGAAAATTGCTATTGGCAATAAAGCATATCATTTGATGGCACAACCTGTGGCTACCAGGAGTGGGGTTCGAACCCACGAGGGCTCTTGCCCATTGGATCTTAAGTCCAACACCTTAACCACTCGGTCATCCTGGTAGTGTTTTTGTGTGGCAGAGTGGCCAGACAAAAAGGCACTCTCTCTTTTCCAACGGCAGGAACTGGGAGACTAGTCAGGGTAAACAGAAAAATGACCACAGAGCCAGTAGAACAAAGGAGTGGCATCTGAGTGAACATCTCAAGGGAGATCTGAAAATGGCTGTGAATCAGAATCTGAATGTGGCTTCGTGCCATTGTCAGTGAACAGTGTTCACACACTAGGAACTTGCTTTGGCATTAAGGTTCAACATAACCAATGCTCACCATCCAACCTGATGGAGCTTGAGAGGTTTTGCACAGAAGAATAACTCTCCATGAATAAGTGAAGCAAGCTTGTTGCATTATACTCAAAAGCTGTAATTAGTGCCAAAGGTGTTTTTAATGAATTTTAACTACCTTCTTTCACATTGTGGTTATAAGTTTCTCAATGACACTGGTTAAAGTTTACCAGGAGTGGGGTTCGAACCCACGAGGGCTCCTGCCCATTGGATCTTAAGTCCAACGCCTTAACCACTCGGCCATCCTGGTTGAATGTATGAAACCTACAAAATGGACAGTGTATGTTGATACACATACATTATATACATACTGTCCTGAGGCAGCGGATGCTTAGCACTGGTTCGGAAGCTCCAGAGGTTCCTATGGGAACAGAGTCATGAGTGGAATAATACTTCATGCTCATCCTTTCCCTTTCTCAGCCATGACTCAGCAGACTATTTGGACAGTCCTTATGGCAGACAGTGACGTACGTCCAGTTTTGGCTTAAGGAGTGAGGAGGTTTCTGGGCGAGTAGAGATCGTCCCAGTGACACTCTTTCATACATCAGCATACTTGGACACTGGAGACAAGGTGGGTGAAGTGTCTTGCCCAAGGACAGAACGACAGTATACATCCAAGTACTAACCAGGGACATCCCTGCTTTGCTTGTGAGATCTGACGAGATCGAGCTTTGATAAGTTGGTGTGGCCATTGCACAAGTGGTCCAATAGTAGAAAAACATACTAGCAGAGTTTGAATAAGTTAAAAATCAAACACAAATCCAAGTTAGAGCAGAATTGTGTAAAGGGGAAAAAAAAAAATTCAAAGTTTTGTCCTCTCTTTCCCAGGTGTTTGTGAATCAGGCCGCGACCGAGGAGGAAGAGGAGGAGCAGGACACACATCTCTGAAACAAAACACATCATACCAAGACCAAGAAATGTATTGAGATGATTGGAGGAAAACACGCTAGAAGAGGTGCCAATATGAAAACGGGAATCATTCATTTTATAGTGAAAAAGAAAAGTAAGAAAAAGTAACTGGGAGAACTTGAATGTTTAACCGCCTGTACGGCATTTGTATTGACCAATCAGAGAAGGGGAAGCCACGGTTCTTTTAAGGGTCAAACGGTGTACTCTATGAGGGGCTACAATAAACGTGTGCATGAAGAATACGAATCTTATAGTTTAGTGTGCCTTAGAAAAAACAATATGGCAGCATTGTGTCTAATATTTTGGGCTACTTCACTTCAGCACTTTTACATGTTTCTGTTTCGTCCTGCAAGTGTGTATTGAATTCCATTTTGATATAGCATAAGATTAAGAAAGTATAAATCGTAATGTTTAGTCAAATTCAGATACGTTTGCTATTGATGGTAGGCTATTATACACAGCATTCCTAAATAAGCCTAGAATACATATAATATCTATGTCAATTTTATTTTCACATATTAGGGAGGAGCATTCAAAATGAGTTCTTTCACTTTCCATTTGAATGTTTGGATTCAGATTCGACTGCAACAATGGGTATTATAACATTAATACATTTAATAGCTTTAATGAAGCATGACTATAGATTTAAATCATAATGAACAAATAGTTTGTTAAGGATATTATGTTTCAGGATTAGTAACTACTTAATTCATACCCTAACTTCTTAGTTAAGTAGTTACTAAACCTTAATCATCTTTAAAAAGGTACTTGTTCAAGATGAATTAAGACTTTGTTCCAGTTTTATTAAGGCTAATTAAAGTGTAGTTATCGTGGTACCGCATTATTTAAAGTTGCTGTATCTGATTTTTACTGTCTTAAAAACATGAAAGCAGAACTACTTTAGAGTCTTAGCAGCAGCGTTAATGCATTCTGAGCATAATTATTCACTGTGATGAGTTTATACGCACTTTTCACAACTTTCAGTTTACCGTCACCATCAAGCGATCAACTAGCATGCTAACAATGCTGCTTCACGGAGAATAAAACACTATATTTAGATGCAGGCAGTGCACTTTGGTCTCATTTTCACACAGATATCTGCTTTTCCATTGAATCTGTACTGTGGCAAAGCAGATTTTACTCTATCACGTGAAAGAAACCCGGGCACTCTTCCTTTAACGGGCTTTTGTGAACATGACATTAACAGATGCTGGTGCCTTGTAATGATTTCAATTAAACGGGCGCAACGTTCAAAAAATGAGTCTAGTGGAGGGAAATGGAATAAAAACTCCTTGGACTATTTCCTGGTTGGACGTTAAACGCTTGCAAAAATCTATTTTTGTCTTGTATTTAGGAGACTGGGTGGAACCTAAAGATTGACCGATTACATCAAGGTGAATAGAGAAATAGCATCCTCAAAGACACATTAGTGATGGGCTAAGTGCCAAATGCATTCAATACAACCGCTTACAACAGTATCAGATCGACCTTACACCTTTATCGCTCCGTTTGACCCTTCGGAAAGCCCTGACTTATGCTAAACCGCCTCTGTGAATGACAAAACCGCCTGTAGTAACTTGAAATGGGGAGAAAAGTTAAGGCACTTTATTTATGATGACTATAAAAAAAATGGACTATCATTGATAATATGCTGCATCATGTTAAATGTACTACATCCAGTGACTAAAAGGATATATTTTGCTTATAGGAATGGTCGTAGATACAAGTGATATCGCTCTATAAATATATACTACCGCGCTGTTGCCTGCTACGTTTTCAGTGTTGGAATGGCTGCTGTATGCTAACGTGCTAACGGCTAATTCTGGGGAGCTACGGCACACGGGCAACACTTAGAAGTAGGCTGTAATAAGTTAGCTAGCATGATGACATTTAGTTTCTTCAGTGACATTTTCAAGGGTCCAAGTCGAGTCTGGAGACGTCAGTGTTCTAGTGTTGAAACTGTGACTTTTCAAACCAACGCTCAAACGGTATACAAATCAGGCATGCCTCTGTGATGGTGATACTTGCATTTTTTTTTTCTTCTTTTTCATGAATATTTATGTATTTATTTCATTCATGTTTTGTATTTATTTAGTTTGAACATGAATTGACGGTTAAATCTTCCCGTCGCAGGCCCCCTGGTGGTTAAAATGTGTGAATTTGCACGATGGACAAAGGATGTGCGCCATTTCTGAGCCGCCTCAAAGGGGACATTTTATGAAAAATCTACTTTAAAAGGGTGTTTCCGCTTCATTCGTTTGCTCAAAGCTGTACAGAGGAATCAAGGAGTCAGCTGAGGCTTTAGAAATGGAACGCGCATAGAAATGTTGACGCGTTTGTTGACAATAAAGAGATTTCTTACGACCCCTGGTGGGAATGGTGCGCTCATAGCCTGCTGTACATTTTTGTTTTTTTCCCCTGTGCAAATCTGTTTTGTATCAGATGCCCTTCCCTGTGCTGTGAGACGGCAGGGATTAACAAAGAAACTGGCTCGAATCGTTACAGCTCATGTCTACTACTGATTGATTGATAATAGATAATCTAATAATGGGAAATCACTTAAAACGTGTGTCTGGGAATCTCTTGAAATGTGTATGGATAGCAGCAGTAACAAGTTTGCAATTGTCAAGGTTCCGAAATATTTGTTTGTTTGTATTCATTGGTATTAGAAAAATCATGATTTTTTTTTCTCAAAACTTTTTTACGTTCATTGTTTTTTTTAATTTATTTCATGTTTATGTCTTGTCTGTGTTAAAATGTGAGGAAATAAAGTTTGGAGAAAATGTACTTTCTGTGTTTGACTTCATGATGATATTATATGACTATTCAACATCAAATTGGCTTGAGTTGATACAATAAAATAACTGCTGATGGATTAGATTTTTGTGAGAAATAAGAGACAAAATGCTTTACCAACATTGCTTTGCAAAATTGCTCATCCAGGACTGAACCAGAAATAAACTAGGACTAACTCAAAATGGGTCTAAAGCAGCATTCAGGACTAAACAAAGATCAAACCAGGTCTAAACTAGTGTCAACCCAAAATTAAACCAGTAAACAAGATTATTATAAATATTTTTCATATGTGGAAGATGGGTCGTGGGCCGGATTAAATGGCATGGAGGGCCTGATTTGGCCCCCGGGCTTTATGTTGAATAGCCCTGATCTTGTCTATCAACGTAATGACACAGCAGGCCAAGATATATTTACACGATTTATGCATGTATTTTTGTTCTCACAGCATATAAACTCTACTGCGGAATAAACAAAATTGTCCAATCTGCATTTATAGATGTTTTATCAACTTTATCAACGACATTTAAAGCCGTTTTCCCAGATACATTTTCTCGTATCTGATCAGCCCTTAAACCACACACACAAAATTTGGGGTCAGCCCTATAATCCCTGGTACCGCTGTTCCCCTCTACCGCTGTTCCCCTGTACCGAACCGCAGCACCTCCAATCGTGAAAGGTACCGACAGTCCCCCTGGCAGAATATCCAGGTGTTGATATTTGTTGATTTATGAAAGTTTTAACTCCAAAAAAGTCGGCGAAAGTAGATTTTTTAAAATGTATTTTTATGCCGATTTTCAGGGGGATCAGGTGAATTTAAAAACATGTTTTTGTATTTAAATGAAGCAAGAAATTTAAAGCTTTGTTTCATACATAGTAGACGTTTCACATGTATATCTCTTAATTTAAGATATTTCTCACTTTAATACAAAAACACATAATAGTTGCGTCAAATTCAATTTTTTATTTCTATTCACAAAAAAAAGGTTTTCAGGCAAAATCATTAGGCCCAAAACGTATTTTTGACGTCAACGCCGGGGTCCTTGCGGCTAATGCTAACGCTAGCCGCTGAGACTGTTGATGTTTGTGTTGCGTTTTTTTGGAGAACAAGCATCAAATCTGCCAGGTCTGTCAAATCACTCCGTTTTTAAAGGTCATTGTGTAAAACAAAATATTAGAATTATGTTTGATCACTTTTCTGTCAATCGATAGCGTCAGACGTGTTGTACATTGCGTCAAATCTTTTGTTTTGTGCCACGCTAATCTGGACATGCTAGGCTAGTTAGCTTTGTTTTTACCTGATGTGGACCCTTACCCGATTTGAATCGCAGCCTTCGTAGTTGTCTTTAAACACATTTTTACACTTTGAAACATACTTGATATGTTCCTCTAAACCCTCGGGTGTATTTTAATTTAGGTTTGGTTACGTCTTATCAGTGTAGAATTATTTAATGAAATGTGTTTATTAAGAATATAAAAACATAAATACACTCCCCAAAACGGTCAAAATCGGGTATGGATAAATTAAGTAATGACGGGCTTCCAATGGGCATTAGCTACTGCTCTTTACGCATGTTTTGCTTGTGTATATTATGTTTTATTAGCATGATTTATTATTATTTCATTGTATTAGCATTGGCGATCGCTTTAATTCCACTTTCTGTTCAGGAGCTAGCCTAAAGTTGTACATATTAGCTTAGCTGCTTTTGTTTGAATACAATGCACTTCAACAGGCAGAAGCATTGTGATAAATGTAGCTAACTACTGTGGCTAGCTTTAGGCTATATTTATGACATCCATATACAGTATATTAGCTTTACTGAATGGTTCTGCTGTCTATATAAATAGGCATATGCTATTTCTGGGGACATTACCAAAGCTAAACGGAACAATGTTTAACTTGTTACTTGGCTCTAGTTTTGGGCAGCATTGACACAAATACTCATGTTATTGATTAATAATTTCATTTATTTTATGATTTTGTGAATGGACCTGAAATATCATGTACTATTCTTGTTTGGGAGATTACACTAGCCATTTCATTCTCTCTTCAAGGTAATTTTATTGATATTTTTTATTGAATATAACCGATAGTATCAATTTTTTGATATATCTCCTTTACTCCTTACTTTGATCGTGCAAGTAAACAAAATGAATGAAAAAATCATATTGGCAAGTCCTAAAATACATTGCTTACCACACCTTATAATATGTTCCAAAAATACAATTCAAGTACTTCCTGTTATTTAGGTTTTAGCCCATAGTAAATACAACAATTAATACGTAAATTACATCTTACACCCAGACTTAATGTTGCTTTTTTTTTATTAATTTTACAAATCCTTTCAGCTTAGACATTTCTTTCGTGGTTTGTCAGATCTTTGTTGAGATTACAAACTCGGACACTTTGACTGCTCTGTCTTTGTTCCACAACATCCGCAAACCCAGGAACAGAACGTGACTTATGTATTTACATCTAGGAAATTGATGATATCGCAATGTTATTTTATTGTTTTGCGAGAATGCAAAATTAGTGTAGTGTGAAGTTTTAGTGTAGACGTAAAACATTTTTTTAAAATGTAGTAAAAAGGGTTGATTATTTAAAAATCATTTATATTTTTCACATAAGAGTCGCTATATATTCCTGCACTTTTTGAGGTGTCATTTAAAGTCCATGAACATTTTGTGCGATACTTGAACCTAAACTATAATATTTACAGTCACATATCAGGCCAGTTTTGTTGGATAGCATAAACATCGTCTTATTATTGCCATTGGAATTATTAAAACAATTATAGGTATCCATTTTGGCCCAAAAAACATGTTTAAAAACAGCACTAGTATTTTCATCATACAAACCAACTGTTTTTCTATAATCACGAAACAATCACAAAGATGGAAAGAAATCGTAGCCTGCAGTATTTTTGTTGTTGTTGCTTGTATTAATTATGTATGTTCTCAATATGACACTGATATGAAATGTTATTGTTACGATTATTGTGAAAAGAAACGCCACGATTTTAAGATCATTCACAATTATTGACGACATACATTTCTTTCATGTCCAGTATCTAAAACATTGAATCATTCTTCAAGTCCGTGACTAACTTTATCAACTTAAAGTTATGTTAATGTGGGAGGTTTCATGTAGCTTGATGTGTATTATTTTTTAAGAATACACTGAATTGAAAAGACTTCTGAATTTGTCACGATTAGTATTTTACTGTTGTTTTTGTTACGTTGCGACTTGAATAATCAAAATTGTCGATTAACCGGATAATCTTGACATTCACGGTTTAATCATCAATACACAATTACCATTCAATTATTCCGCAATACTCTTTTCACAGTTTGACAAATCTGTGTTTGAAATGAGTGTTTTAAATTTCACGTCAGAGGAACATTCCTGCTGTTACTAGTCCGTATAACGCAGCCTTTGTCTTTAGGGCCAGTGGCTGAATAAATATTAGTCTCTCTTTATGCCCTTAGTAAATGTTAGGCCCATATAAGGCAGTAAACATGAGTCATTCGTGTCGAGAAGCAGAAAGGCACCTTTACCCTGTTTACTCTGTGACGAGACGTTTCCTTTTCCCTCATCAGACTCAAAACGAATGCATTCAATTTACCAAACAGAACGCGAGTTAGATTGGAATTTAAAAAAAAAAAAGTAAAACACATGTATCCATTTATAAATCGAATGAGTTTAAAGTCGATGTAACAGGTTCGACTACACGATTTTAGATTTTAGACTTTACAAAACATTTTACCCGTTTTTGTCAAGTTTATAACCGTACTTCCTGGTTGGAAATGAGCAGCAGATAATTCCGCAACTGTTACCTAGCAACCGGACTGTAAACAAGAGCCAAACCCATATACATTTCACCAGTTATGATTTGACAAACAATAATGCCAAAGAACACTTTTATTTTGTTGAATGATGGTTTAAACTGTCATAAACGTGGGTCAGTTACGTGTAAACTGTCTGTCACCTTTTGATGACATCACAGAGGGATTCTGTTTTAGAACACGGACCTACTTCCTGTCATTTTAAATGTAAAGTAATCCCATAATGCAACTAAACCGAAGTAAAACTATGATAAATATGTAAGACAGATGCTTTCCTACCAAACTTAAGTCATAGTTAGAAACACAGGAGAACTTTAAAGCTGTGAAAGGAGGAAGTGGGTCAAATGCGGTCGGTAAAATGATTGACAGTGAGATGCCAGACAGCGCACAGTGGCCTGATTTTGTCATAAAGGGCTGCTTTTATCGGTCCTTCAAATACATTCTAATCTCGGAATGGAGCGACTCAAGTCAAAAGGACAGTTGTGGATCGGACAGAATTTGGAACGTGAACTCAGACGTACGTACTTTTGTCGTATCTTGGGTCTCGCGTACAGGAAATTCAGAACAAGCGTATGTTTTGTTCGTAATGCTTGAAATCGTTACCATTTAAGAGCTGATGTTAATAATCACTGACAATGTATCGTGGTATTTAAACGCGCTGTACTGGATTTGTACGTGAAAACAGAACGTTCATGGTTAATTTTGAACTCTTTACAGCTCCACGTGTATCTCTCGCGTACACAATGCACTTCTGAGCATCCTAAACATTCGCCACGATGCGTTTATTCACGAGAGTCTTTGAGCAGAGAGCGAGTTTTGCCGTCTTGAGTGAAGCTAACAAACATTAGCATGCTAACGGCGCGCCACTGAGAAGACACTTTATATTTAGATGCAGAGAAAAGAGCTGTGGTCTCATTTTCACCTGAGCAGATGCTTTTACAATATATCTGTGCTGGGTATAAGCAGATTTAAATTTATTGCATGAAAAAATAAAAATAAATCTGGTACAGCCCCTTTTAACTTTTAACTCCAGTTGCCACAGTTTTGGAATCTTGAACATTCTGATGAATGCACTTTTAAATGGTCCAATCACATGGGTTTCAGAATGATGAAAGATTAGGATTGTTGCCGTAGCAATTGACAATGTATGTAAAAAAAAAAAATGTTTTCTTAACATATTTTGTTTTGGCCGATCAGTTGTCTTAATGTGCATAAAGCTTTTACTTTATTTCTTTGTAGTAAATTACCCGACTCCAAATAAGCAAATCAATCAATCAATCAATCAAAAAAAGACTCTAAATATCAGTCCAAAAATACTGTAATCGGTTTCTCTAGATTTAAAACAGTCAGTGTCAGCCATGAACATCCTTTCAAACGTCATCTCTAACAGGAAGCTGAAAACCTATGGATAAAGTCTGTTTACGTATTAACCTTTACATTAACGAGGAAAAACCCATTGAGTCTTTTTTTAAAGGGCGAGCGGAGGCAAAGTGAAAGTAGCAGCACACAAATCATAAAAACATCTGCACATTTATAACAGACAAATAATGAAACTACAAGTACATTCAGAAGCACAAATCATTTTCAAAGTTTTCAGCGAATTTTTTTATTTCTTTTCAGCAAATATTTCCCTCCCGTGAGATCGGTTTCAACACTTCTGCTTCTGTTTTGCGTCTCTCGCACGCTCAGATGTTGGAAAGAACCAGAACATTTGCATCCCATGTCAAACTCTTCGTCATACTTGTCTCCTCAGGGATGATGACCTGACCTAGCGTCGTCCTCGTCTCCTCCGCCGCCAGGACAGCCGCCCGCACCTTCTCGTCTCCTGCCGCTCCAGCCCTCCCCCACACAGCGCCACCATGTACTGCCTCCAGTGGCTGCTGCCGGTGCTGCTCATCCCCAAGCCGCTCAACCCGGCGCTCTGGTTCAACCACTCGATGTTCATGGGCTTCTACCTGCTCAGCTTCCTGTTGGAGCGGAAGCCCTGCACAATCTGCGCCCTGGTGTTCCTGGCCGCGCTCTTCCTCATCTGCTACAGCTGCTGGGGCAACTGCTTCCTGTACCACTGCCCCGACTCCGCCCTCCCCAACTCGGCCCACGACCCCGCCATAGTGGGCACCTAAAGGCCCCCACCCTTTAGGAAAATGGGAGCGCCTGCGATTGTAGGGTTCCAAAATGGCGGACTGATGGTCGGCGTAAAGAAAAGGGATGAAGCGGCGGGAGGCTGATGCTGCCATGCTGTACGGGACAGACTCAATAAAAAGCGTTACAGGAAATACAGAGACATGTTTAAAAATACGTGTTTTTTGTTGTTGTTGTCGTTTTTTTTTTGGGGTCGAGCTGCAGAGACTTGCTCGACGCGCGCTGACACGACAACGCGTTTCAGTTTTATTCTTGGGTTTTTAAAAATCGCCAACGTTTTGTTTTTCTCTACAGTATTTTCCATTCGCCGGTCCCGGTAAAATAAAACCCGAACCTATGAAATACTTCCAAAATGATATTTAAGAAGGAAAACTAGCAAAAAACGTGTAAAAAGAAGAAACATTTTGAGCAGGCAGTGTTATATACCATCAGAAATTCTAGTCAACCAATGATTAATGGATTAGTTATTTGTAGTTGTAATTCAAAAATGATGAAGATTAAATTCAATTCCAAAATCTTTTCAAAAACATTGAATCATCATAAGTGGATTTGGTGTTAATTACGTTGGCTAATCCGTCAATCTTTCAAGCAATCTGTTTTGTTTAGTTTCTTTTCTTTCCCTAGCCCCCTGAGGTGAGCACACTGGACAATCAATTCCAATGCTGTGAATACTCCACAAAACTACATTACCCAGGATGCTTTGCTGCGGACTCGAGAAATCTCGTTTTTCGTTTCAAAGCGTCAGAAGTTTCACCTCGTTTTTATTGCTGTTCATTTGTGGTCTGCTAGTGCATGGGTTGCCTTTTATTTTTTTATTTTTAATTATTTTATTTTTTTAGGTTTTTTTTTTTTTTGCATTTAAGACAGAAAATTGCTGATTATTATTTTTTTTCTCTTTTTCGTTCCAAAGGGTCGACTTGTGTGGATGTGCAATAGTTTTGTGTTCACGACTTGCTGGTTTGTTGGGGATTCTCATTAAGACAAAATCAAATGCGAGTTTTTGACAGAGGTTTCGTTTGACGTTATTTGACATGGATTAAATATTGTGTTTTGCGATTACGTGCAAAGTTTGGTTACACGGTTTGAATTCATCCACTTTTCCGACACACACTTCAGCTGTAATGTCAGATCAAACTCAACACATTTTATCGTTAAACCAAAATGAATTTTCCAAAAGTATTAAATGGGATTAACTTGTTCAGATTAAAAAAAATTATACATAAAATTTAAGACTCAGAAATTATTACTTTTATTATTATTATTATTATTATTATTATTATAATAATTATTATTATTATTATTTTTTAATTGGGCAGTCCATATTTTCCAACAAAATCTGACACAAAAGTTAATAAAAAATGACTTTCTTTTCTTATTTTGCGTGCTCGTAATTCTTTCTACTTCTTCTGTCTGAAAACAACAGTTGCTGGAATAGACAGGAAGTGGGAAAAGATGTATGCTCAATGTATAAACCCCAATAGTAATCCATCCAACATCTCCTCGTATTGAAGATCTTTAAAATCGCAAACCATATATATATTTTTTTTGTCGATTGACGCCACTGTCCGTATTTCCTTTCCGCGCGGAGGCCTCAGACTTAAAACGTGGTCTATATTTTGGCCACAAAAAAAGCAATACAAATGCTGTTGGACACACGCCCGCGGAGATGAGCTGACTTTGCGCTGTGTATTTGATGCTGTTTGCGTATTCGTATCATCTCCACGTATTCTGTTCCCGTCAAGACAGTTCATGGTGTTTTTGATTTTAAAAAAACGGGTGAGCGCGAGCTGTGGAGCTAGCCCCTGTAGCAGTCGATACAAAAAAAATACTGCTGCACTTTTGCTTTGGTTTTAATTTAAATAAACATGTTTTTTCCTTCAAAGTCTTTTCACTAGTTTTGTGTTTTTGTTGTGCGACTCTTTGTAAAACCTGTTCAAAGGCTGTACCTGATTGTTCTTTTTTTTTTAAGGAACCAGGAAGTAACGACGCCGCCGCGCTGTTAGCATGCTAGTTGTTGCTAGCTTTACCGTAGCCGCCAAAACGTGAGGCGCTGAAAGTTGAGAAAAGTGCTTCTAAATTAATTGTGATGGATAACAAAAATAAATAAGTAAGGTATAAGTCTGGGCTGCTGCAAACCGCTAAATGAGCTAGTTGTGTTTTGCGCGTCGGGTAAGAAATCGGGTACCGCACCTTTTAAAAAAAAATAATCTGGAGTAAATCAAAGTGCTTACAGAACAAGATGATTAAAAATACTACAAAGTAATTAAAGAAAATTAAAGTACAGGTAAACAAACGAATGCGCCGCTTTGATCCGGCCTTACGTTGTGCTCATTGTGCTAAAGCTAGCGCGATGACCTTCATGTTATTGACCGTTGCCTATTCTTAATTTGTCAAATGGAAATGTTTTAATGCAGTTTGATCCTAGTATGGTCTGCTTTCAATGGAAACATGTACAATCTTAAATAAGGCAATAAGTGATCAAATGTATTGGTATTAATCTTGATCTTTCTTAAAATAAGATCTGCCAATAGAACAAACACGTTTTATCATTTCAAGTATAGTAGCATTTCCCCAAACAAGATAAATACTACTTATTTCAAGCACTTTTTAATTCATTATCTTTACTATAGGTGATTTTTCCAGTGTTGGACCTGACGTTGTGTCTTCATCAACCCACATCACAAATAAAAGGTGCACTGTGTAACATTTCTGTCGGAGGGTTGGCCACCTGCTCAATTCTATGGAAATGTTATTGCTTTAGTACGGCACTGAACTTGCACAGTGTATGTCCATGGAGAGAAGCTTTGAGTTCAGATCTGTGGAGGGGCGAGCACATTTCTTTTCATTTCTTTTTGAAATGTTAAAATATACCAAATAAATTTAACTTAAACTCATTTATTTTATGGATTGGATTGTCCTATTAAACAGATTTTTTTTTTTTACATTAATGACAGTGAAAGGAGTGACATTTTTGCCAATTACTAGTGTCAAATTGCTAGTACAGGGCCACATGTTGTGTATATTGAAAGTAATAAGTATCTACAAGTATGCGAGTTTAAGTGTGAAGAACAAAACGGGAATGATGTGACGATGTCGGGTAGAAATGAGCAGAAAAAGAAAACAAGTCAAAAATATAATATCACTTTATTGCGTTGTTGTTCAGCGCCTCATAAACAATAAATTTCCCAGGTATTTATTTATAGAGGTCATGTTTTAAATTGTAAATACGCTGTTGGCTTTGGATCAGACCGAGGCGTACGAACACGACCTGTTTTTCTGTGGATGATGCAACACAGAAGCAACCTGCTGTTTTTTTGGGGGGGGGGGGGTTTCATCACCAGCGTGGCCCACCGCCAGCACAGAACAATGCCGTTTTATATAACCAAAACGCCCGTTAAATTGTGTATGCAGGCCGTAATTATTAAAATAATCTTGCCTGAAATGGTAAATGAAACTACAATTGTGGTTGTGTGTTTGGGATTGGTTGAAGCTGCATCTGTTGAGAAAACATCAAAATGTCATGTTTCCCACAGTGTTTTGCATAATTACAAATGTCAACAATATTCCAAAAAAGCTGCTTTTCTTAAATTTATCCAGATGGAATTTTGGAGGGTTTAATTTGACGATGCTGCACTTACATCTGTGACTGCTAGATGGCGACATTAGCCTCGACTTCAAAACCAGCAGGGCCCAAAAAAAAAGGAAGGCGAGTCACTGCTAAAAACATCACACGATATTCACACATCAGCTCTAGGCACAATTTTGGAAGAATTTGCGTGAAAAGAGAATTATCATTAAAAAAAACCCATTAAAACTACAAAAGAAATAACTCAATTTATTGGCAGGTATTTTTTGGAATACAAATTAAAAAAAGTATGTACAAGTTAGTTAATAAATAGGTAAACAGCTACATGTGATACGAGACAAATACATTGCCATTTATGCACAGATAAAATACAAAAATAATCACTGCTTTATATTAAAAAAAACAAACATCTTAAGCTAAACCCAAAAAGGTTTTCTTCAATGTCCTGTATCATGAAATATTCCGCCTTTTTCAATTGCCAGCAGAGGGCGCAAAGTCTCATTTTCAAGGTTGGTACACTGAGGAGAGAGTTGAAATGAGGCGTAATCGATAGCTGCAAGCTTTGAAGTTTGAAGAAAGGCAATTTGTGTGTTACAATGTTCAGAACGAGAGTCGAGGTGCGTGAATTTTAAAAACACAGAGGAGCACTTTGTGGAAAGGAACATTTTGAGCGCCGGTGAATGGAGCGGACAAAATTTGCAAGATTATCTACAAGCTAAACTTTTATTGATTTAACTTTATTTAACCAGGAAAGTCCCTCTGAGGTGTAGCATCTCTTTCTCAGAGGGGTCCTGGCCCCAGAGGGGAGGAGCCTATTGTACATGCGTTTAGTGGGAAACTTCAGCTCTTGTGGGGTGTTCCTTGCCAGTATCCATAGCGACGTTTGGTTGACTTTGGTGTCTCTACTGTCATAAGTGAATAGTACCAGTCCATTTAAAGGACATATTATGTATTATTTGTGTTGTTTTTAGCCTTTAAACATGCTCTTGAGTGCAATTACACACGGTTAAAATAAAAAATGTAAGCTAGTGTCGGACTTCCTGTTTTAGGCATGCAGTTGTAATGATTGTGATTGGATGGGAGAAATTCACAGAGCGAGTCTGGTGATGATTTACGGACTTAAAAGCGGCACAGAAGATTCTCAGAGCCACGTCACAGATCGAGAAAATGTCACACATCTGGGAGTGTTCCTGACGCCCAGAGGAAGGAGGACGCATCAAACTAGCGTGAATGAAGCTAAGTACAACTCCAGGTATGTTTTTGATGAGGGAATAATGTTAGAGCATGGTTAAAAGCTCAAAAAAGTCCATTTAGCATTATATGTGTCCTTTAAGTTCTCTAAAAGGGCCAGCGAGTGGTACCAGCTTCCAAAGTGGTCTTGTTCTCTTTCGGTCTTGTTCTCTTGAAACGCTTTGACGCAAGATGGTTGCATAAAAAAAAAAAAAAGACAGCAAAAAGAATATAAAACAAACATTCCATCGGTGGTAACTTTTATGCTGAACAAACAGACTTAGCAAAACAAAGCTAGCGCGCGTTAGCATCAGCCGTTTTCTGTTGGATGCGCGGCACAGCACTCGCGTCAAGATCGAAAATATGATATTTTCAGAGCATAATACATCTAAAATCACCCAAACCCAATGCACTGCTTAAAGAGATGTTGAAACGCGCTGTAGAGGTGCAGAGAGTACAAACGATAGACCGGAAGTCGTTTCTTGTTTACTCTAGCTTCAGCCACGTCTCACAGCGACACACACTTGTGAATTACAGAGATCGGCCTCATGATTGAAAAGCATAATTCAGGTAAAATTGAGGTTTTATTTAAGAAAACGGGGAGCCAAAACAGTCTGGGGGCCAGTCGAAATGTGGCTTATCAGAGTTGCTTTTGTCCTGGGTTAGACCTGGTTTAGTCCTGGTTTAGTCTTAGTTTTGGCAAACCACGTGGTCATAATAAACTGGCTAATTCCTCCATGTTTGTTTACGAATTGGCCCATTTTCAAAAGCAAACGTCACATTCACATTTCTTCTTCAGTGTAGCTTCCAGTCACTTCCTGTGTCACTTCCTGTTTCCCTTTTATATGGCGTCTACAAAATGGTGATCTCCGTCTCCAGGTTCCTGTACGCCTCCTCCTGCAGCTCACTGTCGATCTGATCCATCTTCTGAAACGCAGCGTGGCCCTTCTTACCTGCAGACAAAGCACGCCAATAAATGCACTCAAATACCTAGAAGAGCAAAGTAAGTTGAGCTCGATAAGAAGTGTATGTACCGAAGGAGAGGACCGTCTCTCTGGCAGCACTGCGCACTTCCTCATTAGACGACCGCCACAAGTCTGCAACGTAGTCCACGCTCTCTGTTGCCTACAAGAGATGACCTCCAATGAGTGATATTATAATTGTGTTTCCACTTTGCAATTAAAAAGCTTGGGTGATGCGAGAGTCTGGCTGTTTTCTGAGCCAACCCGCCCGACCTGAGTCAAAAGACTTCACACCCCACCATGACCTGGAGCATTCAAAGTAATGTGGCCTCTCTGAAGGAGCTCTGGACTTCTTCAGGGTGAGGAACAAGCCTGTGTTTCCCCGTAGTCTTGCATGATCCCATAGCCTTATGCAAGTGCTCCATCAT
The DNA here is from genome assembly GCA_015082035.1 of Chaenogobius annularis. Lineage (NCBI taxonomy): Eukaryota > Metazoa > Chordata > Actinopteri > Gobiiformes > Gobiidae > Chaenogobius > Chaenogobius annularis. Next base: position 456,629 of record BJKM01000174.1, on the reverse strand, counting down.
CTCCCCGAATCACACAAATGCGCACGTCCCATACGCAAACTGTGGTCCGCCGGGGTCCAAACATGGAAATGAAGTGACTTGACCATTAACAACAAAGTGAGTCCAGTCAAAGTGGTTGAAGTTCGGTTGGATGACCATCGAAATATTGTATCTTTTGTTTATTTGGCTGGTTGGTCTGGATGTACCGTAAAACCGATGAACGTGCTGTAACCGACCAGATTGTCCGACATCCAACACTTTCATTCACTGGACACCGGAAGTCAGGTAGGTCAAGTGTCTTGCCCAAGAACACAACAAAAGTATTTATAGGGCAGAGGCACCGGTCTCCCGTCCCAATACTGACCAGTCCCAATCCTGTTTTAACTTCTGAGATTAGATGAGATCGGGTATTTTCATGGTGATGTGGGGGGGGGGGGACAACAACATTTCAATGGATTCTCCACTCACTCACCCTGAGACGTTTGAGGGCCAGACAGGAGCACTGCTGGACCTGAGCGTCAGAGCTCTTCAGACTCTCTGTGAAGTAAACCACAGCCTACAAACACAGCGGAGAAGAACATTAACATGGCAATAACTGGTCCATTCTGAAACATTCGCCCTCAAAACTGGAAAAGCCCCATTTGTTTTACTGTTTCGGTGGTCAAAAGGTCACGGTAATTGGAGCCTCTAAACACATTTGAGGTCGTAATTCAACACTCGTTATTGTGTCGGCCAATGGCGGAAAGGTCAAAAGGGCAAATTCAAGACAGTAAAAGTGCTGAAAACATACGACGTGGTTCATGGCTTTTTTTTTTAATCGCAAAAGTAGTGACATAATTCAACATTTTATGCATTCAGCCGTTCACAATCACACGTTCAAGCAAAAGGAGTGAAGTGTCTTGCCCAAGAGCACTATATCATGGGTTGGAATCGAGCTGCTTTGCGCTATGGTCGACATTTTGAGGACTTTTGATTGTTAAATGCAACAAAAAAAAAAACGGTCCTGATTATCCATCATATCATGCGCAGTGAAACGTGAATTGAACCAGCAACCGCAGCAGTTATTGGGCAAACTAATGCAGGGATTAAGTAAGGTTGAAGTAGAAATGGTAGGCACTATGATCTCCAGGGCAGTTAGACCCCGGGGAGTTCCCTGTTCGTGGCAGGGAAACTCATCAGAAACACTTGACGAGGTTATTATGTCGAGCGTGTCGGAAAGGTCAAAGGGCGAGCTCAAGGTGACATAGTAAAACGCAGTGAAAACAATTAACGGAGCATGTGTCATCCTAAAGTACCAAAAGGAGGGTTGGGCCATAATGGGGGGTTTTTTGTATTCCGATAACAACAAACATGTCTTTAAACATGTTAGTTGAGGTTTAATTATCAGATAAATGTGAAATGTCAGGAAAATGATTTTTAAAAAAGTGTAGAAATATCACCTTATTTATTTTTTTAACTATAAACAATATGCTCGATATTCAAAATGACACACCGGTTACATTGTTATATATTGTCCTCCTCAAACTACAATTTTAATTAGCCCAACTTCAAACCCCACTCTTCACTCTTCACTCTTCACCCTTCACCCTTCACCCTTCACCTTCACCCTTCACCTTCACTCACTCTTCACTCTTCACTCTTCACTCTTCACTCTTCACTCTTACTCTCATTGTTCACCTCACTCCTCACTTACTTCACTCCTCACCACCCTTCACACTCTCTTCACTCTTCACTCTTCACTCTTCACTCTTCACTTCACTCTTCACTCCTCATCTTCACCCTTCACTTACTCTTCACTCTTCTCACTCTTGTCCACTCTTCCACCCCTCCTCACTCCTTACTCCTTACTCCTCACTCCTCCTCACTCCTCACTCCTTACCCCTACTCACCCTCACTCTCACTCCTTACCCTCACTCCTTAGCCCTCACTCTTCACTCTTCACTTCTTACTCTTCACTCTTCACTTCACTCTCACTTCTTCACCCTTCACCCTTCACTCACCTCACTCTCCACTCCTCACTCTTCACCCTTCACCTTCACTCTTCACTCACTTCACTCTCTCACTCTCACCTCTCACTCACTCTCACCCTCACTCACCCCTCACTCCTCACTCACCCTCACTCACTCTTCACCCTTCACTCTTCTTCACTCTTCACTCTTCACTCTTCACTCTTCACTCTTCACTCTTCACTCTTCACTCTTCACTCTTCACTCCTCACTCCTTCACTCCTTCACTCTCACTCTTCAACTCTTCACCCCTCACTCCTTACTCCTTATCCTCACTCCTTACCCTCACTCCTATTCCTGTACTCCTTACCCTCACCTTACCCTCACTCTCACTCCTACCTCCTCCACTCCTTACCCCTCACTCCTCACTCCTTACGCCCTCACTCCTTACCCCTCACTCTTCCACTCTTCACTTCTTTCACTCTTTCACTCTTCAACCCTTCACCCTTCACTCCTCACTCTTCACCCCTCACTCTTCACTCCTCTCCTCACTCCTTACCCTCTACACTCCTTCATTTTCCTCACTCTTCCCCTCACTCCTTCACTCACTTCACTCCTCTCGTCACTCCTCACTCTCAACCTCTCCTACCCTCATCCTTACCCTCACTCCTTACCCCTCACTCCCTCCACCTCTACCCTCACTGCCTACCCTCATCCTACTCCTTCACCCTCATCTCACCTTCACTCTTCACTCTCACTCTCACTCTTCACTCTTCACGTCTCCACTCTTCACTCTTGCACTCTTCACTCTTCACTCTTCACTCATCACTCTTCACCCTGCACCCTCACTTCACCCCTCACCCCTTCACTCCTTCACTCCTACCTCACTCCTCACTCCTCACTCCTTACCTTACCTCCTCACTCCTTACCCCTCACTCCTTACCCCTCACTCCTTACCCCTCACTCCTCACTCCTTACCCCTCACTCCTCACTCCTTACCCCTCACTCCTCACTCTTCACTCTTCACTCCTCACTCACTCCTCACTCCTCACTCCTCACTCCTCAGGGACCTATCGGAGCTCCAGCACTCCCATTTCTATATTTATATTTAGCAACTTGTAAAGAAACCAATGGCAACAGAGTAATAATTCTTTTGCACATAAAAATGGACAAGATGATGTTTAAAAAGCAGATTTATGACCACTTTCTGCACGATATTGTGTCGCATACGTTTCCCACAAAACATGTCAAAATGCACGGATCAAATCCATTAGCAAACAATGCAATTTTACAGTTATTGCAGTATCACAAACACATTTCTATTTTTATTTTGTCTCTTTTGTACATTTCATGAACAAACACGTTGATCAAATGACAAACGTTAATAATATGAAACCTCTAAATTTAGGTTTTTAGCTATGTTTTTGTGATTTATTGGACATTTTATTTAAAAATTTAGATCAGGTGTATTTACTTCTGCAGTGATTAAGAGACATCAAACATACAATATAAAAAAACAGACGTATTGGATTAATGCATTGATTAGTTACGCCCAGTGAGCTTGTTTAAGAGGACAAAAGTTGCTGGGACAAAACGGTCTCTATATCTTTTGGTCCTGCATCTCTTCGGTTTTATTCGTAAAATATTGCTGGAATTCGAAGCATAAGTGAATAATATAACTTAATGGTCCATAGCAAAAATGTAAAATAATTAAGTAGTTACCAAGCCTAAATAATTCTTTATAAACTATTATTTTTTAATCTGAATTAAGTCTTTGTTCATGTTTTATTATATATATATTTACAACTGATGTAAAAGTCAACCCCAGCCTGACTAGAGCTGACTGCAGTATTCATACATTCACTTATTTTAGATTCTGCTGATGAGAAAGAACGAGAAAGAAACGAGGGGAAAAAATATCACTAGGACTGAAAAACACCCCCCGGGCCCGAGCCCGGCCCGAGTCCCGAAGCCCGGCCCGAGTCCCGAACCCCGAGTCCCAAAGCCCAAGTCCCGAAGCCCAAGTCCCGAAGCCCGAAGCCCGAGTCCCGAAGCCCGAGTCCCGAAGCCCGAGTCCCGAAGCCCGAGCCCGGCCCGAAGCCCGAGTCCCGAAGCCCAAGTCCCGAAGCCCGAAGCCCGAGTCCCGAAGCCCGAACCCGGCCCGAGTCCCGAAGCCCGGCCCGAGTCCCGACGCCCGACGCCCGGCCTGAGCCCGTGTAAAATGATAGAAATGATTCCCGACTCTACTTTCAAACCCTTAAAACAACGTTACCGTGGTGATTCGTGCCGGGGCTCTCCTGTGCGTACCTTGCTCCTGAAGCTCTTGTTGTTGGCGGCCCTGCTCAGACAGTTGGCCGCGGCCTTACACACTTTATGATGGGGTCTGTCTGCAGAGAGCCCAGCGTGTGGAGGGTCTGTCTGAGGGGCAACAGCTCACTCAGGTGCCTCTGCTTCAGTTTGTTCAGAGCCTTCCTCCTCTTTGGCCCCGCGAAGAGACCACAGGATGTACTCTGGAACACAACACGACACCACGTTTGGCTATTGCTTTGTGAAGCGTATTTGAGTGTCCTGAAAAGCACGCCAAATAGAATATATTGTTGTTGTTATTATTATTAGCATGAATACATTCACATTTGGAACAGTTCAATACTTTTGGAAATCAATACATGGGGTTTGGGGGTTGTTATGTTGCAAATATTTGTCGCTTCGAAGTGTGTGTGTGGAAGAGCTGGAGGAAGTGTGTGTGTGTGTGTGTGTGTGTGTGTGTGTGTGTGTGTGTGGAAGAGCTGGAGGAAGTGTGTGTGTGTGTGTGTGTGTGTGTGTGTGTGTGGAAGAGCTGGAGGAAGTGTGTGTGGAAGAGCTGAAGGAAGTGTGTGTGTGAAGAGCTGAGGAAGTGTGTGTGTGTGGAAGAGCTGGAGGAAGTGTCAAGTGTGTGTGTGGTGTGCGTGTGCGTGTGCGTGTATGCGTGTGCGTGTGTGGTGTTTGTGGAATGTGTGTGTGTCGTGTGTGTGTGTGGAAAGCTGAGGAAGTGTGTGAAGGAAGTGTGTGTGTGAGGAATGGGGTGGAAGCTGGAAGTGTGTGTGGAAGAGTGAAGGAAGTGTGTGTGTGTGTGTGTGTGTGTGTGTGTGTGTGTGTGTGTGTGTGTGTGTGTGTGGAAGAGCTGGAGGAAGTGTGTGTGTGGAAGAGCTGGAGGAAGTGTGTGTGTGGAAGAGCTGGAGGAAGTGTGTGTGTGTGTGTGTGTGTGTGTGTGTGTGTGGAAACGCTGGAGGGAAGTGTGTGTGTGTGGAAGAGCTGGAGGAAGTGTGTGGAAGAGCTGAAGGAAGTGTGTGTGTGTGTTGTGTGTGTTGTGTGTGTGTGTGTGCTGAGGAAGTGTGTGGAAGAGCTGAAGGAAGTGTGTGTGTGTGTGTGTGTGTGTGTGTGTGTGTGTGTGTAAGAGCTGGAGGAAGTGTGTGTGTGGAAGAGCTGGACGAAGTGTGTGTGTGGAAGCTGGAGGAAGTGTGTGTGGAAGAGCTGGAGGAAGTGTGTGTGTGGAAGAGCTGGAGGAAGTGTGTGTGTGGAAGGCTGGAGGAAGTGTGTGTGTGTGTGTGTGTGTGTGTGTGTGTGTGTGTGTGTGTGTGTGTGTGTGGAGAAGCTGGAGGAAGTGTGTGGAAGAGCTGAATGGAAGTGTGTGTGTGGAAGTGCATGAGGGAAGTGTGTGTGTGGAAGAGCTGGAGGAAGTGTGTGTGTGCTGGTGTGTGGTGCGTGTGCGTGTGCGTGTGCGTGCTGTGTGTGTGTGTGTGTGTGTGTGTGTGTGTGTGTGTGTGGAAGAGCTGGAGAGTGTGTGGAAGTGCTGAAGGAAGTGTGTGTGTGGAGAGCTGGAGGAAGTGTGTGTGGAAGAGCTGGAGGAAGTGTGTGTGTGGAAGAGCTGGAGGAGTGTGTGTGAAGTGTGTGTGTAAGTGCTGGAGGAAGTGTGTGTGGAAGAGCTGGAAGGAAGTGTGTGTGTGGAAGAGCTGGAGGAAGTGTGTGTGTGGAAGAGCTGAAGGAAGTGTGTGTGTGTGGAAGAGCTGGAGGAAGTGTGTGTGTGTGTGAAGAGTGAGGAAGTGTGTGTGTGAAGAGCTGTGTGTGTGTGTGTGTGTGTGTGTGTGGAGTGTGGGAAGTGCTGTGTGTGAAGAGCTGGAGGAAGTGTGTGTGCTGGAAGAGCTGGAGGAAGTGTGTGTGTGGAAGAGCTGGAGAATGTGTGTGTGTGTGTGTGTGTGTGTGTGTGTGTGGAAACGCTGGAGGGAGTGGTGTGCTGTGTGGAAGAGCTGGAGGAAGTGTGTGTGTGGAAGAGCTGGAGGAAGGGTGTGTGTGTGTGTGTGTGTGTGTGTGTGTGTGAAGTGCTGGAGGAAGTGTGGTGAAGAGCTGAAGGAGTGTGTGTGTGTGTGTGTGTGTGTGTGTGTGTGTGTGTGTAAGAGCTGGAGGAGTTGTGTGTGTGGAAGGCTGGACGAAGTGTGTGTGTGTGGAAGAGCTGGAGGAAGTGTGTGGAAGCTGTGAAGTGTGTGTGGAAGAGCTGGAGGAAGTGTGTGTGTGGAAGAGCTGGAGGAAGTGTGTGTGGAAGCTGGAAGATGTGTGTGTGTAGTGTGTGAGTGTGTGTGTGTGTGTGTGTGTGTGTGTGTGTGGAGAGAGCTGGAGGGTGTGTGGAAGTGCTGAAGGAAGTGTGTGTGGAAACTGAAGGAAGTGTGTGTGGAAGACTGGAGGAAGTGGTGTGTGGAAGAGCTGGAGAAGTGTGTTGTGTGTTGTGTGTGTGTGTGGTGTGTGTGTGGAAGAGCTGGAGAAGTGTGTGGAAGTGCTGAAGGAAGGGTGGGTGTGGAGAGCGGGAGGAAGTGTGTGGGTGTAAAGCGAGGAAGTGTTGTTGTGGAGAGGTGGAGGAAGTGTGTGCGTGGAAGGCTGGAGGAAGTGTGAGTTGTGTGGAAGAGCTGGAGGAAGTGTGTGTGTGGAAGAGGCTGGAAGGAAGTGTTGTGTGGAAGAGCTGGAGAAGTGTGTGTGGTGGAAGAGCTGGAGGAAGAGTAACTGAGTGTGTGTGTGTGTGTGTGGTGTGTGTGGTGGTGTGCACGAAGCTGGGGAAGTGTCGTGGAAGAGGTGGAGGAGAGTGTGTGTGTGGTGTTGTGTGTGTCGGTTGTGTTGTGGAAGAGCTGGAGGAAGTGTGTGTGTGGAAGAGCTGAGGAAGTGGAAGTTGTGTGTGAAGAGCTGGAGGAAGTGTGTGTGTGTGTGTGTGCTGGTGTGTGTGTGTAGTCTAGGTGTGTGGAGAGCTGAGGAAGTGGCTGTGGAAGTGGAGGGAAGTGTGTGTGTGGAAGGCTGACGTAAGTTGTGTGTGTGTGAGAGCTATGAGGAAGTGTGTGTGAAGCAGCTGGAGGAAGTTGTGTGTGTGGAAGCTGAAGGAAGTGTGTGTGTGGAAGGCTGGAGGAGTGTGTGTGGAGGCTGAAGAAGTGGGGGTGTGTGTGTGGAGAAGCTGAGGAGTGTGGAGTGTGAGGAAGAGCTTGTTGTGAGGTGAAGGTAGTGTGGTGGAAGAGCTGGAGGAAGTGTGTGGGTGGAAGAGGCTGGAAGGAAGTGTGTGTGTGTGTGTGGTGGTGTGGATGAAGCTGGAGGTAGTGTGTGTGGAATGTGCGACAGAAGTGTGTGTGTGGAAAGCTGAAGAGAAGTGTGTGTGTGGAAGAGCTGGAGGAGTGTGTGTGTGGAAGAGCTGGAGGAAGTGTGTGTGTGGAAGTGTGTGTGTGTGTGCTGGAAGAGCTGGAGGAATGTGTGTGGAAGAGCTGGAGGAAGTGTGTGTGTGTGAAGAGCTGGAGGAGTGTGGTGTGGGAGTGGTTGAAGTGTGGTGGAAGAGAGCTGGAGGAAGTGTGGAGGTGGAAGAGCTGGAGGAAAGTGGGTGTGTGTGTGTGTGTGGATGAGTGAAGAGTTGGTAGTGAAGTGTGTGGAAGAGCTGGAGGAAGTGTGTGGGAGTTGTGTGTGTGTGTTGGTGTGTGTAAGACTGGAGAAGTGTGTGTGAAGAGCTGGAGGAAGTGTGTGTGTGTGTGTGTGTGGTGTGTGAAGAGCTGGAGGAAGTGTGTGGTGGAAGAGCTGAGGAAGTGTGTGTGTGTGGAAGAGCTGGAGGAAGTGGGTGTGTGTGTGTGGTGTGTGTGTGTGTGTGTGTGTGTAAGTGCTGGAGAAGTGTGTGGAAGAGCTGAAGGAAGTGTGTGTGTGGAAGAGCTGGAGGAAGTGTAGTGTGTGTGTGTGTGTGTGTGTGGAAGAGCTGGAGGAAGACCTGGATAGCAGAAGAAGACTGTTGTTGATGTTACGTACGCAGCAATTCCCTACCTTCTTTGGACAGCTGAGAGATATGCTCCCCCAGGTCAGAGATGCTCCAGCGCCTCATGTAGAGGGAAAGCTGGAACACAGTGAGACGCTCTGGACTGGAGGAGGAGGACCAGGGGCTGGGGACGGCGCAGCACACCGACGCCACCTGCTGCACCAGCTGAGAAAAGACTGAGGAGGGAGAGCTGTGCATCAGTCATCACTCTGCATAGTCATTATTGCAGTACGATCCTTACTACTGCAAGATGTACATAGTAAAACCAGAACATGGCAAATAAACTCATTATAACATGTTTTTTATTTGTCCATGTTCATTGTAGATGTAACCTTCTATGGACATAGTTTTCCCAAGTCTAGTGAAGGATCTGGCACAAAGAATATTCAAATTAATCTGTAATCTCAACCTGTAAAGACACAAAACATAAGCGAATGGCTGTAGCCCCCATTATGCGTGCTATAATAAACCAAAGGGTGTACCTCTTTCTGATTGGCCGGGCTGCTTGGCCTTCACCTTGTGCGTGTACCGTTTCCGCAGAGACCGGGAGAAGCTGTCGGTCGTGGCAACAGAAGGGGGCGGACAGGGCATCGTCGGCACAGTCTTCCCAAAACTGGAGCACGTCCCGGGTTTTCTTTTGGGCTTTAGGGAGGACTGGGGGGGACACAAATAGTGTTTAAACGAGGTGTATGGAGGGCAAAAAATTACATAATAAAGACATTAAAAAATAAAATAACAATAATAAAAATAATAACAATAATAACAATAATTAAAAATAATAAAAATATAATAATAATAATGAATAATAATAATAATAATAATGAACAATAATAATAATAACAATAACAATAATAATAATAATAATAATAATGCAACATTTTAATTGTGGGTCAAATTACTTTGACTCGTTTTGTATTTCCGCTCCAGTCATTGCAGGTGTTTGGCGTGAACTCACTGTCTTTAGCCGAGATGTTGTCGTTCTTTTGTAGCAGCAGGGAGTTGACTTTGTCCAGGGCCTCGGTCTGGAGTGACACCTCCTCCAAAAGGTCCTGCCTGGAGGGGGCGCTGTCTGTCACCCGTAACACCTGAGCCAACACACAGGAGTCCCTTTGTTCTAGTCGTTGTTGCCAGGTTTTAAACTGTCAAACTCCTCAGTTTCAGATGACGTCACAATATTTTTGCGAGCGATATTGAGATAGAACTGAGCTGGCAAAATGGATTTAGGTAAAAAGATGAATTTGTGACTAATTTGTAGAATGAATGAACAATAACTTTATTAAAAGGACAAATATTGTGCATTCTTTGTATTGTTAATGAGGTTTCCCACATCAGGAATTGAGTAGGAACTCCATCTACTGGCTGTAGAGGGAATTACAAAATTGGAGATAAACAAAAGCTAGCTTTCCCCCGACATGCTAATTGCAGCCACGCAGTTGTAATGGATGACAGAAATGCTCAGAACGAATCTGGCGATGATTTATGGACTTAAAAATAGAGCAGAGGGTCTCAGAGCTGTATCTATGGGGTCCAAAAAACTGGGAAATTTGGAATGGAGTGTTTTCTGAGGCTCACAGGGCAGAGACTTTCAAAACAGGATTCACATACAAATCTATGTATGTTTTTGATGAGGAAAACCTAAAAAAAAAGTCAATTTTGCATATGTTTTCTTTAATGCAGCACTTTTCAAAATGTTATTTTGTGTTGCTTGAATTTTGTAATGTCATCTAAAACCAAGGTTGAGTGAGATGGAATAATTATTACTTTAGAATTTTTTCTCATATTTTTTCTCAAATCAACAATCACAATTGTCGATTTGATTTATTCATTTATATAAAAAAATAAATACATTTCATCAGCACTTATAGAGAGTTTAATCCACATTAAGCCGATCCAAAGTCTGAACACTTAAAAAGACTCAAGATTAACATTTGAAACCTTTGTATTTCAAATTGGTAGAAGTTTTAATTGAATTGCGAAGCCTAAAACCCGGCTAAATGTGTTGGTGATAAATAAATGGATCTATGCATTTTCTTCACAGCTCTTCAAAAGTCGAGTTAAATTGCTAACACATATACAATTTGGCCCGGTTCCTTTGTCCGTGATTGGCCCTCAGTGTTACCTGGAGCAGGCTGCAGCAGATGTCCAGGTGAGTCTCCAGGGCTTGGTCCAGACTCCAGTTCCCAGAGGTCAATGGGGCGACCTCCATCTCCTCCTGTGAGGCAGACTGACTGTCCTGGGACAGAAGGCCCATGCTCTTCAGGGTGCTCTCCTTAAACGAACTGATGCTACGGGGGTACAGATGACAGGGTGAGTCTATGTTCCACAGTATGGCATTAAACGTGCCTATCTACATGGAGACGCGCCTTACATGGGGATGACGACTGTGGAACATTCCAGGGAAACTAATAACTTCACCGACGACAGAAAAGTTACATAGTGCAACTTTAAATTTGAATTCAGAAGCTTGATATTGACCAGTTTTATTCACTCATCAGACTTTACACACCACGTTTCACTGCATAAAATATACTTTACCAAGTGCTACCAGGACCACACCAAAATTTGGTCTAAACCGAGACTAAACTAAGACAATTCAGGACCAATCGTGGACTTAAACATAGTCCAGCACTAGGATGTGCACCAATACAGGACTAAAGCAGAATTGAATGTTGATGTAATCGCTTATTCATCCAGCAGTGTTCTTTTGTAATACCTTCAAAAAGTTCATATCTTTTTTTAAAATATTATGATTATGATTATTTTGATTTTTTTTGTTGATGGCCATTAATCATGCTCTTGAGTACTTCTGCTTTGGCATCTCATCTTCTAGAAAAAGATGGCATACATGACTTCATACCAGTCAGGCCTTTCTCACGTCACGAATTGAGTTAGCGTTCCATCTACTGGCTGCAGAGGGAATTACATAGGGTAGATAAAAGAAAGCTAGCTTCCCTCTGACGATGCCAATGTAAGCAGTTGTAGAGGCAGAATTATATCTCTCCGTAGATTTATACAGATCGATATCAGTCTGGGCACTCCGTAATCTCCCAGAGTTCTGATGGGCGCGATTGACAGGTGGATTAGCCAATCAGGGATGCACATGACCCATCTGTATCAAAACAAACGCTGCTGCTTACGAGGGAAAACTCAAAAGGCAAAATGCACCACATGGACTGAAAAAACGAAAACACGGGTTTCTCCAGAAGAAATGAGCGAAGCATGAAACTGTTCATCTGAAGCAAGAGAAGTTTGATTTTGTAACTGACAGACGACCCACGAACCCCTCTGTGTCATCACCGAAATAAAGGGCGGGGTGACCAGACTAAGAATTGAAAGAAATGTGTATTCTGGATCCCAGGCAAGAAATACTCAGAACATATCAGTCTGGTGAGGATTTAAGAACTTAAAAACAGCACAGAAGATCTCGGAGCTCTACTTATGTTAGAAAACTAGAACTTACTGAACAGGATGATGAGGGGATTCATGTTAGACCACGGTTAAATGCTCATAGCTAATTACTTGTAGAAAGGCATGATAAACTTGGCTTGGATGAACTCATTCAGACCGACCCGCTGTCTTTGAGCCTGACGCTGCCCAAACAGGAGCTACTGTCGTCGTCCGCGTTGAGGTCGTTGGATAGGAAGTCGAAGCTGCCCAGGACCTCCTCCACAGCCAGGGTCTCCTCTGAGCACGAGCTCCTCAGCAGGGACAGGTCGTTCTGACACACATCAGCGCAAAGAAAGTCACAGATCTAACGTTAGTGGAACCGTTATTGTGAGAAGAATCGATTCAATCAAAATACAACATATCTATACACTACAGCGGCTTTGAATTATGATGTCTTATGGATGTCATTAAAAATATATATCATTCAGTGCAATTTCTTTAAATATTGAAAAATATCTTGAAACTTCTATTGCTATAAGTTATTTAGGAGTACAGTACATACAATCTAAACATGCTAAAGCTACATAAGTCTAGGTTAATGTGGGAATTCAAGACATTTGAACAAATACAGACATTTAATCGTCTTTCTAGATTATAACATTACAAATAAACTTTCGATTTAAGATAATCTACTGATGTGTGACAAAAATGGTAATTTGTGTGTAAAAAATGAGAAAGAAATGTTTAATATCGCAAATGTTTTGGAGATATGTTAAATTAGGATATCAAAGTATATGGTTTATGATTAAAACAATTAAACATGATCTCAAAAAGAGGCAAAAACAAGGGTTTAAAGTGATATTTCTGCTCTTGTGTCACATTTTGAACAGTACTGTAACGTCAACAAGACATCTAAAGGTACATTTTAGCACATTCCTGAGGCTTTGTGAAAACATTATCTTGAATTTCCCCCTCGAGAAAATGCAAACAAAAAAAATTGAGATATTCATTTTCGTCAATATCGCCCATCCCTATTTATTATTATTATGTTTTACTTTTGCAAAAGAAAAAGGTTGCAGGAGTCATGAAACGAGTGTGAATGGAGCTAAATGCTACTCCAGGTATGTTTTGGATGAAGGGAACCATGTTAAAACAGGGTTAAATGCTAAATTTGGCATAATATGTGTCCTTGAAATGAAAATACGCGGGATAATATCGTGTCCGCTACAGTCTGATCCCAACAAATGTCTAAACTCTGACATATACTGCAGTAAACCTTGAGTATGGTGGCCAGGTGCAGATGGTGGTGGTCCAGCGCCCTCAGCTCTTTCTCTGCGGAGCTGTTGTTCTGCAGACTTCGCTCCAGGTTTGCGATGAGCGCCCCCAGCCTGCGGGACAAGGCTCTGCGCTGGACCGCACTCGCGGGTTTACCAGGGTTTGGAGCTGGAAGGGTGGCCAGAGGGGGCTGAGGTGAAGGGAGGGGTTTGGGGTCTGCTGAGTCCTGCAACCAAAGGGAAAGGAGTAAAGTAGTAGTAGTAGTAGTAGTAGTAGAAGTAGTAGAAGTCAGCAATTACAATCTGAATGAAAGAGGGATGACTAGAAAAAAGAGAACGTAATTGAAATACATTCTGAACGTTGGAAATAAGTCTAAATCAGAGGTGGGCAGATAATCATAACATTTGACTCAAGTAAGAGTCAAGTTACGTCAAAATAATTGTTACTCAAGTAAAAGTACAAAGTAGTAGTCCAAGAAATAAAGAGTAAAAAAGTAATTGGGGAAGCTATTACAAGAGTAAGAGTAAGAGTTAATGCAATCGGAAGGACAAAACAATGATAATGCTCCTAAAGTTTATTTTGTGTGTTCAAGTGAGGGCCATCAGAGGAGAAAAACAAACAAACAAACAAACACCTAAACAGTAGAAACAATAATGACAAAGAAAAAAATCAAACAATTAAAATAAATTAATAAAATAACAAAATGATAATAGAATAAACAGACAGGCAAACAAACTTGAAAAAGAAAAAAAATAAATAAATAAAATAAACAAATGATAATAGAATAAACAACAGCAAACAAACTTGTCAAGTTTTTTTTTAACTCATTATTTAATTTTTTTTTTTACTCGACAGACTAATAAATATGGAAATCTATATAATTTCTGATGGAGCAGTGCAATAAAGTCAAAAGTGTAATTATTTAATAATAGTCAATTTAACCATAGAAAAAGGTAGTAGTCTGGACACGGTTTACAAAAGCCTTTTCTTCGATGGATCACTCCTGGGGGGATCACTCCTGGGGGATCACACACCGGGTTTGCGTCTCTGGTAGACTTACTCCCAGTAGGAAAAGGACCCAACACTTTCACTTAAGTAATAAGTACAGTTACTTCAATAAAGATATCGTGCAGTGTCAGTAAATGACTCCAATTTCTTGAAAAACCTACTCAATTAAATGTAAGTGAGTGGGACCCACTTCTGGTCTAAACCAACCTGAGAAGTGACAGGGCTGACCGGGTCTGTTTCCCCCACTGTGCTCTTCCTCAAAATGTCAGGAGTGCTGCATCTGGAGTCAAACAACAACAACAACAACAACAACATATTTTACAAGAGAAAAATCCAAATCAAGAACTTTTGACAGCTTGAGACGGGGACGAGCGATTGAATGACGTTCGGCAAATTATCGGTGCCAGAATCAAACCCACTTTTTAGACGTTAACAGCATTATAGGGTTAACATTAAAGGGCCTACATCGTGCGAGCGAGCAGGCCAACGGGGCCTACTCACCAAGATGACGCGGCGCTTCCCTGTTTCAGCCCCTCCTCCAGGAAACGCTCTGTATCTATAAACACTCCCCCTGCGCTCGCTACTTAGCCTCATTTAGCTTCCAATGCTACTGCTATTGTTCCGACACTGCTACCGCTAACACAGCTTTTCGTTGCTCACCGTGTCGTCTTGGAGAAAATGCGTCAAGACTGTTTCAATTCACCGAAAGAACAAACACTACGAGGAAGGTGGCTGGAGTTTATTTCTCAAGTGTCTTTACTTCCAGAATGACGGTCACTAAACGGGTGCTTGTCCCGCCGCAAAAGGAGACGATGGCGCGCATGGAGCCTACAGTGCGCGACACATAAACCGTAACTAGTGCATCGTGCGTTTTTATTTACATGACGAGTGACGTATCGTGACCTAAGGTGTTACACAGCGAGTACGCGACGTATACTTTATATTATATCATAAATGACTGTCGTAACACTCCAGATCAGTCGCTCTGAAAGTCTGCGGAGCCACGGCTTGTTGTGTGGACGGCCTTTGGGGACCACCGCGTTAGATTATTGAACGTTCAACCACTTTACTCTTACTTTAATCACACATTAGCAAAAGGAGTAGTATGTAGAATTCAAAAATGCGATTGAGTATTGCTAGATTTTTGAGCACAGACTAAATCAGATGAAATTTAAGTACTTTGCAGACGGAGGGAAGAAATGTTCTGACAGAGGCGGAGGCTCTCGAGCATTTTAAGAAGCGACTCCAGGCAAATGTTGACGAGGAAACATCACTTTAAAAGGACAAACATTGTGCATCGTTTGTGTTGTTGTCCGCCTTCAGTACTATTACTTTGACATAGTTTAGCATTTGTTTTTTTGTTTTGTTTTTTAATCCAACAACGTCCAATCATGTCCCTCTGTCAGAGAATTACTTTGGGCTCCATCTACTGGTTGCAGAAGGAATTGCATAAGTGAACTAAACAAATGCTAGCTTTTCCTACATGCTAATGCGCCATGCAGGGATGAATTATGGACTTTAAAACAGCACGGAAGATTCTCGGAGCCAAATCACAGATCAAAAAAAACGAAACGTCACAGATCAGGGAAATGCTAAATGAGTGAGACTTTCCAACCAGGATTGATCAAACCAGTTGGAATGAAGCTAAATCCTACTCCAGGTATGTCTTTGATGAGGGAACAATGTTAGAACACGGTTAAAAGCTCAAAAAAGTACATGTTGCATAATATGTGTCCTTAACAATAGAGCTGTCATGTTACACAAACCTACACGGTATCTGAAAATAAGAGTACATTTTCATTTAAAAACGAAATAAACAGCTTTTCTTTTTCTTTTACAGTATGGAACAAATATGATTACAAACATCCATACTTGTCTCACCTCTCCAGCAGCAGCAGTGACCCTGTGGTGCTCTGGTCCGGAGTGGTAGACCTGTCCCACGTCTCCTCCTCCTCTCCTTCACTCCTCCTCCCCCTCCTGCTGCTGCTGCTGCTCTCCTCAAGCGCGGACCCCCTCACCGATCCACCATCCAGGGACAGCTGCGACCGGCTGTCCCCCAGACTGGTGCCGGGACTGGGGCTGTATGGGTAACTGTGGGTCCTGGTCAAGCTGGAAGGGTCAGAGGGTTTGTAAGGCCAAGGCCAAGGACCAAAGCCTCTGGGCCGGAGGTGCCCAACACGCCACTGTAACTACTGTAATGTGAGTCGCTCAAATGTCCCCAACACTGTTCCAATAAATGGAGTTAATACAATAAAATAATACTGATAGATTCAAAAACGTTGCAAAATTGCCCTGAACAAGAATTAAACTAGAACTAGACTAGTACCAACCAGGTCTGGAGCAGGACTAACCCTGAATCAAACCAGTAAACAATATTTTGTGTTTTGTTTTCATTAAGTAGGGACTAAGCAAAGACCAAACCAGATCTAAACTAGTCCTAACCCAGAATTAAACCAGTAAACAACATTTTTGGTTTTATTTTCATATTTGGAAGCTGGGATGTGGGCCGGATTAAATCACTTGAAGGGCCTGATTTGGCCCCCGGGCCTGATGTTGACTAGCCCTGTCGTAGATCATTGTTTGTCGTTTCTAGAAATGTATGTGACAAATGCAGTTTATGAATAGAATAGATAAATAAATACTGCATACATTTAATTAGAACGTTATAAACTAAGTCAGTCTACGTACCATCATTTTGCATATTTAACCTCAAACTAATCCAGAACGTTCTACTCTGTGTTTCTTAAATCAATAAACCCCTACCACACTCTGTAGAAGCTCAACAGTCCCGTACACATGTGGTTCTGGAAGTTATATTTATTTTTTCAATAGTTTTTGTAAAAAAATTTAATGAATATATTATGCTTTTTACTGTGTTTCCTCATCGTTAGTTTACTCAAAGTTGTGTTTTTATTGATTCATACATGTTTGCGCTAATCCTGTATTGTCCTGCAACTGACGCTTGAGTGCTCCGAAAATTCCAGTTCTCACCTACCCCCTATCCCCGCCCACATCCTGCAACATAAAACTGAT
Organism: Chaenogobius annularis; assembly: GCA_015082035.1. Taxonomy (NCBI): domain Eukaryota; kingdom Metazoa; phylum Chordata; class Actinopteri; order Gobiiformes; family Gobiidae; genus Chaenogobius; species Chaenogobius annularis. The sequence continues at coordinate 439,700 of BJKM01000174.1, read as the reverse complement.
TATTTGAAAGTGCAAGATTTCCAGTGACACATGTAAAGGTCGTAGCCACTTTAAATTAAAATTAAAAAAAAATAAACTGCAAATGAAAATCTACTGTTTGTTCACTATGAAGAGGGCGGGGCTTATCAGTTCTGCAGTTTTGAACAGGAAGTCAATGGACCTGGTTCTATTACTAAACCGTTTTGGATCAATATTGAGGTTTGCAATGAAAAAAAGTGTAAAATGATGATTTACTTATGTAATAGTTCAAATACTTAGCACCTGAAAAAAGCATAATAAAAGCATAAGGGTTTAAAGGCACGACAGTGGCTAAATGTGATAAGACTAATGTCCATAACGTGTTTGTTTTCAGCCCAAAAAACACATCTAAAACGTGGGTGAAATGTTGTAATGACTTGTCGGGTTATAACGCTTCAGAAACAGATTAGTTATGGGGAAAATGTGCGGGTAAATTACTCCAAATGTACTGTTTTCACACATACATGCTCAGTTTTGACGCTAGCACCTATTATTATTATTATTATTAGTCTTAAACTGCTTCACTCCTCAATCCTCCGGCAGAGAGTAAGAAGTAATGTAAAAATCCTAATAAAGTGTAATGTGGGAGCGTTAATACTCACATGGGCGTGCTGCTGCTGTGTGGGATGTGGCTGGACGGGAGCAAGACGTGTGATTGGTGGGACAGGTAGCTGAGCAGGGACACGCCTCCTCGAGGGGGGCGGGACTTAGGCACCAGCGAGGACAGCGAACCCTCCGCATCCTGTAGCTCGCGCACCATGGACTGCAACAGAACATTTTCAACACCGTCAGCGGATGTGGTGATCATTTCAGAGACAACAGGTATTCAACGTGTGGCGAGTGGAATAATCACATGAAATACAATGTTCTAATGATTAAGTAAATGCATTAAATTGTCTTCATTCATCAAAAAACAATTGACATTTATTCTGATATTTGGTGATATTTGGTGAGTTGTTCAATCTTGTGTCTCCATCTTTTCTAAACTACACTTGACAATAGAATGTTGTAATGACCCTGATTATTTTGTAATTCAATTAACTGCTTAGATCACAAAAGGCAAATTAATAGAGACTTTCTTTTTACAAAATTTGACCCAGATAGCTGCTTGGAACTCTCTTCAATATGCAGAGGGCTTTTGCTCTCTTTTATAAAAAACAAAAATAAGTATCATATTAAAATGATCTGTGCTTTCAAATGTAGTTCTGTTTTAATCTCTCTTAAATGTCGGCTGTTTAGTGTTAAAAAACATTTGAAATTAATTTGAAAATTGACTTATTTGACAGACTTTGGACTAAGTGGGACTTTAAAAAAAATAAATCTGGAACAGTCTTCCTGAGGATGTGAGACAGGCCTCTACCCTGGCAATGTTCAAATCTAAACTAAAAACTGTTTTGTTTGGCTGTGCATATGACTGAAAAGATTTTCTTTGTGCTCTTCTCTTTTTTTATGTCCTAAATTATTTGACGGATAGCCTGAAAATAACACCTTTAAATTTCTTTACAATTCTAAAACTACTATTTAGACACAATTGCATCATCCGCTCAACACAAAAGCCCGTTGTGCCGGTGTAGAAGCGTCATAGATGGTGCTTGGGGAGAGGGTTAGAACACGCGCTGGTTAGATTGTCAGTCGGCACTAAGGCCAATGCAAAGTCCAGGAAGAGCCATGCGCACCCCACCAACCCACTGATCAAGAGCGAGTTTTAACACTAAACAGCGGCGGCCATGTTTTGTTTGGGACAATTAGTTTAGAAGTGTGTAGAGGCAGATGAAGCTCTGACATGTAGGGACGGTCAAACATGGGAAAGAATCAATCTAAAAGTGAAGTGCCCATGCCGGAGACATCTGTTATGCTGGCAATGTCAAATAAATATTCATGTCAGCAAATTGTTAAATTGAATGAATAGAAAATGAAGCTTTTGTGATTTCTGTCATGTCTTTGTGATTTTAATGCATTTTTTCCTGTCGTGTGAAGCACTTTGAATTGCCTTGTGTACGAATTATGCTCTACAAATAACTTGCCTTGCCTTATGTTAAACAAGCCGTGCCGTAATTTTATTTCAGTGAATTTATGTGCTACAGGTATTTTTCATTTATTTTTTTGTTTTCGTTCTTTGTTTTGTGTTTTGTATGTTTAAAATAAAAAATAAAAGAGGTTTCGATCTCACGTTTTTTTTTTACCTAGTTAAATAAAGTTTTTTTCATAATTTTGATGTAATTCTTTGCTTTGTCCGAGCCATAAAACCATGGCAGTTTCTGAAGTCTGTGCATAGTCCAGATAACGTTTTTCCATGACTAAATTAATCATCATTAGCTATTTTAATGATCAATTAGTTAAGACAAATCAATAGCCTTTATTCAGCCCTGTCTACAACCCTGCAATAATTAACCATTGACTTTTAAATGATGGGGAACACCCTTGTTTTCTGCATCATAACAAATGAACAATGCTTTTTTGAACTCTAACATCTAATAGACTATGAAAAGCATTACACTTTTCTGACATGTGAGATCTTTTTAAGAACCATCTTCATCCCGAGCTGTGAGTACGCACCATGAAGTACTTCTCGGTGAATGAGGGCGTGTTGGGGACGGTCCAGCTGTACACGGAGCTCTTTCTGCTGGACACAGACTGTCGGCTGATGGACAGAGGCCTCATCTTCTCACTGCTGTCAAACGGACTGCAACAGGACAAGCCAAAAAACACGACACACGTTAGACACCGATGGGGAAAAAGTGTGGACAAAAGATGACTGAAGGCTTCTAGATAGAGAATATTTACGAATAATGTGTATAATTGATACAAATCTGAAATAGTTTATTCTTATTTGACAATACTTCTGTTTTTTAGAGTCTGTTTAGTCCATATTACTAATTTTTCGATGAATTGTAGCAGCCCTATTTGAATATCTTTTGTATCGTGCATTTTTATGAGACAGAATACACAATTTAGTGAACATTCTTATGGGACAGTCGAACCAGTTTACTTTATAGATCATAAGGGCAAGTAAAGAATTCTGTTTTTTATCGACGCACTAACAGATATTGCGTGCACCCATATTTGTGAGCATATTTTAACGCCCCCCCCCCCCCAATTCAGATCAAATAACATACAAAGCTACGATACATGTTTCTTTGCTACATTTTTGAGAGGCCCAACATGTGTAAATAAACCTTTTATGTCTAGTATCCGCAACCTCAAAACATGCCATTCTATCCACTGAAAAACCACACCAATCAAGAGCAGTCCAAACAACACGGGGGAAAAGTGTAAACATCTGGGGGACGGAGTGGGTTGTGACGTGTGTGATGTTTGTTCTGGGGCCTCCTCAGTCTCATATATGCTTGTGCCGTTCATCATGAGGTTGTCTGGATCGACTGAAGTCCAGGAGAGTGTTCATGATGGAGGTTCAATCAGCTGGACGTATACACACACGCACACAGGCACACACGCACACGCACACAAACACACCACACATGGATCAGGTTTAACGCGAGCGAGGAGCCAAAGTGGGCACCAGCTGCAGAAGTGCACTTTGAGTAACTGTACGCACAAAAATGAAAATGAAGGAAAAGTTGACTGATTTTTTTAGTGTTCTATAAAAAATATATATATTAATTTTTATTAACAGAATACAAAATTAAACAAAACAACAAAACAACAATACGATGACAAAAAACCCCAAAAAACAAAACCTCCAATTCACACACAAAAAACTCAATCAAAAATTACTAGAACTAAATACCATTGGTACATCAAAAAGAAAGCCTTAAAACATGAAGCATCATTTTAAGCTGTTTGCTCAGGGTTCAGTTTCGCTTTTGCACTTCCTGGTTCTCGGACGATAAAACACTTAATAAGGACATTTTACTTGCTGGTGATGGTAAAGTACTACTACTACTACTGTACTACTACTACTACTGTACCCACAGACTGACGGTAGTGACGCTTATCCAAATGTAAGACGCTTATATTGGATTATAATATACAGTATCTACATATTGAATGCTTTATAATGTTTTTTTTTTTTACATATTAAGTTTGACGATTGCAACGTTGGTAAGGACTCACCCTGCTAACAAATGCCAAATGCCGTGTATCATTTTTGGCCCTGGGTGTGACACTTGCCCCTCCCAGTCACACGTGTTTGGCTGCAACGAAAAAGAGCGTCGGACTTAAAAAAAAAAGCAAAAAAAGCAAACAAAAGACGCCTAATTACCGCCACTAAGCTGCCAAATGACAAAAAAACAAACAAAAACGTGCTGATAATAATACCGTAAGTCCACAAAAGCTATATATTCGGCTTGACGTCCCCTGAGGTGGAGCGGACAGTGTAATAGTGTGCATGATTTACTCAGCAGCTGCGCATAACCCGCTCATGAAATCACTGCTCCATACGTCGTCCTCTCCTCCGCGGGACATCTGTGTCTGGGCCAGGTCAGACTGGGCCCCCTGTTTCTGGGTCAAATCTCCAGTTCAGGGCACAATTCATCACACTTGTCCACACCTCTCCTCTCACACTATTTCCATTATTGCAACACTCCAGGCTTTCGATAAGATAAGGCTCTGTTTTACAAAGACATTTAGGATCTGCAGTGATGGTACTTAAAGTGAGACCAAACACTCAAATCTAAGCTGTGTACATGGTGCTTTAGTAGCATTCTCTACTGTTTATAGTCTTCTTTTTTAAACGTAGGTTGATTTGTAGCTCTAAAACAGTCAAAAACAAAGTGGGTGCTGCCCTCTAACCTCAACCTTTAAAAATAATTCACGATGAAGCTGACTCTGTGGCCCACTGCCTGGTCTAGGTTTCAATATGCAGTCCTGGAAACGTTAAGACACCCCCATACTAATTTTAATAACTAATTTAACATTATTTTAACCAACAATATCACAACTGTAAATGTTATAAATCTTGACAAATGTCTTAAAGTCCTACAAAGTAAAAAACTGTTTCAAAGTCGGCTGGATAATGCATTTGAAATCTGCAAACGTTTCGCCGACTGTCCAGCAGAGCAAAGAGACTCTAAACTTACTTCCAGGAGACCTCCAGCTGCAGTTTAATAGTCCCCAGTTCAGTGATATCCACCAGCATCAGGCGCGGTTTGGACACAAAGAAGTCCGCGCTGGCGCATGTCACACTGCCAACCAACTGCCAGCCCAGTCCTTTCGCCTCTGTCACCTGCGACAGAGAGCAGGACACAAACAGATATGTGTTTATGTTGTGTCGGGGGGGAATTGGCAAACAGAGGGACCGCGAAAACAAAACATAGTACAGAAAACCTATGAAAATATTAGCTTCTTATGCAATACATTTTGGTATCAACGTTCACTTCACAACACATAATTTATTATATTAATGTTTTATTTTTTTTTAGGATTTCGTTTGGTCCAAAGGCTTCATTAGAAAGGACAATTGAGTGTGAAATGGGGACGCGAGAAGGGACGCTGTAAATTGTCGGGATTCGGACCCAATGGAGATATGGTATTGGAGCACATGTTACTTCAGTTGCAGCCTCATAAATTTAAACATGAAACATTACGAACAATCATTCAGCCCTTTCAAAACAAATGTATTTCAATAGTTTGTACCTTGATGTGAAAGTTGTGGTTGATATGTGGGAGAAAAGCCCGTTCCTCCGTGTCCCAGGTCTGAGTGTCGTCTGATTCGATTCTGCCTCGGATTCTCCAGCGCTGGTGACCCAGACGCACCACCACCTGATCGAAGATTAAAGTTATACAGGACTCTACCATAACATTTCAATTAGTTGTGCTCAGATTAGGAGAAAATATTGACAACTGGAAATATTGTATTTAATATGTTGGTGTTCCTCAAGGCTCCATGTTAGGATTACTGCTTTTTATCCATTTTGATGCACTAATTTATATTGCTTACAGAATTAAACAAAACAAATAGGCTGTACTATAAAACTACACCTTCATTACTGACTCAGATGTACTACAGTATAATTGTAGGTTGTTCATAGGACTTTATACACATGATATACTCTTCCAAATAACGCTGATTCAGTTCACTCTGTGTGGAGGAATTTCTGAGATGTTCGCATGCATTCTTTTCATCTAGTTTCTCCCATAAACCTGAAAACCTGTTTTGACCATTGGCCACTTGACAAGATGCCCCCAAAGCATTAAAGTATGGGTCAAATGCAGAGGACATGCAGTAATTGTTATTCCTCTACAGGGACAATAACATCTACTGTATGTTAACCTCATTGTTAACGTGAGTTGTAGTTTTTCTCACCTCGTACTGGTCTCCGGGGCAGAGGCGAGCGAAGCCGATCAGTCCTGAGTGAAAACACATGTTCAGTCTGACTCGCATTATAAGCCCAGTGATAACCCGCAAAGCACTATGGGATATTTAACACTGCGCGGAGAGAGGACACACCTTTCATTTTGATCTGCAGCTCGCCGAGAAGGATTTCCAGCTCGCCCTCCATCGACAACATGTCCTGAAAGAATAGAAAAGTGGATCTGGAGTGGATATAGAAGTGTTAAACGTAAGAAGTGTTAGATGGTCAAGGTGTATTCTGAAAAAGATGTATGTATGTAAGATGTAGTAAAAGAGGGAAAGTTTAAAATGCATTAAAAATATATCAAATTACAGGTTATTGTTTACAAAGCATTAAGTCAACTGCTTTTATTCTATTAGTGCAACAATTATTCTGATACAACTACTTCAGCCACGTAAACACAATATTACAAACTGTATCAAGAAACATTATTAGTGGGCCTCAGGGATCGTTATTAGGGCCACTACTATTTTCTTTCATTTACTTTTACATACAATCATTCTACTTCTCAGAAACGCACACACACACACACACAACCTTTTTGGAACAGTGAATGGAAGGACAGAAAAGAACAAGGCAAATGGAAAACTTAATTGTACTTGGGAACCAATTCCAACTGGTTTAGTTTAGCAGTTTAGCAGAAGTGCTGTCAAGTGTGTATTGACTTTTCTCAAGGCCTATATTTCTTAAATAGTACTCAGGAACTACTACTCAGAAAATTGTTTAAGTTAAAGGTATAGAGTTACGTTCCCTCTCTGTCCGTTATATTTTCTTTACTTCAATATCATGGATAGAAGCAGGAAGAGGTCAGAGTTTGAGTCTTTTGAAAGCAGATCGGTGTTAGCCCACGTGGGGATGAGCGTGTTGTAGATGTTTGTTTAAGTGGGAAAACACATGTTGTAGATTATTGGAGTCTGTCATTAAAAGTCACGTCATCAAAACACAAGGAGGAATGCCAGAGACGGGGAAAGAGCTGCTGCAGGCATTGCTCTTCCACAGTTTGGCATGAATAGTACAAGTTGGTCTGAAAACCGGACACATTTTGAATTTGTTCGTGATATTATAGAGTACACCACCAACTAATTAGTCGCGGTGTAGTCTGGTGGCCTAATAATCTTAATTTATCTCAAACATGAGTCTTTAAGACAAAATATTGTACTATCATACTTATCATATTAGTTTAATAAAGGATCCATGCATTATTTATGTTATTAATATTTGTTCTATTGACCCCTTGAGAAGTTTTACATATTGAAATATAATAGTCTAAACATGGAAAACTATCAGTGAGGAAGACTACAGCTGAAACGTGTTAAGGTACGGCACAAAAATACAGGTCTGACCATAAGAAATCCAAAACTTATTAAAACGTGAAGACCTAATTAACCTAATCAGACAAGAAGAAAACTATAAACAGCTTACAAAATACACAGTTGCCATTAGACACCGCAAGTACTCTCCGTGCTTAGACCATTAGCCACTAGAATGAGTCTGGTAATAATTATGGATTAAAACAAATCTGTAATGAAATGGAATTGAAAGAATTTACAACGTTTTTGTCTTCAGAGGAAAATCTTTCATCTCTAGCTAGTTTGTTTAAAAAACTACTGCTGCTACTGCTAAAACAGATGACCTCAACGACTAAAGCCTGGTTTCTGTTATTATTACTCGGAGCGTGGAGTTTGTTGAGAGATGGATCTGAAGTGTGAATGTTCTGCTCTATAACGCTTGCCCCAGTGTGAAAGAGCGCTGTGTTGTGCGCTAACGAGCCTTAGCCACATGCTACGCTAACACACACGAGCGTGCTAACTGACACGTGCTAAGAAAGAGCTAACCTGACCCCCCTCTGCGACCGCGATTCACTCAACAACTGACGTCCTCTGGCAGTGATTTCGCGATGAGCCGTGTTGGCCTGCATGTGCCGGTGCTGACAACAAATTGGAATCTTTCGAATTGTCTAAACGTTTTTTTAATTTCAAAACTGCACCCGCGTTGGGAGGAGAAGTGATAATAAAAGTGTAAAAAAAAAAACGCTGGTAATTAAGCACATTCGTATGCATTCGGATCATTCATACCTCTTTCACTTGCGAGTGAGTCAGTATATAATCTGAGAGATTTATTTACGAGTGCATCGTTTGTGTTTTGGTTCATCTAAAGTCAGATTTTCTCTAGTTTGGCTAAAGAAACAACAATATAGTCCCTTCTTTTTACGGTTGGCAGGTCTCAAACTGGTCGAAACTGGGTCTGTCCCGGCTAAATAGGGGACATTTGGTCACCTTAGTTTTATACTATGGAAAACAAATAATCCAAAACTCAAAAAAATCACAAAGCTCAATTTCTTCATTTGTATAAGTAGTAATTCATTTGGATTCAAGTTATTCAGCTACATCCGTATCCATATGTAACATTTCTGGTGGACGTCTGTGACCTGCTTGTCTCCACGTAGATGTTTGACTTGAACGTTCCGCAGTACGGCATGATAGCAACAACATACGGAGACGAGCTTGTGGCGCACCGGAAAAGTGACTACCTTTCAAAGTGACATGTTCTAGCCTCGTGAGTAGCATTTCATAAAGCTGTAAACATATCATGATCATGCATGTGTCTCTCTCGTACGTCGACGCTGTTGCGGTCGGTGGCGCGAGAATCTCCTCACGACTGCCGTCAAATTGGATAAAGCAGCTGTGATTTGGGTTCACACAGTCCAATAGTCAAACGCCTCGACAGCGAAGACTGTTTTCGAGATGTTTTTCGCTCTTTGTTGTTGCCTCTTCCTGTTCGGTGCGGTTCGGGCCCGGGTGACATGTGGACCGTCCTTTGTGTTGTGAGTCTAGCTGTGTAACAGATGGACCCAGGGGAGCGCAGTTCATTCACACCACATGTTTCAGTAACGTGTCTGTTGGGTTTGGGTCATTCCAGTTCATTTTGACCTCTGCCGGTTCGAACTAACACCGTTTTTTTAAAACAATTGCGCTCGACATGGAGAAGACCGACTGCGGTTTAAAGTATTGTATTCTATTTGAACAAGATCAAGATGTCCTAAGAAGTCCTGACTGCAGACAAAAGTGGAAAATACTTCTCGAACTTGTGGGAAAATTCATGTCTGGTGACTTTGTGCTTAAAAGGTCCCATGTTATGTAAAGTTGTGAGCTTTTAACTATCAGCGTTAACAATCCTCAAAGATGTTTTTTTTTGTCTTTCATCCGCGCATAAACAGGGGGGAGGGGTTTTCGGAGAGAGAGCCGACGACTGCACCCAGAGTCAGATTTGACATGGCACAGTGCTACTCCACCTCCACCAGGAAGTATTCATGTCTATCCTGTGTGTACAAGCAAGATTTACATAAGAAAGTGACATTCTACAGTCCAGATGAATGCTTTTAATCATAAATACAGGAAAGAATGGTTGGAATTTCAGAAAACAGAAATGGCATCCCGTTTGCTTTACGGCAGAAGAGGGTGAAACAAACCCAAGCTCGTTACGTGTAAAGAGTAGCTCGTTAACATGTAAAGAGTAGCTCGTTACCTAAATGTTAGTACAAGAGTAGCTCGTTACAATGTAAAGAGTAGCTCGTTACCTGTAAAGAGTAGCTCAGTTACCTTGTAAAAGTAGCTCGTTACCTGTAAAGTAGCTAGCCGTTACCTGTAAACAGCAGCTCGTTACCTGTAAACAGTAGCTCGTTACCTGTAAACAGAGCTAAGCTCGTTACCTGTAAACATAGCTCGTTACCTGTAACATAGCTCGTACTGTAAACACTAGCTCGTTACGTGTTAAACAGTAGCTCTTACCTGTAAACAGTAGCTCGTTACCTGTAAACAGTAGCTCGTACCTGTAAACACTAGCTCGTCTACGTGTAAACAGTAGCTCGTTACCTGTAAACAGCAGCTCGTTACGTGTAAACAGTAGCTCGTTACTGTAAACAGCAGCTCGTTACTGTAACAGTAGCTCGTTACCTGTAAACAGCAGCGCGTACGTGTAAACAGCTCGTACCTGTAAACAGAGCTCGTTACCTGTAACAGCAGGTCGTTTCCTGTAAACAGTAGCTCGTTACCTGTAACAGTAGCTCGTTACCTGTAAACAGTAGCTCGTTACCTGTAAACAGCAGCTCGTTACGTGTAACAGTAGCTCGTTACCTGTAAACAGCAGCTGGTTACGTGTAAAAGTAGCTCGTTACTGTAAACAGTAGCTCGTTACCTGTAAGATAGCTCTTACTGTAAAGTAGCTCGTTACCTGTAAATAGCTCGTTACCTGTAAACAGCAGCTCGTTACCTGTAAACAGTAGCTCGTTTCCTGTAAATAGCTCGTCCTGTAAACAGCAGCTCGTTACCTGTAAACATAGCTCGTTTCCTGTAAACAGAGCTCGTTACCTGTGTACTGTGCCGGTGATTGCGGCTCAGCTCCAGCAGGCTCTCGCGGGACGCCCGGGTGGAGGGGGACAGAGAGAAGGCCCGGCGCATGTTCACCGCCCCCTGACCAGCCTCCACTGGATGCAGTACGTCTCATACAGCTCCTTCCACCTGGGCAAACAGTGCACGGCCGTTACTACTTCAGATGCGGGTGAAGTTCGGAGGGGGGGGGCGCGCTCGGGGGTTTTCGGTTAGCCTAATGTTACACAAACGAGTCAGGGTGAAGACGCTGAATACTCCATGGACGCTTTGCACTCATGCCAAAAAGTACATGGCTCTGTTTGTCAATAATGCTCCTTTTTTGCTCCATATTTGGTTATGAAGTAGTGTAGTCATGAAGCCATAACATGTACACAAGAACATAGTATCTTGATTTTAAAAGAGTTGAATGATTTTGTTGTGTGTTTTTTTTTTTTGCTAAACGTTTCTTCCATTGGTGGATCATTTAACTTGTCAAATCTACTTAAGTAAAAATACTCTAAAACTGTTGAAGTTGAAGTCATTTTATAACTTACTTTTATCATTTTCTTTGCAGTAATAGTATTAGTTGTAGTAGAAGAAGAAGAAGTAGCTTTGTAATATCTGTATCGAAGCAGTACTGTGCGTAGTACTGTAGGCCTTTAGACAAGGAGGAAAGTAGAAGTAGTAGTGGAGTAATAATTATAAAAGTACAAAAAGTATTGACATATATCACCGCGACAAAGTACACTTCTGATTGTTCACGAGTGACGGTGAAAAAAACCGTAACTTTTCTGCCTCTCCACAGATCTGACCTGGCGCTACAAGCTTTTGTCCATGGACCTACAACAGTTTAATGCTTCACTGTGGAATATTCTTGGCAAAAAAAGTGAGCCAAAAACGGTCACAAATGATGAGAACAATACCTTGCTGATTTGAAACTCTAGTCTTCGGATGTATCTTTCCAGCGCTCTGATCTCCTGCGCGTGAAGAAAAGATACGGATGAATTATTATTGATTATTGATTATATTCGCCCCTGATTGCAAGAACGTTATATGATGAAAAAAATGAAATTAAAATATACGTAATAAATAGCAAATGGTTCACCTTCTCCAGATCGTACAGAAAGGCCTGTGAACAAACAAGGCGTCAAATAAAATGTACGACCGCTCGATTTGAGACTTGATCGTGCCAAGACCCTCACCAGCCTTGAATTCCGTTTGGTCTCTCTCTGTTGAGAAGACAGGAAGTCCATTTCCACCTGATGCCCCTCCAGATACTCCCTACACAAGTTTAAACAAGCATGAAAAGCAAACAAACAATGCTAATAGTATTTTAGCATTGCTCTTCCTCTATATACAGCATCATTTGTAATGTACAGGTGTGAAAATATAACACCTTTAAAAACTGACTTTAGCAGCGTGCCGAGCTAAAAGATTAGCAGCATGAAATGAATGAATCCAGTGAAGTTGAATGAACATGAATGGACGTGTTGTGCATCATTTGTACCATCATTGTTGGTCTTGATTGTCTATCTCATGTTTTAGAACTTAAAATAATGCATATAATGTCTGTAGAAAACGCTGCCTCATCCGGATCAGCCCACTATCTACTGGCAACAGTGGGAATTACAATGGGGAAAAAATGTAAATAAACAAAAGCTAGCAATTTGCTGATTATTCATGGACTTTAAAGTGCCTCTGACAGGTCGGACGACTCATCGAACTAAGAACTAAGTTAAGATAAACATATTTAGAATTTTGCTCAACATTGTAACACATTTTTTAGGGTGTACCCCGCCTAAGGCCCAAAGGCACTGGGATAGGCTCCAGTCACCCGCGACCCCTAATGGGAACAAGCGGTAGAAAATGAATGAATGAATGAATGAATAATTTTACTTCCTGATTGATGACATCACACAAGGAAATTACCCAGCAAACACTAGGAAAAATTAATCTAATATCAAAATATATGAGAGCGATTTTATTTTGTTGAATTAATGTTTAGAGAGTCAAATAAGTTGTTTATTTGAGTAAATTCCGCATAAAATATGGATGGAACTTGTGTCCCTATTGTGATGTCACTTCCTGTTGACTTTTCTCCGCAAATTCCAAATCGATCGGTGTCAAACTATAATGTATATGTACAACAGGTATAAATACACCAAATAAAAGTCAAAATTAGAACATCGTAAACACCTGTCACACACTATTTAAACATCGCGGCAGAACTCATTTCTAGCTTTGAAAATTGAAATGGAGTGTTTTCTGAGGCGCTGGTCAACAGGGAAAATGACAAGCGTGAATGGAGCTAAATATAACGGCAGGTAAAGCTAAAGAACAAAGAGGCAATTTTGCTTAACATTAGTTACAAACAACAAACAACTCTAAGCTAAAATCAAATAAACGTCACATACTTGAGCCCCTTCCGTAGCGCCTGGAAAACCCTGTCCACCTCCTCCGGCTGCGCGGACCACATGACTCCGCCCCCTCTACTCGGAGACAGGTGCGCTCTGGGAGACGTAGGTCCGGGTCCAGCTTTAGAGCGGAGGGAGTTTCGAACGGAAGAGCTCCTGCACACAACGAAAAGGCAAGCATTTTCTTATCAATTGTCAAATAATGCACCATCTCTCTTAAATCAACACTCATTACGAATCAAAATCATCTGTTTTTACTAAAATAGCCTTTTCGAGACTCTCAAAGTTGCTACACAAAACAAAATGCGATAAACATTCGATAAACTGCTTCCTGTATACTAATGACATCACAAAGGTGGAACAGCTCATTTTTGGCTTTTGGGAGAGTGACCGCTTGATTGTATAATTAAACACAGGCGAAGGACAGAAACTACAGTTCTCTGCATTACTTGAATTTGCAAACAATATTATAAATGAAATAAACACAGTACAAAACTTTAATCCCTGCAATGCAATATCGCCTGTGTTTTTATCGAGCTGAATTTCCCCCGAAACCTTCAAACCCAGATTAAATTCAAGCGCATGTAAGTTGTCCGTGGTCATGTTTATGTTCAGACCTCTTGCGGCCAACTCAAACATCTGATTCATGCCGCTGGTCTCACGCTGTTTTTGCAGAAAGCGTCGTAAAAAGGGCCAGTGATGATGTATTGTGTTTTCTAACTTGACTAATATTGGTTTTCGTCAGAGGAGGACGGCTCACTGCGGAGGACGGCTTTCCCTTGGGGGACAGTAAACCTTAACCTGAACCTCGCTTGTGTGCGGTTTGTAAAGTCTCTCGTTTCTGAGCAATAGAGACAGGAAAATGACACGGCGGCAGAGTGGTTAGCGCTCTCGCCTCGCAGCAAGAAGAGCCCGTGGTCGATTACCGGACAGGGCCTTTCGTGTGCGGCGTTTGCGTGTTCTCCCCGTGTCCGCGTAGGTTTCCCCCGTGTGCCGGTCAGGTGGGACAACAGCAGCTCCGCCCATTTGGTCTGTGTAATTATGCTGCACAACTTTATTACATCAAAAAAAGAGATAAAGAAAGAATTGAATGATGATCACAGTTATTTTGATCATAACTTCATTTGTATGTATGAATGTATTAGGTCAGTTTGAAGTTAAAGATGCACTGTGTAGCTTTTCTGGAGGAGGGCCAGCCATAAACATACAATCTATTGTGATTGTATTGTTGTAATGTTGATTTTTAAAATATTTTATTGTTGTTAGTATACAAAAAAAAGCGTTTAAAAAAAACTACAAAGAAGGTTAAAAGAAAAGCCAAATAAAAAATAAAAAACAAACAAAAAAGACCTACAAAAAAGGTTTAAAAAAAAATAAAAAGCTTAAAAAAAAAAAAATGAAAAAGAAAAAATGCGACAATAAAGGTAAAAAAAAAAAAAAAGGTAAAAAAAGTTAAACTAATAAATGAATTAATAACAAGGCTCTTTTACACGTTTATCTGCTCTCCTCACCTGTAACATGTAAAACAGGACGTTAAGTGTCCAAATTTGACTAAAAAGCGAGGTAAGCCTCAGCTCAGATGCCAGTCAAAGCCTTTATGTGCAGGTAACAAGGCTTTGACCTAAATGTGGTCGAGTACCAGTCAAAACCCTCTTCATTATTCAAAACGTGTTCTTTTTCCGGGCTAATGCTAACAGCTTTAAGATAAATACAGAGGACTGACTCAGGAGACCTTCAAATCTAGTCCGGACCAGCTGAGTGGCTAAGTGATCGATAGCGTGAGCTTCGAACATTGCGTCTGCTGATTTATAAGTCTATGTGTTACGCCACCTGCTGGTCTCCGTGGAAATGTTCATCTCCAGTAGGAATGGTCGGGTATGGATTTTATTGAGCCAATGGCCGATATTTGTCTTTCTGTTGTGGCCGATAAGTTTATTCGACGACTTTAAAATCCATAATCAGGACCACAAATGTACGTTAACTTGTAGTATCTTTGCTTTCGTCTCTCTGGGATTTAAAAATAATTGGTTGCATGATTGTGTAGCATATTTGTAGCCCAATTGCCCTTGTATTTTTCACATCGTCCGAAACCTGGGGAAATCCTCCGATATTAGCAATAACTGATTGGCCGAGCAGTAATCTCCCCCTTCTGTCGATCCCACTCTCAGTAAGAATGTGTTTTTTTTACTATACGTCCATGGAAAAACAAGCAGGCAGCGGACCCCCCCCCCCCCCCCACCGAAAGCAGATAGTGCACCTTAAACAAACTTATTATAAATGTTTATGGTTCATGTATTAAAAGCTAGTCAAGTTCATTTTTGCACAATTGTTATTAACGATTGAAGCATTATTTAAATACGATTAATTGCACAGCCCGAACACAACCGAACAATACAATGTAATCATCTTTATATCTTTAAGAACAATCCCACATAGACTGTTGTGCACTGTCAGATTTATTATAGCAGCTCCTCTGTAATTACAGGCAGGAAAGTGGTTTGATGGTGTGACATTTTTGTTGTCTTCTTGTTAAGTTCGTATCCAAATCATGTCAATGTTAGCCTCAGATCACCATGACAGAGACAGATGGTGGTCCGGCGTGATGGGAGGTTCTGCAGAGTGTGTGAAAGAGCTGGTTTTCATGAGAAGGTCCCATTGAAAGAAGCCACAGCCTGCAGCAGACGGTTTTATGTGTGCGTGTTATCGTGCGTGTGAATGTGAGCCATGTGCGTCCAACAGGAAGTGCATTCCTCTTGTGTTTTGAACACCCCTCTCGTGGGTCCAGTACACAAGCTTGTAGTTTTGTCTTGGACTCAAATAATATGCAGTTGTGGGCTGAGCATGAGAAGACGCTGCTCGACATATTCATATTCATCGGTCAAATAAAAACATTATGCTTTGTCTCAGAACATTAGCGGTCAAGCGTCCGCAACCAGCTTGTTTTCATAAAGACATTGCTTTGCCTTGAATATTACACACACACGGCCGCAAAATTATAACTTACATTCGTTTAATTACTGCTTTTTGTTGATGAAAACATGCCTTTAAAAAGATGCATTCTTACAATGTGTGGGCTTGCCTCTCCACAGATGTAACCTAACTTGGTCTGTGTGGCATCACTCCGTTGTCTCTATGGAGATGGATAACTTGTAAGTAAGTAAATGCCAGGAGAACATTTCTATATTTGGCGTCACCATCCAGGGAAAATGTGGTTTCCTCAGGCTCAGAGGGAGAGGACCTCGTGAATAAGTGTGAACGAAGTATGACAAGTATTTTTCCTGCATCGACAGTTGACACGACGCAATTGTATCTGTTTTGCTGTTGACTTGGTTTGAAGTGAATGACGTCACAACATCATCAATGTCATAATCAATATCCCATTATGAAAAATAATAATGTTGAAATGCGGTAATGTAAAATAGTGAATTCCAAGGTCTTGTCACTCATAAATGGTCAGGGTAAACATTTCTTAAGAAAATACCATGTTGTAATGTAATTAATAGTCAAAGCTGGTTCTTGCGAGAAGGACATCTAGGAATGAAACTACTTATTAACATAATTGTCAACTAATTAAGTCATCATAATGGTTTTCTGGATTATAGTAAGACTCCAAAACGTGCCATGATGTGCGTAGAAAAGAGATTTTATGGAACAAAAAAACCCCAGTATTAAATAAACATAAAAATGACACAGAAAACACGTGAATTTAATGTTTTTAATGAAAAAGCCTATTTGTCTTAAAATCATCAGGATGTCCTAAAACGGCATCTCATCAACTCCATCCCAAATTTAGTATCTCTCTCATTTACATAAAAAAAAAAACACCAATAGACTTTAAAAACACAGATCAACTGGTGGAGTGTTGTAGCTGTCAAGAGGGAGCCAAAATATGCTAAAATGCCCCAAACAAAAGCGAGTGAATCCCATGCTGTGACTGACCTCCTGCGGCCCGTCAGAGACCCCAGTCCAGTGAAGGAGCGCGTCCTGGAGACCGGTCCTCCGTCTGCGGGAGAGTCGAACCTCAGCTTCACCGACATCCTAGAACACAGAACACGACATAGAACGCTGTTAGATTGGGATCATATGCTGACATCTTTATAATGGACTTCATGAGGCTTTTGGCCAGAATCCTACAGGCCAACTGAGCCAAGAAGTATGCACTGGTTTATGAGAGACTGTGCGCGATTGAGACCCTGGCAACTCCCAGCGTTAAAGTCTGCACCTGATTTTGAAACAAAGAACGCACAAAAAATAAGAATAGTAACTAGTTGATTTCAACACTTTTCGAACCGCATCCTAACGATTCAATAAATTATTCCGTTTTGAAAATGTTTACTGTTTACTGGTCCCTACTGACCAAAGTAATCCATTTCAAGTGTCAACTGGGGTCTTTGAGGATGTTACAGAAGAGGAATTTCCATTGTTCAATTGTAGAAAAAGATGCAGTTGTTGTCATCTGCACTCTTTTCAAAACAAAACAAAACACAAGACGTTCTGACTTTCATCCAAAAGTCATTCTCAATCTGCAGACCTAATCAGATTTTTGCTTCTCTGGGCTGTGTAAGCACTGCCCACTGGGCGGAGCCTCCTGATAATAAGTCTTGTTCACAAAAACATTTTCGTTTGCACAGCCCACAGCAGGAAGTATCTGTTAGCATTGTTTAGGTGGTCAACAGTGGTCAACAGTGGTCACCCACCTGTTGGTTCTGGAAGTAAATTTCCCAATCATTTTCTTTCCATTAGACTTTAAAAAATAAAATAAAAACTGATATTATGCGGTCAAAGGACCACAAAAGACCTCATAATCACATTTAAAATCTGTTTCTGAAACATTAAAAGCGCTGAGTAATTTAAAAGATTTTGCCGACTTTTAGTTTAAATGTGTTTTTTGAAACGAAAACACCAAACTGTTCATTGGCCGATTCGAATATGACAACAATGTCGGTGAAAAACAAATTGAAATAGTACTTCCGGAACCCGAAGTGTGGCGTGACCGAGGAGCTCCGTTGCGATGAATTGAGCTGCTCACTGCTCCGTATGACAGAACACCCACTGGTACTGGACCTGTTTGTAGGGCCTCAAAGTGTGGGTCCGGCTATGGTGGTGAGAAACTGAGTCGACTGTTGTGCACAATGCCATTCAAAATCTATTCAAAATCAAAGTTCAGATGTTCTAAGTAAATCCATAAAGCCGCGTCGTGAGTGAGCACTGTTGTAAATTTCTCATTCACGTCGAACACATTCTACAGACTGCGGCAGATGTGATGCACCAGAGACGCGACAGAGTTGATCGATAAATGAGGGGTAAATGTCACGTCTAATTAAGCCTTTGGCCAGAAAATCCTTTAAAAAAATCTTATGAAAAATGTATTTACTATTCTATTCCAATTTACCAGTACCAACATTCCCAGCATTTTTCTCTATTTTTTGCCAATACTTAGGGGTTGAATTGTGAGTATTAGCACATATTTTGGGGAAGGCAAGTAAAACATTTCGGAAAAACTTGAACTGAAAACCTGACCGTCTTGTTTCACGACCGTTAACTACGAGTCGACTATTTTAAGAGCTTAAGAACTCTGTGCCTTTCTAAGTACTTCCCTGTCCAAATTGCTGCATAGTTTATCTCTCTGGGGGCATGAGTCATTGGTGACCTCTGACTTCTCCCAAACCGGCCAATCGCTTCGCTCCAGGCGCTCGGGCCAATCGCGGGGCTCCTCCGTGGCATCAGGGCCAAACGTGAGGGATCAAACTTTGGCTACAACACAAGACGCTCACAGTTTGTACGGCGCTAATGGATCTGATATAACTGAATGTGAGCGCTGTTAGCCTAATTTAAACTCCTCTATTCTGCTTCACACTTCTGGAGTTCTCGTGTTTAAAGTGCTCGTGAATCAGGAATCTAAAAACGATCGCTTTTGATTCATAACTGTACTTGTATTGCTTGATATAGTATTTTGCCGTGTTTTAGCACTTTGGTTCAGTTGTCGCTGTCGTTAAGCGCTGTACGAATAAAGTTTGACTGATTGGTTGATTGATTTACAATAAGAGAAACCAAGACTAAGATGATGAAAATTCGGCTAGTTTAAAATCCTTGTTTAATACATCAGATCGGACCACACCATTCGTTTGCGGGCTGTTTTCATCTTAACCAAAATGACGATGCAAGTCTTGTTTACAGGGGGTCTTCGCTGTCTCCTTGGGGGATCATTTCATAGCGATGAGATCAAAGATGACATCACCAGAACATGTTATCAGTGATCAGGGGGAAGGGATCACTACAAACGCACACACTAAACTTTTGTTGACCCGCGCTCGCGTCAAACGGTGTTCAGGCATTTCCGCGGTCACAACTGCCCCGGGGCACGCTGATGAAGACGTGGCTGCCGACATGCACACTCACACATTCATGTTCAGATCGGATGAAGTGGGTTAGGGTTATGAACTTTTTTTTATTTATTTATTTTTGGACAGGAAGTGTGATTTGAGTCGAGGAAATCGCACCACCAAGTTCAGATCTCACCGTAAGTAGGCGTGTCACTGACGGAATTTGTGAACAATGAAAACGTGGAAATGAATAAATGCAAGGTCATAAAGTGGAGCGTTCCAGGTAAAGCAGTAACATCTCCCTCCATCAGAAAAGTTACATGCTGCACCTTTAATTGGCGCTTGGGATTAGCATGATACATCAATGTTACTGCTATGCAAAAATCCTGGCTTGTTTTTTATTCCCTGTTTCAGGCTGTAACAGCTGCCATGGGACTGCAGGTGAATATTACAGAAAGGTTTATTAATATGCACTGTCCCTGAAATAAATACAATAAATACATACATCAATTAAAACAAACAAAAAAATAAAAATAAAAATAAGTAAATAAATAAATAAATAAATAAATAAATAAATAAATAAATAAATAAATAAATAAAGTAAAGTAAAGTAAAGTAAAGTAAAGTAAATACATTAATTAGAAAAATTATAATAAATAGAAAATAAAATAAATAAAATAAATAAAATAAATAAAATAAATAAAATAAATAAAATAAAATAAATAAATAAAATAAATAAAATAAATAAAATAAATAAGTAAAATAAAGTAAATACATTAATTAGAAAAATAATAATAAATAGAAAATAAAATAAATAAAATAAATAAAATAAATAAAATAAATAAAATAAATAAAATAAATAAAATAAATAAAATAAGTTACATTTAAATCTAGACCGTTCAAAATAGTTACATTTTAAATCTAAGACAGTTCTTTGTTTGGTCAAGTACACTACAGTACGTAATAATTCCAACATTTGTTTGACATTTGGTAGTTGATGTCTAAGATAACTGGCAATCTAACCTTGGGATGCACCCTTACCTGTATTGCTAATCTGGTGTGTTTTGAAGAACACTAACAATAACTTTTTATTTTACCATGTGTTTTTTGTCATTAAAACTATCATATTTAATCCATCACACAAAACAGTTGTTTAATCATTTAAAAAGCCATAAGCGCAGCAGGACGGATCAGCGGTGTCACGCATCTCACTCTTTCTCATAACATTTCCATCTTAAAAACGTCCACGGTCTTCTCTCCATAACTTTTCCTCTCACCACCGCATTCATCTTCAGAATTATTTTGGGATTTTCCATCTCACCTCCTGAAGACCCCTGAAGACCCCCCTGTATTCGTCAGATTGAGCTCCTTTGCTCCGCTCAGACCCCCTGCTGTGGGGTGGTGAGCCTGGCGCGTGATCAATAAGATTCGTGCAAATTCTTTATTTTTGCTTTTAGTTTTTTTGAACTGTTTTGAAGGTATATTGAATGACAGGGCAATAACGGACAATTGCTATAATTGTGCATCTGTGATTCAATTCGTGCAGCACGAAAAGTGTGTTTTGACTCGACCTTTCAGTTTGCAAAAAATCCAAGACAGGCCCAGATTGTTGTGTATAAAAATTATAATTGTGTGTTAATTAGAGCTGCGTTGAAAATACTGCTCTTACAAGATAATTATGAACAAAGTGGCAGCACAATGACAGACGCACAATCGAATTACAGACGCACAAATCGAATTACAGACGCGCAAACCGAATTATGGATGCAGTAATGAAATGAATCGGCATAAATCAAATTACTGGACACACAAGTTAAATTACAGATGACCAATCAAATTAAAGACGCACAAATCATATTCAAACACACAAATCAATTTATGAACACACAAAATGAAACTACAGACACGCAAATTCAAATTACAAAACAATAAAATGACAGACACAACGCAAATTGAAGATGCGCAATCAAATTATGAACAAACAAATCAAATTACGAACACACAACTCACATTACAACACGCAAATCAATTACACATGCACTAACTTGAATTACGGATACCACAATATAACCTGATAATTACGAACCACAAATAAATATGACCACATAATCGAACATACTCAAATCATATTAACAACACCAATCAAATTATGAAACACACCAAATGAACACTAAGACAACGAACAACAATTATGAACACACAAAATGAAACTATACAGACACACAAATCAAATTATGAAACACACAAATTTAGATTACAGACACACAACTCAAATTGCAGATGCACAAATCAAATTCTGAACAAACAAATCAAATTACGAACACACAACTCACATTAGAGACAGCGCAAATCAATTTACAACATGCACTAACTGAATTACAGATACACAAATCAAATTACACAACGCCGCTAATTCAATTACGGATGCACAAATCAAATTATGAACACAAACATCAAATTACGGACACTCAAATCATCATTAAAACAACACAAATCAAATTATGAACACACAAATGAACTAGGATCACACAAATCAAATATGACACACAAATGAAACTACAGACAACAAATACATATGAAACACAGACAAAATTAGATTACAGCACACAACTCAAATTGCAGATGCACAAATCAAATTCTGAACAAACAAATCAAATTACGAACACACAACTCAACATTAGAGACACGCAAATCAATTTACAACATGCACTAATGAATTACAGATACACAAATCAAATTACACACGCGCTAATCAAATTACGAGACGCACAAATCAAATTATGAACACAAACATCAAATTACGGACACACAAATCATATTACAAACACCAAATCAAATTATGACACCATATTACAAACACACAAATCAAATTATGAACACACAAATGAAACTACAGACACACAAATCAAATTATGAACACACAAATGAAACTACAGACACACAAATCAAATTATGAACACACAAATGAAACTACATACACAGAAATAAAATTCTGAACACACAAATGAAACTACAGACACACAAATTAAATTATGAATACACAATTGAAACTACATACACACAAATCAAATTATGAACACACAAATGAAACTACAGACACACAAATTAAATTATGAACACACAAATGAAACTACAGACACGCAAATCAAATTGCAGATGCACAAATCTAATTACAAACACACTACTCGCATTACAGACACACAAATCAAATTACACACACAAAACATAATACAGACACATTTGCCTGCATCAATTGATTCACGGACCTGGACAAATTGAGTTACTCTCAAAAAGCAGTAATTGTCCCACTAGCGTTGTCATGATACAAACATTTCTTTTCTGATACAAAGGTCAATTTTAATTAAAAATTGACCCTTTTTTTGGGTCAATGTTTCAGACAAGTGACTGACTGAATTGAATTTCCACACAAAATAAACAGTGCCTTCTTTATTAAACACTGCTGTCTTATTCTAGTTCCGATAACGCACAAGATTATTTTCAAACCGATTTTTTTACACTTTTTTTTTTTTTACTTCACATGAGTAGTTCCGATACTAGCGTTAGTATCGATTGGTATCTGATTTTTGATACTTCTGAAGAGAATAAGAATCTTGAAATACAAAGCACCTCTTGTTTCTTGAGGTAAAGCATAAGGGTGCATCAGCGAGGGGCCACTTGCAAACCCCCCAAATGAAGCAGATACTTCGTGGGATGATAACTCCAGGCTTATTTACATTCTCTCTCTCAGACGCAACAAAAATATATTCTTTTGAGGACATACCAACATCTGACCAAGCACAACTTTGGCAAAAACGTCTATATTCAAGCCAACCCAAGTATATTTCCCTCATGATTAACACGTGTACAAACAACACAGTATCTCCGTAAGTCCATCAATAAACGAAACTACGAGAGCCTCAAATAAGTAGGATTTTACTAGAAAATCAAGTCTGGACGGAAAATCTGATTAAAATGACAGCATCAAATTCCTAAAAATCCACAAACAAAAAAAATAAATACAATAAAAGAATTAATGATTATTAATCATATTACGCTACGACATGTCAAACTCAGTGTCGATACTAAAGAAAAGACTTAATACTTGATACTAACTTCAACATATAATGATTATTTAAACCTTTTTTTAGACAATGGAATGCAATTTTCCACGACTAAATAACGGTAGTTTCTTAAATATAACAACTTGGTCTTAAACTAGTTCTGAAAGATCATCAGAAACGGTCCAAACACAAGCAAAATACGTTTCTTGGACTTTGAGTTTGTATGTGTTTTGAAATGTATAAATTTAGTTCCGATTGGTTTTCGAGACATTTCCTTCATAACATGATTTGACTAGTTGTGTTGGAAAGATTGTAAATAAAATGTCTTAGCCACATGCAGAAGTCCCTTTGTGATTTGTGTACCTGCAGAGCCAGTGATGATGTGAGCAGACCAGAGGAAGGATGCACTCACAGATGTTTATGTAGTTGAATGGAAGATTTACCTCTCCACGAAGCTTCACTGATACGTGAGAGGGCTTCTGCCGACGTTTGTGTCCTCACCTCATCAGTCATTTTCCCTACGCAAAATGAAACCTCCGCGATGGATGGATGGATGGAAGAATGGATGGATGATGGATGGATGATGGATGGATGGATGGATGGATGATGGATGGATGGATGATGGATGGATGGATGGATGATGGATGGATGGATGATGGATGATGGATGGATGGATGATGGATGGATGATGGATGGATGTAGGATGATGGATGATGTGATGATGGATGGTGATGGATGGAGTGGATGGATGATGGATGAATGGATGGATGAGGATGATGATGGATGATGGATGATGGATGGATGGATGGATGGATGGATGAGGATGGATGATGGAATGATGGATGATGGATGAGATGGATGATGGATGATGATGGATGGATGGATGATGATGGATGGATGGATGGATGATGATGGATGGGATGGATGGAGATGGAGATGGATGATGGATGGATGGATGGATGGATGATGGATGATGGATGATGGATGATGATGGATGGATGATGGATGATGGATGGATGGATATATGGGAATGAATGGAATGGATGGATGGATGATGGATGATGGATGATGGATGATGGATGGATGGATGATGGATGATGGATGATGGATGGATGGATGATGGATGATGGATGATGGATGGATGATGGATGGATGATGGATGGATGATGGATGGATGATGGATGATGGATGGACTTGTGCATTATTCAGTGTTTTGTCCTTCACATGCATGTTACTTTTACAGTTACTTTGATTTGAGCAGTTTTGTTACTCTTGGGTTTTGGTCACTACTTTGTCAACTTGAGTAACAGTACTTTTACTTGAGTATGGCCTACTTTATGGCAATTGCGCATACCTCTGTGGAAGTGTTTTTTATGAATTGACCTTTTTTTTTAATGCAGGAAAAAAAGATAAAATACAATAACCATGTCTGATTGTCACTCTGGGAAACAATAAATAAGAGCGGACCACCACAGACTCTACACTCCCCACGCTACAGTCCACAGTCCACAGCTTTCAGCCAGGAAAAGTCTGTAGGGTTTTTAAAAGTGCGCTTCAGAGCTGCTTGTCCTCAGACAGAGGGCACATGAGTCCAGAGCCAAGTGTGCAAGAGTGACCTCTGTCCAGAGGTGTTCCAAAAGGAGCTGCTCCTGTGAGCGCCATCTAGTGTTCAGACATGGGTATACTGATGGGACATCTGAAAGAAAAACCTGAAAACGGTCTCAAATGTCAGTGCCTTACATCTGGACAGTGTTGGACCTGGCCAGGAAGTCTTTGTTGTATTTTAGCTGCTCTGTAGTAAAGTCTGGCTCCAACACATCATTGGTGGGTGAGTGAGTGAGTGAGTGACCACACAGGCGGACAGTAGGAGATGGTGGAGAGGACTGCTGTGTGCAGCTGGGTGTTTGACACAGACAGAGAGAACTAATTTTGTGACAAACAAAGCATTATTTATTTTGAGTGCGTGTGCTCGCTGTAGATTAACGCGCCAAATTTGTCAAATAAAGTTTCTGACCGGAAAAAGTTGTAAGGTTGTAGCTGGTTCCTGGGTGAGTGAAAGCCCGGTTGTAACCATCCAGTCTGAGGACAGATTTGTATAGATTTACATGAGGTCAGGAACCACAGTATCATCTGCATACTGTATATCTTTAGTGAGGATTCAGAAAATTGACACAAGAGAAAGGGACTGTTCAAATAAAGAAGAAAAAGTAAATGTCTGAGTATACTGCCTTACAGGACCACTAAATTACAGTTTGGGGGCTCACATTTGACTTGACTAACTTTGACTACTTGCAACCTGTTACTCAAATATGATCTCAACATTTGTGTCACAGGTAAAAATGCAGTTTGACCAACAATACTCTGTTCACTGTATCAAAAGCTTCAGTGAAATGAATTTTTTGGACAGAATTTCTATTGGAAATCTGTTATTTGTTAGAATTTACACCAGCAATTTCAGCTCTCAAGAAATACTGAAGGCCAACCAAAATATGCAGGACTCAAACGTGCATTGAAGGACACAAAATCACAATTTCTTAAGATATCGCTTTACAAAACGTCTTTCTACATTTTCCTCGTCATTGCTATGCTTACAAATCACGCAACCCGATACGTGAAAATGAGCAGAATTCATAAAAATGGCACAGCGTGCAACCTCCTGGAGCTCGGCACTGCATTTCTTCAGAACTGTGGGGGTCTGACATTTTAAATACATGGATTATGTTTTGGGTTTTCCCTGCCAAATGTCATGGGGACTTCTCCCTGAATAATCCTGCTAATCTTTGCACATTTTGCAATCCACTCCCCATCAAAGCGCTTGGAAAAAGGAGGACACTGATTTATTCTATTGGAAATGAAACGATCTCAGATATGAATATGTAGCTATGGGAACACCTGCACAAGGAGAGTTTACAATGTTTATTTTTTGCACGTGATTGACTCGGGCTGGAATAAAGTGGGTCATTGAGAGCAGTTTGTGTGGGGGAAGTTGCCTCTGAGTGGAATGGGAATAGTGGTTAGGCCAAGTGAAATAAATGACATATGTGGGGGGGTGCAGGGAGACTTGAACGAACATTTGAACTGAAACTAAGGGTCTTTTGTTTGCTGGAGGTGTAGTGTCAAACGCAGGCACGGCGGTGACTTCAGTTATTGGAAACGTATTGGACCATGCGCTATAATACAGGGAAAGTGTCGCGTTTTGACATAATGAATTCGATTTACGTTAAGACTTGCTTTACTGTCGTCACGGAGACATTTGTTCTCTGGATTTGACCCGTTCCAATTCTTGCTCTAACCTTGGTGGCAGTACCCAGCTGGAGGAGTACCCTTGCCCATGATTGGTTTAAGTTATGGTAAACTTTATTTGATCTCCGTAAGAAAACACGTCATCTGCATTTCAGTTCCCATGGCCCATTTCCAGATCTTGAGGACTACTTTAGCTTTGTGCATTGGACGGGAAAGATATCTGTATTTTTTTTCTCAACCTGTTTGAACAAAAATAGGATTTCTCAGCTTGTTTTTCGACCAATCAGCTTCAATAACACATGTGAGCGAGAAACACCCAAATCTTTCTGGATTGATTCTTGCTCATAGTATTTTTATCATTATCTTTTACACAGAAAATGTTATTGTTAATCCTAAATCCACACGTAAACACAGTGAAACTTGTTTGCCAGAGTATAGCCAACACGTCTGAGCCTTTTGGGCAGTGCTGTTGTGAAAGTGGAGAGGATTAGTCTGTTATCTCCTATCTGCAGCGCCCCAGTATCTCGCACTGCGGTTCAGAGCATGTGGAAGCCGACGATAAACACATATAAACATTTGAATATAGACCCGAAGATTTGGGTGTTTCTGCACTTAATGTGGCCACAACTGAAAAGGCGATGTCAGAGTTAATCAGTTCTATCTCGACAGCTACAGCACGTAATATTGTAAGAATGTAGAGAGCTTTTGCGATTTGAATATAAACTTCAACATCATGTAAATAGTCATGCAAAACAACAACAACACGAATTCAAACACTCGATTTGAAACAGTGCTACAACTGTTCATCCGTTTTCTTCAATTTAACCATATTTGGATTTATATTGCGATTGACAAGGCCAAAATTGTCTTTAGTAGCGTCTTGCCAAAGGACACAGCAACCATACGCCGTGGTGACAGCAGGGATTGAAGTGCTGGTTACAAGACGAAAGCTCTATTAGTGCAATTTCACATTTACAATCTTTACAACAGCACACATGTCACCAACGACCCACCATTAATGTTCACTTTGTTTGCTTCTTCATCATTTTAAATTGTTCCGGTCAAAAGTCCGCCCACTTGCTTGTCTCCATGGGGAAAACGGTGATGAAAATTGGATTTCTGTCATAAATATTGGTCAAATCTGTCAGACACGCACATAGTTATGGACTAATAATCACCATAATAATGTTATTTAACATGACATCACATTAAACATCAAACAGACTGGATTAGTCAACTTATTGCCAGTGATGGTTTAAGCTAAGGTAAGCGGCTAACGCTAGCAGCATTGCAGTGAAACAGTTTTTTAAAAGACGACCTAATGTGCTTTTATATCATTCTAATCTACGGAGCTCTTGTATCGTTATGTTGTATTTTGGACATTTTAAATCACAATATTGAGCTGAAACAACAAGTTTACAAGATAAGTCAGTTTACTTCTGTGTTTTTTCGCTTTACATTACGTTGCCTTTTGAGCGATGCAGTTCCTGATAGCAAACACAGAGGATTTTTTTTTTTTAATTTCTTGCCAAAGTTGTCTAAATGTGTGTAAACATTCAAGAGAAGAAAATGGCTAAAGGAGGTATGTAAATATGAGTGGGAGCGGCGAGGACCTGGACTGACGGAGCAATGGCGTCTTGTCCGCAGGAGAATAAAGATGACTCAAATATGCAGGAATCACTCTAAATGCTAAATACTTTGAGTGGTTAAATGACAAGTGGGGACAAATTTAATATGGTTAAAAGCTCCTAAAGCCCACGAAAAATGGTGTGAGTACTACGTTTGTACATTCGGATGCAGCCCTTGTCTGTCCTGTATTTCTATTTGACTGCTTCTGTCTTCAACGCAAAAAAAGAACATTGAATGAAAACAGGCATTCTTAATTTTGAGTGGAGTTGTGCGCCAATTTGAGTGGAGTTGTGCGCCAATTTGAGTGGAGTTGTGCGACACCAATGACCCGCCATCTCTGCGCATCTCATGTGTAGCTTGGCCTATGTGGCGCCAATTCGATTCGATTCCCCAATTCAAGTCAAATTTGCATCAAAGGTCAATCTCTTACTACGGTGACACATACGGGGACAAACTACATTTAATATGCCATCAATTTCGTTTCACTTTTAAAGCTGAGCAAATAAACGAGTGCATAGAGTTCAACAGACTTCAGGGTAGTACGGAATGTGGTGATTACGGTAGCTACAATATTTTACTTATCTAATCTAATCTACTTTATTAGGACACTTTATTTAACTCAAATTACATGCGAAATAAGGTGACAACTGACATTTTTAACAGTTTCTGGCTGTTTAAATAATGAAAATACCGTCAAGCTAACAACTAGCATGATTGATGCTAATTTGCTAAAGAACTTTGTCTATGCGTTTTAGAATCTGCCATTAAGAGCACAGTAAACTTTTAAATTAAAGTTGAACAATCCCTCCTCTCATGGGACCGCATTAGTTGGCCATTTTATGAGCGTGTGCATGAGCAAGTTTTAGGACCATATGGAACTCAAAGCCACAATAATGCCCCTTTCTAAAGATCGCTCTTAAATCAGCAGTTTTATTACCAGCGCAGACCCAAGACTGAAGCAAACGTACTGTGGCGAGCACTTATATCACAATATCACTAAAACCCTATAGACGCAGATTAATGTACCCAATGACCCCCTTGAATTCTTAGTTTAAATAAGTAGCATAGCAGATGTTATGACGTTGCTAAGCTAACTTGATATGTTAGCTTATTTTATGGTCCACAAACAGAGCGGTCTAGACGTTGTGGATGGAATAATAATAGAAAACCCTTTAAAATCTTGTGCGTTTTCGGGATTGAACTAATATTTTCACACTCGAGCTGTTTTACAAGTTGCGGATTTAAAACAGGGACGTGACGCAAACAGAACACATGGCACCTAGCCTTGGTATTATCGCCAACGTTTAATAACTTCAGATAATGTTGGCGACGGAAAAGTCATTCGCCCATGATTTCTGGGAAGTCACACCATTGAAATGAGGCTGAAAAACAATAAATGCTAGTTGTCAATCTCAACAATGTGTGATCATATAAATGTGTGTGACTATTTGGTGAGTTCCATGGACACAAACAGTATTCACCTATTCCGTAAGCCCCCCCTGGACGCCGCCATACGACCTAATCCTTCTTCCGGTTGTATTAGTTAACATAGGGCTGCCGACCTTCAGAGAAAATAAGTTCTACACGGACTAAAAAGCCGTTTTCAGGCCCAGGGATTCAGTGTATGTTGACTTGTTGGTCACTTGAACATCGGACACAAATCAATCTACTTTATAGCATGTTTTAGCAGCGAGACTTTTACCTCGTTCTTATGGTCGAGTGCTGAAAAAGAGGCAAAAGTGGGTCAATAATAAGGTCAATAGATATAGGGACTTGAACCTCCTGAGAAATAAATGACTAATAATATTTAAAAATGAAAGCCAAATCAGGAAGTATATGTAGGCAACTCTCTTTTAGAGAATTTAAATTTCAAGCGGTTTTATAATTTATTGTAATAGCACCCATAGGCCTGTATCAATCTAAGCACTGGAAGCTCATAATCACCTAAAAACTAAAAGTATTTCATGTATCACTACCTTGAATGTATTGACACGCCCTATACAGAACGTCTTCGACACCTACAAGCCATGTTTCAATTACAGTTATCATTGATTAACATTTTATGCAGTAATTAAAGTAATAAAATGTTGCTACTACTGTAAAGATTGGGACTATTCTGATATTTGAGCTGTTTATGTATCGTGGTCCCTTTGGGATTTATGAATAGCGACCATCGTGACTTATATATGTCAAGACTAAACCCACATTAGGAGCCTACCTGGTCCCTACCACCCACAACACTTTCAGAAGTAGTCCACGTGAGGGTTTATGTAACACTACAGATATAATCCTTGAGTCATAATCTTTCTTTTAAAGCTAATTTACTGCATTCAGACCGGTTTGGACACGTTGATGAGACAAGATCACGAGACTGACCCAACCAACTGAATCAAAAACCAGTCTGGGTGGACCTCAGTCTTTTTTGTGACTCCCACATATAACGTATTGTTTCAGTGAAGGAAAGAACAACGATACATCCTAAAACCAACGTTTGTTAAGTAAATCACGCCTACACTTATGTTGGATTGAGTTTCTGATGAATGGAAACGGAGCAGGTTTGGGAGAAACAAGACCAGTTAAAACAATGGACAGAATTTGGCCAAAAATGTGGTTGGATTTTCAAAGAGGCAAGGCAATTTGTAATTTATAATCCAGTGGTGGAAAGTAATGTACAAAATTAAAAGTACTACTTAAGTAACATGTTTGGGAACTGTACTTTACTTTTTTACATTGTAAATCTGCATTTTTAACTGAACTGAGGAGTAAAAAGTACTTTTTAATACTTTAAATACTATTATTTTATAGTTTGTTTGTTTTTTTAGCACATTCATGGTGACAAAAATATGCACAGAAATTCACAAGAAAAAATAAGACATTGATTTGAATCGACTTTTGTTGACCAGAGATCAGCCCAAAATTTTTTTTTAAGCAATTCACTACATTTGACGCTTTAAAAGTTACTTCAAAACATTTACTTAAGTAGATTTTTTGTAAATGATAGGTGGGATCCTTTTGTCCTAAGAGCTGACCCCACCTGACCAGTCCTCCTGTCAAACTGCACTGAGACCTTTGTTTGAGTTATGCTATTATTATTGCATTTCGATATGCTTAAAATGCCCCACGGGAAAAATAAAATTATGTTTAAAAATATAATAATATAAAATAGAGATATTTGCATGCTTCAATAAGTCTAAAAGACATGGTTTAAAAAACCCAAACCCATGGAATACTTTAAGCTAATGAAGCTTTTTCGTGATGTCTAGACCAATTAATGACTGGGTGTGGAGCGGGTTAGAAGCCACACACTTACGAATCTACTGGAATTAGGCATAATGGATCAAATAAAGGTTTTAAGCAATATAAACACCTGGAATTCAGTCCATTTAATATTTATTATAATAAATGTATTTAATATTAGTCAGTGGTGTGCGGTCAGGGCAATCAAGGCAAGCAGTGATTGACCAATAAACTCTAAAATTACTGTGTGTCACATCGAAATTTACATTGTTCGGAAATATATCCAATAAGCCTGTTTTCCCCTCACTTCTGCTGCTGAAGCTTGGCTGGAAGGCACGGCGTCTTTAAGCGGCCTCTACAGGCCGCTGACCGATATTGCGTGGGAAGTTTGGTTCTTCTTCTCCTGTAGCCGCGCAGTCTGTGACCGTGTTCAGGCCCGTTCATGCTCCGCTCTCTAACATGAGCTTTTTGCTAGTTTGTGTAATGACTTGATCGATGGAGTGAGACTATTCAATCCATCCAGCAGGACAGGCGGACGCCCTTCACGGGGGACACCGGGATCTGAGGTTGACTTTTACATGTTTTTTTTCCCCCTTGTGTGTCAATGTTATCTACAAATATTGCTGAACACCCCAAGTCTGCATGCCATCCATAAAAATCACTGCATGCTACTGCATACTATAACATTCCAGGCGTTTCCATAAGACAAGCAAGTAGCAGACCCCAACCACAAAAGTAACACCTTCTTTTTAGTATTGAAAGTAATATGAAGTTTAGACATACAAAAAGTATGGACTTACTTTTGCTGATGCACAGCTGACTGAAGTAAAAACAACTAGCACTTTAACGACAATGCATTTTGAGCAGTGACGAAATCCAAATTAATCTGAAAGTGTAGAAACACAGAGGAGCTTCATGGATTATCACAACATGACGCACACCAGTGAAGAAGAGTTTTACCAACAACAGCTTTTCCAACTACAAAACATTCCCAGAATTGGAGCGATTATTCAAAAAGGTGAGTTAAATATGGTAATCGCTGCATTCGTATCCGGGATTACCGCAACAGTCTATTAACTTGTGTGAGTAAGAAGGAACTGAAAGTGTAGATGGTCTCAAGACAACCACGAAAACATCTGAAAACCTTTGTTATTGAGCAAGAGTTCCCGCCTCCATAAACTCATGGCCGCTATGACTATAATGTGTTGTTGTTTTTAATGCAAACCAATGCTGCTTTTATATTCATTTGCCATTTTGAAACATGTTGCGACCTATGCCTGTGAAACGTGCAATACAAATACACTTTTTTTGCATCGCACTTCACTTTCGGGAGACTAAAGTCAAGGAAGACCGTTTCCTCGCGGACTACTATAAATGATTGTCTTAACAAAATGAGATAGAAAGAATTTAATGTGATCCTTGAGTTAATTGTAATGACTCCCAGACCTCCAATCCCGGGGGTCCGGACCAATCGCTTTCCATTGTAAACCACTCTCATCAGTAACGCGGTCATTCCACGTACGTTCAGAACAGCGCGTTTGACCTGGTTTGTCATGCAAGTGTTTTCACTGGCTGCTCCTCAGTTTTTGGGTTTAATGCGCAGAGGGGATCATGGGAAAACATCTGGATCTCAAACATAAACCGACTTCCATCCAAAAAGAAAAAGACAGGACAGAGCAGAGAAACATGTAATACTAGATTTAATGGAGATGATGAAGGCTTGATGTCGATGTTGCAACACAAGCGTATCTGTTTCAGGAATTTGAAGATTGTTGGATGAAGCTAATTGCAAATCATTTCTCAGAGTTGTCGTTGCGGTTAAGTTTCCTTCGAGTAGTGCAGTTTTAGGTGAATGATTATTTATTTGTGCCTCTTGAAAGATTAAGGCAACTGGAGGAAAAATGAAGCAATGAAGAACAATTAACCAAGATCACATCTGAATGCGAATGGTTTTAAATCTTTATAACAAAGAAATGGCAGCAATTTAGCATTTCCTGGGTAGAAATGTCAGTTAGTTTGCGTTTCTATTATAGAGAATTGGGAAAAAAAAAAGCGTATTTTCTTGCCTTGAAATTGTCTTTGGGCTTAAATGTGGGGATGAAATGAAAAACTTTTGTGTGGTCGACATTTCTGTGAGTATTTGTCCAGTAAAACCAAAAGTAAATACCTTCATCACAAATGCTAAATTGTCATAATCTCATTTTAAAACAATTAAATAATGTAAAATACAATTGTAAATGTGTTAAAACCAGGCTATTCTGAAAATCCTTCACATGTATCTGCTGTGCTCACGCTGTATGATATTCTGTGGTTAATCCAAGTTCTCTCCATTGAAATCACATCATGTTTCACTTGCCATAGTGTGGAACATTTCAAAACAATAGCAACTTCACGGAGACGAGCCGCGGATGAACCTCCAAGTTACACGTTGCAGCTTTACTGAGGGAGCCGCTGTCTTTTAACAGACCTCCACACAATACGCACTAAGCATTTGTCTAAAATGTTCCTGACTGCGGACCAGAGACGTAGCGACCCAACAGGCAGGACAGGCTGTTGCTTTGGGGCCCCTTGATCACCGGGGGGGCATCAGCGAGCCCAATTTTCTTTGACATACTGTCCTCAGCCATCTGCAACGACTAACTGTGGCATTATTGTTGCAAAGCAGGAGAATCATACTCGTGTTAATTTGGCGGTTTATCACTTTTCTTTTAAAGTCCAAAGATAAAGAGAAGAAGGGGTGGAGTCTGTCGGTAAAGCCCGCCCCTCGAGAAGTTTCGTTTGGGGGTCCCCAGATACCATTTCAACGCCACTCCTGTTGACATCTAAATGAAGAGAATCAGATAACGGACTGGGAAACTACAAGCTACTAATCGTTATAATTATTGCCACGGACTCATTAGCATAACCCACCTGTAAAAGCCGTTTTGTGTCATTTTCTCCCCGTTTAGCTAACAAGCTAGTTCTTCACTATCGATGCAACAGCTGAAAAAACACAACAAAAAGGAACTCTTGATCGTGTTTTCATATAATGAAACAAATCTGTTGTTAAAATGTTAAACCAGTGGAGTTATAAGATGCTATACTCTAAATGTAGTGATCATTCAACAGTAAAGTGTGATAAATGTATTTACCAGTACTGACCCATCCGGGTTTTTTTTCACATTGATTTTGCTGATGTATCTCAATGGACATTTTGCACTTCTAGCCACACCCCTTCACGTTTTTGGCGTTCAGTCTGGAGTGTGATAGGAATTGGAGCGTCACAGGCAAAAGATGACGCATAAACATATTGTCCGTGTATTGCCACTCAGTTGGAGGGCATGTCTCGAAAATTGTGTGTAAAATGTATCGCGTTACCGAGCAATACGGATTTCCAAGTGGCACGTTTTAAAACCACATCCTAAAACCAATACGCAGCCCCCAAGTCAAACAGCGCCTCATCCTAGACACAGAGAAACAGCGAATATGGCCACAAAGAAAAAGCACATGTCTGTCTCGCTTGCCCTGGTCTCCAAGGCAACCATCAGCTCCACACTCTACATCAGGCCTTTTTCAACGTAAGGCCCAGGGGGCCAAGTCAGACCCTCCCCAAGCGATCTGATCCTGCCCATGGCCCTTCTTTTTTACTGGTTTAATTTCTAGTTTTAGACCTGCTTTGGCCCTGGTTTAATTCTTGTTCAATTGTCGGATAGTCCTGGTTCAGACCTGGTTGGTGGCTAGTCCTAGTTTAGTTCTGGTGGTTTGGGATCGAAGGAATATTATTGGCAAAACATTTCATTTTTCCTTTGTGACTAATAGTTCAATAGTAAAGCAAACGCAGGCCTTTTCTCAACGCCCAAATAACAAGGTCTGCTCGTTATCTATTGGGTGAAAGTTTTATTGGCCCCACCACGTCCACACTTTATATATTTTTTGTACTTTTTTTTAAGTTTACCATAAGCTCTAGCCTGTGGCACAGCTATTAGGCTATTCATAACAGATATTGACATCTAAAAACGAATGAAAATCCTCCACAATACCTTCAAACGTATTCTCTATTAACATTTGTTTTTAAATGTCTTTAGTTGTGGAAATGTTTTTTATGATTTGTGTGCTGTCATATCTGTCACTTTGCCCCAGGTCACCCTTGAAAAAGTGGTAATTAAATAAAAAAATAAATGAATAAAAAAATAAAAAAAAAAAAAAAAAATAAATAAATAAATAAAAATCTCGCTTTTATTCAAATACAGGTGTTTATCTTCTCTTAAAAATCCCTTGAATCACAAGCACTCTTACTGTGAGCCACCTCGCCTCTCCGCAGATCTGACTGTAACGTGGCTTCACCAGAAAGAGGACATAGTGCACATTTAACGCATGAGTGAAGAGAACAACTTAAGGACAAAATTAGTCTCCACGGGGGGAAGCGGTTGAAGTGACACTAAAAACAAGAGCTTCTGGCACTGAAGATAAGGCGGAGGTGAATAGAGTTCAAAAACACAGAAGAGCACGCTACATTACTACCTGAAGCCTATTCCAACAAGTGAGTGAAACCATGCTGTAATTAAATATTACATTATACATCATAACAACAATCGTTTAGCCACGAATTGTCTCAGTGGAGCTTGAGACTGAAGACTGAAATTTTACATTTTGGAGTTTGTTATTGGATGAAAATGTAAATAACAATACATACGGAAACATAATCAGATTAAAGGTTGGCGACCCTTACCTGCGTGTTCTTATTGCGTTTAGATTGTCTGCGTCTAAAGTTGGCAAAATCTGGACATCTGAACTCGCTTTCCACCTTCTAATATCATTAAAACAGCGTCTCTGGAGATGTTTGCGAGGAATGCACATGTTATTGGACATATTATAGAACTATATCGTGACAAATATACTCTGTTGTGCATGACAGAGGCTAATTCACTCATATCAAAGTAAGAAATATCCAAATTATCACTGATTTAACTTTAGTCTGAGATTTTATGAAACAGTCAGTTATTCAAACGGTGTTTTTGAAAAGCATTTGAGATGTTTTTCTTCAAACTACTCTCTCGCTTAATTAGAAGATGGTTGAGTCATGCCCCAAATGAAAAATATATATATATATATTTGTACCTTCATTAATGTGAGGCTTGACTAATTGCGACAGAAATCCACTCCTCTCATCAATCTGGAGCTTTGTAAATCCGGTAAAAGGCTCCGGTTTTCTTCTGCTCTCAATCCGTGCAACGATAATCCACAATCTCCAAATCTCCGAAACAATGTGCTCATTACAGCCGCCGCGGTTAGTTTCGACGTGAACCCGCACCAGTGTGGCGTTTCATGGCGCGTGCCGGGCTAGTGCGACGACGTGTGGACGAGCTCTAAAACTGGGCTATTTTAGTGAACTCCAATTCAACCCCATGTGCCCTAAACATCTAATCAACACTTGAGGGAAAGAGCCAACGTTGACCGCACGGACAATACAACTGTTGTGTTAGGACCGTGAGTGTCAAACTCCAAAGCATCACCGTCAACAGTTGTTTCTGACGCCTTGGCAACAAGCAAACTCACGAAGCCTCTTTCATTCACACACCGCTGTACAATGGGACTGTGACACTGCGCATTCGACTAGTTTTCCTTTTTACATCCATAGCAACGATAAGCAATAAGAAGCTGTAACTGTGAAATTACAATGACATTTCTTTGTTTGTTTGTGAAGAAAATGATGTGTATTATTTATTAGTATTGTTGATTCAGCATTTAAGAAGCAAACAACATCACAAGCAAAATAAATAGAAATGCACATCAACTCTATAAATTATATATATATTTATATCAACTTAGATTAACCCAATTTATATATTTTTTATAACAAATTAAAGGACCATATTTACTTTTATTTATTGATTTCTGTACATATGCTATATTTAATCAACAAAATCAGCAAATTAACAACTGTAATTACTTGTTAATCAACACACAAAAATAAGCATAAGCCAAACATAAGCAAAATATCCAAAGGTTTCAGACGTTTGATGAGAATCTAGCACTGTTGCCAAAGAAACGGATCATTT
Organism: Chaenogobius annularis; assembly: GCA_015082035.1. Classification (NCBI taxonomy): domain Eukaryota; kingdom Metazoa; phylum Chordata; class Actinopteri; order Gobiiformes; family Gobiidae; genus Chaenogobius; species Chaenogobius annularis. The sequence continues at coordinate 402,056 of BJKM01000174.1, read as the reverse complement.
AAAACTAAATCATGTGTGTTTATGAACGGGCAAAAGTCAAACTCAAACTAAGCACATGATTATAAATGGAACAGTAAGCAGACTTACCTGACTGGGATAAGAGATGGTAATCCAGTTGTCAGTCCACTTTGTCCAGTGCTACAAACTAAAACCTCTCCCACTGCTTCATGCTACTTGTCCCGGGACCCCTGCCTGTGTGCTGTGTGAGGCTCCTGCCCCTTTCTGATAACAAATCCAGCCTCTCCTCCGTCCGCTCCTTCAGCTGTTCAGTAACTCCGCCTCCTTCAGCTGTGCCCGCCCGCGTGTTCAAGCGCGCTCCTCCCTGCTCGCCCCATGTGCTTTGAGTGTATCCCAGCAGCAAATCCGCCACAGTTGAAAGGGATAATCCAAACAAAATAATGGAAAGCATATATTTGCAGGAGAAAATTAATCTGGTTCCGGTATATTCAAGTCCAAAAACATGATTGTTGCTAGTTGAAAGGACTTTAAACCATGAGATGAATAAGATTTAAGAATAAGTTTGTGGCGCCAATGTCAAACAAATGAAAGAAATCTCCCAAAAAAATCTCAGAATAAGGTGACGAGCCTGAACTTCAAGTCGACAATGGCTCGCTATCCTGTACGGTATGTTCAAAGTCCAAGTCCAGTCTGTAGTACCCAAGTCCTCGGTCCTAATGCTCAAGTTCAGTCACAAAAGTTACCTCACAAGTCCGGTTCCAGGTACGACCACAAATGATCATCTGCATCTCAGTGGGACTTAAGAAACATCAGCCTGCCCAGGAACAACAGGTGGTAACTAACTAGCGAACTAACTAACTAACTAACTAGCTAATTATCTCTGTTTGTATGTGAAATAACTGGTAATAACCGATACCATCAGAAACTGTTGCATGCATCAGCTTCATATCGCTCCTGATGAAGCCAAAACCACTGAAGTTGGGTCGGACCGCCTCACACACGCCGATCTGCTTTGATGATTAAAAAAGAGCCTAGCAACGGTTTCCAGGGGCGTGCTAATAACCCTGTTACAGCCTGGCAAATGTAGGTTGAGGACTGGCCCACTTATAATAAAAAATGTTTTATGATGTTATTAGTGTATCGGTATTTTTCTGCAGCTTTTCTTCTGCCTAACCCTCCAGAGGCTTGTTCCATTCATGAGGATCACAGTCGAACAACATTTTTCAATAAGAGGGATCCTGAAACCCCCCTTCCCCCCAGAAACCTTACACATGCCTATGACAGAATGAGCTGCTGTGTAAGAACCTTTGTCCTGTAACTTTAGCTCTTCTGCTTTCGCTCTTGCAGATGAATAAAACCACTGCTAAACTGCCAACCACAAAATACAGAACTTTTATCCACAATATTTAGCTTTCATTTCATTTTCAGGCTTAGGTGGGGCTGTTGTTCTTCTTGTTCTCTCTCTCTCAGCAGCACAGGAACTTTGCACAGTCTTAAAGTTCTTTGTAGAGTTTCTGCTAATGTTTGGATTCATTATTTCCCCTTTTTAAACATGTATCCATCATCCCCTCATCTCAGGGGAGAGAGTGGGTATCAACGGGGTCATCCCAGGCTCCGGGCCCCAGCAGAGCACACATGCAGCAGGGCCGTCAAAGTGTCCAAAATGTATGAAAGAATCCTGTGTTCACACTTGAATCTGGTCCTGGTCTGAGCCCGGTTTAGATCTAGACTTGGTTTGATACAGGTTGAGTTCTGATTTTGTCATGTTTAAGTTCATGTTTAATTCCAGGTTTTAAAAAAAAGGTTTTTAAGCACTGTTTTGGATGGTCCTACGTGTTGCAGCGCGAGGGGCAGTACGTTTAAATCGACATATTCATTTTACCCACAAGCTCCACGTGATGGGTTAGATTAAACCCCAAACTGTTTCTAACAATGAGAGTTGTGCCAGAGACATCGACACAGGTAAAAAGACGTGTGGCTGAGTGCACCATGAGACTTAGGTATAACACATGTTCAACTTGTGTACAATAGTTCAGTAGAAATAACAAACTATAAAATATTTCATGAATACAATTCCATAAGTGAGTGGATCGCTCATATGTCTGCCATGGGGCAAGCTGCAGTGTTAGTTTGAATCCATCTTGCAACAGTTTGCTACATGTCATTCCCCAGTCTCATCCCCACTTCACACTGTCTGGTGCTTTACCAGCTTTATTCAGTAAAGGGTCTTTTCAGTCTCTCATTTACATATTGAAAGCTGTGAATCCACTGACATGATTCAATAAAAAAACCAGCATGAGCTGAGACTGGCACAGTCCAGTCCGGGCACACGGCCTCCTCCTGGTGAGACCCCAGGACCCGACGACGCCACGCCCAAACTACAGGCTTCAACAGTGACGAGGGGAGAGGGGAAGGAGCAGGTGAGAATGGGGTCTCTAAACAAAAAAGGAGACTTGTAAGGACCCACTATGAATGTCCAGCACCATATATATACACATATACATGCATACACGAACACACACACACACACACACACACACACAGACACACACACACACAGTGCTATTCATAGTCCAAATAAAAGGCCCTTTTCAAAGCTCTTCACTGCACAAATATAAAAATGTATTTTATGTTTTCATGCAGGAAACGTTTCTGATGCGTTTTAAAGATTAGTTTTGAATGTCACACACAGGAAAGAACCTCAGATAAGACCAGCTCATAACAGGATATAGCCAGTCCTGGTTTAGACCTGGTTCAGTCCTGCTTTGGACTTGGCCTGGTTCAGACCTGGTTCAGTCCTGGTTCAGACCTGGTTCAGTCCTGGTTTAGACCTGGTTCAGTCCTGCTTTGGACTTGGCCTGGTTCAGACCTGGTTCAGTCCTGGTTCAGACCTGGTTCAGACCTGGTTCAGTCCTGGTTTGGTCTTGGTGTGGTTCGGTTTATTTCTCTTCTTCACATGGATTCTGGAGGTCTGGTGATCGTCCTGTTGCTCTGCTGTTCTGGTAAAAGCTTCATTTAATTAAATATCTTAACATTTGTATTCTTATTATTTTATTTATGACTCAGTTGAAAATGACAAAACTGTGGAGGGATTTGGACGAGAGACACAAATGTGCAGCAAAGACCTTCAGTAGGCGCAGAAAAATAACATCTTGTTGATGTTTTGAAGATGAGCTCAATCAGAATGAGGAGTGTGAATTGTCAGTGTTTTCATGTTTTGTCTTTTTTAAGTGGCAAAAATCCACAGTGTATAAAGTGATATATCTGTACTTTTTGGATTAATTTGACATTCCATTTTTGTGACGCTTGAAAAATCGAGATATCAATATTACACGGTGGCAGATTTTTTGCCTCCCAATAAGGAGATCATAGGTTCGATTCCCAGGGCAGATCAACATCACGTGATCTCTCTGGTGGAGTCCTCCCCGTGTTACCGTGGGTTCTCTCCGGGTTCTCCGGTTTCCTCCTACCTTTAATTGGCCCTTGTGAATGAATGTGAGAGTGAATGTTTGTCTGTGTGTCTCTGTCGCTGTGTTGACCCTGTGACGAGCTGGCTCCAGGGGTCACTGGCATTGGCTCCTGTCAGCCACGCCCCCTGAAGGGAACAAGCGGTGGAAAATGTACGAATGAAATTTAGCAATTATGGTCACAATTTGAATCAACAGTGTTAATAAACTGGAATGATGGGAGGAAAAGTTATGAAATAACTAATGTGAATGCATTTATTTGGAAAAAAAACTCAATAAATCAGTCTATGAAATAACTGATGCTAATCTCATATTTGTGATTTATTCCAGGGACCTGGGCTCAGAACTCTCAGAACCCTCAAACAGGTACATCTACTCACTGCATGACAAGCCAGGGTCCGAGGAGAACTGAGTGGGGTCTGGTTTAGTGAAGCCTTGTTCAAAACATAGGTATACCAGGTAAAAGGAATGTACTGTTTATGGTGCGTCTACCACGTAAAAAGGTCTGACTCTGAAAGCATAGTTATTAGTACTAATCAGGATGGTTTTCAGAGGCAGAAGTCCAAGCTCTGGTTCTCTAATTCCAGGTTTGAGATTTACAAAACCCCATTTGTGATTTCCTGACTTTTGTTACAACACATTTCTTTTTTGTAGATGCAAAATGTAATTTAATCTCATATTCTGTTCTCCAAAATTGCGTGTGTTCGTTGTGGTTTTGTTTGATTAAGTAAAGAGATGTAACCGACACGTTCCACAGCAGAAGTGTGTGTGGACATGCTGGTTAGAGTTTGCAACATCTGCCCCTCACCTGTCTCCTGTCTCCTGCAGAGTGTCCTCTCAGTGAGGACACAGAGCTGATGTGCTGCTGCTTTCTGGATGGATTCAACCACATCAGTTCTGAAGACTTCTCCAAAGTCAAGAGATTTCCTGGAGACCCTGGTCCAGATCCTTGGTGTGGTTGGTCTTGACTCGGTCCGGATTGCCTCTGGTGAAGTGTGGTGGAAACCTGAGGTTTGAGTTTTTACCTGAACACATTATCACGATGTGCCTCTGTGGTCAGTGCGTCAAGAGGATTGTCACAAAGTCTTCCTTCTCCTGGAGCCCTGACCACCAACGATGTGTTCTCTGTTCAGAAAAATGTTTTCCAAACAGATCGTGGAGGTAGAGTCGATGCTCCTGCAGCTCTGATTCTGATTCAGTAACAGGAACTCACCAGGTGTCAACAAAGACAATGTCAGATATTTGGGGAACATTGATGTGAAAGTGTGGAAATAGTTGGAGTTAAAGAGTGCAGATTACAGCGAGTTTAAAGGACATTGAGACTGGTCTTTATAGACCTGAAGTCTTCACTGTAGAAGACCTAATGGTTTCCCAAACATGTTGAAAGCGCTAACTCAGGCTTTGTTCGTTGGATCAAACAGAAGATGGGTGAGTTGTCAGTTTCCTCGTTTCCTTTTTCTCTCCCTAAAAAAAGAGAGAGTTTAGTTAGAGTTTTTTTTTCAATCACTGGACACACTCACTTTATTTTGCAAAAAGCTCACACAAAATCCCCAAAAAGTTTAGTTTTCCTAAACAAAAGTTTAGCCAAGCAAAATGCAATTTAAAGTTAGAAAACCCTAACCCGTGAAAATAGTCCCTAAAGGTAAGTTTTTTACTATTGAAGCTCTTAATATGTTTTTTGTGTGCTCTTCCTTTCATTTGATGCTGCAACTCAGAAGCTTAATGTACGTGCACATACGTGCACATACGCGCACATACGTGCACATACGCACAAGCGTCAAACGTGCCAGCCGCGGGATGCTGAACGCCTGAAAATTCATGCTAAACGCGTCAAAAGCTTTTTTGTGTGCCGGGGGTTCCGGTAACAGGCTTCAGGCAGACGACAGTAACCTGGGAACCCGTGGGTAAAATCTGTGCTTACGAACATGGAAGAGGCTAATCAAAACATATAAGATATTAAAATCTTAAGCTGGTTTTGCTTATGACCTGAGTTTTAAACCAAACCGCACTGACCTGAAGAATTTAAGATTTGGATAACAAAAGGCATAAGGATTTTTTACCAGATCGTAAAAGAGGAAAAGCTCTGAAATGGACTTCTGGGATGAATGGCAGCTTAGTTCAGGACATGTTCTTTGGCTACAGTCAGATCCATGGGAAAAATCCATCTTTATTATGAGTTCACTGCGGGAGACCAAATATTTCTACGTGGGAGCAGACATAATATGAGCCTGGACACTTATTTCCGGGAACATATCAAAGAAAAACAAGAAGAAAATGCCACCGTAGAACCCAAGCTAAGCATCTAAGCAGCTAGCTCCGCATTGGGGGGAGCCCTCGCACACCCTGGCACAAGTACAGGCTTCAGACTGGGCTCTGCTGCTGCTCAGGCCACCTCTCGTGCCCGCTCCACCTCCGGGTTTGAGGAGAGGACCAAAGCGAGATAGACTGTGATTATGGCGGCTTTTTTAGTGGGATAACTGACAAGATTACAAAGACATGGATGCAAAGATAGACACGCCCTGGCAAAAAAGCATGATTGGAAATCCAAGAGTGGCGAACTGGCACCCGAGCCACAGCGGGCAGCGAGGTTTATGAACTGAAGGAACATTCAATTTCAATTCAATTCATTTTGTAACGCCCCAAAATCACAACAGCAGTTGCCTCGAGGGGCGACAGTTGGAAAAACAGAATAAAAAGAGAATAAACAATGTTCATCAGGGACTTGGTAAATGTCCCAGGCATCCGTGTCCTTAGACAGATGTCCCAGCCCCCTGTCCTTAGACCCTCCTTCTCGGCCAGGAAAAACTACCAAACCTCTTTGGGAAAAAGTAGAAAACCTGTAGGAGTTCCACAGTGAAGGAGAGATCGCCCCTCACGGACAGGCGGACGCGCCTCAATTTGCAGATACACGGTGGAGCTGGACCCACTCAGGAGGAGAACCAGTTCTTCAAGGCTGATGAAGAACCGTTCATATGGAGTAGAGACCGTTTCTCCAGGCAGTTGAGGAGCATCTGGATCAACAGGTCATCTATTGTTTGATAGAAAAGTAGTCAGAAGCTGAGGATAGTGCTCAAGCTGCCATACTTCCCCCAGCATAGTTGCTCCTAGGGCAGCAAATCTGGGTTTTTAGTTCTGTTCCTAACTGGCCTGACCATAAGCGAATGAAGAGACTGTGTCGACCTCTTCAACATGGACAGGAAGCTGATTCCACAACACACGAGCTTGGTAGCTACGCGCTGCTTTATATTGCAACGCTGAAGATCAACATTAATGGAAAAATAATATATTCACACAGCAGAAGAGGCGTTGGCATTTGCCACTTCAACACCGGATCTGGTCATGGACATTTTCTCCCCTTTATTTTCTTTATTTCACTGAAAGGGAGTTGGACTTAATGAGCGAAATGCTAGTATTTGCCCAGTGTGTCTTCAAACTTTAGTTTGTAAATACCCAGGTGAAAATGTCATATCAACCGTACAGAGGATTTTTTTTTACCTAGAAAATGGTTTTCCCTTTACCCTCTGATCTCTTTTTGGATCACTCTGTGAGCTCCTAGCATGTTTTTGGCATATGCTCTTCTTTTTGCATTTTGTTTGTTCTATTGCGTTTGGTTGTTGTGGTTCCTATGTTTGTGTGTTTCGTTCGACCAGAGAGCTGTGTAAAAGGACATTCAAACATGGTTTACTTTACTATTCCTCATACAGGGGCAAACATAGGAGGGGTGTGGCCATATTGATCTCAAGCAGAATAGCCTTTGAACAAAGTTTTAAACACAAATATAAAGATGGCAGATTTGTACTGGTCAAAGGAAATATTAATGGAAGTGTGTTTACTTTGATAAATGTACTGTATATGCTTATGTCTCAAGCTCACAAAGTACTGGTAAATCTATAGATAAAAAAATGTCGTAAAATGTAGAGTTGATCGATATCTGGCGAGAGATGAATCCTAATGTCCACCAATATACAACATTTTCCAAAATGACTGAGGCACATATAGGTACAATGGATCTAAGGGATCATGCACCTATTTACATCATTGTAGATCCGGAACAGAAACACACAAAAAGAAACACTTTGGAGATTTAATGCTAGTCTACTCAATGACCCACAATTTATAGAAATGATGACGAAGGACATTGAGACGTATGTAGAGGAAAGCGACAATAGTGAAGTTTCTCCACCCATCAGGCAGATTTGAGGGGGCCGGGTTCATCATTTACAGAACAAACTAAAGCTGTTGGAAGTTAAACATGCCAAAAACAAGGCTCCTCAAATACTACAGGTAATTAAAAAGACAAGGGGTGAGATTAATGACCTGGCCTCACAGGAAATAATAATACAAAAAAAAAGCAAGTACAAAGATATTATGAAAGTGGTTCAAACTTCTTTAAGGAATTATTAGCTTGGAAGAATAATGTAATTTTAACCAAACAAGACCAAATACAATAATTGCATGAATCCTTCTACAAAAATCTTTTCCCCAAAAATATCAGGCAACAAAGAAGAAGAAATACAATCTTTTTTGGACACACTCGATTTACCCGCCACGACCAAAGCGCAAAACAAAAAAATTAGGTATTGAAATAACAACTGCTGAAATTCAAATTGAAATCAAAAGACTAAAAAACAATCCATCTCCGGGGAGTGACGGGTTCAGAGTGATATAAAGCTCTGAAAGACACACTCAACTTTTAACTGGGCCCTTTAAAAAGCTTTAAAAAGAACCACTCTTTTAACTGGCAAATGGAATCCCTTAAGTATTTAGCTGTGCTATAAAGAAAGATTAACTCTTATCCCATCCTTAAGTCTAAGTTACTGGCAGATGACTGAGCCATTTGGAGGAAGTTTAGAATCCCTGGGTAAAATCTGTGCTTACAGCATGTAAAGAGCTAATCAAAACATTCAAACGAGAAACAGGACTTTTATAGGTATTTACAAATAAGGAGTTATTGTTTCTACCAAATATTACTGACCTGAGAATCAAGGTCTGAAATACAAAAGGTATAAAAGATACTACGGGCAGCACTCCCCGGTGGTCGAGTGGTTATGGTACAGCACACATATGCCAGGCCCCAAGTGCAGCACACAGTGTCGTGAGTTTGATTCCTGACATTTCCTGACGTTTACTGCATGTCCTCGCTTCTCATCCCCCATTTCACACCACTTTCCTGTCAACAAAGCCTACGGGCACAAAATCTTAAAAATAAATTAGATTAAATAAAAGCGGTGAGCAATCGGTATCAGCCCAATCATGACGACTGTAGTAGATTTTAGAGGAAGGTAACAATAATTCACTTCTATTTTCAGACCTACCACAGCCTGAATCTCTGAGGTTTTGTGATGTTCAGTCAAGAAGAGCTCGAGTCTCCTGGACTTATGGTGGCAGCAGTGTGAAGTGGTTTATTCTGTACATACAACGTGCCTCGAAGGTGATTTAGGTCCTGGGCCACAAAAGAACCACAGAGATCCCGCACCTGATGCCTAACACCACCTATAAAATCGAAATCTCGGCATTTGGATCTGGAAAGAGTCTTCCTGTGATTGGACATCTAACCACACAGCAGGGTACAGTTCTCCCACTCCCCAGACACCTCCTCCAGCTCTTCCCACTCCCCACACACCTCCTCTTGCTCCTCCCACTCCCCAGACACTTCCTCCTCCACGTCCTCCCACTCCCCAGACACCTCCTCCTGCTCCTCCTCCTCCCCAGACACCTCCTCCTGCTCCTCCCACTCCCTGCTCCTCCTCCTCCCCAGCCACCTCCTCCTGCTCCTCCCACTCCCCAGCCACCTCCTCCTGGTCCTCTCCTCCCCAGACACCTCCTCCTGGTCCTTCTCCTCCCCAGACACCTCCTCCTAGTCCTTCTCCTCCCCAGACACCTCCTCCTGGTCCTTCTCCTCCCCAGACACCTCCTCCTGTCCTTTCCTCCCCAGACACCTCCTCCTGGTCCTTCTCCTCCCCAGACAAACTCCTCCGCCCCTTCCTCCTGCTCCTCCTCCTCCCCAAGACACCTCCTCCAGCCCCTCCCTTAACTTGCCCTGTGTTTGTGCTTGTCAGACTGGGTGTGGCTGAGCGGTGGGCCCAGTCGGTGCTCTGGTTCTCTGGAGGTGCACACAGACCCAGGTGTGGAGCTCCGTGTGTGCAGAGACTTTGGTCGGGCAGAGGCTGAAGTGGTCTGCAGAGAGCTGGGATTGTGGAGGTGTGTCTGACCTCCAGGGGGCGCTGCTTCCAGAAGGAGCAGCTGTGGGAGGTCCTTTTACTGCAACGGAGCAGAGACAGCGCTAAGTCACTGTAAGAGCTTTGAGATGCGCTGCTCAGCTGCTGCTAACATCACCTGCTCAGGTTAAGAGGGCGGAGCTTTACATCTGTTCTTCATTTCATTTCTATATTCTATTTCTGTTCTTATATTAGAGTTACAGTATGGCAAATTTTGGATAATTTGGATCCTGATCTTTTTAGAAACTATAGGCCAATATCTAAACTGCAGTTCACGATAGACAACCTTAAGAAAGGAAGGGATTCCTTTCTAAAGGTTTGGAAAAGGTTGTCTATCGCGAACTGCAGTCACACCTTGCCTTTAATGACATCTGTGTAAATTTTCAGTCAGGCTTTACGCAACAACATAGTACAGAAACTGCACTTTTAGGTGTTTTTAATGATATGTCGATATGTCCTCAGCTTTTGACACAGTCGACCACAGTATTCTGTTGTCTCGACTAGAACTGTTTGTTGGTGTTAAAGGCCATGCACTGGTTCATATTATAGTTGTCAAGAACAAACCTTCTCTGTCCACCTTGGCCCGCGTCAGTCCAAAACTGCCCCATTGAACTGAGGTGTACCTCAGGGTTCCATCGTAGGCCCAATTCTCTTGACATTTATTTGTTTTGCCAGTAAGATCGCGCTTTAGAAAATAAAACATCTCGTTGCTGCCCGGTGTCGAGTGGTTACGTCACAGCACACGTGCCAGGCTCCAAGTCCAGCCGGCCGCAGTGTTGTGAGGTCAAATCTTACTGACGATATATTGCATGTCTTCCCCTCTCTCTCATTCCCTATTTCACCCTGTCCTCTCCTGTCTAATAAAGCCTACGGGCAACCAAAATCTAAAAAATAATCAGTTTCGTTCCATTGCTTTGCAAACGTATGTTCCCCTGCAGTCAAATTGCCTCATCGTTTGAGCCCAGTTCACTCCCTCAGAGACATTAAAGATCGGATGACTTTAAATCTTTTCAATTTAAATGAGAAGAGAACTGAAATAGTTGTTTTTGGTGATTCAGATGCAATAGGAGGGGTGCATGGTGTTGTTTGGTCCTCTGTCTTCTTTTAACCTCCCATTTGTGAGAAATCTTTGTGTGCTGATGGATTCATCTCTTAAGCTGGACAAACAAGTCAGTGCAGTGGCCAAAACCAGCTTTTTTCAGCTGAGGTTACTGGCTAAAGTTAAACCATGACTTACCGCCAAGGACTTTGAAAGAGTGATTCACTCATTCATTACATCACGCCTGGATTACTGCAACTCTCTTTATTATGGTCTCAATCTGACCTCTCTTAAAGGCTTGCAGTTAGTACAAAACGCCGCAGCTCGGCTGCTCACAGGTACAAGGCGTCGCCAACACATGACTCCAGTCCTGGCATCACTGCACTGGCTTCCAGTTCTCCAGAGAATCCAATTTAAAATGTTGCTCATGGTTTTCAAGTCTTTAAATGGTCTGTCTCATGGTCTGTCTCCCTGATATTTGCGGGAGTTATTGTCCCACCATGTTCCTGCTCGTACCATGCGGTCCTCCTCTCAGCTCCTTCAGGATGTGCCCAGGTCCAAGCTGAAAAGCAGAGGGGCCGAGCTTTCTCTGTGGCGGGGCCCGGGCTCTGGAACAGGCTCTGCATGTTAGAGCTGCTGAGACACTAGAGCACTTTAAATCTTTGTTAAAAACGTATCTTTTCTCTCTGGCCTTTTGACATGAACTGAGCCGAGTCTTTATTTTACTACCTTTATGTGTATTCTAATTGTTTGTATATATGTATTATTGCACTGCTGTACAGCACTTTGGGCTTTTAAAGTTGTAAGTGTGCTTTAGAAATAAACATTGATTGATTGACTGATTGATTGATTGAAAGCCGACAGGCTGCTGCTGGATGCAGGAGCGTCGGCCCCTGCACCATGAGGCGTCTGCAGTAATGAGCCTGGTCAATAACAGCAATCACTTGAGTAAAATGCTGAGCTTAAGATATTAATTAACAAGACCACTAAAGATGAGACCATTGGACCACACGGTCCAATCTTTATACCAGTTTGTATTTGACATTGATAGACTTCAATAATAATTACATTTTATTTAAGTTTGTGGCTTTGACGTGACAAAATGTGGAAAGATGTCGGTGTAATCCCTCATTCGTCCAGGAGTGTTCCATTGTAGTAAAAGATTCAGTTGTAGTCATCTTTTTTGTACAATAGAACACTAAAAGCCGCGCCAACGATATTTACAAAGAAACAAGATACACCTGTCGATAAACAGGTGCCCACGTTGTAACATGACATATTTAAACATAAATAAACGCGGTAGTGACGCGCCTGTTGTCATTTGAACCGGGGGTCTCGCAGCACACTGCAGGTCTAATTAGACTAACTTCTCAGTGAATATGAGTTGGATTGTAATAAAACACACAGCATTTTGAAGTTTAGCATACAAAGAACACATCACAGCTGTCTAATCTATAAATTAACCGCACCGCTGGGTTCAAAGCGTGGGGAAAAAAGTAGCGGCTTGTAGTCCGAAAAGTACCGTACACCAAATTATTTTTATTGTTTATTGGTGCATCAGAAAAAAACCTGATAATTATAGACTATATCAGTTTCTTATTATGGCCCACCATAGTGCATTGATGCTCAAAGCAGTTTATAGGAAGCAAATTTTTTTGAAGGCTTCACGGGGTACAGCTGAAAAGACAACATAAATTATAGCTCAAAAAACACATGAGCGTGTCATTCACTCACGTTTAGTTCTTACAGGGATCGTCACCAGTTTATCGGAGATCTTACTGCCAGAAGAAAAGCGTTATTCCACCGGCTTTGTTAGAGCCACGCCTGTATCCACGAGGTGTCGCCACAGGGAACTTAAATATTTCTGTTCTGGGGAAGATTCCTCAAACCATACCCTTTTATGGTATAGTAGCCCCCAACATTGTGCTAACGTCTTGATACAGAGTCGCTGATGTAACTGTGATGCTGATCACTCTGTTTTTTTTTATTTCTAGAGGTGTGGGGGTGGTTGTAAAATCCCATCTCCCATGTTCTCTCTGGCAGTCAGCAATGATGAAAATAGGCAGAAGAATCCCACTGCTGGTTTAACTGTTGGCGAGCACAGATTGTAAGGACATTGTGATATCTACGAGGCTGAAGGAAACGAGTAGCAAGCACATTTTAGAATATTAAAATGTATTATTTATTGTATATTTCAAACAAATGCTCAGAAACCAAAGCAGGACTAGATCAGGAGAAAACGAGATCAAATCTTGGATTGAATATGGAGTAATTTGGTTTGAAAATAATCTTTTATTCAACTTTATTTGACCAGTGGGGAGAAAATGAGGTTTAATGTTATGGTAGCAACGTTAGTGTGAGATTTCATTGTACGCTATCAGGTCTTTAACCAGGGACAAATAACCAACATTTAGACAACTGGACAAAACTGCTACTTCTATCTGTATTGGATTATATAGTCATAATTTATCCTAAATTCAGACATAGTTTTAGGCCTGGTTTAGTTCAGATTTGGTCTTGTTTTAACGGTTACGCTGCACTCACTCACAAATAATGGTGTCCACATTTTGAGGTCATTAAGCTGATATTTTAATGGTGACAGAAGTTAAGAGTTTAGACTGTTGTTTACTTTGTCCTCCTGCACCCGTTAGCAGCAAAATTAGCCACATTATCCCAAGAGGCAGTGTTTTTACACAGATTTTTTTTTGCTGTGTTCAGGCACTAAATAAAGTTTTTGCAAATAATTGTTTAGTATTTGTATTATGCAGTACTTCTACTTACCCCATTGATTTCAATAGGACATTTGATCAAAGTTGTACTTTTTACAGTTTTGTGCTCTTTTCTTTGCATCCTTGTACTTTTTTGCATCTTGTGCAGTTGCACTCTTGTACTTGTACACTTGTACTTTTGCAGTATTGAAGTACGTTGTTGAATAGTTTTTGCATGTTTTGCATCTTTTTGTATCGTATTTTCATCTTTGTGCTTTTTTTGCATTTCATTCAGTTGTCTCAGTTGTACTCTTACTAGTTGTATGTTTACTTTTGCAATACTACAGTACTTTTGCAGTATTTCTACAATTCCCATTCATTTTAATAGAATTTTTGTTTCATGAAATTTTATTGTTGTGCTTTTGTTGTATTCGTTGTAGTGTGACTTCTCACATTACTGGTGGTACTTCTAGCTCTTATGTGCAGTATTTGTATTATGTAGTACCCATTCATTTCTATGGCGCACAATATCAAAGTAGAACTTTGTACAATGTCAGTCCTTTCCAACAGTTCTGCCACTGCACAGCATGTAGTTATAACAACTCAGTTTTCTGGCACGTTTCACAGGTCGCATCTTCTGTCCAATTTTCGTCTTTCAATTTTTTTTGTATTGTTTTTTTTTTATATCTTTTTTTGTTTCAAGGGTGGCTTTACTTTTGGTATTCCACGTTTTGTTTTTTGTTTTTTTCTCAGGACTTATCTTCAAAGTTGCAATTTTTCTACGATTTGACCTGTCGTCCACACATAACCGGAGGGTTATGCTCTTAAACGGTGCTTTTGGAAAATTCCGACCAAAGTGAAGATTTCGGAAAACTCCGGTTTTGTGTGTTGAGAATTACTGACAATTACTGAATACACGTCACTCAACGCGCGTGTCCTTGTTTACGCCAGGGGACAACGTGGATCCTTTGAGAAGTGTGTTACTTTTGATTGGACGTGCGGCGCACAGAATATTGCACTAAATAACCTAATAGATCCATGCAAAATCTGGCGCCACGCTTCATGTTTTGCGGAAGTGATGACGAGAAAAGTCTTGCTCTCATTGGATAGATTGGGTCTATCTTTTAGGTAAACACCGTCAACTATTGGTCAGGCATGTTTATGACAGCGCTCAAAAGCGCACGATTGTGTGTACGCAGTACTTTTTATAAAACTAAGGGATATGCGGATATGCGTTTACAAAAATACCCGCCTACGTGTGTACAAAGCCTTAGAGTGGCGGAATGTTGGTGCTTTGTGACATCACACAAAGAATGTGTGACATCATCATCATCATAACCAAGTATGTGGGGAACGTCATGAGGCTGACTTAACTTGAACCCGTCGGTGGCTTTGTCAACCTTAGCTCCTTGGAAGTTTATTCCGGCTCCTGTTGATATTAATTCAATTCAATTCAATTCAATTTATTTTTGTAACGCCCAAAATCACAACAGTAGTTGCCTCGAGGGGCTACAGTGGAAAACAAAATAAACAATGTTCATAAGGACTTGGTAATGTCCCAGCATCCTGTGTCCTTAGACAAAACAACAACAACATATTGATCAATCCTTTCTTAGAAATAGCAGATTCCATCATGCAATTACGTTCTTCACTTACAGTAATGATCTGTCTTGTGGGAATATTTTGTTGTCATGAATTATTTTAAGATATATTTTTCCTTCGGTACTCTATTTTTTTCAGAGTACCAAAGGAATGAATCTTTCTCTCATTACCAGGAGTGGGGCTCGAACCCACGAGGGATATTTCCCATTGGATCTTAAGTCCAACGCCTTAACCACTCGGCCATCCTGGTTGTGTACAGAACAAACATGAACAATGAAATACGCTTAGTTTTCCTTTAAGGTCATTGTGCTTATTTATACCGATGGATCTACAGATCCTGAGAGTGGGCGAACAGGCGCTGCTTTTTTCATACCTGTCCTTCAGATAGCGGTTAAAAGATTTTTAACAGACCGTCTGTCTGTTTTCACCACAGAACTCATAGCGATATGATTAGCGATGGAATGGGCTGAATCTACCTTACAGTGTCACAACATTGTGATAGCTTCTGACAGCCTCTCTGCATTGCAAAGCATTAAATCTGATTGTATTGTTTCATAGGTCGTGTTATGAAAGGTGGACCGCGGTCTCGTCCTGGGACTCAACTAGTGCTTTAAACCTGCTTTAGTCCTGTTTTATAGTTTATCCATGTTTTTCTGATAGATATGGTTCATTTAGTCTTGGTTTAAACCTGGTCTTGTCCCAGGTCTGCTTTGCACTAGTCGAGTTAGGTTTCTGGTAAATGCTGGGTTTGCGTTGCCTGGGTTTTAGAGCTTTTGTCCTGTTTTTAAGTCATGCAATATTGTTACATTTTTACTTCTGAAAGTAAATTCCTATGTTGATTTCTGTTGTTGAATTGTGCCACTGAGTTATTTGTGGATCTTATAGAGATAAAACATAAAATTGTGGACGTCTTCTGTATCAGATACAAAGTAGTTTTGGTCCATGCAGATCCATGGGTAGGAACGCGGGGGAAGAGAGCCTTTACTCGCATGAGAATAGGCAACACTGGACTAAATTACCAGATTATGTAATCACTGTCAAGCGCCAGAAACTGTTGAGCATGTGCTGATTCACTGAACGGCATATGAAAGAGAACTGAATTAGTTTTATGGTTTCACAATAATAAACAGGAATTCAATCTGCTGAATCTTCTTAAAATCCATTCACAAGGATCATGTATGGCTTTATTAACTTAAATAACACAGGATTAATTGGAAGATTATAGTTAAGAGCGTCTTTGTAGTGTTACACTACAATCCCTTTTGGTATTATGATCTCCGTTGATCTGTCCTGAAGGGTTTTTCTACTTTTATATTACACTAAAGTATGTTTTATACAGTATATGTTTTAAAGTCACTGTTTGAAAGTGCCATGTATAGTCTTGTGCAACGTGTTGTTATCTGAGTTGCAGGAGAGGTACCTCCTGTGGTATTTCTGCTGTTATCTGAAGGTCATAAATCCCCAAAAACTGGTTTAAACTGGACTGACGAAAGCCAGGAGTGTAAGCAGGCCGTGGTTGAAATAGTATCAGAAACCAGAACCTGAACCAATCACAGAAATACACGAAGAATGATCCCATCCTCCGCACTGCATATTCATTATTATTCATGTGTTTTAATAAATACTGGGTTCGGAACGGTGTGTGTGTCAGAGAAGTTAGAGGAGAGAACGACCATTGTTAGCGTCCTGGACGTCCAGGACTCTGTATTAGGTGACTTTGTAATAGGAATAAATCTTCGAAGGAGAACTTGCTGAATCCTGGTCATCACTATACTGGTATGTGTTATTAGATCCTGTAGCGTAGGAAAGCGTTGACCATTAAACACTCCACTCTTACAGAAAACGAACACGGACTGTTGGCAGATTAATGATCAGCTGTGAAGGTAAATAAAACAGGAACAAAGAGCAGCAACCAGTCCACACGCAATCCAGTAGATGGCAGTAAATGAGCCTTTGCAGTTGGCTGCCAGCCGCATTAATCCTTTCAGCGACATCATCTTCTTTTGCCTTTATGACATCATCATTCTTTTTGCCTTTTGGCCTTTTGACACTACTTCTCTTCTTCTTTGGTGGTGTTTTATGGTGTTGTAGGTGGCGGTTTTTTCAGTTGGCTGCCAACCGCCATTACAACAGCATATTACGCAGTCACTCAAATAGTCAAGTTTTGCCAAAGTACATCCTATTTACAGGCCTGAGTGTTGAAGGTCTGTATCTTTGAAATAATGTCTCCCAGTAACCGAGAGCTGGTTGAGTTCTTCATTCATAAGAAAAATTGTCAAATTGTCTAAAAACTACCCAAGCTCGCTGCTTATGCCGAACCCCGCTAGGGTCCATCCTGAGGGTCAGCAAAGCAGCTCATGTCCCTAATGGTCTGCTGGCAAACTCAAATGACAACAGATCAAACACTGGTCTCATTGCCTCTTGAAAATCACCTAGAAGCTGTTAAGACAGCTCTTCAGGACTCTGCAAATGAATTTGAAGGTTGTTCAAAGCAAGAATTCAGCAGCCTTTCTTCTCAACTCCACATCCATCCAGATACATCTTATAACAGCTTTAAAAGTGTCATGGACGAGGTGTTCAGAGATGGGATTAATTGGGGACGGATTGTGGGTCTGTTTGTGCTTGGGGGAGGGTTGTGTGTGGAGTGTGTGGAGAAGAATATGGGTTATCTGGTTCCTCACATCGCTGACTGGATGACTTTCTACCTGGATGAGAATATCAGCTCGTGGATTCAAAGCCATGGGGGCTGGGTGAGTACCTTTTCAACAAGTTCACTGACATTAAGCACAGTACTAAATGCATGGCATGGTCACAGTCCCTTATCATCAGGCCAATTCAAAATCAAACTAGTCCAGAAAAAGGAAGGCGAGACACTGCAGGTGAATAGGGAAACTACTTAAAAGTAGATGTATTAATTTGAAACCTTTTGCACATATTTTGGACATATAAATCTGAATTAGCCAGGTGTAAATGTTTTTGTTCATTTTCACTGACATATTGGAAGATTGCGAAAATGTGTATGCAAGTGCTACTTTAAGCAGTGGCGGCTGGTCCATTATTGGAGATGGGGCGACGCCCCTCCTGGCAATCAGCCAATTATATCATATGGTATTCAACAATTGTTTTGTCTAAAAACAATATAATTTGTTCAGAATTATGTTGATTATTTGAATATGTAAAAGAATAAAACATCTATCATATATAGATATATATATATATATGATACTTTGTCGGCGGTCTGCTGCGTGACGTGGGGCAGTTTGAAAATCGCCAATTGGAATCGTTAGCCAATCAAATTACGAGAAAAATGACTGGGAAAAGCCATAGTAAAACTGTCTGAAATGGGCGATTTGCTTCATCGCCCATTTAAGCGTGGTGTTCACGCCATGGAGCTACGCCGTTTACGCTGGAGACACAGCGCAGCAGGTGCGCGGGCCGTGATCAGGGCGGGGTTAAGGCTGATGCTTCTCCGTCAAGTCTACGCGGAAGTGTTTTCCGTGTTTAATTTTTAAAACTGCATCTACAGACGTCTGTGTTCAACAGTACGTTCAAAACGATTCAGAATGAGGCAGAATGTCGATAAGACATCTGATGTCGAACCTGTAGCACGTGCTCCGTTACCTTGATTGCACACACCCCAAACTGGAGCGCTTTTTTGAGTTTATTACGCTGGATAATGCCAACAGCATCGCTGAACTTCTATTCATGGTTATTAGAAAACCCATAAAAGAATGCTATCAATGACATGTCTTTAAGAACAACTTTCCACAGCAATGTTGTCTGTGATAAACATTTTAAATGTTTTACACATGTAGTTCAGGTTTTTATGTCAAATGTATTTGGTATCTGCCTTTAAGTCATAGTATTACCATTACCAAAAGTTGAAATAAAGTTTGTATACTTCATTAATTCAGTTGCAAATGTGTATTTAAAATGTGTGTTTATAGAGTCAATGTAAAATATTCACTTTAGGACCTTAAAAATAAACAAAAACACGGTAATGTCAAATAGCCCCCCCTATATTTTGCATCACCAGCCGCCACTGACTTTTAGTGGATATAGTTTAAATCCTCAGGTGAGAAAAACACATTTTGAGAAAATGGCCTAAGTTACACTGCTTTGTAAAGCAAATACACAAAAACCACTCCCTCAACGCCCTTCCATCGCACCAAGAGAACAGCAACACTGGGAAACACAACTCCACAGCATCCAAGCGTAAATTGTTAGACATTGATAACCTATTTAGCTATAATATTGAACAGGGGTCTTCAATAGGCGGCCCGCGGGCCAGGTTTGGACCCCGAAGCAATTTTGTCTGGCACACGGCCCAGTTTACCATAATTAACAATATATTTAAAACAATTTCGCATCGCTTCCGTAGCATCTCCGCCGATGATCAAGGCGGAGACCCCCGGTTCCTCTGAAACACTGCTCTGTCAAAGCACAAACGTGTGATGCTGCAGACACAGGAAATAACAGCTTCATTGATGATTTGGTGTAAATGTAACATGCGTAAGGACCGTGTGCTCCGAGTGTTTGGAAGTCTGCTCGACAACGGGGGACATTACGCGCCGGAGGACAGCGTGTTTTCCGGGCTTCGTCGTTGTATTGAAAGATCCGCGTGAGTGCATAGTCAGACCGCTGTGCGTGATGTGCGGATTGCTTCACGGGTCGGGTTACGAAAGGTGGGCCACAGTCTCGTCCCGGGACATGTGCACTTTTGCTTTAGGCGCGTTTTCTCTCATTTCTCCGTGAATATGTGTCGGATTGTAATAAAGCACACATCATTTTACAGCTTAACATGCAGAGAATGTGACTATGGAAGCGGAGGAAAGATAAAAATACATTATTTCTCAGGTGCAAATCCGTTGTCACCAGTTTAGTACTTTCAGGAACTTTTTCCCATTGTCCATTTCATTACGTTGCATATATTTCAACCTGCTTTAGACCTGGTTTATAGTTTATCCATGTTTTTCTGGTAGCTATGGTTCATTTAGCCCTGCTCTTATCCCAGGTCTGCTTTGCACAAGTCAAGTCTGGTTTCTGGTAACTGTGAGTTGTTTGTGGATCTTATAGAGATAAAACTGAAAATTGTGGTGGGATTTTGTAGTCCGGCTGCATAACATTGGTTACGCAACTTTATTTTACACTTTGGGATTTATAATGTTTTGTTTTTTTTTATTTGATTCTAATGTGATGTTTTCTGCATTCCAGGGCCGCTTTGCTCAAGTCTTTGGGCAGAATGCAGCAGCAGAGGCCAGAAGATCTCAGGAGGCTCTGAAGAAATGGCTGCTAGTTGGATTGGGTGTTCGCTAACTGGAGTGCTGGTTGCTGTGCTCATAGCTAAGAAACGGTGAAAGTGCTTCACCAGATTTACTACAGCGCGCCTCAAGTAATGCTACGGCAATCAATATAAACAATAACCTGTTTAGTTCATGTTTACAAAAGTGCTTTGCCTGTGTGTGCACTGACAGGATGTGAACCAGCCAACGTGACATGTAGGAGTGACCATTGATATTGTAGCTTGGCACCCGTCACCTGCTCATCCTCACCTGTTATGCAATTTTTATTTTTTCACTGCAAAGATATTTGTATGTTAACTCTTTAGATTGTTATTTCATTACACCTAAAAACCTGATAAGCTAAAAGCGAAAGCTATTTACAGCTGCTTTTTTTCCCCTGTATTTTTTACTGAATCAGGATTCATTCATTGACCTTTTTGGTGCAGTGTAACTTTGAAGGCCATTTTTTCAAAAGGTTTTTTTCTCACCTAGAAATTTAAAATATATCTAGTAAAAGTAGCACTTTCATACACAACATTTTTGCAATCTTCTAATATGTCAGTGAATTTTCACAAATAAAATTCTTAATTTTCTTATAATATATTATAATTATTATTATTATTATTATTATTATTATTACTTTTTATTATTACTGATGATTTAATCTTTTGCCTGTTCTATCCCAGGAACAATACTAGATTCTCACAAACTGACAGTGTCTATTTCCTTTTCACTTGTACAATACCGAAGTTTCTTTTTTTCATTTTGGCTGCACTGAAGGTTTCAGGCAGGCTTAATAAAAAATAAATCTATTTATGTTTTTGTATGCGTCTTCTTTTTTACGGAAAAGATCAAAACTCCACCGCATCATGGTAAGATGCGAGGTGGCTTTCTGTGTGATTTGCATGTTTCCCAGCTTAAGCTCTGGAGTTGTGTTCCCGGCTACATCACTTATTGTGGCTGTGGTTGCTCATTGCTTCTGGCTGTTTGCCCCAGTAGCATTAAAGGAGAGTCAAATGCAGATCCATAACGTTCCTGCAGGGATCAAAAGTATACCTATACCTTTGAGGGGTCGGCCATCTGCTTGTCTCTTTGGAAATCTTGGTACTTTGCCTGTTAATGCCACATTAATTTAATTGTGGCACTAAACTCATTACAATTACAGGTGTTTTTATTGTTCATAAAGGTCCTGAAAAACTTAGAGAGGACGCACACTCACTATTTTTCTGTCGAGATTTACGTTGAAAAATGGTTTTACCCACTAAATCCCGAGAAACGAGGAGCAAAAGATGAGCAAACACGGAAAACTCAAAACTGGTAACGCTACGGGATCAAAACAAACAAAGCTGTTGTCGGCTCAGCTGCCGACAACCAGATCCGCGCCGGAAAACAAAGCTCCGTCCCTGACGTGGGGCCTCCAGGCTTGCACCTGTCGGAAGGAGGAGAGCAGATTACCAAAAACCATATTGCCGCTGCTATGCGTGAATTTGAAAGTGTGATGAAGTTTAATATGCGATCGCTGGTAGCAGATTTGAGAGAGGCTAGTGCGGCAGAACGCGCGCAATTATGTGCTCAACTGGAATCCAACGTAAAGGAGTCAAACGCGGCAGGAGCGGATGGAGCACACATGGGCGAGGTTTAACAGCATATTTCAAATACAGATGATCTGCTGGCGCTGCAGGCCGAGGTGGTGGCACTGCGGAAGGAGGTCAAGAATATGATGGGTAGTATCCTGGAATGGACCAGCAGCTGATAAACCACGAGGCCCGATTATGAGGTTTCTTAATGAGAGAGAGGACAGAAGGAGACAGGGGAATTAACACCTTTTTGCGCCATGCAACAAGTCCTCCAAATCCAAACAACATATTTAGTAGTTTTGTTAGATCCCAAAATATGCCAAATGCCAAGAGTCATATCTCGTGTGTCAAAACAGCACCCCTGCAGGTCTTGTCTAAATTACATTCAAGTCAATAGAGACATGAAAAACGGTATTGTATTGTATTCTATTGGCCAGAGATTCAAAATGTACATTGGTGTTTATTGTCCATTATGCATCTTTATCTGTAAAAAATTAAACAAAGGCATAATTTGCTTAGTCAACTACTAGAATTTACATAAAGGGTAAGGGATCACGTCCTGGAGGGTCTTGGTGCTGCTCACAGAAGGAGGACAAAGTTCGTACTTAGTGTTTTTGGAAGCATCTCTGTCCAGAGATGGACTTGTTCCAGCAGATGTAGGAGAAAGTGAGCTCACTGAGTTGACATGATGTGTTTCTGCACTGGATGTGTGTGCGTAAGAGTAGAGTATTTAGAGTAGTTTTTGAAGGACATAACTGGATATGGTCTATCTCCACACAGACTTGTCCTGAAGTATCAACCCACTCATTCAGGTTTAAATTGGATACAGGCTGTAACATTGCATTTATGCAGCTAAAATCTGGAACAGTCTTCCTGAAGATGTGAGACAGGCCTCGTCTCTGACAATGTTCAAATCTATGCAAAAAAAAAAAAAAAAACAGTTTTGAATAGCAAAAAAAAAAAAAAACAGTTTTGAATAGCTGTGCATATGACGGAAAGGATTTTCTTTGCACTCTTGTCTTTTATGTCTTAAACTGTTTTGTAGTTTTCCCTGTTGTTCCCGCCGCTTCAGGAGGATTCAGATCATTGACTGTATAATATTGACAGACAGCTGGTCATCACGCCACTCCATGCAAAAAGGAATGAGGGGAGTCTTCAGTATGAACTCACGGCTGAGGGCCCGTTCTCGCAGAGCTCACGCAACTACAAGCTGCTATCAGGGCTAATGGCGCGAACTAGTTGAAGGCTAACAACGAGCTAACTACTGCTGTTCTCCTGCTGCTGTTTATCTCCACATGACAGGCAAACACAGCTCAGTAAAAGCCGTGAGTACAAATTGATCTCAAAGGTTATGAAGACACAATTTTACCGTCATTGGCCCACATGGCTTTAGATGTACTTTTTTCCTACTTCTATTTCTTCCTCCAGTTAGGGTTAGCTGTAATTTAATTTTTTTTTTCAATGCTTCATGTGAATTTAACGTGACATTGTATTTGCTATGATACATTTACATAAAGCACATTGAGCTTATCTGCAGAGCTAGCGAAATGTCCATTAGATGCTGTGTGGCGCTGTCTGCTGAAGCGTCTGGGTGGTTCAATTATACTTACAGCTTGAGAATCAAACATTAGATTCTATTACAGTTCACCATAACTTTTTTGAGCTGTAGGTTTTTAAATTGTATTTGTTTATTCTAACTGTCTACATATGCCTATTTTAATATTTGTGCTTGTCTGTTATTTTAGATTTGATCTTATCCAGTAACACCAGCAGACATACAGAGATTTAAAACAAACATTAAAGATACTCATTAATCATAACGAAAAATAACAGAATTAATTCCATGTATCTTTGTTACTGTATTGTGTGTGCTACTGTGTTCAATTTACCTTATGGCTCAAACGTCTAAAGAAGTATGAAGTATAAAATATAGATTATCCCTGTAGACTTGTCCGTTTATATGTATACATACATATAAATGTATGTATGTACGTATGTATAAATATATACATTGAGGCCTTAGCATATCTTTAGTACTTTAGAAATTCAAATGTTTGTTTTACTCACTTAAAGTATCCTTCTCTTCTTGGGTGCAGGGTTATTATGAGGCAGGCTGATGAATATCTAGCAAACTCATTGCCTTGGAGCTTGCTCTGACTAGCCCGCAGCAGTAGCAACGTTAGCTTGTAGCCACGATGTGCGGCGCTCCAAGATCATGGCCGTAAAGACTGCCTCCTTCATTAGATATGCACAAACTTAAAATTCACAGCGGCTAAACGAGCCCGGATCAAAAAAAGCATTCTCACAGAGCCATAACTTAGTGTTTGAAGCCAAGCATTTGAACCCGGCTGTAAAGTTGTTTTTGACACGTCTAACGCTACATTGGCGGCCATTTTGAAATCCCTCTTTTGCAGCCACCCTCTTCCAGGTGGAGCCAGAATGCAAATATGGTGGCCAGCTATTGGCTAGATCAGGGGTCTCCAAAAGGCAGTCAAGACCAAATTGCTTCGGGGTCCGGACCTGGCCTGGATAATATATTAAAAATACATAATTAAATTGTTTTCGCGTGCTTCCGCGCTGCACTGCGGCGCATCCGCAGCACTCTGCGCTGCTTTGCTCCAGCTCCGCCGCTGGTCTTGGTGGGCCAGAGAGCCCCGGTTCCTCCGAAACACTGCTCTGTCAAAGCACACGCGTGTGATGCTGCAGACACAGGAAATAACAGCTTCATTGATTATTTGGTGTAAATGTAACATGCGTAAGGACCGTGTGCGCCGAGTGTTTGGAAGTCTGCTCGTGAACGAGGAACATTACGCGCCATGGCACCGGAGGAAAGCGTCTTTTCCGGGCTTCGTCCTTGGATTGAAAGGTCTGCGTGAGTGCACGGTACGTCAGGTTATGAAAGGTGGGCCGCGGTCTCGTCCTGGGACATGTGGACTTTTTGCTTCACGTCTAAATTCATTGGCTAATTTCTCTGTGAATATGTGTCAGATTGTAATAAACACTCATCATTTTACAGCTTAATGTGACAATGGAGGCGAAGGAAAGATAGAAATACATTATTTCTCAGGTGCAGATCCGTTGTCACCAGTTTAGTGCTTTCAGGAACTTTTTCCTGTTGTCCATTCCATTACGTTCATTACTAAATGCAAAGTGAGCTTTTTTTTGGCAGCAACTGTTTTTAATATAATTTGAACCAAATGTTCTAATGACATTTATTTTAAAATAGTCCTGTTTTAGTCCCACTTTAGTCCTGTTTTAGTCCTGCTTTAGACCTGTTTTAGTCTTGTTTTAGTTCCCACTTTAGTCCTGTTTTAGTCCTGCTTTAGACCTGCTTTAGTCCTGCTTTAGACCTGTTTTAGTCCCACTTTAGTCCTGTTTTAGACCTGCTTTAGTCCTGTTTTAGTCCTGCTTTAGACCTGTTTTAGTCCTGCTTTAGTCCTGTTTTAGACCTGCATTAGTCCTGCCTTTAGTTCTGTTTTAGACCTGCTTTAGTCCTGCTTTAGACCTGCATTTAGTCCTGCTTTAGTCCTGTTTTAGACCTGCATTAGTCCTGTTTTAGACCGCTTATTCCTGTAGACCTGCATTAGTCCTGCTTTAGACCTGCATTAGTCCTGCTTTAGTCCTGTTTTAGACCTGCATTTAGTCCTTGTTTTAGACCTGCATTAGTTCCTGCTTTAGTCCTGTTTTAGACCTGCATTAGTCCTGCTTTAGACCTGCATTAGTCCTGCTTTAGTCCTGTTTTAGACCTGCATTAGTCCTGTTTTAGACCTGCATTAGTCCTGCTTTAGACCTAGTCCTTTTGCCCTGTTTTGCTACTTTAGTCCTGCTTTAGTCTAATTTAGACTGCTTTAGTAGCCCCGGTTTGAACCTTTAGTCCTGCTTTAGTCCTGTTTTAGACCTGCATTAGTCCTGTTTTAGTCCTGTTTTAGACCTGCATTAGTCCTGTTTTAGACCTGCATTAGTCCTGCTTTAGTCCTGTTTTAGACCTGCATTAGTCCTGCTTTAGACCTGCTTTAGTCCTGCTTTAGTCCTGGTTTGTCCTTTTAGACCTGCATTAGTCCTGTTTTAGACCTGCACCTGGTTTATTCCTGGTTTATTCCTGCTTTAGACCTGTTTTAGACCTGCATTAGCTTTAATCCTGCTTTAGTCCTGCTTTAGTCCTGCTTTAGTCCTGTTTTAGACCTGCATTAGTCCTGTTTAGTCCTGTTTAGACCTGCATTAGTCCTGTTTTAGACCTGCATTAGTCCTGCTTTAGTCCTGCATTAGTCCTGCTTTAGTCCTGTTTTAGACCTGCAGTCCTGGTTTAGTCCTGCTTTAGACCTGCTTTGGACCTGCTTTAGTCCTGTTTTAGACCTGCATTAGTCCTGCTTTAGTCCTGCTTTAGTCCTGTTTTAGTTTAGGTCCTGCTTAACCTGCTCATTAGTCCTGCTTTAGTCCTGTTTTAAACCTGCATTAGTCCTGCTTTAGACCTGCTTTGGACCTGCTTTAGTCCTGCTTTGACTCTTCATTAGTCCGGTTTTAGACCTGCATTAGTCCTGCTTTAGTCCTGCTTTAGTCCTGGTTTGGTCCTGGTTTGCTTTAGTCCTGTTTTAGACCTGCTTTAGACCTGCATTTTAGTCCTGCTTTAGTCCTGCTTTAGTCCTGTTTTAGACCTGCATTAGTCCTGTTTTAGACCTGCATCAGTCCTGCTTTAGTCCTGCTTTAGTCCTGCTTTAGACCTGCTTTGGACCTGCTTTAGTCCTGTTTTTAGACCTGCATTAGTCCTGTTTTAGATCTGCATTAGTCCTGTTTTTAGACCTGCATTAGTCCTGCTTTAGACCTGCTTTGGACCTGCTTTATAGTTTATCCATGTTTTTCTGGTAGATATGGTTTGTTTAGTCTTGGTTTAAACCTGGTCTTGTCCCAGGTCTGCTTTGCACTAGTCAAGTCAGATTTCAGCAAATGCCTTTTTTTTTTTTTTTTTTACATTTCTTAAAAACTTAAGGTAAAACAGTGTGTTGTGGAAATGTTGTAGTGCAATAGCGTGAAAATGAAATAAGTTGTCTAGAGTCAAAAAGTTGGGGTGAAAATCAAGGTAAATCGAGAGCTTTTGCCTTTCGACTGAGCTCCTTCCTCGCCACAACCGCCCGATACAGCGGCTGCATCATTGCAGATGCTGCACCGATCCAACTGTCAATCTCACATTCCATCCTTCCCTCTCTCGTGAACAAGACCCTGAGATACTTTAACTTCTCCCCCTGGGTCAAGAACTCCCCATCCACATGGAGAGGGCAAGCCACCTCTTTCCAGTAGTAGAGAACCATGGCCTCGGTTTTGGAGGTGCTGATCTTAATCCCAGCTGCTTCACACTCAGCAGCGATGGATAGGCAAACATCCTACTGGTTTATGTCATCTCTGTCATGTGCTCATTCGTGTGGTTTCAAAATAAACAGGATTTCAATCTGCTGAATCTTCTTTACAATCCAATCATGTAAGGCTATAGTTGCTTACTTCAATAATACAGGATTAATTGGAAGATTATAGTTAATATCATATTTTCAGTGTTACACTACAACCCCCTTTTAATGTTACGGATTTGATTTGATCTTCTGTCCACACTCAATCCAGTAGGTGGCGGTAAATGCACCTTTCGGCTGCCCAACCGCCATTAAAAAGTAACACAACAACAACAACAACAACAACAACAACAACAGTTTCAAACCGTCCCAGTGCTTGTTGCAGGTCCAGATTTGATGGAGCCATCCGGAAGCAAAACACAAACAACACAATTTGAAACTCCAATGAAGTTTGATCATTGCGGCTGGCGCCATTAGTTTCTATGCAAAAACATACAGCATATGCCTGATCCTAAGGCTGATGTGAGTTCATGTAATTTAGGGCACAGCACACTGGTGACACGGACTGAAACAGATTCTTCTCCTCTCTCTTTGTGAATGAGTTGTTGTAAACTTGTGTACATAGAAATGCCTATTTTTATTTTTATTGTATAGTAATTTTAAATTGTTTCCTAATGCATGCCCTTTTTTGATTGAATATATGTTGTCTTATTATTACTCAGTGTTCTATGTTGCACCTTAAGGCCGAGACAAGTTCCTACGTTTTTGAATTTTGTTCATTGACAATGGCAATAAACTCTTTCTGATTCTGATTCTGATTCTGATTCTGATTCTGATGAATGTTCTGAAATATTTATATCAGAATCATCCATGAAAAGTAAGCATACCGGTGGATCTCTACTGCATACACACATCAAGACGGACCAAAAATGTTCTATTTCAAAGCAACACATAATAAAAATAATTTGTTGTGTCACTTCAAAAGAGTATTATATTTTCAAAGCAGAAAAAGCATGACTTTACTTAAATGTCCTGAAGCTAAATGTAATGTTGTGTTGTGACGCCCTCTGCTGTTGATCTAAAGAAAGGCTGTCCAAACTGTCAAAAGAGCTCCACAGAGTCCGATTCTGATTCTATTTCTTACCTATTATTTACCTATTTCTTTACATTAATAATACTTCAAGCAACGGCTCTACGTTACACTGCTACCACATATCGACAAGGAGGTGCTTTAGACCACCCAATCACATCACATTTGCAGCCTTTTCATTTAAGCGTAACTAGCTCTGATTCATGATTGGTGCAGGAGCTGTTGCTTTAGTTCGTGACTATTCAGATCAGGGAGAGGACAAAGCACAGGTCCAAACACACAGGATTTCAGCTTTGAAACTGGCAACGCAGCTGAGCGACTCCAGCGAGGCTCATTCTGCTTCCTGATTGGTTCATCGACTACGACCAAAACACCCAACGACAACCATCAGCAACCATCATGTTCAATGTTTTCGTAATAAAGATGAAATCAATGTTACACTTGTTATCAGCAAAAGCTATGTTTGATTGGAACATAAGCGCCTCGTATCCGGGGACAACGACAGATCGTGCTCATGGAATTCCAACCAGAACGCTAAAACTTACGGGTAACTTATTTTGGAATTGTGGTAGGATTGCATTACATTTTCTTCTACACACGAGGATTTATAAGAGCACATTTCTTAACGCGGCTTGCTTTGAATTAGCTGTCAAATTCTTCTGCTTTTAAGGTTAACGTACACTTTATTGATCCCTGTGGGGAAATTCATCCTCTGCATCCAACCCAACCCAAGCCCAACCCAAGCCCAACCCAAGCCCAACACGCGCGTCTCCCTCAATGTCACTGGGACATGCAAACTCGGCGCAGCAGGTCCCCGCGCCGGTCAGGTGTCGAGTCCCAGCCACACTGCCACCGTTAACGGCTGGCATCATTTATTCATAACTTAAGACAGAGGAACCTCCAAACTAGTCCTTTAAACCCTGCCAACGTCTACAATGTGTGGTTATCTTTGCAATCCAAACCAGAGCCTCCAGTGGCAGATGAAGGGTTACATTTTCTGTGCTTTGGTCCCGCCTCGGATTCCTTCGGTTTTCCTTCCTTTGGCTTCAAACCATTGGCAAAGGTCCTCTTTTTTCCTCTCTTCACCCAAAATCCTCCATACATTGTATTTGTACTTGTACTGTAGCTCAGGAACATCTTTAATACCTTAAAAAAAGATTCCCTTCAGTCAAAGGCGTGGTCAGTGGATGGGGAAGCAGACAGTCGACATTCTGGCTCTTTGTATGGAGTTATATGAGGTTTTGCGTTAGCTGGTGTTAAAAAACATGTTGCTAATGGTGTGATTGTGTGGGAATCATCTCAGAAGTCAAAGTGGAAAGAGCTCACATGTATAATACAGATGCAGAACGAGTCAAATTACAAAATGTTGTGAAGCTGTTAAAAATGGTGCTCTTTGTCCTACTGCAGTGCTGCTGCTGCTGCCGTTACTCTTCTGGATACTCAGGGTTGCCAGCGCGAGCCTTGGACTTAAAAGCACAAAACAAGCAAGCACCGCCCCATGAAAATAAATTAATAAAATAAGCCGATATTATCTGCATGGTGTTTGGTTGTTCTAAACACTGTTGCTGTTTTTATGAATTGCTTTTTAGAACTTCTTCATTAAATCAGGATCAAATGTGTTTAAGGGAAATGTTTGCTAGCGCTATCATTTATGTTATTCAGCACTATGTTTAGATGTAGGTAAACTATGGGCTATTAGAGTCAAATTAGCCTTCACACTTTTCCATTCTGTGATTTTTTAAATTCTGATTATTTATCACACTAAAAGTCTGTCTCGGGTTAGGGTTCGTCTTCAGTCCGTGTGTTGCTCTGCCTCAGCCTCTGATCACACGCTCCTTCTTCTTAAAACCACTCACACTAAAGTTATATGAAGTAAACATGACTAAACTGATTGTTTGGGAGAAAAACTAGTCAAATAATGTACATCCCAGCTCAGCTCCATCATACGGTTTTCCCCTTCATGTATCAAAGCCCCTCACTCCCTAATAATGAACTAAATTGACGTTCATACGCTTCTAAATAATAAACAAACATGGAACTAAACTCGTGGGGTACGTCTCTGGCTACGGCTGTTAAGCCTGCTCCAAAGCTGACTTGTGAAGGAGCTGATATGACACTTCTTCTCGCTCCGTTTGTGACAGAACAAAATGAGGATTAGTGCAAAGGAAAAGGGAGGAGGAGGAAGAGGAAGAGGTTTTGGAACGGGCCCCAGTGCTGCCACTTCACAGCGCATCTTTTCCAAATACAGTTATGCAGAGTTAAGGTAAAACATGGAACTTAATCATAATGTTCATTCTACAAGCGACACATGGCTCATGATATGTTGTTACGATTTGGCGATCCATGCAATAATCAATATATTGTACAATATTCTGCAATATGTCACGACTTTTTAAAAACCTAATAACGACAGTATTTCTTTCGTTAAATCTGCTACAGCCATTTTAATCATTGAAGCCATAAATATGTCTAATGTTTTGAAGTTTTTCACTTTCTTGTAGCGCTGTCACAAAATAATTTAGTAAAATATAAAAAAAAAAAAATACTCATGGTAATATATCGATACTGTATCATCAAATTATAAAGAAAAAAATCAGCAATTTGATTAATTATTGTGATTTTACTGTTGATTGCAATTATTTTGGCCATAATAATCGCAACACAAAATAGCAATGTTGTCCCATGCCTGGTCTGAAGTACGGCTGCTCATATTACTACGGTAACACTTCATAATAACCTCACTTAATAAGCTTAATAAGGCATGAACAAAACGTTTATTAAGACTGATTCAGGCGTAGCGATGACTTCATATCCTCGCTCCTTAAGTTACTAAGCCTGAATCGTTCTTAATTCTTTGTTCAGGCTTTATTAAGGATAATTAAGGTGTAGCTATTACAAAGTGGTACAAATACTACTACTATCAAGTACACACAGTAGTGGTAAGATTCTAATGTAGCCGAAAGCTGGCTTGGGGCTGACTGACAGAAGCAAGGCTGCCAATCTGCGCTATCGGCCCCTCTGACCATCACCAACTATTCACACTCCATAGTCCTACTAGACAAGATGGGTGTCTTGCCTAAGGACACAACAAAAGCATGCACTAATGCTGCCCCCCTGTGTAATAACCAGGTCTAGCATCAAGCATTCTCTACAACTCCGACTGCTCCAAATATTAATATTGTTTCTACTTCTGACTGGGAATTAACATATCTTCAATATGAGTCCATTTTGTTAAAAGACTCATTTTACCAAGTTTTTAAGCAACAGGCATACCCTTTTCTTTTCTCTAACCGTGACCCTTTATGCTCATGTTTTAGGCCTCGGGACGAAGACAAAAGTACTGTTGAAAATGCTGCTTCCATGTTCATATAAAAACTGAGTGCGTCTGATGCGGACGCTGCTCTGTCTGCATACAAAGCACTGCAGCATTTACAGGCCTCAGACCAGCTCGCTTCACCCTCCACTGAAGGAGCTTCTACTGAGGAGCTTCTACTGAGGAGCTTCTACTGAGGAGCTTCTACTGAAGGAGCTTCTACTGAGGAGCTTCTACTGAAGGGGCTTCTACTGAAGGAGCTTCTACTGAGGAGCTTCACTGAGGAGCTTTCTAACTGAGGAGCTTCTACTGAAGGAGCTTCTACTGAGGAGCTTCTACTGAGGACTTCTACTGAAGGAGCTTCTACTGAGGAGCTTCTACTGAAGGAGCTTCTACTGAGGAGCTTCTAACTGAGGAGCTTCCTACTGAGGAGCTTCTACTGAGGAGCTTCTACTGAGGACGGAGCTTCTACTGAGGAGCTTCTAAGCTTCTACTGAGGAGCTTCTACTGAGGAGCTTCTACTGAAGGAGCTTCTACTGAGGAGCTTTCTTACTGAGGAGCTTCTACTGAGGAGCTTCTACTGAGGAGCTTCTACTGAAGGAGCTTCTACTGAGGAGCTTCTACTGAAGGAGCTTCTACTGAGGAGCTTCTACTGAGGAGCGTTCTACTGAGGAGCTTCTACTGGAGGAGCTTCTACTGGAGGAGCTTCTACTGAGGAGCTTCTACTGAGGAGCTTCTACTGAAGGAGCTTCTACTGAGGAGCTTCTACTTGAAGGAGCTTTCTATCTGAGGAGCTTCTACTGGAGGAGCTTCTACTGAGGAGCTTCTACTGAGGAGCTTTCTACTGAGGAGCTTTCTACTGAGGAGCTTCTCTACTGAGAGAGCTTCTACTGGAGGAGCTTCTACTGAGGAGCTTCTACTGAGGAAGCTTCTACTGAGGGAGCTTCTACTGACTGAGGCTTCTCACTGAAGGAGCTTCTACTGAGGAGCTTTCTACTGGGGAGCTTCTACTGAAGGAGCTTCTACTGAAGGAGCTTCTACTGAGGAGCTTCTACTGAGGAGCTTCTACTGAGGAGCTTCTACTGAGCGAGCCCAACTCCAGTCTAAAGGGGCTTCTACCGCTCCGGATGAACGACACTTTTATTTACTTTTCTTATCTTATTTGACATTATTTAGCATCAACATTTTTGTGAGGGGTTAGCATAGGGTTTATTGTCATTGCATGTGTGTGTGTGTGTGTGTGTGTGTGTTGTGTGTGTAATTTTATACGCTGTGCTTGTTGTAATAATGCTTTGATTAAAATAATAATAATTAAAAAAATAATAATAATAATAATAAATAAATAAAAAAAAATTAAAAAAAAAATAATAATAATAATAATAATAATAATAATAATAATAATAATGACTACAATATAATACAATTAGAATGCACTTTACCTTGTCGCACTCATCTGGTAGAAGGTTGTGTTATGTCATCAATTTTGCCAATAGAATGTTTCACAAAATGGCAATTAACTTCGATTTTCATATAGCCACCAGGGCAAGTTACAGGTCAGATCTGTGGAGAGGCAGCCATGTTCTTCAAGGGTATTGTATGATCTTTTTTTTGGCAAACACCTATAAATTAACAAATGCCAGATAGATTAGAATAAGTTAATGCCTTACTGTGGAACATTTCCCATAAAGCAATAACATCTCCATGGAGACAACTAGGTGGCAGAACCCCCCCACCAGAAAGGTTACATAGCGGACCTTTAGGGATCAACGAAAGCAAACATTCACTCTCAGACCAATGCTTTATAAACTGTAAATGTAATAACACTGTACAGGTTAATAAATAAAATTGTATCCACATTTTAGCTGATTCAAGCACTTTCCTGGTTTGTAGTAGTAGTAGTAGTAGTAGTAGTAGTAGTAATAGTTTGTAGTTTTGAGTTTAATTTACATAAACTGTATTCCAGTGCTCATTGTTTTTTCCGATTTGACACTGGAACACAAAAACTCGGACAAAACGTCTCTCCAAGGTCCGAGTTCCCACCTCCGACCCGCCACGTTAGCAATTAGCCCCGCCACGTTCGCAAATAGCATAGGAGTTAGCGCTAGCACACCAAACATTTCTAGACATGAAATACAATTTGTATTGACACAAAAACACACCAAAGCAGTGTAAAACATAAGGACAAATTGATACAACTCCTGACAGGTTTTTTAAATGCATAATAGCTGGCATTATATATCATGTATTCTAAAGCTCATACCACAATATTAGCTTCAAGCTAACAGTCAATGTCAGAAGTTCATTTCCAAAGCACACTTACAACTTTAAAAGCCCAAACTGCTGTAAAAATACACATAACGTTTGTTTTTTTAAAAAGGCCAGAGAGAAAAAGTAGGGTTTTTAACAAAGATTTAAAGTGCTCTAGTTGTCTCAGCAGCTCTAACATGCTCTGTTCCCAGAGCCCGGGCCCCCGCCACAGAGAAAGCTCGGCCCCCTCTGCTTTTCAGCTTGGACCTGGGCACATCCTGAAGGAGCTGAGAGGAGGACCGCATGGTACGAGCAGGAACATGGTGGGACAATAACTCCCGCAAATATCAGGGAGACAGACCATTTAAAGACTTGAAAACGTTGAGAAACATTTTAATTTGGATTCTGTTGTTAACGAACAACAGTGAACATGTTGTACACTCAGGCATTTCACAGGCGTTTCTCTGGGTGTAGAATGCTTACAACTACTTATTAGTGCTCATAAATCAGAATATTTGATAGTATTTGAGGATATTTGTACTTACTGGCTTTGCCCGGAACAAACAGGAGGAGCGTGCTTTGAACGTTTGTCACGTTTGTCAGAACACAACAGCACACTCTACTGACCGATGTTGGTTTTGCAACATCGAAAGTGACCCATTGTCTCATGTGGTCTTAATGTTTTTAATGTTTAATATCAAAATTACCAACCAAATTCCACTTTTCTTTCTTTGAACTCCAAAAAAGTCTGGCCCTTTGTAAAACGTTGTTGACTTGCCCTACTATAGACCAATAATGTTTATTAAAATTATTATTATTTTAATTCTTGTAATACAAGAAATCAGTCTTGTCACTAATAGAAATCATCAGGTTAAACATTTGTGAATTTACCTTTTGGATATTTCACGGCAGAAGTAGGCAACAAAGGTACAATGTGATTAATAGATAATACAAATCTGGCTGTCGCCCCAATCCGGCAGAGTGACATCATCACATTCTAGAATCTGAAACCCACCAACTGCAAGTTTATTGAGCAAAACTATGAATCAGATTAATCAGACATTTGAGACTTCTTTAAAGATAGTGACCCCAGACCCCATTTGAACAAATTCTAGAACGTGAACCACACCGATGCATGGGATACAGCTTCCTCTGGTATACAAGCTTATGAGGACTTTTTTCCATTCAAAAACTAGAATATTTTGTTTTGAAATGTTAATCGCTATGGCAACGGCCCTAATTTCCCATCATTCTGAAACCCGTGCCTTGGACAGAGAATGCGGCGATGGAAGCAGTTCTCCTCTGTTTTGGGCGCTGATCAGGGCTGTTGCCATGGTAACAGATGCAGCTTCATGGCGAATCGCGCCTGATGCTCCACCGCTGTGCCTGGATTTGTACAGACCACAGAACAAAGGACAAAGAGGACATGTATTAAAGGTGTATTGTGTAACTTTTCTATGGCTAAATATGTTGCAAGTGGGAAATGTCTAATGCTTTACAAAACATACCAAAAAGGTTGTACTATGTGTCGGCACAAATTAAATATGCTAAATTGTTAAATTGTGTTGAATATGGCAGGTTAAGCATTGTAATAACGTAAATACAAATAATTGTCAATTTTGAAGTTTGAATTGAATAGTTTACCGTATGATTTTAACATTGTGACATAATCAGATTCCAAAATGTGAATGCAAACAGATTGTATAAGCTATTATTAAGAAATAAACAAATCAAGACATTACATTTTATTTGTGACAACAGTTAAATAGAAGAGAAAATTACAAAATGCAGTCTATAAAGTATCGCGCAGCCCTGGATCTTAAATGTTTGGGAGTCTACTGAACAAACACAATCAAGTCATAGCTGGGCCCAAAATATTTCATTGATTTTTTTTTAATTTATTTGATTGATTATGGAAAATGAAAGAAAACATATTGAACTCCCACTTCCATTGAACTTAATGGATCATTTCCATTGGCTTTAACGTCCTACGTGCCCTCTTTTTTGTGTGTGCCTGCTCCCATGAAATCTTAGCGTTATGTTATGGTTGCCGTGGTAACAGATGAGCGGGGTTTGGCCCAAGTGGAGGAGCCAAGATCTGGATTTAGGTCAGGAGTCTGTGTTTTGAGAAATATCACAGAAACTCCACCACTCTAATTAATGCATGTATTTTGTTCACTGTTTGTTCGATTTTTCTTTTCTTATTTTAAAATTTTCATATCATAAAAACTAAACAGAATTAAACCAGAGAGGGAAAAGACAAGTTCAAAAGGAAGCCCAAAAGAGTAGCCCAAAGAAAAAAACTGAAAAAAGTCTAACCCTATGTATCCCGTCATTTATTTATATTTTTTCATTTTGTAAATATCCTTCAAATTCTTATTTTTTCTTGCTTTTTTGTAATTGTTGTATTATTTTTAATTTTATACAATAACACTCACCCGTATCTAAAGATGTCCTGAGGGTTTTGTTTTTCTGGTGAAAGGCTCGCCACAGCTTGTCCTGAATGTTCCTTAGTATGACATCAGACTCACTCATCTCCACGGAGACAAGCAGGTTACAGATCAGATCTGAGGAGCGACGAGTCCACTCGCAGGAAGAACGCATGGGTTTTTCTGGGATTTTGAGCAATAAAAACAACTGTAATTGATAAATGCGATACGTTAATGACATACTGTGGAACATCCCAGGCAAAGCAAAAACATCCCAAATGTAAACCAAAAAAATAACATTAAGTACTTTCTTTATTTGAGCAGCAATCTAGTAAACATTTGTATATTGCAGATTTGACTAAAACTATAGTCTTTTCTATGAGGTCTGACCATTTTGATGCTTGATAATTTCACTTCCCTTTAGCTATGCTGCTCCCACAGCTTGGAACTCTCTCCAGTCTCTGCTGAGTTTTTTTTTTGCTATTTTGAAAAACAGAGAGCGAGAATTGTACGAACATTTTAATCTATTTCTTCGTTTTCTTTAAAAGTGCGGCAAGTTTCGCCACTTTGCCCCAGGTCAGCCTTGAAAAAGAGGTCTCAGAGGGTTTTTACATGGGTAAATTAAAGGTTGATGAATAAATACATTTCCTGGTTGGACATGGGCAGCAAATGTGCGATACACTGACTTATCATTCAATATATGACAGAAAGAATGCTATATCTGGCTCTTCATATCAGTGTTTCCCGCGAGCTCTAGCCAGGAATGGAAATATCATTTATTTTTTAAAGCTGCATTTAATGATATTTGAATATTAAAACGGTTCTTTGTGGTACATTTTGTATCAAATGCTCTCATAAATAACAGGAAAACGTAACTTTTATATATTTCAATGAACGGCTTTTTAAATTACAACAAAACACCAGTACACAATAATAGAGTGATATTTATTGTGTAATTTTTTATTTTTTTTGCACATTTTTTTTTTGAAAATTTAACATTTTCTTGATTTTTGATTTGTAAATAGAGAAATAATTGTAACTAACTACCAAGGTGTTTCACTGTGATATGTTTTGATTATTTTGATATTAAACATTTTTTTGGAGGGGATTATCCTGTTTACGGTTATTGCGTCAGTGACATAAAGTTCCGTCAATACTTTAGTTTGTATATTTTCTGTACCAATATACAGCACTTCAAAATGAGTTACCACGAGAGGACTGGGTAATTGCATAACTGTTGCTAACGTGCTGTAAATAATGCCAATTTCTTTGACAGATGAATTAAAACTGACGTAAACAGCATGCGTGTTCGGAAAAGAAGATCCGGTCTTAAGTCACTCAAGGTGCAGGGTCCCGATTGGTATCTGGGAGAACGCATTTGCACGACGCTCGGAGCCCAGTCAGCTGTCGGGAGAGAAACAGACACAGTAATCGACGGCCAAACATTAAAACATTCATTAACTGCAACATTACATTTGTAGTCTACAAGTGGCTGCTTATGCATAGGACGGTCAAACGAGGG
Organism: Chaenogobius annularis; assembly: GCA_015082035.1. Classification (NCBI taxonomy): domain Eukaryota; kingdom Metazoa; phylum Chordata; class Actinopteri; order Gobiiformes; family Gobiidae; genus Chaenogobius; species Chaenogobius annularis. The sequence continues at coordinate 364,268 of BJKM01000174.1, read as the reverse complement.
GGCATGATGATGGGGAGTCCGAACATAAGTATGCTATGAGGGAAAACTGTTTGGACTACCCTATGGACAGGCCTTTTTAGTGGTCCAGGTTGCCTTAAGGTGGAAGGTCTTGAACACATTCACAAAAACTGTCTAAAATTAAATGATGAAAGTGACTATAGTCCATTCTTATAAAGTACCATATCTGGTATCACATTGTATACACTGCCTGCCCAAAATAAAAGAAAAAGTTACAGCAGATATAAATAAAGCTCTAATATTTGTTAAGACCGGCTTTAGCTTTGATTTCAGCACACATTTGCAGATTCGTTTCTGCTCCTCCTCAGGCGTTTTCTCCGCTTCTGTTCCATGACCACGGGATTTGTCTTTCCTCGTAATTGCACATAGCAGCGATTGTCCCACAGAAGTCGAGAACCGGATGTTTAGTTCAATCCAGGTGTATTTCTCTCAACAAATTCACCACGCACACAGTATTGTTTGCTTCATTTATTTTTCCATCTGATGCTGTGTGATGTCACATCCTCAAAAGGTGTTGCGCATCTCCTGATGTAAATGACACCATGAAGAAAGCTGCTGAGAGCCTCTATGTGGGAAAGAAATCAGCACATGCTAATTTACAACGTTTTAAAATAATGATCCAGACAAAGTAAAGACTGTTCAAAACTTTTATTCCGTAGGAGTACCTCGGCTTCCCATTTTTCTTGACCCAAAGTGTACATTTCAGACTTCTGTTCTATAGGTAATTGCTCTTTTGGAACTCAACCAAGCAGGTGCTGCCGGTTCTGGGCCGGTTCTGCCAGTTTCCACTCAAAAAATGCTGGCTCTTGGTGCTGAAAAGAGCTGGGCCATGAATGAGAATTGGTTCCGATGGAATATAAAACATAAACGTCACAAATTGTAGTCAGCACATATTAAAAGTAAATAATCTCATCTCTAATAGTGTCATCAGATTTAACTGAAATACAAGAAAAACTGGCAATCGGTTCAATTAAAAGAAAAAATATGGCAACACCCACTAGCCCTTATTTGATGTAAAACCGAGCTGACACAGCACAGAACCAGCACCGGCACAAGCCCGGGAAACCAGCTACGAACCAGCCCAAAACCTGCACCATGGTGGAAAAGGCCGACGAGTCATATTGAAACGGTCACATTGTACAAAAATACAAAGCAAATCATTTTTGACACCACCGTCCAACAAAACTTTGGAATAATATACTTGGGCCTCAAAACCCCCACCATGACCATAGTGGATGGATACCTTTGGAACATACTCCTGGCAGCTGGGAGAAAAAAAAAATGGACGACTCAAACCGTTCTGAGGATTAAGGACTGGGCTAACAGACATACGCACAGTGGAAAAAATAACCTCAACTTGAAAATAGACAAATTTAAAAAAAAAACAATGGACAAAATGGGACAATTATTCAGAACTTAATACGCTCTAATTCCTCTTTTTATTTTTATTTTTTCTGATGCCACTCCCTTATTTTCTAGCAAATTCTTGGGGGGTTCTTTTTTGCGTGTTTTTCCCCCTTTCCGTTTTTGTTGTTGCTATTGTTTTTGTTGATTTATGTTCTAATAAAAAAATAAAAAAATAGCAAAAAACAAACAAAAAAACTTTTCTTCATGAACGCGCCACTTACTTGACTGGTGTAAAAATATGACTTCTTTTACCACAGGTACACTTTAGTATTGCAATTGCCAATAAAGTCATGCACATTTCCCAAATATGATCCCCCCCCCCCCAAAAGGATATCCCCCAAGTTCCTAAAATGTGAATCCCAGAAATATATACATTCATGTCACCCATAATAAGAATATTTTAAAGGGGACACGATGTAATAGTTATCTACAGTATTTCTTGATCTCTCAAAAAGAAGAAGTGTGATTTTTCTCAGGAAGTGCTGGTTTAAACTGATAACACAAACACGGTTATGGTGAATTTACATAGCCTTTCACAGACCCCATACGTTTACTCCTACTACTGTATATTTGACAGTGGTAACGGTAAAAGTATCGGTTCTTCTCACTGTGAGTGAATCTACAAGCGACAGAAGCTTTATGTTGACAATATGAAATGATTTGTGCGCTCTCTCCTGTGAAAATACCATCTTATGTGGTATAGTATAGTGTAAAACATATACTTTGAAGACGTACAACTACAGTAGGTGGCGGAGCACTTTATGGATACCAACTGCCATAAAACACCAAAGAAGAAGAAGTCGACGAAGAAGAAGACGAAGAAGAAGATGACGACGAAGAAGAAGATGACGACGAAGAAGAAGATGACGACGAAGAAGAAGATGAAGAAGGAGAAGTAGACGAAGAAGAAGACAAAGAAGACGACGAAGAAGACGACGAAGAAGATGAAGACGAAGAAGTAGACGAAGAAGAAGACAAAGAAGACGACGACGAAGAAGAAGACAAAGAAGAAGAAGACGACGAAGAAGTAGACGACGAAGAAGATGAAGACGACGAAGAAGAAGATGAAGAAGACGAAGAAGTAGACGAAGAAGAAGACAAAGAAGACGACGAAGAAGAAGACGACGAAGAAGAAGACGAAGAAGAAGATGACGACGAAGAAGAAGATGACGACGAAGAAGAAGATGAAGAAGAAGACAAAGAAGAGACGACGACGAAGAAGAAGACAAAGAAGAAGAAGACGACGAAGAAGTAGACGACGAAGAAGAAGATGAAGAAGACGAAGAAGTAGACGAAGAAGAAGACAAAGAAGACGACGAAGAAGAAGACGACAAAGAAGATGACGAAGAAGAAGATGAAGACGAAGAAGAAGACGAAGAAGAAGATGAAGACGAAGAAGTAGACGAAGAAGAAGACGAAGAAGACGACGAAGAAGAAGAAGAAGACGACGAAGAAGATGACGAAGAAGAAGATCACGAAGAAGAAGACGACGAAGAAGAAGACGACAAAGAAGATGACGAAGAAGATGAAGAAGAAGACGAAGAAGACAACGACGAAGAAGAAGACGACGAAGAAGAAGATAACGAAGAAGATGACGAAGAAGAAGATAACGAAGAAGACGACGAAGAAGACGACAAAGAAGAAGATGAAGAAGAAGACGAAGCTGAAGAAGAAGATGACGAAGAAGAAGATTTACAAAAAAAGTTACTATTTATTTTCTAAGTGGCAAACTTGAGTAATTTCTACTACTACTTTGTACCTTTATTGATTACACTGCCTGTCCAAACATCTGCACTTTAAAGCACGCACTTGAGGCTCCTCGACCTCCTCCCATATCGGCTTTATTACTCCTATAATACTGTGTTCTTTATTTCAAACAGCCCGAAAGCAGCGGATTTGGATAAATGTCTGTTGTTTGAATACTTTTTTACATTTTTTGTTACATTTTCTTGTAACAGAAGTTGCTGGATTTCATTGTATAAACTTTATTATTGCCTGCAGTCAATTATTATCTTATTTTTATTTTATTTAACCCAACACAACAAATAGCCTTGTCCAAAGATCAAGAGTTTTCAGCTTCTCTAAAGTTAAACCAATGGTGATTTTAAGATGCCAAAAACGACATTTTGTCTTTCGACACCACGGTAAAGATACTTCTGGATGATATTGCACTTTCAGCGTATCGACTATTGACTATTGACTTCAATCTTCAACACACATTCCGATATTTTGTTTCAGCCGCCAAAGAATACACAAAATGTCTTCTTTTAAACACTTATGTGCAAAGAGGGCACTGCACAAACTGTGTCTAGACCGTCTTATCTGGTTTGTAGTAAAACAGCTTTATGGATGAGTCAGTAGTAAATACAAAGTCATTTTATACTTTTACTTAATACCATTTGAGAGCAGAAGTAGAACGTATTATTGTATGGTTTGAGGAGTTATATTTAGCAACTTCATGGGGACATCCTGCATAAAAGTTTTATATATATACATACAAAATCGTATTGCTGCTGTTGAACAAAAAGCTGCAGAATTCTTAACCAAAATCACCACATTCAACGCTTTAACAGTTCTCAAAATCTGTGTGAAATTCTTCTACTTTTTACCCTTAAAAGGACTTTTTAAAACAACTTTTACTTGAGTTATTTCTTTTATTTTTATGCTCCTGTATCTGCTCTTTTACTTAAGTAACAAAATGTTGTGTGCTTACATTGTTTTTAATATGTAATAGGTTTAATATTAATGAGCAGAAAAACTATAATTTAATGTATAATCTGTCTGTGAATTTTTTTAAACCGCTAAATTACGACAACGTTGAACTGAATTTGAAGTTTTAAATGTGTTTTCTGGACTTAAAACAGCCGTGTTAGACGTTAGTTAGCACGTAGCTGCTTAGCCCCCACTGTGCCTAATCCCTATGACAAAAATGTACGCAGAAACCATGAGTAACGTGTCTAAGCTACCTACACCTATGAGGTCAAAAATGTTTTATGATTTACGTCTAAAAAATACCTTTCTGTCGGGATAAAACCATTTAAGGACAAGATTGTTTCAGATTTACGCAGTTAAACCTTATATGGTCATTCTGATAAACCTTTAACTATATATTTAAGGAACTATTTTACGGCATTTATAACAAAGTTGTTTTAAGAACTCAAATAAAGGGAACAAAGTAGTCAGATGTATTGACTCTTTTTAGACATTTCTTCCACACTATTTGCCTTCAGGTGTGCAGAAGAGCTAAATGTTCTTCTTTTCTCTTGTACATTTTAACTATTTCTTATTTAAGATGTAAGACTGGAGTTTTAAAACCTAATATCATGTTTTTGTTGTTCTTATTACAGCAGGAGAGAAGAAAGCTGCACATGTTTATTACATGTGTACAAATACACACGTTTATGTTTCAGGAGATGAGTAAGTAACTGAATTTTACAGTTAAGGTTTCTACATTCAGGGAGCTGTGTCGTATGTCCCAGGCAGTAGACCGCACCAAACTGAACCAGAGTGAATGTCTTAAGAGGAAGGTCCGGACTGACCCACAGCTCAGACCTGCGCTGTGGGCTACTCATCGTTACCTGCCAAGGAATATTCTAATCATATTCTTTTATCTGTAAATTATAAAACAATAAATCAAACCAAAATAAACAAAACTGTAGAATATAACAAAATGTGATTTAACCCTATGGGGTGCCATATTGAACCATTGTGGTTCTTTTAAAAAGCATTTTGATTACACTTGTAATCAAAAGTTATTTTTATAGACCAATTTCTAAACACAGGTCTACAATGCCTGAAATGTAATTTGGACTAAGTGATTTTGAGGCGACAACCTTGCAAACTATGCTAAGGAAAATGCATAGGCTTTTCTGCAAAGTTATTCGGGTTTTGAAAGGTTCTATAGAACCAAAAGAACCATTCCGTCCAAAAAAGGGTGCCTCCACAGCGACAGCTGAAAGAAGTTCAACATAGAACCTTTTATTTTAAGAGTGTAAGTAGTAAACAGTAGACAGCCTGTGTAGGTCTACTGCAGTGCTTCGTGCAACATATAGTCCAGCCTGAAGTGAATGAGGTCATTTCCATTGTCGTGAGCAGAGTTATTTGTCCAACATTGCCAAGTTTGTTTCCGTAGACACACACGAAGCCTGATACAGAAGGTGACAGCTGTTAACCCTCCAAAAGGCTCCAAAAAGGCTCCAAAATGGTACAAAATCACCTTGAGAGAAAACATTTCAGTCCAACGGCGCATAATAAAACAAGCTTAACATCCGGGAAACACAAGTAAATCCGCAAAAAGACGTGGGATGCCTGTCCTTTTTTTCCTTTTTTTCTTTTCGCCCTTCAAACGCGGTATCGAAGGAGAACTAAAAAGCCACATGATTGGTGGATGCGGAAAGCACGGAGAGAAATGTAAACCCCTCGTCTTGTTGCATCGCGAACTCAACGCGCCCCGCTTGTTCCGTGCAATATTTGCCCCCCTTTCTTGGTTCAATGACAGCAGCGGTAGGATCCGGGGGCCGGTGGAGCGGAGGCGATTCTTCCTTTCCCCGGGAGCAGCGCGAACGTCTCCGGGCAGCCTCGGTGTGCGCCACACCCCGTGTCGCAAGCGTGCGGTAAGTGCGCTCCACCTCCGCCGCACAACAGCGTACGTTCAACTTGACCAAAACAATAAACAAACACACGACGCAAACAACAACAAACAACAACAAAAAAAACAACAAAACAAAGGGGGGAAGTGGAAAAAGGTGACAATGATGTAGCCCGCGGCTTCTCTCGGCTCTCAGACAAACCCCGGCGTCATCACAGAGCAGCCCTGCGTGACAGCGGCGGGGCCAATGGGAGCGCGCCGGAGCCAGCTCTGCGCTCTGACGCGGCCAATGGGAAGAGCAGGAATGCGGAGCTGCTGCGACTTCGAGCCCGAGCGCTTCCACGGCTGCGGCCCAGAGACTCTGCGGCGGGGGGCGGGGGGCTGGGGGGGGAGATGGCGAGCTTAGGGGAGAGCGCGAGAGAGGGACACTTCGTTTTAACCCCCTCGCGCTTAGTTCGTCCGACTTTTCCTTTGTTTAGTCCATTTTGCCCACCATCTTACAAAAGGGGCACTGTCAAGCTGCTTGACACATACAAGGGAAGCTGCAGACCCTCTTATTTACAGTCATGTCAATCAATCTGGGAAGCAGCATTGTCAGTTTGAACTCCAAACCCACAAATGACAAAAATGACCCTAAAATAAAATGAAAAAAATTAATATGGATTCCGCCTGGACATTTTTTGCTTTATTACAAGTCCCTAAAACTAATTATTTGGTGAATTTACCTGCAGATTAAGAATTGTCAAAACCCAACAGATGCTCATTTAATCATTTGTCAATCAGCCGATCGCTCCAGAAACCTGCTATACTCATTTATATATCCAACAAAGAAAATCTAGGCGATTTCCTCTGTGCAGAGCTTGTTTCTACTAATGATTCAAGTAAAACAGACATCCGAGTCCAAAACTAGAGACTCAGCTTCACAAAGGTTCAGGAACAGCTTCAGTTTTAAATGGGGGGGGTCATTTTCTCAGGCGTATTTGGAAAAAATAGGCCCCTGAGTGCAAGGAGTTACGGGAGGAGAATTAGGTAAATAGAATCACGTAAAAGTGGAGAAAGACTTAATCCTATCCAAACATTTATTTCAAATGGTTTACATTCACACCAGGACAATCACATAAAACAAGACAAGTTCACTTTATTGTGGTAAAGTCTGTTTAGTATTATCCAGTATAGACCTGGGAGTCGGGACCCCGAAGATTCTGTGGGTGTCCCCAGGTGTGAAAGAGGTCAAAACTAGATTGTGTTGGCCTACACTATAATGAAAGGATTACATGTTAATTGCTTGTACAAAGTATTTCGTTACCGTTCCGTAACATCCTTTTTAACCAGGCAAAGTATATTTTGTCTTTTAAAACAGTAGCGTCGCAGGTAGAGGAAGGATGTTTGGTTGCCATTCACCAGCGTATCCTCGGGTAAAACAGGGCCATCGCAGAGAGAGAAAAGTTATGCTATAAAAGGGTATTTTTAAACACACTATTTGCTGTGTAATTTTATCTACTTGTTGTACGTGTAGGTATGGTCAGGTTATCAAATGTTAGGCTACTTAAACAAACAAAAAACACTATAAATGAAAAATTAAGTCCCTCTACAATAGTCATGTTGAGTTTTTCTGAATAAAAAAAGGCCTGTAATGTTGCAACACTTAATAGATGTTGTCATAGGGTGATAACTGTGTTCAAACATAGGCTAATACTGACGGCTAAATAGGCCTGCTAATTACTGTACCTGCTTATTTTCCATGTTTGGCCCTGCTGATCACCCGCGGAGTCCGAGCGTAGGTCTAGATCCCGCTACCTCTTCTCTTTCATGGAGGGTCCCACAATCCTTCCTACCTTCTGTGGCAAAGGGTTGGACGGCACGCTCTGGCTGTGTGTGAAATTTGTCCTCTGGGTGTTTTGAACGGCACCTGAATGAAGCTTAATCTAAAATAAACTTAAAAGCTTAATTATGTGTTATAGCCTGATAACAGCGTTGTTTACTAAGCGTTCACTCAGAGTTCAAGTAGAGGGTGGGGATTTTGTTGCCTGAAATGTTCTGCAGTATGGCATTAATTATATATATCTAGCATTTATTTTGTTACGGGTGTTTTAATGGCTCATACATACACCTACCTTACAATTCATTTCTTATATTGTACTAGTTTTATATTTTGCATGGCAGTAAAATCTGATAATTTGAATGATCAGTTAAATTAATCCAGTAATTTTGTCTGTTTTTTTATGTGTTTACGTGCACACACAAAAAAAACACAATATAATAATCAACATCTGTCATTGTAAAATAACATTTCAGAGGAACGGCAGAAGCGACTTGGATTCGTTTTTTTGTTTTATTTAGAATTAAACTTTCTTTTTCCTACCAGGAGGATTGAGCGATTACACAGACAACATATTTGTCAGTTAATCAATGTTTTTTTAGATTCCCTTTTGTATTTAGAAGACAAAGTACAATGAATTTTAAAAGGATTGTCTTCTATTTCATTTTTGTTAGTCACTGTAGTTGCCGTTTTTGTGTTAACGAAATCTGGAAACTCAAATAAGGTGGGCCTAACTGTTTACAGATCAGTTAAATTATTTGTTAACTCCAGAAATCTGACAATTGGGGTCCAAGCTGCGGTCTCATTTATAAAACTTTAGGTGGAATTCTTACAAAAAAGTATAGGCACAGACAGAACACAAACTTCCTCAGCTCACCGTCTCTGAACGCCCTGACGCACGCTCATTATTACGCAAGTTGTCTTTTTTTAATATAAATTCCACACTTAACCAGGAAAGTGACGTCACATTTCTGTACATACGCATGCTTTATAAATGAGACCCCAGCTCACACTCATGGTTCTATTAAAATATCCGGATAACTCAAATAAGGTGTACATAACAGTTTACAGATCAGTTAAATTATTTGTTAAACTCCAGAAATCTGACAGTTGCGGTCCGATCTGTGGTCTCATTTATAATAACTTCACGTGGAATTCTTCCTAAAAGGATACGCACAGACAAAACACAAACTTCCTCAAACTCTCTGAGCTCAGATCGTCTCTGAACGGCCTGACGCACGCTCATTTTCACGCAAGTTGTCTTAAAAAAAAAAAGAAATTATACACTTAACCTCGAAAGTGATGTCACATTTTTGTACTTACTCATGCTTTATAAATGAGACCCCAGCTCACACTCATGGATCTATTAAAATATCTGCATAACTCATAAAAGGTGTACATAACAGTTTACAGATTAGATACATTATTTGTTAGCACCAGGAATATGACAATTGCGAATCCGTGGTCTCATTTATAATAACTTTACGTGGAATTCTTACGCACAGAAAAAACACAAACTGTCTCATCTCTCTAAAATCAGATTACTTTTTACGGCCAAATTGTCTTTTAAAATTTTAATTCCACACAACCAGGAAAGTGACGTCACATTTCTGTAACTACGCACGCATTATAAATGAGACCCCGGCTCACACTCATGGACCTATTAAACTATCCGGATAGCTCAAATAAGGTGTACATAACAGTTCACAAATCAGAGACATTATTTGTTAGCACCAGAAATCTGACAATTGCGAATCTGTGGTCTCATTTATAATAACTTTACGTGGAATTCTTACTAAAAGTATAGGTAAAGACAAAGCACAAACTTCCTCATCTCTCTAAAATCAGATTACCGTCTCTGAACGCCCTGACGCACGCTCATTTTTACGCCAATTTTTTATTTTTTGTTTTAAATTAAAATTCCACACTTAACCCGGAAAGTTGCGTCACACTTCTGTAAGTACGCATGCTTTATAAATGAGACCCCCGCTCAGGCTCACGCTCAAACCCGTAGCGCGCCGTGACGAGCTCCACCGTTAAAAAAAAAAGTGGCACGCAGACTGAACTAAACTTTCACGAAATGAAAAAAAAAAAAAAAAAATGTTGTTTGTGTTACGGGCTGCTGCAGACAGAAGGCCATTTTAGCCCCCTTTTAAGTTTGAAAACGGTGTTGGAGCTAGTCGGTGTGTAGTGTGTAGTGGACCGACACGGCGCGCGGTAGGGACGTGTGGGGTGGGCAGGGGGCGGTGGGAAACGATGCCGAGCGTGAATGAACTCTCGCCCTCCGTGGATTTAAAAAAAAAAAAAAAAAAAAAGCCTTTGCACGGACTTCCACGGCTCCTCTCTCCCGCTTGCCTCTTCCTCCTCTTCCTCCTCCTCTCCGCCGTCTCCGTCTCCCTCCCTCTCTCCCCTCGCTCGCTCGCTCTCTCCGTCCCCTCCCACCTCTGCTGCTGCTGCGCTGCTCGCTAATTTTTTATGCATTTTTCTAAAACTGTCATGGCGATTTGGTGTCCTTGGAAATAAAAAAGCGCCAGCGTTTTTTCGGGCTTACCGGGGGGATGTCTGGCCGGTGTCCGAAGCAGGTGAGCGGTCCGCCGGGGGAGGGAGGGTGTTTGGCGGCGGGGTAGACGGCTCGGAGAGGAAGTTTTTTAGCCGCTGTCCACACGTGTAAGGACTCCGCTGTTTTTCCCAGTGCATTCAACACAACGGCGATGCAGTGACATTACAACGCTAGCGCAGGCGGCGGCAGCAGCAGCAGCTAGCTCGGGCTGTGGCTAACGCGAAGTAGGACACAATGTCTCGTTTTCCGCGCTGCTTTGTGGAGTGTGCGTGTGTGTGTTTTGTGTATTCCTTTCCCCGGCTCGGTGTTTCTCGGGGGTTGCCGGTAACTTGGTTGTAAGCTAGCTCTCCCAACTTGTGGCAATCCGGCGGAGGCTCCGCTCGCGTTTTTGCCGTGGTACGTTGGGGGGGTTAAGCTAGCCGTGGTTAGCCCCTGCGTCTGCTAGCGATCATTATGAGGCAAAACGTCAAAGAGAAAGAGGTGTGAGCTAGGCTGTTAGCGCGTTAGCTTCTCGAGGAGGTAATTGGTTAAATAGCTCCGTAACAAAAAACACACAAAAACTGCACAAAGGAAAGCTGGGGTGAATAGTGCAGGATGAAGACTGGCTCTTGACTGTACCTGGCCAGGTGCAGCACTCCGGGTCAGAGACAAAAGCTGCTCTGTGTGCACAGCCTAAATGTGCAGAATACAGAATATAAATAGATTACATTGAATGACTTTTATTTCATAGTTATAAGCCGTATAACTTCTATGTTCTCAAAAAGACTGAAATTTTCGAGGCACAGTATTTATTTTGATACCGCAATGATAATAAACAACACACTTTATTAAAAAATGTTTTTAGACAATATAAGCCTACTGTAATTTTCAACAGGAAATAATAGTAGTTCCTTGAATTTTTCCATGTTTTTGTGATTTTTTCCTCCCCTCCTTCAGCATACCTATATCGAGTTTCGCTAATAACTTTGCAGAAAAGCCTACGCGTTTTCCTTAGCAAAGTTTGCAAAGTTATTCGCTCAAAATAGCTTAGTCCAAAATATAATTCAGACCCATTTGTAGGCCTGTGTTTATGAATAGGCCATAAAAACCTTATTAGACCGCTATAAAAGTGTCATAAAGATAATAGAATGGCAAGTATTATAAAAATATACTTTTGTACGCCAACAATCCTCTTGCATCATTTCAAAACAATGATGTCACAGTATTGTCAGTCCCGTCCAACAAAACATACACAACACATTTAATAAAGCAAATATTAGTAATAATATAGATACCAGGCTCATACCAGGACAATACTTTCATAGCTATTACTGTGTTTGCTACATAAATAACACGTTAAACACATAGTGTAATCTATGTACAAGGCCTTGAACTTTGGAGTTGTTTGCATTTGCTTAATTTGCGAATTTGTGGCATATTTGTGCACTTTTGGAATAAACGGCGGAGCCACAAGTGGAAGTGGTAAAGGAACTACGGTTTGTATTTCATTGTTGTTTTGCTATTTTTAGAACTCGGGGCATTTTGGGGAAGTATTCTCAACCAATCGCACAGAGCGGGTGAAGTTTGTTTACAAGTGCAAAATCGGCCGTGGTTTCTGGTTGATGCAACTGCTATGCTAGCTGCTACTTTAATAGCAACATTTACCGTTACCGTTTCAGGTTATATGTAGCTTATTCATTCATATTTATCATGGGGAAGTTGGTTTGAGCAAAGCATCGAATTGCAATTGACTGCAAATAGGCTGTTACTGTGATTAGATTTGCCAATATCAAACCAAGATACAGTTTGTAGAGCATGTGTTTATCATGTGGTCATTATGAGATGGAAATAATGTAATAGTCAATGCTAAAAATATTACAAGAATCACATGTATGGAAGAGGGTCAAACTGCAGGGTTTGCTGGTTTTACAATAACACAATGATCAACTAATAACCGCACAATCATTTGTCCATACGTTACGTTATTGTGCAGCTTTCACGTCAGTCTGTGCTACCAACCGACTAGGATACGTTTTAGTTTATTAAGAACGCGTTTGGTGGTCCGTTGTGGCTTCCAGCATTTGTATTTGTTGACTGATTATTTTATTGGGATTATAAATTTTTATGGACAACGGCAGAAAGGAGAAGGCACAAAGTGAGTTAGCTGGACTTTTTGGAGTGACTGAGTGACGCTTATTCAGCTTTTTCGCACAGTTTTATTTGTAATTTACTGTGTACAATGTGAACGCAATATTTTATGTGTATTTTGCGTCAGATTTATATATGGTCGTATGATAAAAGCTGTTCTAGTACTACTCCCTTTTAGTCATTAATGCATTTCTTTGGTTGACTATAGCCCTACCATTATAACAACTTATTATAATCCATTTTATGCTTTTTTTTTTGTGTATTTTGTGATACAGATTTGACTAGAGCTGGGAGAAAAATGATCAAGATGTGTTTTTTTTCCCTCATATTGATTGATCCATTTGTCACAATATCAAATTGTAGTGTTATGATTATTGTTAGCATCACAATTGACCCCCTGACCAAACACTCACGTTGTCCAATCGATCGTCATTTCTCTCGTCTGTGTGCAGCTTTATGAAATCAAACTTTCTCAATGAAGTGAATGTGACATAAAACGACAGATGTAAAAAAACAAAAACAAAAAAAAGCATTGAGGTATTCATTTTAGTCAATATCGCCCATCTGTAAATCAGTCCCATTTCAACACAAAAAATCTGCAAACCAAACCACATGCTTTTACATTTACCTTACAGAAGAAAACATTGAATATAGATTTCAATAAAAATTCTAATTGCAATTTAGGTTTTATAATAATAATAATAATAATAATAATAATAATAATAATAATAATAATAATAATAATAGTTATACATTTTATTTATATAGCGCTTTTCAAGACACTCAAAGACACTGTACATCAGTGGTTCCCGACCTCACCTCCCAGTGACCCATCCTGTGGATACATTGGGGACCCAAACGTCCTCCTATCTGCAATGCTACTGTCATAAGAAAAAATATTATTTTCTGAGTAATTGTAGATGTTATAGAACAGTAATGATTATAAAATACTTAATAGAAGTTATTAACATTCCATTCCTTCATTAAAAATCAGACAAAACTAGTCCGGACCTCTTTTTCAAGAACACCTGGGGACCCTCGGAGAATTTAGGTCTCAACCACAAGGTTGGGAAGGGCTGCTTTACATTACATAACAGTAATAAAATAGACACTTTTAAGACAGACACATGCAAAAAGGATAAAAAACAATAAATCAAAAAGAGTAGCGAGAGTGAATTTATACTTTTTTGTTCAGTTTGGCTTTGACTTTGCTTCCACCTTAGAAAAAAAGTCAGAAAAAGCATTCCATCTCATCTGTTTTCCCGATTAGTGTGTTTTAAATAGTATACGTTACCATCTGGCAAAGAAATACATTGGACACTTATTGCAAGGTTAGTACACTTATTACAACATACACTAAAGCTCAGATCTGTGGAGAGGCTACACTCACACCAACTATGTTTTATGTGTGTGCGTGTGTGTGTGCGTATGTATGTATGTATGTATGTATGTATGTATGTATGTATGTATGTATGTATGTATGTATGTATGTGTATGTGTATGTATGTATGTATGTATGTATGTATGTATGTATGTATGTATGTGTATGTATGTATGTGTATGTATGTATGTATGTATGTATGTATGTATGTATGTGTATGTATGTATGTATGTATGTATGTATGTATGTATGTATGTGTATGTGTATGTATGTATGTATGTATGTATGTATGTATGTGTGTATGTATGTATGTATGTATGTGTATGTGTGTTGTATGTGTATGTATGTGTGTATGTGTGTGTATGTATGTATGTATGGTATGTATGTATGTATGTGTATGTATGTATGTATGTATGTATGTATGTATGTATATGTATGTGTATGTATGTATGTATGTATGTATGTATGTATATGTCCAGGTCTATGCATAAGCCCATGTGCATATGCATGCATGCATGCATGCTGCATATGCATTTGTATATTTGTAGGAAATTCCAGGCAAACGACCAGAAAAGTTCCATAGTGCATCTTTAAATAAAGCTAAACAAAAGCTCAAATTAAGCACATTTAACACAGATTTAATATAAAACAAATAATCCTCTGACACAAATGAAGCAGTAGGGTCATAAATTCTGCACACAGCCTGAAGCGGGGACCTTTCTTCTACAGTTCCCATTCATATGTGTCAAAACGATGAAATATCACAGTGTTAAGTGCATTATGAACTCATTTGAACATCTTACTTATTAACCTTTTAGCTGTAGGTTTATTTGTCACCCGAGCTTGTAATAAAAATGCTATTCATTCATTCATTCACACAAATCATTTATCTTCCAGACTCGCGCGATCATTTTCTTTTTTTCCGGAGGAAATATGAACGTTGCGCTGTATTTTGTTTGACAGTTTTGAATGAAATAAAACTGTGACCATGTTTTGAGTTTCGAGTTGGAACATTGTCGTGTTTTTAATCCAGTCACACACGTGCTTAACCTATTACCTGTTATTGCATTGTTTTCCTCGTGCGGAAACCAACTTTGACTACATATTTTCACTGTGTGTTAATAATAAATGAACTCTTCTGACAAATGTTCATGGAAGAAAGTAAGGCTAAACAATAAACCCCCGTCCATGAGGGGTTTTCGTGCTATTTCGAAGAACAAAGAGTGAGAATCCTGCGGAAATTGTCTGCTTCTAAAAGTAGTTTCTTACACGTTTACTTGGTTGAATAATTGTTTTCGAATAATTATGTGCTGCAGGTTTCCCACTTTGCCCCAGGTCACTCTTGTAAAAGAAGTTTCGATCTCAGTGGTTTTGTAGCTGGTTAAATAAAGGTTAATAATTGTGCTGAGTGTTTGTTTTTCCCGAAAATGTAAATGCAAAAACAGCGCATCTATTTGAAAGTATCTGTCTTGGAAGTAAATTGAAATACCGCAATTTAATATTATTATCACAATTTGACACATTGCGCAAACTACAGCAGGAGCAAACGTTGTTCCCGAACAGCTTGGTGGCGCTGTTCACTGAAGCTTCACATCTTTACACCCCCATCTCCCGCTCGTCACTCCTGTCCGACGTCTTGGCTCGTTTGCGTTCTCACAGCAGAAATGAAACGCCAGAGCGACCGCGCGTTCGGCTTTATTTAATCCTGCTACAATCCACTGTATTCATTTTAATAGGGCTGGGAATTACGGGGCCCCTCACAATTCGGTGCACGATACACGACACACACGGCTCACGATGCGATAACATCTCGATTTTGCGATAATCGATATATTGCTCATAATCTTCTACAATATATCCATATTTTTTCAAAGAACCCAATACATTTTGACAAAGTTTTCCCTTGCCAAAACCACGACGTGGGCAAACTCAAAATGAAACACACCCATATTAATCATAAAAACTGTGAAAATGTAAAATGTTTTGCGTTAAAAAAAAGTTTCCTTTCGCTAAACAAGCAACGCAATTGTAGTGCGGTCACTGAATAAAAAAATAATACTTATGATAATAATACAGCAGGCCACGATATCGACACTGCGTCACCAAATGTAGTATCACGATATACCTGTATTTTGATATTTTGGCACAGGCTAGCCCTCCATTTTAATATAATATAAGAATCCAGACTTATTCCAGTGACTGTAAATTCAATATTTTCAGCGATGAGCAGAAATAAACAAAGCTGGCTAAAATCCACTAGTTCATTCATTCAGCAGTACTTTTTTTATCTCACAATGTCCTTGATTCTACAGGATGAGGACAAACTCGCGTGACGTAAACATGATTCGTGACTGTCGTGTACTTCATTATGCTATGTACATTCAACACACATTCAAATTTCATCCTCCAAAGTCTGACCTCTGCTCAAAGCCGGGCTCGAGCGTGGATTCCCCATTCAAAAACCGATTTCACGTGACTCAATCTCGTTCTGTCAATCTTTCGCGTAATTGCCCGGCCCTAATTGACGCCGATTAATCACGCGACCTGTTTTTGGCCAAACACGTTCTGTCAGATTTACGCAGGAGGCTTTTTACATGTGGCTGCAGGCTACTCCAAGAGGTAATGTTGTTGTTACAGAAGCAACAACAACACAGGCAGAAATAATACTCACATGTTCCATTATTAAATCACATGCAAAACACCTACAAATTGTACGTTACATGCGATTTGTTTGTTTGTACACGCTGTTTAGCACAAGGACGGATAAATCACGCCCTTTTCATGTTTTTAGTTCATGCAATATAAATAGAAACTGAAGAATTTGTTGCTTTACATTTCATTCATGCCTTGATGGTTTCCTATTGTTGTTGACACAGCTGCCAGCGTTTATTTGCATGTTGCATAGCGTAGAGAGTTATTTTTGTTTAGTTTTATCTTACTGTACTTGTACTTAAAGTGAATGAAAGTCAATAGAAAGAGTACAATTCAGTTTGGGATTCATTTAGCTTCTTAAAATGCTGTACATAGACATTATTAACAAATACTATGTGCATAACTTTTGTGATTCATTCAGAGCCCCAATACTTAGACATCAACAAATCAATTTATGATTTAGATTTGATTTATAACATAATTTTGACATTTTTTTAGCCAATGTTATAAATGTAGTAAGCATCTTTTCCATTTCTTTCTTATACTTGTGTAAATGAGCCTTTACTGTGGATTCCCTTCTCTTCATACTGTCTTCACCTTAAGTGGAATAATCAGAGATATAATGAATGGATATACAGTACATATGATAGTAGTTTGAGTGTAGAAGCAGACAGTAAACGTGACCTTAAATGTATCACAGTGTGTAAATACAGTGCAGTGTAGCAGAGGTCCAGACCAGATTAGCTCAGGAGAGGCTGCTGCTGATGCTACAGGGATTTGGGGGAGGCTGAGATTTTTATAATTAAACAAAGATCTTTGGTTGTAGATATGTCAATAAACCCTCCTGTGTCGTCTTCTTTTGGGCTGTGCCTCCTGTGGACGTACATTTAGTTGTGGCTGGCTGAAGAACATTTTATTTTCACTGTTTTAGGGGTAGTTTCACCCCTGGCCTGTGTGGGCCGGAATGGCTCTTAATGGGACATGCACTCCTCCAGAGGCTCAGGGGGCTGCACTTGTGCATGTGCACTTATGACGTTGGCGTCTCTGCTTTTAAAAGACACAAATTATGCTAAATTGACTTTTTTTTTTGCGCTTTTTCCCGTCTAACATTGTTCTCTCATCAAAAACATACCTGGAATAGCATTTAGCTTCATTTACAATTGTTTAACGGATCCTGGGTAGAAAGTACTCTCCCCTCCAAGCGTAGCATAGCTCCAAATCTCATCCTCATGTTTCCCCATTATACTTTGGCTTATATTGCCCACAGTGCCTCTACAGGCGAGGGGGAGAGGTGCCTTTCGGGACAATTGGTTTGCTTGAAAAGAGTGTATTGTGAACGTGAACCGGACCAGCTCAGAGAAAGAAAGTCCACTTGAAGTATTGTGAATGTGTCCTAAAGGTACTCAAGAGCACGTTTAAAGGTCAATAACAATAGAAATAATACATGATATTTGTCCTTTTAAGATATATATATATATATATATATATATATATATATATATATATATATATATATATATATATATATATATATATATATATATATAATAAAGTCCATAATGTATTATTATACATTTTCCTTGACTCAAAGGAGTGTAACACTTGGACTAAACCTTTTCTTAATGTTTACATTTACTGGCAGAAAAGTTTTAAAGATTGGCTTTTGCAAAGTTTCTTTGCAAAATGTTCTTTTTAAAGCTTTGTATATGTTATCTTTGTAAAAAGAGCTGTATTTGGTGTTATTCACACATATTTCAGTTTTCTTGCAGATGTATTCCTGAAGCAGGTTTGAGCATTGATCCCTGCTGTCCTTACATTGCTTGATCCAAATGGTTTCCCTCCTCCGTGCCCGTTACACTTTCTGCTGTCACACATTGTGTGGCAGCTAAAGCCTTGAGGTATTTTCCAGACACATTATTTTGTAATCAAACAAGTCACTGACTGTACCTCTGTATGTTTGCATATGCTGCCTATCCTTTCTCCTGTTTCAGGAGCACCATGATCCTGTTAAACAGGCACCGCCCACTTTCTGCATCATTCTGTGGTTTAGACGGAAGGAGGGAGAGAAAAAGGGGAGAGAGTTTGGTCCTGGTTTTAGCTCCACACGGATCTTCTTTGTCTTCAGTGAGACTAACTCCTGAACACTGCTGCAGTCAGATGCTCTTTTAGAACAAGTGAATCACAGAAATGAGGTCAAGAAAAATCCACTTTGGCCTTTTTGGGTTTGCAGCGCTCGTCCATTTAGGAGGCAGAATCTAGCTCTAGTCCATTTAAACAATTAACCATGATCAATGTATTATACACTGGTCTTTGCTGGTTTTTTGCAGTGATTGGCTCATGGATTTACCACAGGATTTACATCAGATGCCCGTCCATGAACGACCCTCTGCATTGTTCTCAGGGAGGTTGTCAGTGGTGAGGATGTAGACTTGATCGGTGCAAAGACAACACCAAACACAAATTGACCCAGTTGCCAGAAGTATTTCAGTGTTGCTAAGTTAACTTGTCATCTCCTCTCTGTGTTTGTCGGGTAATGCATCATTTATTTTTATACACAATGGTCCTAGATTTTTTTCACCGCGCTTTTATGGTTATTACGTAGGCAGTGGTGGAAAGTAACAAAGTACAAAAGTTTTTAAAAAGTACATTTTTTAGGTATCTGTACTTTACGTCAGTAAATTTTCCAGTGGATACTTTTTACTTAACTACATTTAAGAACTGTACTTTCTACTCTACATTTATGAACTGCACAGAAAAACGAAAGTATTTTGTCTCATGGTTTTGGACCTGCTCAAATGGTAGAGGGATAACTTTTTAGCATGTTTCTTGCCTACATTTTTAGAGTTCCAAGTCTTGGCTTTGAGCAAACAAAAAAAGTTATGCATGACCAAGGAAACGGCTTCCGATGACCAATAATCAGGACGATTCTTCATCTATATCAATATCATAAATACAGTATACAGAGTTGAGTTCCAAATGGAGTAAACCTGGCCTCCTTGTGCTCAGAGGATTTGAACTAAAAGTAACATGATTCCTCTGATTCACTTTGGAGCTTTTGGACGGTCCCAAAGTGTCTCCGCTGTCTTAATTGAACCGTACCATTTGATCCAAAGGTAGTAGCAGCCAAAGGGGTCTGGCTCGCTTTGACTCCCGGTACGCTTTGGAGAAGGCAAGAAGGCAAAACGCAGATGAAAACAGAACATTTATAAACTTTGACTTAGCTGTTTCCTGTTTATCGAGCCACAGCACTCGCGTCAAGACCCAAAATATTTTATTTGCCGTGCATAAAGCATCTGACATGATCTAAACCCCGTACATTACATACAGACGTTAAAACGCTGTGTAGAGGCGAGAAATAAATGTAGAAACAGCTTGGAATTACTAAACGTATTTTCGTGAATTGCTGAGATCAGTTTTATGATGAAAAAGTATTAAAGCTTTTGTTCCCGACTTGTTATTCTGTCTTTTATTTTTTTGTAAAAGAGTACATTTCGTGTTTTCCCCCAAAGACTGTTTTGTTAAAGCCGCACTTTGCGATAAGAATGAAACCGCTGCGTGCTGCATCGAATGAAGTATTTTCCGTCTCTGATTGGCTGTGCTTGGACCGCTCTGCATGAGCTTCACGTCACTGTCTGAAAAAAGCAGTTGTAATGATTTGCACATTCCTGAAAATCAATGCGTGCGGATATTAAAGTGCCAAAGAGTTTGTGAGAGCTAAGAACTAGTTGGACATTGAAATACCTTCTTCCGGGTTTGCTGTGTGAAAATGAGGTGCCGCAGCTTTAATTCAGGTACAAATGAGATTCAATTGATTCTAAAACCTTTGTTATGTTTGGGTAACGTCAGCCGCTCACAAGGACAGACCTCTCCCTCTGGACCCAGCGCCAGAACATGCGCTTGGAGACACACCGACTGCAATTGGAAGAAGCGTCCCAAAGCTCTTTTAACTGGTGTGAGGAGCCAAGTCGGAACGTGATTATTGTAGCTCCTTAGTGTTGGGCTTTTTTTGCTTGGATTGAAGCTGCAGCCCTGAGAGCATCTGCTTACAATCAAGAGTGTTAGTTTTGCCACAAGTTTGCAGAGAGCAGCCGCCATCAAGCATTCCGGTTTTTCCATATTCATGAGCGACAGGTGCAGATGATTAAAACATTTGGCACCGAGCGAAACATACTCTCACATATTGTTCTAAACGGCAATATTTCAGGATAGATGGATGGTATACTATTGTCACGCTTTGTTATTTATTGGTCAAATCAAATGACGAGGTTCAGACCCATCAGGAGCTGCGCGGCTAACAGTCTTGGGGCAAAATGGCCTATTCATTTCCTCTGTAAACTCTTATTAACTCTCATTTAATTTAAACAAGCACAGATCCCGGAAGTGAGCGAGGAGCCTGCACTAATGTAACTCGGTCATAGAGCATTATCTTCAAATAGATGCGTAGGATTTGTACAGATAGCGTTCGTCCCAGTGGGCTTGGGTAGGATTTAGTAGTAGTAATTGACTTTTATGAGCTCTTTAGTCAGGTTGAAGGACACATATTATGGACAGTTGACTTTTTTTACTGAACGTTTAACAAGGGTATAACGTTGTTGTCTCAATCAAAAACATATATGGAGTTGCAATTAGCTTCATTCACGCTTGTTTCATTAATCCTGTTTACGAAGTTGGTTGGTTTAGCGCTGTGGTTCTTAGACAATGGGCGAGGGTTCATAGAAAGTTTCAAATAATTAAGTACGATTAGCTCATATAAAGCCTAAATCAGCATTAAACATATGGATACAGTCTGGAAAAGCGAATTAGAAATTTCTAAGGAAAGTGGGAAACTACAATTTGCGCATGACTAAAGCAATGCAAAGTAGTGTAACATTTTTGTGCCAGCAATATTGCAATACATAAATATATTACGTTTTTAGCACTGTAACTAGTTATATAGTGTAATACAATTTCAGAGTAACTTGCCTAACACTGCACATAGGCACGATTTTAAGTTCTAAAACATGAAATGCCAAAGCAAAGATGCTCAAAAGTATGTTTAAAGGTATTTGTCCTTTAAAAGAACCGTTTGAAAGGGTCTCCCAACCCTAACTTCTGCTTACACGTCGTTGAAGCTTTGAATTCTTTAGCCTCGTTTACGCTCCTCAGTGCGCCAAAAACCCGGTCTGCGCGCTTTCGTTTGAAAACTTAAGCGGTATAACGGCGAAATAAGGCGCTTTACATGTAGGCGTTTAAAGGTTTTCTGAACAGGCGGCGGAACGGGCCGTTTTTGACAACCTTGAAAACATTGCTCTTCTTCAGGGGTCGCATACCAAGTGGAAAAAAAGGGTCTGAAACATCTCGAGTCTTTATAAAGCTATTTATGACTTCATCTGTGAGTAACGCTGACATGAAAAAGCTCGTCGGTGTTGCTCACTGGCAGGGTCTAGACAAGCTTAATAACACATTATTCCACAAATACGGCTCCCATCACGTTAGCATATTGAAGTCGCTAACATGATTAGCATTCCTTAAATAAACTGTTTGACACACAGAGACGTAAACAAGGTTAGAGGAGGAGCAGCAGCAAAGAGGGAGCAGTGTTTCCTCCTGCCCAGAGGCTCGGCGGTGCGGATGCTTGATAGTCACATGACTGAGGGGCGGGGCTTTATTTCATATATATTTTGTCTGTTTGAAATCGTTTAAGAAGGATATGCATACTCATTAAGCGTTATTTATGTAATACTGCAGTAGGGCTATATGTTTTTAATCATTTAGTCCAGGGCTATTCAACATAAGGCCCAGGGGCCAAATCAGGCCCTCTAAGCAATTTAACCCATCCTCCAAAGATTCATGTTCATTGTTTACTGGTTTAATTCTGCGATAGCACTAGTTTAGACCTGGTTTGGTCTTGGTCCAGTTGTGTAATTCAGGGTTAGACCTGTTTTGATTCAGTCTTAGTCCTGGGTCAGACCTGGTTGGTACTAGTCTAGTCCTAGTTGCAAAAGCAATTTTGGTAAAGCATGTTGTATGTTATTTCTCACAAAAGTATTTGATGGTATTAACTCAATTTATTGAAACAGTGTTGGGAATATTTCGTGCAACCCAAAATGTTGTTAGTGTTGTCGTGTTGTGCACCTTCGGCCCAGAGTCCTTGGCCCTCTGAAAAACCAGTGTGAAGTATTGCCAGGAGTGCCCTGAAACTATTTACAATCTGAGTTAGCAGATTCACACATGGATTTAATTGAATCATTTATCATTTTGAAGTATGTTCAGGACACTTCTGTACTAAAAAAGGAAGCAAAACAATCCGCATTGTCAAATTGAAAGAACGAATATATAATATATCTTATATTATATATATATTTTAACTGCTGGTTAAATGCCAGTGAATAAAAGTGCATTTTTATGTGAGACTTAAAACCATCAACTGAAGTGGGGAAGAAGAGCGTTCCAAAGCGTTCCGACTACAGAAAAGGCCCGGGACAAGAAGTTGGAGCAGGCCCTCAGACCTCAGCGAGCGTGCAGTAGTGTAGGGAACAATGAGGTCTGAAATGTACGCGGGGGCCAGTCCGTGAAGCGCTTTAAAAACAAACAATAACATTTTAAAATCGACTCTAAAATGAGCCTGTGCAGTGAGCATAAAATAGGTGTAATATGTTCGTGCTGCTTGGCTGATACCTGTTTAGTCGGTAATCAGCCAATGTTGTCTTAGTCGACCAACATTTTTCATTAGTTGACTAATTATTTGTTTGAGATTTCAGCATAAAGGAGTAGGAGGGAGTTAGAGTGAATAGAGGTTTAGGTGAAGTGTTAGTTTATCTGTGTTTTTACATATGAAGACAACAGTACTCATCATGCAGTCAGATGTTTAGTCAGAGATTGTGCCCTTTTAGTCCATTAATTGAGAATGTCTTCAGTGACCAAGAATTTATTTAGAGCGGTGGAGAGAGAGAGAATTTTACATGAATACACTTGGACCTGTTTATTACTACAAACACGCTTCGCCCCAGTGCACTGACCACGTCTTAATAGGCTCGCCCTGATTTTACATTTGAACTTTTAGATGGGTCAGTTGGGCATTATTGGTTATTTTTTACATATCTGTGTATAAAGTGAAATATAGCATAGTAATTTATGCTAGTGGACGTTCTTGTTTGTCTAATACTTTATTGTGCTATGTTGACATGGGACATCTTGTTTTCAATTGCTGCTAATTTATTTATTTTTTGGTCGAAGTACAATATTTGACATTGCCTTAAAGCAGCTAATACTAGGCTAATGATTGTGGGCTAAGATATGTTTTGGTCACTGTAGGCTAGCTATATGAAATAAGATGTTTGCTCATTTCAGATGTTTCTTTCTTTGTTTTTGAATCATGTAACTGTTGCATTCTAGAATGCCTATAGCCCAGCCACAGAACTGTGCTTCTCCTCAAAACAAATATATTACTATCCGTGTACAGTGCAGCCGCATGAAAAGGAATGTCGTGGTGATGTAACACAAAACAATGACGGTTTAATGTATCGCCAAAGAAATACTAACTACAAGGCATATTAGAATTTAAAATCCCCCAAACTTATAAATAACTTAAATAATACTTATTTAAAAGAAGCCAAAACAAAGTGGCAGCATTTTCTGTGTAACTGTCAGACTGCAGATTTGTTCATCAGGTTTATGGTACATAGCTCTGTAATTACTGGGCCTATCCAGATGAAACAAAAACTGGCACAAAGTTCAACATCAGTACAAATTTTAAAAAGTGACTACGTTTACATGCAGTCAGTAACCTTTTCACAACCAGAATATTATGAATAACCCTGTTGCACTCGGCCATGTAAACACCAATAACCATCTTCAGGTTTTAAAAATATGGAATATGCTCATATTCCAGTTTTTAAAAACCCAACAATGAGCCCTGGGCTACTCATATATATGCCTATCGGGATATCCCCTTTGAATGGACAATGACATGACGTGTTTGGCACATGTTCTATTCACAACGAACCTTGCAGGGCTAAGAAGCCAAACAGTACCAGTGGGTTCCACCCATCTACCTTCCCTCAGTTCAACATAAGGGATGGTTGGAGCAAAAGACCCTGAACGCCCATGCGTCATGGTGTTTGTTGAGACATTGTCCTTGTGTCGTGGTTTGGATCGGGAAATCCCAATCGACTGCAATGACCATGTATACGGGAGGAACTCTGTTCGCTTACACGGCTTATTCCGAATGTTTCAGAAGCCAGAGTATGAACTGTAAATGTGTTTACATGCATGTCATACAACTCCAAAAATATAATTATTGTCTGTTGAAAGATTCAACGTTTGTGGATTTCTACTTTTCTACATATTTGTTTCAAATCAAAGGAATTCCCCAGAGATCTACATAAGCTTTTGTCTTCCAACTGAAATCATGACATCATCAAATTCTATAACCTGAACACAACCTATTGTTCCATAAGTGGAGCATGTTGAGTATGCAAATCCAGTTTGTCGTTGAGCAAATGATTTCGTAACCTTTTTTACCTACCCGTATTAGTTACGACTCAAATGACAAAACACCAAGCCACTGCATTTTTCTAGTTGTTTTAGCCATGACAGGTGTGCAAAGAAAAACACTTCTCTCTGACAGACGGTTTTCGTATTTGATAAACCCCCAAATGTTGACAGAAAAGTTTAGCAGGCTTAGGAGTACCAGGTGGTGCAGTAGTTCTCAGTAAAAGGTGGACCACAGACAGGTGGAGGGCCAGAGAGCTGAGGTTTATCATCCTGGTGCTAATCTGTTAAAAGACAAAGCGCCTAATGTCATGTGTGCGGCTTCACCTCTCACTGGGAACTGCTGGTGTGACTGGAGTGCCTTTTCCATCTAAAGGATGATAGAGAAAAATGCAGAATTTAGTAACATGCCAAAGCCTTTCGAATATTTTAGATAACAGAATAACAATTGTGCATCGCAGGACTATTTTCACAGGGTTTTGAAATAAGTATTATGTGGGTCATGGCTTGTTCATGATCACTTGAAGGTCGGTCTTGCAGCTTGGAGCCAGTTGAGATCCTTTGATTTAGAGCTTATCTGGTCTACGAAACACCTGGACTTTATTATTATTTTAAATATGTTGTGTTTAGGGCTGTCACTAACGGTTGTTTTAGTAGTTGACTAGTCAGTGATTATTTCTATTGTACATTTAGAGCATTTTCAATGCCGTATCAACCAAATAAAGTTTGAAAGTTTCTAAATTGAATATATATGTATGAATAAAGTGAAAATCTGAAATTGTTTATTGTTTTTGGATGTTTTGATTAGTGGTGCACCGATATTTTCTATACATTGTTTTTATACATACTTTTCAATATTTTAACAAAGAAATATAGCTGTAAACTAATTCTTACGTTTTTTTCTATATAAGAATCATATTTATTTGAAAATGTATGGAACTACTTAGAACACATAATAACCTTCTGTTGGGAAATAAAGGAACAAGTTTGATTGAGCTATCATTTATTTAGCATTTAGCTATAGGTAGACTATAGGCTATAATATGATTTTTCTTTATTAGAGAAAAGAATAATCAGACACATCTCCAGTCTGTGTGTCATCCTCGTGTTGCTCCGCCTCCTCCTGTCTCTGGGCCGTATTTTGCCCCTGGACTTAGCGTTAACGGGAGGCTTTTCCATGGGGCAGTTCCAGGGCGCTATTTTGCTTCCCCACTGTGATCAGCTCTGCAGCCGAAATTCTGATCGTACGCGCGGATTTTGTGTTGGGCTGTCAGTCTGTGCCAGTTTTACACAGACTGGAACAAAGATTTTGTGTGTATGTGATGTGACGGCAGGGATTTATCCAGTTTCCCAAATAGACGTTTCTCTCTAAGCGGAGCGCGGTCCAGTCTGGCCCAGACTGCGCAGTACCACGTGCCCAACGCCGGAGGTGGAGGTGTCCAACAAAGAGCCTTAAGAGCTGAGTGTGTAACGGCGCTGAACTGTTTATGAGTGGGAAAAAAATAACCAGATCAAATTGGACTGTATTCATTATTCCCTCACTTATAATTAGTGCTATTTATGCCCATGAAGCTTGTTTTATTATGATTATCTCGTCCATATTGGGATAGTAACACGACTGTAGTTTTGAAGTACCTTAGTTACAATTCTGGCCATTCACAGAATGCACCAGACCCCGCCCTTCACTCCACCTCATATTTTGGCATAATCACACCTCCACGCCCTACGCTGTCAGCATTTGCGCCGACGCAATATGTCAGGAAATGAGCTCCTCAACGCCCATGTTAGAACTAAGACCGGGGGCCAAATACGGCCCTCTGTGGCTGATCACACGCTGAGTATTCTCTCTTCTCCTTCATAAAATCACTCACACTAAAGTTATTTGGAGTAAACATGTCTAAACTGATTGTTTAGACATATTTAATAATAGTCTGAAAACATTGTGTTTATCGCGTGTCGCGAGTGAATTTGCCACGCTTATATTTAAAACTGTTCTAGAGCTTTTAAAAGTGTCTGTTCTGATTGAAGACTGATTGAATGCTAACGGAATGTAGAACTCCTTTATTCCAAACTATTTCCAGAGTCGTTTATTTTGCTCTATCTGCTTCTAATGATCATGCGGTGATCAGTCTGTGGTCTCTTCATTCTTGATGCAGCTATCAGAAGTTTTTGACTCAGACTCGGAGCATGTTGTAACCTACCATTACTCATCTAGTGCAGTAAGATAAACGTCTTTTTTTCCTCTCATTCTTTTTAGTTTTGATACAGTCCGAATATCGCGCTCAGATAACAACAATCGTACACCAATGAGAGGCACTATGTGTGTCTGCAGCGGAGAGGCAGAAGAAACAAAATATATACACATTTGTCAACAGGGGAAACAACATATTTATGACTATATATATATTTTTTCATAACAAAAATAGAACACACAGAACAAGGAACAAAACAAGACACAGTGAGTATTTACAAAGTCCTAAACAAGTAGTCCGGCATATTTAGTCAATTTGGTCCAAAGTCTGTAAAATTGGTCCATTTTCCAATTTTGTCCCAGTGTTGAGTAATAAAAATTAGAATTAAAAAGAACTGAGGACTGATTGTTTAATTGTACTTTTCTGCAGCTTGAATCAGAAAGGGTTTCAGAATCAGAATCAGAAACGGTATTTGCTGGCGAGGAACTTGATTTCAAATAGAGATTGGCTTCGTCATCACATCTACTAACAACATTCTTTTTACATAATATTAAATCAGTGGATGTTTTTAGATGTTAACTACTGGACAAAAAATGAAATATTGGAAATACTTTACAAAACATTGGATCCTAAAATGTTATGTCATGGATCACATGCTCTAAACGTGTGGCGGAGCAGATTTTTGTGGCTGATTCTGAATATAAAACACTATCACGAGAAAAGGGAGTTTGTTAAAGGAAATTATGATTGAAAGGTTTAGTTTGTGAGTTAGTTTTACTTACATACTTACTTACATACTTACTATTTACATCTTGGTTTCAAAGCCAGGCAGAAAATCCAGGTTTTTCCTTGTTATTTTGAATATAAATTTTCTTTTACTTTTTTCTATCTTCTTTTGACTGCTCACTTGTCTCAAATAGCAAACCAGTAACACTGATATTTGGCAGATTTCTACACCGTCTGCCGTCTGTGTGGCGTTACTATTTCTTTGACACAATGGCAGAAATGGCACAAACACGTCTTTTTTTTTTTTTTTTAAACAACTTTCAACAAGTAAAGTTTGGTTTATTTCACACATTAAAAACACTGATAAAAGTAGTTGTACATTAGATAAGAAAATAGTTTGACATGTGATTTAAAAGCTAAGAAATTTGACAATCTTTTACTGTTGTAACGTTACTGTAATGGGTGTAGAAATAATATTATTAGCATATTATTATGGTATCAACATGGTATCATGGTATGGTATCAGCATTTAGGAAGTTTTAAAAACGCTGTAGTAGTTTTAAGGGAAGTATATCGGACATTGGCAGATACTCAAATCTGAAGTATATCAATATCGATTTCGGAACGGAAAAAGCCGGATTGGTGCAGCCCCAATGAAAAGCCGTGCCTTGACTGCAGCAAATGACTAGATTTAATTGTTGAACGCTACTGCGTCAAAGGCTTGTTTTTGACTGGGAAACAAGCTAATCTTTCACTGTTTTGAATATACATTTTTGAATTCTTTTTTTGTACTTTTTTTGTGTGCTCTGTTTTACTTTGTTTTGCTTGTTGCTCATACATCATTTCCTTGTGTATCCATGTCTCCCTGCTAGCTTTAGCGTATTCTCAAACCATGCACGTACAATTCTTATTGTTGAAGGCGCTGTACCTCATTTTTACTGTCCTAAAAACATGAAACACAACAGTCCAAATTGATCGCTCTTTTACCTAATGCAGCCTAATACAGCGTTTACCGTCACTGTGAAGCTATCGACGACTAGCATGCTAACCGCGCACTTCCTGCTTCGCGGAATAGTAAAACTCTGTATAATTAGATGCAGACAGCGCACCGTGGTCTCATTTTAACACAAATAGGTGCTTTTACTATATAGCTGTACTAGGGCAAAACAGATTTAACTTTATTACATGAAAAGAAAAAAATCAGGTACAGCCCCTTTTAATTCTGGCTTTTAGCGCAACATTTTTCTTTTTTCTCTGTTAGAACTTGTGCTAATACCTTTCCCCCTCTTTGTGCGATTTCAGATGCAGTGAAGGGCTAGAAGATGAAAATACACAAGAAGGACAAGCAGCAGGTTTGTTCTGACACCGCCTCCTGTCTGTCTGGAGGCTACACTTATTATTGAGCGCAAACACATTGACTACAACAGCTGTCTCTGTCAACATCTGTGTCCGTCCCGGCGAGATGTTCAGGGACACCAGCGAGCGCGGTTCGTTTCAGAAGCATTTGGTTTGGGATTTTTAGTGGCTCATTTTAGGGTATTTGCAATATGTCAGGGTTAAGGGAAAAAAAAGTAATATGCCTGCTGCTAGGGTTGTTCCGATACCAAAGCTAGCATCGATAAAAGCTCAGATACTGCTCATTTTTCGGGTATGGTTATGGGCGAGTACTCTACTACTCTACTACTCTACTGTATTTTCCTGAAACGTGGCTGTTCTGAGTTGAGGCTAATGCTACGGCTAACGCCCAGGGCAACTAAAATACAGACTGTGGAGGCGCTATGACAAAAACACATCTCTTTGATGCCCTAATTTAGCATTTTTGAGCAGAAGCTGAACTTTGGTAAAACTAAAGTGTGGAGACGGCCCCAACAGCAGCGCTAAGCTAACACACGCTATGGCTACGTTCACACTGCAGGGTATGATGCCCGAATCGGATTTTTGTATGTGGTCGTTCACAGTACAAAAAAATGCGACTGCTGTTTGTGTCTGGTGTGAACAGAATGCAGCTCGATGTGGCCCGCATGTCTCTTCACGTTTAGACTATTGTAATAGTTTGTTTTCCTGTCCAAACAAGAAGGAGCTCTCTCGTCTGCAACTGGTCCAGAACTCTGCAGCGAGGATCTTGACCCGCACAAATAGATGGGCCCACATTTCACCCATTCTCAAAGCCCTTCACTGCCGGGCTCCTACCGGATACAGTTTAAAATGTTAGTGCTGACTTTCAGAGCCTTTCATGGTCAGGTCCCTTTGTAGATCATTGATCCGATCAAACCTTACACTCCCCCTCGCTCACTGAGGTCTTTGGATCAGAAACTTCTGATGTTCCTCGCTCCCGTTTTTGGACCAGAGCAGACAGATCCTTCCAGGCCGTTGCGCCCAGACTCAGGAATGATCTTCCACTCCTCCTGCGGTCACTGGATTCTGTTGTTGCTTTTAAGGGTCTGCTCAAAACCTTTGCTTTGGGGACTGATTTGACTGTATATTGTTGTATGTGTATTGTTTTGTGTTTTATTTGATTTAGTTTTTGTGACGCACTTTGTGACTTCTGTCTGTGAAAGGTGCTATACAAATAAAATATACTTACTTACTTACAAAAGAACACAACGACAGACACAGAGCACTGTGTTCACGGAATAAAAAGGGCCGGTTACGAGCTGCGTCAGCTCCTTTTTTGATGTCCTTGGTTTCTTTAAATTTCGCATGAATGCTTTTTATTTTCCCCTGACACACTGTACAAACCCTCTATTTTGGCCTGAATTGATTTGTCACCCTGTATATATTGATTAGTTCACAAACTGGCAGCTCTTTCGTCTGCCAGTTCTCTTCCACGTTCTGTGTTGTTTTCTGGCGTTTTTATCCCGGAAATGTCGCCTGTTGATGACGTTCAGGTCGGATGAACGGGACCTAAGCGTTCAGACTGAAGTCGCATTCTAAAAGTACGGATACATATCAGATTTATTTCCACATGTGAAAGCCTGGATCAGATTTGAAAAAAAAATTAAATAATACAGGTCACATATGGGCAAATTTGACCTGCAGCCACTGTATTGGATTGTATTTTTTTGTTGGTGAAATAATTATAACTGCTACACAAAGTTGTTATTGTCAGATTTAAAACTTGTTGGGCTCTTTTACTGAACTCAGTTTGTGTTTTAGTTGTAGTATTAGCAGCAATATGTGTAGTAGTAGTGATGGTGGTGTTGGTATTCTTTCAGTTTCAGATATTTTAAGCCTATTAAATCTCCACAATGTTTTTTCTAAGCAGAGTATATTTGCAATGCTTTGAGGTGTGACTAAAGTATGATATATGCTGTACTAGGCTTGTGTTTTTTTTATACAGACTCTGCTTCGGTCGTACCAACATTGTTTGTCAGTGTTTCGCTGAAATAAAGTGAGAGAAAGGACAAAATGGATGGAGTTTGATGAGAACCATGTGACTATTCCAGACTGTTGCTTGTCTGTCATGGTTCTGCATCAGAGTCCAACACAGGTTCTTCACTCATTTAATTAAGGTTCTTTACGCTAGGGCTGCGACTAACGATTATTTTGCTATTCGATTAGACCTATGTATATAGGTTTTTTTAAACAAATTTGACCCAGGTAAAACGGAGTATACTAGTAGACAAAACAAGTTTTTCTCCTGAAACGCAAAATGGACATGTTTCCTGTGCCATTTTTATGTAATTACTGCCTTGTCTGAGCCATAAAACATCTATTCATAGCATGTCTTTGAAATCTGTGCATAAGCCAGATAATGATTATTTTATTACTAAATGAATTACTCAATAATCTATTCTAAGTTGCGATTAAGGCCAGACATTGGAGGTGAATAGGAAAACATCTCAAATTTAGAGACTTCTCAACACACTTCTTGTGTAGTTTACTTAAATAAATGCAAGAAAAAAATATATAATTATAATGTTTTCAGATCTATTTAAGGCATTTTATGTGTAGCAATGACTAAAAAATTTACATATTTTGTGCATATAAATCTGAAAAATTGATAAGAGTTTGGTTTAATTTCTTGCTTTTTATTAGATACAAATGTGTGTGTTTCGGATGTCTTCTTCAGCTTTTGAGTGAACTAGATCCGACCGAAAATTGGCATGAACGTTTAAATGTCACCAAATGTTACTTTAATTAAATCAGGCTTTGTATTAGATATTAATTAAGTACAAGATTGTAAAGTTGGGTGCGTGTAGGTGCTACTTTAACGGCTGATCTTTATGTCTCTGTGGGAGAAAATGGCCTTTGTGAAATGATAATATCCCATTTAAATCTACGGATGAAGTAGATTCGATGCAATGTTGTCGTTTCCAAGTGAACAAATACCACAAATACAGTTTAAATTGTGTTAGCTTACGTTTAAAAAAAGGTTAAACGATGATATGTATTTGTGATTTTAAATGGAATGATGTTCAGGACTTTTTTGACTATTTCCATTTGAAATCCAAGTAACATCACGTACAGTAGTCTGCCGGAAACATTTGAAAGCATACGTTTTCTTTGCGATTTGTTGCATCTTGTGAACCCCGGAGCACCGTGGGACTGGATATCGAGCGTTTAATGTGTTTTACTTGTAAGCGACGGTTGGAGACTCGTGGGAGGAATACAGCTGTAGGATGAACGGATTCAAATGAAGTAAGTAAGATATGGAGTCGCCGTTTTGTCTTGAGGATGTACGAGCCGCGATGTCATTTCCAATTTTTCTTAGGGTTTTAAACTTTTTTTTTTTTTTTTTTTTTACATAACCTCACTTAAAGGTGCTGTACCTGATTGTTTAACTGTCTTAGAAAAAAAAAAAACATGGTCGGCAATCCGGCACGTGACAATTTGCTGAATGTCCTGCCATTTCACGCGCTACACTCTCCAAATTAGCCTAAAAAAATTAAAATAAAAACATTTTAAACTGTCTAAATTAGTCCAAATGTATTGCTCACTTCCTCATGTATTCAAAGCGTTCTAATTATTTGCTTACTCGTTTTTCACAACTTTCAGGGACTAGAACGATTTTTGCGGTCGCGTCAAAGCTAGCATGCTAACGGCGCATTTCCTTGTCTTTGGAGAATAATACGCGTTCACTTCATTTATTGATTTGCGCGTCATCATATACATATAATTATGGTTGCGAGAAGTTAACCGATTAAACGCAACAAATTTGATTGGTGAAATAACCGTCAACTAAAAATCTTTTGCATTCTGAAACAACTGATCGATTAATCGAAAGAATAATCGCTTGGATAATCGATTAGCAAAAATGATTGTTGGTTGCAGCCCCACGTATAATATACATTCTAGTGGTGCACAGATAATTGACATTTTTGGCCGATACCGCTGTTATTGGAAACGCTTGGGCCGATAACCGATATTGGGCCGATATTTTCTACACTTTTTTTTTTTTGTTCTTTACACTTGTTTTTTGTAATTTATTTTTTTCATTTTTTATTGCTGTATTTCAAAATAAGGATCAAGTCTATTTTAAATCTTGAGTTTGAACACATTATACCAGGGCTATTCAACTTAAGGCCCGGGGGCCAGATCAGGCCCGCCAAACGATCTGATCTGGCCCGCGTCCAATCTTCCAAATATTATTATAGATTTTTTTTTTCTTGTTTTGTGGTTTAATTCATGGTTTGTACCAGTTTGAACCTGGTTTGCTCTTTTTCTGGCTTAGTCCTTATTTAATTCTGCTTTAGACCTGTTTTGGACCTGGGATAGACCTGGTTTGATTCTGGGTTAGTCTTGGTTCCGACTTGGTTTGTAACCTATTCGGCCCAGAGGCCAAAATAGGTTACATGCCCCCCCCCCACATTTTATTCAGCTTTGGGTTTTGATATAGATACGCTATAATATATGATTAAAATTAGCCTTCACTCTTTTCCATTCAGTTAATTTCCTGTTTTATTTAGATTATTTCTCAGACTAACGTGTCTCTGAACCTCTCTGTCGTGTTGCTCCGCCTCCTCCTGCAGCAGCAGAGACAGTCTCTCCTCCTCAGACTCCGTGTCTGAGCGCGCACTCAGCATTCTCTCTTCTCCTTTAAACCTCTCACAGTGAAGACATTTGGAGTAAACACATTTAAAGTGATCGTTTAGGAGGAAAACAAGTAATGTCTCAATATATATTACATATATTACTCAATGACATGAATATTGGCTGATACCGGCACTGGTTCATTGAGGCTCATTGAGTCACCCAGTCTACAAATGTGACTGAAATAAACATATACAACACAGTGCTGGTAAATAACTAAACACATATACATAGAAAACGCAGCTCTTATAGTGAGTGCAATTGCCATTTTTCCTTCTCTTATTTAAAGGTGGCTTTTGTTATAAATAAACGCAGAACAAGCGGTGAAACAAAAAGCTGTCTTCTGTCTTTTTTACACTAGACTGTGAAGCAACTCAACGTGTATTCAAAGTATTCAGAATAAATTCAGAATAAATCCGTATTCTTCCCATCACTTTTATGTTTTTGGGACATATATAATTAGATGCAGGCAGCACTCAGCGGTCTGTTTTTGACCCCAAACACTGCTTTTACGATACATCTGAGCAGAGCAAAACAAATTTTCATTCAACTGCATAGAAACAAATGGTACAGCATTTAAATGTATTTATTTGCGTCCCAAAAAAAGCTAAGCCAGGACTTATACAAGAAGATCATAAATTATTATTATTATTATTATTATTATTATTATTATTATTATTATTATTATTATTATTATTATTATTATTATTATTATTATTATATATTTTTAAACAATATTTCTAAGTCTTAGCTTTTTTTCAGTTTATTTTTATTTATTTGGGTAATTTACATTAAACATTACCCTGCACATTTCATTATATAGTGTTTGGCTGTAGCTTATGGGCGCTATGGGAGCTTATTTTAAAATCTGCAAGGAAATTGTAACGCTTTTTGACACAGGAAAGAAATGTAATAAAATTGCCCCTTTCAGGTGTTAATTCAAATTGTCCATATGAGTTTGTTCCTTCATCATTCGTACGTGTTTACAGATTTCCAAACCAATTACCTGTCGATGTAATAAACAGCAGCGACGCGGGAAAATGTAATTACTGCCATATTCATTTCATGCTTCAGAGTCTGTTTGTAAATAGATTTGTGGTTCATATTAACAGAGATTTTAATTAGCCATGTGCTATTTACTGAGGTACTTTTGTGATTAGAGAAGCCAAAACATGTTGATTGTTGGTTATTGTTACTTTATAATATTGCTATACAGGTAAAAATAGATGTTCAAATAGTTCTAAGTACTCTAATAAAAGTATCTGTCGAGAAAAAGACAAACAGATAAATCAAACAAACTAGATATAAAATATTTGCATGAGAATTGTTTCTGTTTTTATGAGACAATGTTCTTTTTATGAGGAAAATAAGATCTGTTTTTTATTGATGAAATTAGTTAAATAA
This sequence comes from Chaenogobius annularis, assembly GCA_015082035.1. Taxonomy (NCBI): domain Eukaryota; kingdom Metazoa; phylum Chordata; class Actinopteri; order Gobiiformes; family Gobiidae; genus Chaenogobius; species Chaenogobius annularis. The sequence continues at coordinate 328,889 of BJKM01000174.1, read as the reverse complement.
ATGAAATAATCTCGCTTTTATAACTCTTTTTTTTTAATACTTATACACCAACCATTGGGTTTCTATAGCTTTCACTCTGAAGAACATGTCCCAAATACAAAAAATATTCTCATAAAAACAAAAACGTACCTCATTAAAACAAACAAAGTCTTGCTTTTTTTGTTTTGTTTTTTTGTGTGTGAATGCAAAACACTTCCGTAATATTGAGCTTTTTATTTGCAGTTTCCTCATGCAATACAATTTAATAGTTTATAATTGCATTCAAATATTAGGGGTTATTCGTATCGTATTGCCGTGATAAGACATGAAACATAAAAAAACAAGGCAAAATATAAAAAAAAATATGAATCTTCTTACTTGACTTTAATTCATATTTGCGATGAATGAGGCGCTGGCCCTTTAACGCGAACGAGTTGAGGCTGGTCTCTCTGGCAACGACAGCAAACCACAGACCTAAAAGTTATCAAATATAGCGCCGATATCCTGTTATCTGTCAACCTTCTCACCGCGAGCCTGCCCTCCTGCTGAGCGCGCGTCCATGCGTGCGAGCGACTCCAGCGACACGCCGCCGCTTCAGAAATACACCTGTTTTAATGACACCGTGGCCTAACTCTGTCGCTAAGAGCATTTAATACTACAAGCGAGGTTATTCACTGTCGATCGACCGTGTGACGTGCAGGACAGGTGAATTTATAGGGGAGTAAGTTTATTTATTTTTTTGCTGGTACCACATTTTAGTAGCTTATGTCAGTAAACAGCTAAGAGCTTACAGTATAAAACCCGATAACCGAAACAGCTAACCGTATAAAAGACACTATCATTTGGTTTAGGTATGTACAGCCGGCACTATATTAAATTGTGTTCAAATCAGGGTCGTGGTGTTTTTTTTCCCTCAAGAGCAGATCGTTTTCATCCAGCAAACCTCCTGTGCACTATTGACTTAATTCTGTAACCTGCTTACCGTACATTTCCTACTGAAGCCTGACAAAGACAGGACAAAGTAGCCTGTCTTTGTCATGTTCAGATCATATAATAGGCCAATGATTTAACCAAGGCCTATTTAATGTTAATTTACAGTTAACTCTTGACTAAGGGTGTAATTGATGTATACGTAATAGCTATAACTATAGAAATAAACTCAATGGCCAGTTTTTATATTTCACCTCGTCTAATTTTCACTTGGCATACCTATTAACGAGGAAGGGGATTCTGTGCGCAGAAAGCACTTTAACACCTTGTTATATACGTATGCACGGTGGTTCATTTGCATATTAATACACGCTGAAACTGTCTGAAGCTGAAGCTCTAAACGGCAGATTTGCTGTTGCCCACAGTCAGGTTAAGAGTGTGTCTGCCCCGAGCTGCACACGGACCGCTCTGACGGGACGGTCACTGACACAGAAAGACACACAGCGAGTCAGTTCCAAAAATGAATGAGCTCAAAATCAAGTCTGTCAAAGTGCTGAAGCTCAGGTTTGGGCAGATGAATTCTCAGGAAGTACACATCCCCACTCAGGATCAGGGTGAATTCAGTGGGTGAAGTGAGAGTTTGACTTTAGAATCAATACCTTTAGTGGGACTACTTTTCTGTGCGTAAGGTGGAACAGTCGTCATCTCACGCCTCCCAGTACGGCGTACCACCACCAAGTCTTTTAGGGGTACGCAGTGCCGGATTGTACCGGCTTACTTTCACCCCAGCACGTACTTAGTATTGAATTATTACACAATTAGATTCTCATTTTACATTTTGTTTATTCTAAAACCAATATTGATCTAAAACGGCTTAGTATAGAAATAGATTAATTGACTTGCCAAACTGATTAGCCCCGCTCTTCATACTGACATTTACATGCTTTTATATTTTTTAAAAGCGTCTACGTCACATTTTAGAACGCTGCAATTTCAGTTGGAGTCTGATTTTTTTTCAAATAATCACAACTAGCACAGGATTATCCTGGCACGAATCAAACAAAATACAACTGTGAATAAACTAATGATGGGGAACACTGTAACAGGGTTAACAGCTCATTAAAGTTGATTTAGCATAAAATGTTAATTAGTTGGTGTAATCCCTCATTTGTCCAGCAGTGTTCCATTGTATTCATCTGGAGAAACGTTTGTTTTTCTACAGCTGAATCTTGTTTTCTACTATAATATGATCATGATAATATTACTTTTACAGTCTTATCACTCTTGTGTGACACTTGAACCTCAAACAAGACCAGATTTTTGCACATGTGGTGGATAAATACTGTCTGATATCGTGATTGAGATCATTCCAAAACCCATCAGTATGTTGTCAATTACACATTATCAACAAATCAAAATGTTGTTGTCTTAAAACATTTTATTTAGTCATTTTTTAGCTTCCTGTTCTATCCCGTCCCTGAAACACTGTTGTCAAGCGCACCAATGCCCTTATACTGTAGCTGTGATGATGGCGTTTCCCCTGTAGAGGTGGTGTTCATTGTAGCTTTACTTGAAATGGCAGCGTTTATCCTGACCATCTGAACACAGCAGAGATAAGGGCGTTTGTGCTGTTTAGTCTGCGCGCGTGTCAACTGTTTAGAGAAGCGCTGTGGGGCTGACAACCAGCATACTCAGATTAACATGCTTCACAGGAAGCACTGCAGAGGCTCCACCGCGCCGCAAAAGACAGCTTCTTTTTTAATGGACACAGAGGTTTGACTAGGGCTACGCATTATTGTACAATAGTGTTGAAAATCCAAAGATCCACGGCAAATATATTCACCAAGATCATTTATGTCCAAGTTAGAAATGTGTCCACTGATCTGCTTCACCTTCTAAGATTTTGTAGACTTCGTAATGGCTTTGGCCGATAATTTGATCAGAAATAGAAACGATTCATATCTACAATGTGAAGGGATGTGAAGATTATTCGGTTAATCGATAATCGTGGTTATTCAGGTCACAATATAATCATAAAGAACAAAAAATGATAACCGTGACAATTTCAGAAGCAAAATTAAGTGTTTTTTGTTCAATATACAGCCCAAAAAGTATACATAAATGTAAAGAACCTTATTTTATTTGGCTGTTTTTGTAAATTTCTTTCTACTTTTCAGTTTTGCAAAGCCGCTCACACCACGGGAATGAAAGAAAATGAAAGATTGCACTTTTGTTTGGTCACAGTCTAAATAATCGTGAATAATTGTTAAATCATGATGTTTTTTTTTTGTCATCTTCACAACAATCGTAACACTAAAATTTGATATCGTGACATCCCTAGCTGTTAGTAACGTCGTTATACTTACAACGCAACACAATTGCAGTTAAAACACTGAAAGTTAAATTGGTCTTGAAGAAAAGGTACTTTATAAGGACGACATACAACTTTCAAGTATTGAACGAAATAAAAACGAGGCGGAAATAATTGCCTTATGTCCGGAAGGCTTAAACTGTGTCATTATAAAAAACTCGTAAATGACGTTCTTAATGGGAAAAAAAAACAACAAAAAAACTACCAGTGTGCCAACCTGTTCTTATTCATGAGTCATACAGTATCTCATCTTTTCTTTTCATTATTTCTTTATTTGTCGGCATCCATGAGTCAGCAGACTGTGGGTGAAACGAGGTTTGATGGTGTGAAGAGAACGGAAATCAGCTCTCTTCACGTTGTCGACGAAGCGTTTCTGTTCCAACGCACTCCACTCTCTTTCTCCAACCAAAATTAGGACATGGTGTGGTCAAGAAATCAATACCCAGTTACTAATCAATAAAAACCAATAAAAACGAGTATCGATACTGACAAAAAACCCGCATTGGAACGGACGAATTTGAACGTTTTGCGAAGACTTTTTAATTTTTTTTTAGAACGTAAGCTAAAATAACTGATTCCAATTGGTCAGTTTGAATTCGGGGTAGTAGTCTGATGTCATGAGTTTGAATCCCGACTCTGAAAATCTGCCGCATGTCCCCCCTTTCTCTTTCATCCCCATTTCGGCTGTCCCGTCTAATAAGGCCAAAAAATCCTAAAAAAGAAATGAAATGAAAATAGATTTCAACTGCACTCAGGAGAAACATGAATATATAAACAAATGATTACATTTATATAAGCATGGTCCTTTGAAGCCACGCCCACATCGCCCAATATTGACGTCCCGAACTGATCCGTAACATAACATCGGCGGCGATCTGCAGTGGAACTGTGCACGTGGCCACGCAGATTCAACATCAACTACACTGTCCAGACTTAAAGTGACCTACGACAGGTTTTTACGATTTTCTTAATTTGACTTTATTCTGTGTATTTATACCTGTTGAACATATAAACGATAGTTGTACATCAAAATAAGTATTTGTGGAGAAAACGTTGAAAAATCTGTAGAAAATGACTGGAAGTGACATCACACTAGGTAAACTCATTCAAGTCAAAGTTTATGCAGAATTTACACAAAATTCAACAAAATATAGTCGCTCTGGTATATTTTTATCTGTCGAATAATTTCTCAGTGTGATGTCATCAATTACAAACAGGAAGTGAAATTATAAACCTAAAAAATGTGCTATTCTGTGTTCAGTGTTAATTAATATAAATTAAAAATATATTTTTCTTATCTGGATTTTAGTTCAATGAGTCATCCGACCTATCAGAGGCACCTGTTTGTTGGGCTTTTAAAAAATAATTTAGCAGGAGCTGTGTTTGCATTGCCGGCAGTAAGTCAGACCTGTTCCCAGAGCGTGTTGGACTCCGCCAGGGCTGCCCTGTGGCACCGGTTCTGTTCATTGTTTTTATGGACAGAATTTCTAGGCGCAGTCAGGGGTCGGAGGGTGTTCGGATTGGCGACCACAGGATCTCATCTCCGCTGTTTGCAGATGATGTTGTTCACGAGGTCTTGTTCAGGTCTTGTTCACGAGTGAGGGAAGGATGGCGCGTGAGATTGACAGTGTTTCGGGCATGGGTCCGGGGAAGAGGCCCCAGGGAGGACCCAGGACACGCTGGGGGCACTATGTCTCTCGGCTGGCCTGGGAACGCCTTGGTATCCCCCCGGAGGAGTTGGAGGATGTGTCTGGGGAGGGGGAAGTCTGGAAGCTGAAGAAGATGGATGGAAGTACATGATTTAATTAACTGTATTAAGAAAATATGTACAAATACTTCCAAATAGACGTTTAAATAATTACATTTTAAATTAATATGCTTACATTTTTTAATCGATTGACGGCACTACTTTGAATTAATTAATAAACGTTCAATAAAACATATTAGTTCTGATAAAGACCTTTTTTAATAGATAAGACTTACTACTAGTATTATTTTGTGTTTTATGTGGCATTCATTACCTTGTCTTAAAAATAGTGGTTTTATAATCCTTGTGGTATTAAAATAGTTTCTAAAGAATCAAGCCTCTCACACTAAAAGTAATATTTTGAACACATTTAATTACCATAGCCAACTTAACTAACTAACTAAACAACTTGATCATTCTTAATTTTGCATATTTCAAAGCAACAATTGCCATAAAACCCTTTTGATGGCTTCTTTGTCGAACTAAATTTGTATTCGTAATTGTTTTATTGGGACCAAAGCAAAAAGGAAAAGGCACGAATGAGTTATCCAAAGAGTTGGGAATGAATTTTGAATTAATTGTTTCTTTTTCAAAGTATTTTTATTGTATTGTCATTGCACTTTTGCTAAGTGGATTAATGGACACGTTTCTTTGGCCGATTACAGCGCTGTGCTCCCACCTACTTTAAAGCCTATGACCTTCGCTTGAACCATCTCTGTCACTGAATTGTGTCGAAAGGCTAACACTTCAAGCCCATAGTCGCTTTCATTGCCGCCAGTGCCCGCTAAGCAAACTGCAAGTAAGCACGTTTTTGGACTGCACAAAAGATACACTTATTGACCGGCGATCAGTTCGGACCAATCGTTGGCGTTACATTTGCGTACTTGGCGGTCCGTCGGTTGGCGCTGCAGCCGCGAATAGCAGCGGCATCGATGAGACTGCAGTGGTCTATATACAGAACGTGACCGCGAGAGCGCCAGGGCCTGTGTGATATTGATTCATACTCGGAGCCCTTTAAGCGCCATGAGCAGATGCACGCTACACGCCGCTGAGCTCCGACAGCGCCGCTTTTACCAAAGGGAGGTTCAGAAATGCACTTTTTATTTTGTAGCTTTCTATGGAGCAGGGGCCTCATTTATAAAGCTTGTGTGCGTAGGCTCTCTGCGTTACACGTGGTATTTATTAAAGTTCCATTAGGCGCAGGACTTTGCTCATCTCTGTGCAAACTGAAACCCTCCTGCAAGTTCTGCACAAAGGCTGGAGACATGAGGAAAAGATGACACTCGTGAAGAGGAGCAGAAGTGAGAGTTTGGAAGTGTTTGATTCAGGAAATCAAAGCAAATACATCTTTTAGCCTAAAATGATTTTATTCAGAGCGATAATTACATTGAAACAGAATCTGACACAGACCCAGAATTCCATTCATTATTTTGCAGATGGCTTGTTCTTAAGGGCCCCCCTGTTTAAAGAAATGAAATGATGTCAGTGCCAGACCCAGGTGGACACTCACACACAGTTTTTACGTTCCACCTCACGCACATCTTTCTCAAACACAAGAGTCTGAAACGCAACAAAAACAATACCTGCAAAAATAGACTGCCTAAATAGTATTAAGTGTAAAGGTTGACATGTCTGCCCCTCCCTCTCTCTGTCCCTCATGCTTTGGTCAAACCCACTGATTATCGGCTCATGTTTAGGTAAATCTAAGTCATTTTGCATGGCTTTTTTATGGCGTTTTGGAGGCGTGGAGAGGGGGCGTGGCGTGACGCGGGTTCATGTACGCAGATTCCAGCTGCAGGTGGGATCTATAAAGCCTCAAGTGTGTGGTGGGCAGCGCACAGTGTTTTATAAATCAGGAGTTTTCGTGTCATGAGCCTCTAGTGGTCACTTAGAATATGCACTCGCTCAGCAAAATTTCTACGCAATCCTTTATAGATGAGGCATTTAAAGTGAATGTGTCTTATAAGGGCTGTCATTGTGTGAAATGTGAGTGGCAAACAAATATGTCTTAATACTGCAATAACAACATAGCTATTTGAAGGACAGCGCTGGTGAATACAGCTTAATAGCCATAATATATAGTTACGAACCGGCATTTTGTAATTTGGAAAATACTCAATATTCTGCCGGCACGTCAGAAATACAGTATGGGTAACACAACTGAAAACACTGGTTCTTTGCTTTTTTTTTTTTGGCCTAATTTTTGTCCATGGAGCTATTGTTTTACTCACATTCACTTTAAATGTCAAAATGTAAACTGAAAGTAGTTTCTCCGTTGTTGCTCCAACTGTGCAGAGCTCTTGGAGATTGGGAGATTTAGGACGATTCAACTCAACACAACAATTATTTGCCTCAATAAACTGACTCAGAAACATGTTATTTAAAGGAAAGGAAGTTCATGAGTTCAACAGTATGATCCAAAAGTCCACTGTTTACTTGATTTTCTGTAGATTAAGGTAGAAAGTACAGATACTGCTCTCAAATGTAGTGACGTAAAAGGAAAAAGTAATTGATGATGATGAGGCCAAACCACATAAATTACATAAATGTCATGAAATAAACCAAAAAAAGAAAAGGTTATGTACTTTTTATTTGGAGATCGACTTCACCATTAGTTTCAATATACAGAATCGACTGTCAAATGTACGTTTAGGGAAAACATTTACGTTGTAGTGATCAAAATGTGACTCATACTTTAACAAATACTGAACAGGACTGTAACAAAGCTAACTAGTAATCTAATTCACAACCTTTTTTCTAATAAGAACCGGTGGTGTTCGCGACCCCCAAACACAAAACGTAGACTACCCACAAAGTGATAAAGTCGCCTTATTCCTCTTCAGGGCCTAGGTTCAGATGATCACCGCATTTGAATGGTGTCGCGCCTTATTTCGTTGAGAACCACAGATCTAATCTCTACGTTTGCGCTGACTTACTTTTCACCTTAATCCGTTTGAATGAAGCTGTAGCGTTAGCACATTGGACAGGATGTTAACACATTCTGTCACGGTGCAGTTGTTGCAGAGATGCAGATATGATAGATACTGTCGCTCTCTTCCTATGGAGCGCATCGCTACGGAATGACAGGGCAGGTTAGTTGCGCATTCATTCAATAGTAATATTCCGCTAACTCTTCTTTTTCGCATATTTTAGATGTTGTATAAAATGTATGTTGCAGTTGTTATGTTCAAAAAAGATCCCTATAGAGCTCCTGCATGTGACGTCACGCTATCCCAGCATGCACCGCGAAACTCCGCGCTGGTTTTCTGATTCGTTTTCAAGATGATTTGTTATTTACGGATCATTTACGTGAAAGGCGATCGCTCATCTTACACTGACTGTCCCAAAAAATTAAAACAATTTAAAAAGTCGCCACCGGAAAAAAGGGGCACATGCTCTGATATTTGGTAGGACCGCCTTTAGCTTTGATCACGGCACACATTCGCTGTAGCATAGTTTCAATAAGCTTCTGCAATATTAAAAGATTTATTTCCATCCAGCGTGTCATTATTTTTCACCAGTTGATCTTGTATTGATGATGTGAGAGAGTGACCACTGCACAAAGCCTTCTCCAGCGCGTCCCAAACACTCTCACTGGGGTTCAGATCTCCTTAGATGTTTTCTCTACTCGACACCAATGATTTGACCACTGACATCTTCTCCATGACCACGGGATTTGTCTTTCCACATGGTTGTTTCAGAAATGAGAAGCCACTCAATTACCGTGTCGCAGCCGAAAGATCATCCCCCATGCAGCAGTTATCCAGTAGGGGGCTCGTATTTATTTGCTTTGTTGAATTGTAGATTTTATTGGTCAATCGCTGCTTGCCTTGATTGCCCTGACCGCACACGCCACTGCCACACACACAAAGGAAGTAAAATCTCAGGAAAATAAAGTGAAATCTCAGTCTTTCTGACACAGCGGCCATTTTGGAACGACAAACCCTTTATGCGGCTTCTATTTTTTCTATGTTGGAGATGGATGGTGTCATTAGCAGTCCACAGTTAGCTTAGCGGCTAATTTTAGATTCTGGGTTATAGCTTCCTGCTATGCTTTTGGTCAGGGAGAAGGGAGACGGGAAATGTTGTGCCGGATTACATATGCATCGTTTTTTGTTGTTGTTTTTTTTTTTTTACAAATCTTTTGAAAAAATAATGCTTTAAATATTCAATCCATCGCAAAAGAATGGATTTAGAGCTATGTATAGCCTATGGGTGACGTGTCATGCCCAAGGACACAACGACAGGATGCATTGCCGTCTTCCTCCTGGCACAGAAAACAAACATTAAAAATCTGCTAAACCATCATGTGACGATTACCAGCAACGAAGCCTAATGAAATGGGGAGTCACCAATTAAATGAATAAATACAATATGATACAACAAACTAAATAAAAATATAACAAATAGTCCATCAATAGCACGTTAGTCAAGTAGTCCCATAATGAACGACTCATTGATTGTATATGCAGTGTAGAAGTGAAGAGGGACATGACGCTAGCGGCGTTAGCTAAATGGTCATCGATCTGTGTGGATTTCAGGTCATACCCTCCAGATGAGTCGACTCGAAAAAACCTCAACATCTTTTTTCATTTTCTTACACGAAATATTATAGAGAGCCAATGCACTTCTCAACAATCACTCAGAAATGTGTTTTAAGCCTCCAATACGATAATGAGACACTAAGTCCACATCCACACGGAGACAACGCCGCGATAGTGTCTAAAACATAACATTTTCTGTAACCATGGAACCGTTTCTTTAAATGCATGCGTCCACGCTTGACACGAGACGCCTGAGAACGTTGCAATACATACGCCGGGTTCCTTGGTGGCGCTGTTGAAAGGCCACACACAAAGACAAACGCGCATGTGCTGAAATCTGCATTGTTAAGTAGAGCTCAAACCGGCGTTTTGAGCTCTGCACTCTGGGACCTGGTTTCCAAAAATGTTTAGACTCCTGAAACGCCGTCTCCATGTGGATAATACATGTTTTACGCTAAATATCTTTGCTTCGTGTGGAAACTAACTTATGTAATAAAGATTGCATAGTAAAACTCAAATATACATATACATAGATTTGTAAAATGTAAGTATATTTAACCTGCTGTTCGAGTCTCCCCCTTTTCAACTGGACTTTTTTTTTTATACACCTGTCACTTACCACCAAAGCTAAAATCCAGTAAATGCTCTCCACTGTACCAAATGTAATTCCCTGGCTTTTTTTTCTTTTTTTCTTCTTTACAACTTTCGCTCCAGGTTCGAGTTGGTCGCACTTGCACTTCAGACAGAGAAGCCAGCAGGTCAGGATGTAAATGTGTGGTGCTATGGTGGAAGTGTGAATAAGTAATAAGTGCTTTTTATGTTGCCGTGCCCCCGAGAGGAGAAGAAAGAGGAGGGGAGAGAGAGAGAGAGGGAGAGAGAGGGGGAGTGCTGTGTAAGCGCTGCTTTGGCCCCTGAGTGTTCTGGGATATGGAGCCGCTAATGTCTGCAGTGGGTTTCAAGTCATTTAAAGTTGTAGACAGTAACTTTTCTTTGATACCTCTCTCGGAAACCATGGCTAAAAGCATGGATTGTTGTTTGGTTTACCGAGATGGAAAAAATAAATTGGATTTTAAAGCACGGTCTTATCGTTGTATTGCGCTGGGGAAGAGGAAGCTGAGTAGAAAGGAAAAGATCTCAACGTATGTGTTCCTACCGACTCATCACCCATGTAAGAGACAACATTATGGATGCAAGCGATGAAAATTAGTCTTCGAGATTAGAGAAAGACCCTAAAAGAAGCTTGGAGTAGAGCTGCTGCTCCACTTTGATAGGGGGCTGTTCATGGGGTGACAGAAGGCTTTGCAGTTGCGCTCCCCGTGAGACATAGTTGTGGATTAGCGGTCGAAGATGGATGGATGTAAAGTCGAGATAGACCGATATATTGGTTGGCCGATATATCGGGTCGATATTTGTACTTTTTACCGTATCGGCTATTGGCCTTAAATCACCAGCAGAGCCTATGCATAAAACTTTATTTGAACACAGTGCAAAGCAGGTACCGCACAACACATTTCATTTGTCATTTGACATTAACTAATTTGGGGGAAATAAACAAAACCTGCCCTACATATTTGCGGAGCTTAATGGCCATTGGTTTCTCTAGATTCTGAACAATCAGCAGGCTTTTGTCATCGACCATGAAAAACCCGATGATGGTCGATGTAAAATGGAGAGAGTTGAACTAATCGACTTAAAGGCCCTGCACCGGACTTTGAAAAACAAAACGAGTTCATTTTTTAAATTGTCTTTTGCTCACTTTCCTATCACATTCCAAGCATCGTCATCATTCGCTCTTCACGACGAGTTTATAAAAGCGTTTCACAACTTTCAGAGGCCAGAGCAGAGTTGCGTCTCCTAATGCACAACAACTAACATGCTAACAGCGCTCTTCCTGGTTGGTGAAGGGTCAGGGTAATGTAGATGCAGACGGCACACGGTGGTGTCATTTTGATCCCAATTCCTCACGCGGATAAAAATCTAGTACAACCCCTTCAACTGCAATGCCAGGAATGTTAATCTTATTGTCTGATCGGATCTTTTCACATTTGGATGGACATGTTTAACTCAAGTAGACCTCGGTAAAATGACGCTGTCCTCACCCCAGCGTCCTCCAATCCCTCTGACAAGACACGTGTATCTCAATAATGGATCCACGGCTGGGGGCGGGCTGGGGGGGGCAGCAGCGGTTTCCACGACGACCACATGTTTACCCCCGCCTCCCACCGCTTGAGCGCTGAGAGCCAGTTTCCATGGTGACAGCCCCGTTTAGCCCCACCCCCTCCCTGCCCTCCCTGGTGTCTGCGAAGCACGCCTCGGGTCCTCCTCGCTCGGCTGTGTTCTGGTGGGTTTTTCTCCCGCCTGACGCACCTGAGCGAGAGGCAAATCTGCATGAGGCTCACGACACGCGCGGAGCTGTAAAGACGCAGCCGCGCGCCCCCCCCCCCCTAAAATCCGGTGTCGACACCTGCAACGCGTGGCGAGGGCAGCAGGAGACGGGACGCAAATGCTAAAACTTTAGGAAGAATAATGTGTGCTTTTGGCGCCAAGAAGAGCTGTGTTTTAAATGCTGTATTAGTATTTGTATAGTAATTGTATTCACACAATTTTATTAATATTATCAATTCTTGGGGGCAACAGTAGTAAGCTTGACAAATGTAGTATTAGCATTTTTAAACTAAGGCTTCTTGAGCTGACATTTGTTCTTGTCCAAGTTAGCTAGAAAGGCTAAACAGTAGAATAGTTGGACCAGAAGGTCAGGGTTCAAGTCTGGTCCAGAGCGCAAACTGTTGATGTTTGTTTTTAAATTGAAATGGATACAAGATTACATCTGGGGTTGAATATTCAAAATGCTTGTATTCTAATAGCTCATATTAGGGGTGTGAATCTTTCAGTTTCTGGCGATTCGATTCCAAAAGTAGTGCTAATATTGCAGCCATTCTATGCCTGTGTCGGTGTGTGTGTCTGTGTGTGTCTGTGTGTGTCTGCGTGTGTCTGCGTGTGTCTGCGTGTGTCTGTCGTGTTGTGTGGTGTGTGTGTGTCTGTGTGTCAGTGCTCCCGGCGACAGCCCCGTTTCACCCGCTGGAGCGCGGAGCAGTGGAGCGAGAGAATCGTAGCATAACACAGCGTTATTAAAAGTGTTTAATACAATCAACGGTCTTTTACCAGTTTACTGCCGATGTGAAACACGTGTCGATTTTGGAGAATTTGGAGTCGATCCAGAATCTTTAAGATGTAGAATTGTAAGATTCTAGTGGTGGGTTAAAACCAAACTTTGAAACATCCTCCATGGAGATAAGATTGTTTTTTTTGTAGAACGTTCTAGTCAAAGGAAGAACACCTCCACGGAGACAAGCAGGTGGCATCATAGCCTGTCACAGTAGTTACTATAGTTCAATACTATAACAATCACTCAATCAGTCAAAATGGATTTGTAGAGCACAGTTCATACTAAAGTAACTCAAAGTGCTTTATTATCATAAAAACACTATGACTACTTTATGATACAACAATATATTTGGTGATCTCTGGGTAACTTTTTCTTTCTGTAGTAAGATTTGAGCTGTAGAGCGTAAAAAGAAAGTAAAAGTAACTTTTAGGACTCATTATTGACACTAACACTAATTTCACATTTACAATATTTATTGTCATCATGTCAGTGGCATAAAGTAGTTTCAATATTATCGTTTACCGTGATGCTTTCTGTAGCAATATGTCGCTCTTCAAAATGTGTTCGTCAAGTCCTTCTGTTTGCATGTTCTCCCACTTCAGCCAGGACTCCAAATCTCAGTGGGACGTACCTGGTGGGAGAAGGAATATATAAGAGTTTCAAGAGTAATCAAAACAACCATGAATAATTTAGTTATAATATTAAGTAAATGAATAATAATACTTTAAAAAAAATATACAAAAAATACATTAAACTGCAATGGGTTCATGTTCTGCAGATGTTTTTTGCTTTGCCTAGAATGTTAACTTATCGCATTAAATCAATTGCTGGTATTTTTATTGACAACAAATACACGTTTTAGATGTAGTTTGTCGCGCTTGTGAGGTCGCTCACCAACAGTGGTCTGGTTTCCATTTGTCGCTCTGCTGACGTCTACGCGAGCGCAGTCGAAGCACCCAACTTTAAAACATGCTGATGAAAGCTGAAATAAGACCACCTTCTAATGCACTTCTCACCAACAGCGTGAATCTGAATCCTTGGAGGCAGGCTGATGTCATGTCATTTACTGCGGTTTCTAAATAAAGTCTGAGACACTTTTAGACTCTGTATGACATGTGCTCCGCTGTCATAGAAACCAATCCACTTCTATCGCCAGGCTGGGAAACATAGCCATGCTTTGTTCCTATAGAAATAGAGCTGCATACAAGTGGTCCGGCAGAGCGCTGCTTTGTTTTGAGGACGTTCACGACGATGTACCTTTAAAGGAGCAAAAGGAGCAACAGCCATGCCATTTTCAACCCAAATATTGAAATTTAAAATGTCCAAAATATACTGGTGTCATAGATACTACCTACTGCATATACCAGACAAACACGCAATATGTCGTCTTTAAAGGTATACTTTAATATCCTTAATATCCTTTTGTGCTCTGTTTTTCATCAATCTTTTAAAAGGGACAACCTGAAATTGGGCCATTGGAATTTGGAAACTGGGCCAAGCTTCCAAGCAACCAAAGCCAAGCAATAGTATTTGCGAAAAAACCTGAAAAACCCACAAAACATTCGCCGCGGCTGCATTTTCCACTGTATTTGTGAATGCATGCGCTCCTTTTGCTGGGAAATATTCTATAATTTACACATTTTACACAGAAAATAGATGATTAGGATTATTCTTTCATGTTTGGGCTCAACGTAAGAAATCAGAGGAAACCAAACTAGACGCAGGCAGAACATGCAAACTGAAAACCAATCACTTTTTGTATCACTCTTCATTGGTTTCTCGTGCTCATTGAACACGTCCGTTAATCTGCAGTGCTATAAATGTATAAGGTCTTATTGATATTCTGGAGGCATAGCTCTTTATCATTATTAATGTATTCGAAGTGTTAATATTTGAAATCCTGGTCGTGCTGGATCGTCACACCTTACGCAGGCTTCACGTGTATGATATCTCAATTGGATCTTTTATTGAGTGGTGTATTTTCGCTGTTTTCAAAGAGCCCTATCACAAATTCTGTATTTCATACCTATTCTTTGTGCCTCGTTGATATTAATTGGTTTTCCATGGGATCGTGAAGGCTCAAATGTGCGCCTAGTGCGGTGAGATCCACTGGTTATTTGCTAATATAAAGATAATACTGACATTTGTACTGGCTATTTGACTCATCTTCAGGGCTGGGTGTCGTTCAGTTGTTATCTAGAACACCAAAACAAAGTCATGTTCAAACCTGTCATTTCAGTATTTTTCTCAATATTACTTAAAGGAGACTTATTGTGCTCTTTTACAGTTACGTTGAATTTAACTATAACATAAGTAGATCATCAGTTTACATTTTGTTCTTTGTAAACTACAATATTGATCTAAAACGACATCCATCGACTTTTCAAAACTGCAGAACCGATTAGCCCCGCCTCCTCATAGTGACATTTCCCTGTCACAAGCAGCAGATTGTCATTTACATGCTTTTGATCTTTTTTATGTTTTGAAAAGTAGCTACGTGACATTTTAGAATCCTGCACGTATAACAAGGAGTCTTCACTCTTGAAATAATCGCAGCCTAGTACAAGGATGTGGGCGGGGATAGGGTGTAGGTGAAAACTGCCTCAGTTCGCAGGACAATACAGACAGAAAAATACAACTCTGAGTAAAAATAATGATGCGGAAACACGGTTGTAATGAGGTTTCAAAGCTCATTAAAGTTGCATAATATGTTCTTTTTAAACTTTTTTGTCCTGTACTTTTGTGGTACCCAGCCATGACAAAATTAAAGTTAGAGTTAAAATTAAACTAATAATTCATGTTTTCCGAATGATTACTTAGTTTGGTAGGATACAAACTATGGGAAATATTTATTATAGTTTATCGTTTGGGAAGAAAAATACAAAAATAACCGTAGGAAGCAGAGTTGAGTTCTATAACAGAGTCTCCCTGTGATGTCATCAATAAGCGACACATCTAAACTGCAATGACAATTTACACGAAACTGACACATTTTTCTGACAGTTTAAACAATAATTTAACAAAATAAAGGTTTTATCTTCTGTAATCTTTAACTTTTGTATGATTTATTCGGATTTTGCTCTTGTTTACAATATGGTTGCCAGGTAACAGTTATCGAACGACTTCTTCCTATGTCACATTTGCTGTTCATGCCCAACCAGGAAGTTACATTATAAACTTTTCTGAAATATTCAAACTGGGCAAATTTTAGATGAAAAAAAAAGAGAAAAGAAGTAAAATCTTAATTAAATATACTTATGTTTCCTACGTTTTGATAAAATCTCTAGTCTAACCTGATACCAGTTGTTGGTTTTACCGTTTGAAAACCTCACCTTGCTACATTCTTGTCTACTCTAATCATTTGTGAACATACAACCTTGTAGAGAAGGAATTCCAGACCCACTTCACCTTGCCAAGTCAGAGTACAACCCAGTGGATATGTGAGGTTTTTCTTGACGGCAGAAAGCTACAATCCTTGTTAGCGAAGTGCATCTATTGACGCGTCCAAATCGATAGCGGCCTTTCACTTTAAGAGATCTTTCTGCTCGCAATTGTCATGCCTTTTCAAGACGGACAAAGATCTACGCGACCAACGCAAGCTCGGCAAACATTATTGGACCACAGGTTTGAATACTTCTTCCTTCGCGTGTGTAAAGTTGACTATTTGTATTTTGTGTCAGCGAGAGAAAAGCCTCGTGGTCCATTGTCTGTGGTGGTCGATGTAAATCCACCTCTCAGCTTGTCACTTGTGGGTTTCACACAGAGACAACAGCAGAGGCCTCATTGACTCCCGTTTGTCCCGTTGACCTTCAGGATGAGTCGCTGGCAATTCCGAGATCGTTAGAAGCAGCTCGATTAGGTCTGGGGCTCTGGGGCGATACAGAAATACAGAAATACAGAAATACAGCGATATAGACATAGTAAAAAGCGATCTGATTCTTGGTGATTTGTTTGAAATCGTCATATAGTGACTCATCCACCTGGCGGCTCAAACAGAGGCACATTTCTCCACCCACTCCTCCACACTGTGAGTGAGTGACAGATGAATTCAACCAATAAGAGTAATTTGTAAACTCTTAGGTAGCTTTAGTTACTTCTTCTCAAAAGCATTATCAATATATTTAATGCACTTGAATCATGCTATAATTTAAATCCTGATCTAGGCTCTAAAAACGTGATATAAACTTTGAAAATCAAACCCAGTTGATGGATGTTCTATTGAAAAAGGTGTTTTTAAAGGATACATATTATGCATTATTCATCATTGGCCTTTGCACATGCTCTTGAGTACCTTTACATTAGCAAACAACACAAAATATAACGATATAATAAGAAAACAACCCCTACCTTTAACGTCAAAATCTGGAGAAATAGAGTGTTTTCTCAGTGCTCAGAGGGAGAGGACCTCGTAAACAGGATTAACGTTTCAAGCGACCCCAGGTATGTTTCTGATGAGGGGAACAGTGTTATAAGATGGTTAAAAGCTCAAAATGTACGTTTTGCATAGTCAATGTAGTACTTTTTTGCTGGACTTATATTTGAATATCCCGATTTTTGTATCCCGATAACGATATTCAAACTGTATTATGACACGCCAACAGAAATGTGTTGAACTATGTCTTAGTTGAGGCTTTCAGACATATCAGACGGATGCAGAAATATCCATTTATTCATGTTTTTCATTTTTATTCTTAATCATTATTTTTAAACAGTAAACTTGATAATCCGGTTTTGCGTACGTTCATAATTTAAGTGACCCTTTTTATAAATATACAAGAGTATATAAAACACACACACACACAGACGCACAAATAATGAATACATTCACAGTACACTTCTTTGCAAGTTTGTCAAATGATATTAACACGACATAAAAAGTTTTAAATGCAGTGTCCGTAATAAATTGGAACTAGAGCTATTTCAGCTGTACTGCAATTGATTTGACTAAATATGATTACTCCGTGTGTCATGCCTCACAACGGTTTGATTTCATTTGACTTCTATAACCAAGCACCGACAACAAAAAGAGTCACACATTGTTTCCAGAAATGTTCTTTTCATGCAGATGTAAAAAAAGTAATAAATAATAATAATGAAGGATGAAAATTGAAAACGCAGTGAGGGGTTTTGATTGAAATCACCTTGAAATGAAATGGATTAAGTGCCGTTCGGGGAAACTCGCGTATTTTGCATAAAGTCCACCTGTAGTTTTTGTGTTTTTATGCCGCGGATGAGAAGATTTTTTATTTTTTTCAATTCAATTCAATACAGTTTTGTCAAATAAATCAAATCAGTCAGCGTTATAGGGCTGTATAAATGATTGGCAAGTTGTTCGCTCGAAAAGTCTGCAAAGAGTATGCCAGACAAGTCAAAGCAGAAGAAAATACATACGATAAAGGAATATGAAGTGTTTGTAAGCGGCTGCGGTAGTCCGGACCAAACCTGGCACAAGATGAGGAGCTGTGCCCCCCGCGGCATTGAAGGACGGGTCGAATGCAGAGAAGGTGGGATTAATAAAGTACATGTACATCGTTTTTTTTTACGCAAAAAACATACGCAAACATATGAACAACAACCATTGATCTGCGCTGTCTACAAACCTGAACATTTATACTTTCATGAACAAGAATAGGATAGATATTTTCACATCAGTACCAGGATGTGCGCGACTATTTACGACGAGAAAGAATACATTTATTATACTGTTTATATTGGTTATATATAGGTTTATATTGATGCACAATTGAAGTTTGCTGAAAGTGGAGAATTGTATGTTTCTGAAAAGACTCATTAGAATAGACATTTTTTATCCTTTTCAAGTGTTTTTTTTTTTGTTCAGACAGCGACAAGGAAGTTCATGTTTCATCATTTTAAGTCAGGCATGTCCAAACTACGGCCCGGGGGCCAAATGCGGCCCTCAGACCAATTTTTGTTGGCCCTCCGGTTACTTTTTACTGTAAAATTGGCAAAATTCAAGCATTTTGATGTTATACCAACCTAATATTAATGTTCCAAGTATTATTAAAGGTGTGGAGGCTCATCGAAACTATGTCAAATGCAAAGTTTCGAATGATTTACTTCATTGGTCTGTTCTCTGCTCCGTATAAGTTTCAAAATGCGGCCTGTTTGGACACCCCTGTTTTAAGTGAAAATGTGTTCTTCTGCAGCTGTTTGATTTGAAGTATTCAAATCAATTGTGATCCACACAACCAAGGCTGTACCATCAGAACCCGACCAGACTGAATTATAAAACGATCGAATAAGTTATAACATTTTAAATCTTCTAAAATGAATTTCTTCTATCACTAACATTTTGAGATTGTCAAGAATAGTGAAAACATTTGTTCTTTGTGTACAGAATGTGCAGCCACGGCTGTGGCCGCTCTTCTAGTCTGGATTCTAAACACAATTCAAAGTGTAAATAATTGAATGGACGCTGCCTTCGGCCTCGCTGGATTTCCAGTGTGAATGAAGCCTGAATACACAGCATTGGTACACCTCAGCCAGTATTCATGTTTAAATACTTTTGTCATGTTTCTCTCCACTAATTTGTGATTTCCACTTTGGGAAAAATGAATTTGGCTGTGCTTGTTTAAACCTGAAAAATAATCTCTCCCGATCTTGAGCTAAGCTTGGTCAGGACCACCTCAGGGCCTGGAGCTTGTGCATATTTTAGACTGAGAGGGGAAAATCCAGAATGATATAGCACTTTTTTTTAATTATACAAACTGATATCAGTCGGGTCACCTTTTTCATGTCATGGGTGGTTGTGATTGACAGGTGGATTAGCCAATCAGCGACACGCTAGATCCATCTATATGAAGCAAACATGGCTGCTTACGAGATACATTAAATCCATATATGACCTATGAGTTTGTTTGTGCTTGTGGTCAAGTGGTGGTCATTCGCCAAAACAGACCTGGTTTTTCATAGTTTACGATTATTATTGAAATCCCATCGAAAATTCTCTGGAGCCAACATGTCAGGAATCAGGAAGCAGGATATATCTATTGCCATTGTCAATGAACAAAATTCACAACATAGGAACTTGATTTGATGACAGATGCGACATGGAAAGACATGCAACAAAGAGCATCAGCCACCCGGGCAGCTCGGTCACTCAGACCTCTGCTCAAATCAAATCAGCAGTGCACTGCACTCAGCCGTCCCCACGCACAGCAGCGCTAAGCAGCGCAGGAGAAGCACTGTGGGACTCGTAGTTCTCGCGATAAAAATGCTATATCTATCGGAAATTAATAAATATAAATGAGAAATATTTAGCTAACCAGATTAAAACGTTTGGGGGGCTGCATACCGCATGTTTGACACCCCTGGTGTAGACCGAGCATGAGACTGGAGCGCACTGTGAGTCAGATCTTTGATACAAGAATAACAGTTTGTCAGTGACAGAGGTGATCACAACAGCTCCGTGTCACACCACCAGCCGTCTTCATTACACAAGAAAGTACATTATGTAGAGAGAGACTTCAATCCATGCTGCGTGGGCGCCGGTTCTGCTGTCTCTAGCTATCAGCAGTAACAATAGGTCAACTATTATGTTTTTTTTCTTTTCATTCCTCTGAGCGAGCCATTCTAAAACCCTGAGCAGCCCATTTTCTTTGTTTTGGGGTTCATTTGAGGTAGATTTGATACATTTCATTCTTTCTCCAATGATACAGAATTACTGGTAATAACTATCACTGTCGGTACAGCACATTCAAAAAGTATGAAAGGGGAAAATATAGTAAAACACATCTACAGGGATTATGTTTATGTTGTGCTTCTTTTGTGCATCTTCTGCTCAGATTGACCAGTCCACCGCTTGATTCCAGAAGTACATTCAGATAAAAATGAATATTAAATGTTTATCAGGGCTAATCACCTCTGTTGTATTGTAATTTCAAATCGGTTTCTGAGCTGTATGTATGTATGTATGTATGTATGTATGCGTTTGTGTGTTTACTGTACATGCGCGTACGGACATGAATATGAAAATATGAAGTAAAGTATGGATTCAATCGTTTTTTTTTACTATGTTTGCCCTTCGCAGTGTATGTTTCAGACTGGCTGTAAACCCCACCTCCTCATGTGTGATGTAATGTTTTGTCTATAAAAAAAACACACACACAAGCGCAAAAGTTCTTTAATCTTTAATAACCGGCAAGTCATTGAAACATTTAGCTGAATTTTACATGTGTTTTTTGGACCGAAAACAGCCGCATTATGGACACGAGTTGGCACGTAGCTGCTTAGTGCCTTCACACCGTTAATATAAGATAATCCCAATGGCGAAAATGAATGAATCCACTCCAGTAGGTGCGGGACGAGCTCTCACCAGGTCAAACTACCATGAAACGTGAGCGCACACACACACACACACACACATCTCACGAGACGTATTTCCCGCTGTACGTATTGGCACTTGTATGAATGTGTTAAGTTGGATATCTTTGAGCGGCTGCAGTTAAAAGACTGCTCCACCTAGGGACTTGTAGTACACGTATCCTGACAGAAAACACTTTAAACTTTAGTAGTGATAGGACCAATATTGACACAAAGTCTGTAAAGAAAGATCCTCGGACAACGTGATGCATAAAGAGATTTTTAGGCCTTAAGTTTGCAGAAAGAACAAAAAGAAGAAAGAAAAGCGCTCCTCCTCTGTCTCTCTCTTTGGAAAAAAAATAGAAAAATAATATTCTGTATACTATAGCACTTATTTGCTGTTGAGCTTTTCAGCCCTGTACGAAGTTTATTTGAATAATCTATTGTTGTTGCGTTAAATACCAAAATAGCGTGATATGTTTTTCAGTCTATATCGTCATTTGTATTTCCCGTAGAACAGGGGGGTCCGAACTTATACGGAGCAGAGGGCCACAACAATGAAGTGAATCATTCGAAATGTCGCATTTTACATAGTTTCGACGAGTCTCCACACCTTTAATAAGACTTGGAACATTAGTATGAGGTTGGTTTAACATCAAAATGCTTGAATGTTTCCAATTTCACAGTAAAAAAGTTGTTTGGACCATTTTAGCAGGAAGCCGGAGGTCTAACAAAAATGGGTCTGAGGGCCGCATTGGGCCCCCGGGCCTTAGATCTGACATGCCTGCCGTAGAGCATTTTGAGCATGTTATCCCGCTCAAAGCCTATACAGAACTCCATCAGTAAAATATCTACCATAACCTTCTGTTTATACATGAATGATCTTATACTAAGATTTGCTCTTTTCGCACATTTGTTTTTTTTTTAATAATAATTCAAAAATATGAATCAATACCACTGAAAAAGAAATGGTTCTACTTCAGAAATATTTTGATACAAACAAACTCTCACTAAATTGAACTAAAACTGAAAAGGTTATGTTGTTTTCCAAATCAAAAATGTCCTGAAAATGTTGAAATGTTTTTTAATGGACTCAAAATTGAAAGCGTTTCTGAATTTCTCATCATTGAGGGGGGCTTGCAATGGAAGTAACACATTGCTTGTATAAAAAAGAAAGTTGGTTGCTTTCTTGAGCAAAATGAAATATTTGTTAAATAATAAGGCAATGGCAGTTCTGTATTGTTTGCTGAGTATGCTGTATTTTATGTATTGCCTTGAAATCTGGGGTAATTCCTACTTTACTAATGCCTTTACTTATATCACAAAAAAGAGCGTTAAGAATATTACACATTTCTGAAGTCAGGACTATTAAAATGAATATAACTGCTTTACAAACTTTATTAACTGTGCGCAAAGCAAAAACGCCGCTTGTTGCCATGTGGTTTGTGAAGTCCTTTTGTTGTCAACAGTGAGAATATAAGAAGAAGGAAATGTGATTCTCAGTCGCCTTTTGCAAGAACTACGCTTAAACACACGTGTACTTCATTTGCTGGCGTAAAGCAAATACTATACTTAAATATTATTCAATTCAGATTTAAGTATAGATGTAAACAAAAATTGGATAAAATAGTATTAAAAGTAATGTAAAAGTCCAAAATATATATATATCAAATTGTGCTAGCCATCAAAACATTGTCTCTTTTTTTTATTTTCTTTTTAAGTGAATTACGAGTGGCTCAGCTATTATCTATGTTTATGTCTTTTAATTGTGTAAAAAAGAATGGGATGGGGGTTATGTGATAGGTCAGTCCCACTCCTGCTCTTAATGTGGAATGTATTACTTGTCATACATTCTCATATATAGCTATTCCATAAAATTAAATGTGAAATTAAATTCTTGTATTGTGGTAGGAATTCGATTGAGAACTGACCGTCATTTTTCCTAACCCCTCCATCTCTTCTTTTTCCCCCCCCCCCCTTTCCAGATGTTTAGTGGTCTCCTGAAGCACACTCCACCTTCGGCCCTCGCTGCCAGCTATGGAGACCCGCCTCCTTCATCCCCCTCCTCCGAGCCTCGGACCAGAACCACCGCGACGCACACCCCGCGCCGACGCCGACACCCACGATCCCGCGCGGTCACCTGGTCGTGGGCCCCAAAGACCAGCTCCGCCTCTTGACCCCGGTGGGCAGCTCGCCGACGTCCAACCACTGCACGGCGACCATCAAAGCGTCCATCCCCCTGAACCAGGAGGACGACGATGACGGGCGGCGGCGGCGGCGGCGGCGGCGGGGAGGGCCAAGAAGAAACGCAAGAAAAAGGATAAGCGCGACAGGACGGGGGACGCGGAACGAGGAGCCGGCGAAAGGCAGCAGTAAAGCCAAAGAAACGCAGAGAGGAGAAGGAGAGGGGGCCGACGGTGGTGGTGCTGAGTCCCAGGAAGAGCAAGGAGCCTAAGGATAGAAAGAAGGAGAGGAAGGAGAGGATCTGTAGGAACGGCAAGAGCAAGGCCAAGTCAAGATGTTAGAAAGGACAATGGGGGACAGGGGGGGTTCGATCACCAGGACGTGAACGTCGTGGGTCCCGGGGCGACCGTAGGCGCCCATTAAAATTCCAGGGAAAAGAGGACGCAAACCCAAGATCAAGATCCTACCTCCAATACCGCCAGGTCAAGGTGAGGACGGGCTCGGGGGGAAAAGGGGGAAAAGGGCCCGTGTTGCGACCCATAACCGATGCGAGCACGATGCTCAGTTCATACCGTTAGCCCCGCCCACATACACACTCCTCAATCTGCTTATTTGAACCAAGATGATAGCTGAGGAATGCTGTAGCTCCGGTAACTGAACTAGGGAATGCACGGTAATTGCTATGCCAATTTATGATGTCACACCAATATTTTTAATATAATAATAATAATGAGAAGATAATTCACTCCGAAACCCGACTCTCTCCAGTCTAGGCCTAGGGTATGCGCCTAGAACCACGCACGAGACGATACGTGTCCCGATACAGGGTCCACAGGATGCGATACGAACCCCCTCACATGGATTTTGACACGATACGCGTCCCTGATTCGTGGATATCCCTTAAAACCGGTGTTAAAAATTTACTAAAATTATGTTTTTGATTAAGCAGAAATAACAAAATGCATTAGAATGTCCTCAATATCAGAATACAACTGTCCTATGATGAAGTCACATTTTCAAGCTCTTCAGATTCAGCCTGGATGCATCAGTCTGTAGGTTCAGAAGTGTAGAACTCATCACCTTTTGAACGACTTTATGTTGTTAATGTACGCATCTCTGTATCGATACATGTGAAACGATATATCACACGCACCAGCCTCACCACTCCAGGCTTCTCAAATGAAACCTCAGAAGTCATCCAGACGTTTTCCGTTGCGACGCTGACTCGGTGTAAACCCGGGGCAGCCCGCATGAACGGCGTTTGCCCAACACACTTGGACGCGGCGGACGTTAACTGGGTCAGACTGCGCGAAGGTCTGTGTTATATATTTTAATGCTCATCAAACAAATCAAAAAAAGAAAAAAGAAGGACGACAGCAGCTTGTGTTTGTCTCTGCGGCCCGAAGCATGCGCGTTGCTATCAGCTCAGTGCAGAGGGCGCAAGATTGTTCGACTATCGGCTCACTTTTTATTCAGTACTTTCACTGTATATCGTCACTGGCTGCGATCGTGCCACTCAAGAGTCCGTGTCCTGTTAGAAGAGCAGCAGTCAGGGCTGCAGGGGCCACACAGTGCTGCACCAAACATGAAAGCCCCCTGATAAACCTCATATCATGTCAGAATCAGAGTCAGAAAAGGTTTATTGCCATTGTCAGTGAACAAAACTTGCTTTTTTGTGTGATTCGGTGCAACATACAGCAACGAACAATAATAATAAAAGCAAGATATATCCAAAAGACAAGCATTAAAGAAAAACTATTTAAATAATACTAAATAAGATAACAAATAGACTTAGTATGTACACCATTTTACAGTGTTAAAATTAACTCTTAATTTGTATTGCTTTATGTAATATCTGGGGTCTCATTGCCTGGTTCGACCACGTTGAGGCCTATAATCAAAGCCCTCCCCCACAAAACAAAAATAAATCAAGTCAATTAAAAATGTCTTACTTGCTTTCCTTTGTTTGTTATCAGTGAGGAAATACTAGAAACGATTGGCTCGGTCAGGTGTAATGGCCCGGCCCACTCACTCAAGTCACTCCTCACTCTGACCTTGAACCATGATAGAAGACGAGTCCAGGGTTGTCATCGGCAGTTGCTTCCATATGGTTGCCATCCAACAAAATGCCAGTTATTTTTACATAGGCAATGGCATTCTGTCCCCCCCCCCCTCGAAACACAGTGCACAGAGTCAGGACTAGAGCTAGGACTAGAAGATCTCTCTTACGAACAGTTTGCGCCGAATTTACGCTTCTCCTGAATATTCATCATCAACTGGGAGATCATCTTAAAAACGGGGAGGTTCGAGGTTCACATCGATCGGAATTAGGAACGAATCAAGCATTGTTTAGCGACGTCTGAAAATGGCAAAGTAAAATCGAGTTAGGGCGGGGCAGCGTTTAGTCTTGAGCCCCAAAAAAAATGCTTGTTTGTTGCCGTTTTTTTCACTTTTTCATAGAGAAATCCCAGATATTACAGAGGGATCACAAGGATTCTACGCCTTGTGATGCGTTTGTTTTGCTGGACAACAAAAGGAAGTGTTTGAGAGTCTCCCGCTGTCCTTAAACGCCCTTTAAACTACTTTCGGACGTGTTGCCTTCAAGTGACCTTCGCTTTGTAGGATTTTTTTGTTTGTCTTTCATCAGTTCGGTTGGTAAATATCGGCGCATGTGGGTGGCGAGTTCTTCAGAGCTGTTTTGATGGAATTAGAGACTGTTCCTCTTCATTGGGGGGAAAAAAGGACAGTTGATGCAATAGGAAAGAAATGGTAAACGCATAACTCAAGCAGTTTTAATTCTAATGACCCCCACACAAAATATATATATTTAAGATCGTTGATAAAAACCCAGGCTCTGTTTAGGACCTAATCAGATCCTTTTTAGGACCTACTCGTGGTCTGTAGAGGTTAGGCACTGACCTCATTTTGGTCAGACTCGATCACTTTGCCGATGCTAACCGATGACATCAAATCAAACGTTCTTTCACTTAGGAATAAACGCTGAAGTCAATCTCCATATTCAAGTGTATAAAATGTTTATTTCATGATATTTATGTCATTTATCTGGTCTCCTCTCCAGTAACACGAAGAAGAAGCAGAAATCTGTAAATCAGTTAGCCTTTAGCTGAGATGCTAGTTTTACACACTAATTATTATCTCAGGTAAAACACCAAAAGGCTCACAGTCTCAAGGACTTTTAATGAGGCTTTGACCAGCCGACACTCTGGACCAGGGGTGCGCAAAACATCGATCTGGCTCTACCGGTCGATCAGTGGGGGTCGATGCCAAAGCCTTATCTGTTTAACAGACGTTTATTGCCTGGCGTGGATAAACACGCTGACAACCAAGCCAGCGAGGGTCAGAGCTCAAATCTGAGCCAGCACAGTTGTTGTTTTGGCCGCTTTTCCATGAGTTTAGACGCGGTAGTGGGACCGGCCTCAACATGAGTGGAAAAAAGCAGCAGAACGCACGCACTAGAAGGAGGGATGAGAGAGTCGTAGAAAGGAGCAGGGAAGAGAGAGAGGAGAGTCACCTGTGATGAGGAGCAGGAGGAGGACACAGGTAGTGCCGCAGCGTAATCCTGTCCAACACAACGTTTATTACTGACGTGAGCCAAAGGAAGAGCTACATGTAATCGTATAGGCCTACTTCTATTATTTAGTTACTATACTATATTTTAATTCCAAAGATAATCTGTAATAACGTGCATCTTTGAGCAGCTGTAGTGCGATGAGACATTGGAAGTCATTTGTTTTGTTAAACCTTATTTTTTCCCCGTTCCAAAACATGAGATGCCAAACAAAACGTACTCAAGAGCATGTTTAAAAGCCGATAACAATCGAAATAGTGCACACTATTTGCCCTTTAAATGTAACACAGTGTATATTGTTGTGCTCATGTGAAGCGTGGGGGGATTTACCCTGCAGAAGGGTCTCAGTCTGTTTATAGCGTCTGTATTGACTAAAGACAGACTGTTCATGTATTCAGGCTCCAAAGACATATGATGGAAATGACTTCATTTAGTGGCCTCTATCCCATTATAACAACACCTAATTGTGTAAATAAAATGCACATCATAAAAGATAATAATTCTATCAAATAACAAAAATAATATGGCCAAATTTTGAATTGAACCTCTTATTGTAAATTGATGTCAAACCTCGTCTCGTTCTTGTGGACCAAATCTCGTGTCTAATCTTCTTTTTTCCCTATTTATTCTTTTTTTTTTTTTTTTTTTTTTTTGTCTTTTTTTTTTTTTTTTTTTTTTCTTGGTCACAAGCAGAGGTGGTCAAAGTACTGCTTTTCATTACTTTCATTACATCAGTAAAAGTGCACACAAATAATACTCCCAATACAAGTAAAAGGAGCTCAGTGAAATAATCACTGCAAACTCAAAATCGAAAGTACTTTTTACAAAGCTTTTTCAATTGTGGCTTCAAAAAAAATAAAAATGAAAGTGAAATAATGAGATGTGGATTGCATTTTTGTCATATCCTGTTCAGTCCACCATGTAAAACTCATATATAAATGATGTAAAAGATTAGATTAGAAAGGCATATTTGGTCCTAAAGCGAACATTGGACAAAGGAATTCAATCAGCCGATATTTAGTGTATTTACTATTTCCAAAACAGAAGCAAGAATAAGTCGACTCAAAGCTTGTTAAAAACTGTCAATGTTGTGAGCAGCCTTCAAAATGGATTAAAGCCAAGTTAGAACAAATTGTGTGATGAGCGACATCGCAGCCAGGGAAAAACCTTCTGTGTGAGCCGGGAACATCTGCACACATCAAGCCTCAGCCGTGAGCTTCATGTAAGGCTTAAAATGGGACAAAAAACGTGAAGACCACCACAAAAGCACTTTTTTAGAAATGCAGTCGAGTCATAATAATAAGGCTAAAAAATACAGTACGACTCAAGTAACGTACACTTCCTTCGATTTTAATTTTTTAGTATAACATAGAACAACCAATCCTGACTCCGACAGTTTACCTGCATGTCCTACCTTCTCCTCTCTCATCCCCATTTCACGCTAAAGCCAAAAAAATTTTTTTTAAAAAATCCTTAAAATTGTTTTTAGCAAAAAATAGAACACAAAAAACAGAGCAACAACAACAGAGGAAAAAACAAACAAACACGCACACACAAAAAACACAAAGAACGGGCTGGACCAGGGAGAACATAAGGTGAAGGAGGTGAAGTGCAGGAGTAAAAGTAGAAAATAAGTGAATTGTATCAGAAAAAAAATAAAAAATAAGACGAATTCTGAATAATTGTCCCATTTTGTCCAATGTTTTTTTTTTTTTTTTAAATAGTCTATTTTTAAGTTGAGTCCAGACGTTATTTTTTCTTCTGTCCTCAAATATATTGAAATACTTAATTAATACGAATCTATGTATTTATTTATTTGCTCCATAAATTGCATATTTCTATTCATCATCCTTTCTCTCTTTTCTTTTCTTTTTTTCTTTTCTTTTTTTGTCGAAACTTTTCCTCAGGTGCACCAGCTCCCCCTGTCCTGTCCAGCAAAGTGCCCGGACACCCGCAGGCTCCTCCGGTCAAGGGCAACGGTCCGGCACACAACCGCGCTCCCCCCTCGGCCCCCAAACAGCGCGGACGCAAACCTAAGTGAGTACCTCCTCCCCCCCCTCCCTCCCCCCGGGACAGTCGCAGTTATTTATGGTCCTCCGAAACAATAAAAACACCAAAGACGCAGTTAAGGCCGTCTTCAAGTGGACAATAATGGAGGCGATGGGAACGAGGAAGCAGTAAAAACGTCAACCTTTAGGAATTATAGTTTGTCCTCGTCTGGGCTTGTGATATATCATTTAAGGGTTATTATGGTCTGTCGTGTTTTTTTTTTTTTTTTTTTTTTAAATAGACATCGATTTGGACGTTAGCGGTGGATGTACGACACTTGTAGAAAGGCTCTTGTTTCTAGTATTGATTGATTTATTATTATTATTCTTATTCTTATGATTGTGGATGTGAGCACTGGAGTAAGAAACCGACGTGTAACAAGTCAAATAACTTTATTAGGTTTAACAATTATTGTGAGAATAAACGTGGCGATTTAACGATTATTTGCCGTTATTGACATCACGGCCAAAACAGCAATAAAATCCTACATTTTCTTTCCTTCTCGTTTTATTTAACTCGTCGCCGCTCCTCAATATGTGACCTGCTCTATCAAATCAAACTTTCTGAATGATCGATTTGATGTAAATGGCAAGATAAAAAAAGCATTTTTACATTTAGGTTTACTTTTTTGAGGAAAGGACTGCATTTTGCTTCTAAAATGTTCACATTTCTTTTAATTGAACTAAAAAAAAAGACGTAATTTAGTTCAAACATTGTCACTTTTCTATTAATTATTTATTATTATTATTATTATTATTATTATTATTTTATTTATTTTTATTTTATTTTTTTTAACTTAATTTTTTCTCTAAAAATGTCACAATTATAATTTTTTTTGTCTTTACAAGTATATTGTGACCTTAAATTACAGATTAACTGGACGGAACGATTTTGGAAAATATGTAATTGTGATTTGTGCTTTGATTATAATTTAAGTTTAAGTTTATAACACAATAAAAAATGCAGTAAAATCATCAAATAAAAACTGTGAGGAGTAACACTTACAAGTACAAACTTTCATCAAAAACATAACTGGAGGTGTATTTTTAGCTGGTCAAAAAAAACATCGACAAATTAAAAGTCATGATAATTGAATCTGTTCCAACACCAGTGCGAGGAGGAGATAGGCTCTCTCGCTTACTCCAACGCAAAACATTCTGGATTGTGAACTTACAAGCTACTGAATGACATTGATTTCTCTCCTTTTCTATTGCCTTGATGAACACAAACTCATTTATATTTTTGGTGCAGCTGTGTAAGAGCTTCTTGGCTGTAGGGGCTTCTTGGCTGTAGGGGGGCCCCCACTTTAGCGACAGCGTGACTTCTACTGTGTTTCTGATGATTGTATTATTGTCAGTAAATGCGCTCACATAAATCTAGTTACAATGTACTGTAAAATATACTGTTTAAAATGTTTTTAATATTGTCAAACTCTAGAGGTGGAGTCGCAGGCCCCTCCCTATAAAAGGAGGCGAGCCAATAGCCATGCTGCAATAAAGGCTTTTTGATTTTCTTCATAAATTAACAAACTGCCTTGGTTTTTCTTGTCTTTCTCTATATATTTTGCTACAATTTTATACCCAAATAGACGACGTTTTTTTTTATACCTGTAGGTGTATTTTGCTTTCAATTTTTGCGAGGTCCTCTTGCTCTGCGGCTCACGTTTCCGTGTTCCCCAGATTGTTACGTCAAAAGGTAGTAATCCTGCACAGTTTAAAGTCCATAAATCATCCCCAGAGTTGTTGTGAGCATTTCTACCATAAAACTAGCTTTTTTTTTTGCTCCTTAATTCCTTCCCACTGTTGCCAGTAGATGGAGTGCTAATACCAAATCTCAGTATGGGGAGCGCAGATGATGGAAAATGATGTGTGTTTTCTATACGTGGGCATTTTTTTTTGTTCTAAAACATGAAATGCCAACGTGAAAGTGCTCATGATTACGTTCAAAGGCCCAATAACAACACAAAACGAGGCGTAATGTGTCCTTTAAACAGTTGTGGACAGTGAAACTTGCTATTTTGACCCATTTGGACCCGAGAGTTTGATGTTTTTTCGTCGAAAAGGACTTTGTTGACCCTATTTCTTGCTTTGTCGGAGGGACACGTTTCAGATGATTTCCTTCCACAACAATCACGGCAATAGTAAAAGTTGCAATCGCGTCCTATGAGCTGCCGCCACGTTTCCTACCTGTTTGCTTTTCGTCTCCGTAGAGTGTCTGGTTCTCTGCCGGTGGAGAAGAAGAAGAAGGGGAAGAGGAGAAAGGAGGAGCTGCTGCTGGAGGCCGTGGAGAGCGACGACACCACGTCTACGTCAGGCCTCACTGTGGGGGGGGAGGACAGCCAGGACCCTCTGGACAGCAGCGTGAGTGGAGGGGGAACGGAAAGCTCATCGAACATGTTCAGGAGGAGCATTAACGCTTGAGAGGAAGAACTGTGACTTGTATTGTAGACATACTATGCATATGAAAAGATCTTTTATAACGCAGATCTTTTATAACACAGACCGCTGCATTATTTAAACCCCAGCGCGTAACGTTTTAGCCAAAGAATAGACTAAAATAAAAGTTTGTGTTCTGTGTCGACTAACCTTTTACACTAGGGGCACTGGTGAGGCTGTTTATTTGTATTTAGTCGCACTGACTCGGACATATTTTCTGCACGGACAAATAATGTCGTAGAACTCACAAAACGGATCACAAATAAACTAGCGCTAATTCTGTTAAGCCCCCGTTTCATTGTGACTTGCGCCTCGGTGGTCCGCTCCCCCCCTCCTGCTCCTCGCACTGCCGCGGAGCCTTCTGAACGCTCTCACTGCGTCTCTCTCTCTCTCTCTGTTTCTGGCGCTCTCATTCGTCAGTCTTACGCTGCCCTTTTTGTCGCCAACTCCCTGTCATCATTTCATTGGGAAAAAAAAAAAAACAAAACGACATTTTGGCGCTTAGTTCTGCTCTATACAATATGATTTAGCCTCCAGAGCTCAGCGGACTGAACCATCCTCTCACACGGGGGGAGAGCAACACTAGTGAAAGGTGAACGGAGACGGTACAAGCTGCGGCTCGTCCCACGGCGCTGCTGCTGTGCGAGTGTGCGAGCGCCGTCAGAGTTTCGGAGCAGCAGAGACGTGTTGGGACAGAAAACAACACAACACAACACACACACACGTGCCCACCTCTTCCACAATAACTCACTCACACAGATGCGACCGACTGACTTGATTTATTATTTTAAATCATTGTATATGCGATCGTTTTACCGTTTTATCACTGCTACGGCAACAACAATTAAAGCAGAAAGTCATGTTCAGACGGGAAACGGCAAAAACGATAAGCTACAAAGATTAACTGCAGCGTTCTCATCCATGTCCTTTAATCCAATTGTGTTTTATTCACTTTAAAAAGTGAGGAAAAGATGAGAGTAAATGTTTGCGTTTGCATATTTACATTGTGAGGATTAGTGAAGCGGCTGCAGATAAGCTACAGTAAACACGACAACAACAGTCCATCACACCTTTCAGCGCAAAAAAATAATGTTCTGATCCACATTTTACAAAATAATAACAGCAGAGGTGTGACTTGCATCGAAACTAGAAGTGCAATGCTCTTGATTGTCTTGAGCACGTTAAATCCTCACAGCGAGTCGCTTTACTCGGGACATACTGTACAATTCTGCTGTAGTGTGTGCCAGCCTTAAGTGCTTTATCCTCACTGTGCCATCAGTTGAAGTCCTTACTGCCTCTGCTGGCGTTTAGTGGAGATCCGTTCTGTGTGACAAACCGAATGTAGCACCTTTTACGATTAAACTCCCGTCACCCTTTCTCTCCTGTCCAGAAGCGGCGTTCGGGGCGCCAGGTGAAGAGGAGGAAGTACAACGAGGACCTGGACTTTAAAGTGGTGGACGATGACGGCGAGACCATTGCGGTGCTGGGGGCCGGGCGGCTCACGGCGCTCAACGAACTACGGCCCTGGCCTGGCAGGCAGAGGTGTGTTAAGTTGGTTGTACTTTCATGCTCACATGCCGCAAAACGAGCCGCCTTGATGAGCTGTTAACCATGATGTCATCGCAATCACAAACATGACTAGACATCTGGGAAGTTCGTGCCAGTGCTTAAAATTCAAGGCAACCACCTGTTGGCGAGGTTAAATTACGCTGCTTGAATTAACACCATAACTAAAGGGCACATTTTGATGAGCTTTAACCTTGTTGCAATAGAGTTTCCTCGTCATTATTTTACTCAAAGTTGTTTTGTTATTGATTGCTACATGCTTGAGTAATCTTGATTTCCCTGCAACTGATGCTGGAACGCTCCGAAAATTCCTGTTTTCACCTACCCCCTACCCCCGCCCACATCGCTCTACCTAGTTGTGATCATCTGAAAAAATAAGACTCCCAGGTGACACACGCAGAGTTCTTAAATGTCACATAAATGGCACGTTTCATGAATACAAACGTGCATGTGACTGTCTGCTGCCTGTCACCGTGAAGCGTCGCTATGAAGAGGCGGGGCTTATCAGTGCTGCAGTTTTGAACAGGAAGTCAATGAACCTGTTTATATGAATTAGCTGTTTTAGATCAATATCGAGGTTTACAATGAACAGAAGGTAAAATGATGATACTGATGTTTTAGTTCAATACTAATAACCTGAAAAAACAACAGCATAATGTGTCTTTTAAATTCCCTTCAATACAGTCAACTTGTTTGTGTGGTTAGATTATGCTGCTTGAATTGCCATGACTACGACGATTCTCCACATGCTTCACTCTTCACCGTTACCAGCAGTTGGTGCAGACACTAATCCAAAGGAACAAGGGTTGAGCCCGTGCTGCACAAGGGGAATTTTCCATACATAGTACAAGCACTTGAGAGAAATGTCTTTACTCACAATGCCTTTTGGCGCGCGCATATTTAAACACATTTTCATTGCATTTGTCAGGAGCCTCCAGAGGACGAGGCCAACATCATTGAGAAAATCCTCTCTGTCAGACCAATGAAGAAAGAGGTGAGGAGGTGGATAAGGCTGCCTCATGACTGTGTTTAATGAATTGCTTGAAATTGTGTTTTATTTGTATTTATTACAGCCTTGAAGACGATGTAGCCTTATCAAATGTATTAGTAAATAGTGTTAAGCTGCTTTAATTGAATTTAGTGATGAATATGTGGTTGTTTGAATCGAATTCATTCTCTTGATGGGACATAGGATAATGTAGACAGTATTTTTTAAACTAATTCCAATACACAATATATATTTTGAGTATATTTAGAGTACTTGATTTGATTTAAAGAGAAATGTATTAAAGTTTGTGTCCTTCCTTTGCCCTTTTTTGTGTTAATTATTATTTAAAGCTAGCTTATTTGTAGTTTAGTCTCATTTTAGACCTGGTTTTGTCTTAGTTGTGACCATGTTTATTCCCAATTTAGGCCTGGTGTCACTCACAAAGCCACATATTTATCGTAGGCGGTACTTGTAAAACGTTTGTGAACCACTGGCCTACAACCTAGTCTAATTTGCACTACCTTTAAAAAGCATTTGTCACCTTCATTTATGACTTCTTTTTGCCGGTCTCCAGACTTCATCATCCGAGGACCAATCAGAGGAGGCGGAGGAGTTCTACGTCAAATACAGAAATTTGTGAGTGTCATGGCGGCCCGTTCTCGCTTCACTCCACATTTGGCTTTCACGGGCTATTTTCAGATCCGCGTCAACTCCGCGTGCTTTTGCAGAAGAGAAAACACGGCAATGACTGAACGAGCACTCCTTGTCTTCAAATCAGCCCGGATGTTAAGACTCCAGCTGTGTTTTAAAAGCCTGTGATTCATTATTTGTGTGAAGTTATCACGATGAAAATTGCATGGTTGATTTATTCACAATTGAAGTTCATTATGAAGCTCTCAGATCCCAGTCCACAACACAATACTATTAATTCAGTTCAGAATTGTTTAAAAAAAAAAGCTGCGGCATGTTAGCTACATTCAACAAAGAGTCTATCGCTAGCTTTCTGTGCTAACTATTTTTCTGATACACGTTTTATTTTATTTAAGTAATAATAGCACAGTTTGGACTTGTATCTTAACTACACGGGCAATGCTCTTAATTGTTTTGTGCACTTTAGAGTCTCAAAACAAGAGTCGCTTCACTTTAAACGGGAAACCGCTGAAGCTAAGTGCGCTAGCTCACAAATTGTGCGCTAGCTCACAAATGTAAATGTAGCTTGTATCATATTTTAGCTTGTATCATGCTAAAGTGTGCCGTCTTTTCTCTGCTTTCTTTGCGCTCGGGGATCATATAATTTTAAATCTTATACGATGCTCTTTATGTCTGTGGTCTGTGCTTTTTTTCGTCAAGTATCAACTTAGCAATCCCATAATACCTGGAGCGACTTTAGCAACAGCAAGATGGCCGCTGTACCAGAGTTTACGTTACTGCTTTGGTCATTTTAACACTATAACAAAAGATAGCAAAAATGTATAATCTTTTCACAAGTAAGGTTCAGTACACTCACTTAACTGTTCCAAATGTGTTAGTTTGGCTAAGCTAGCAGACTATAAATCTAAACGCAACTATGAAAACCCAGTTAAAACGACAAAACAAGACATTTACAATAGTAGTAATGTATGTAAAATGACACAAACTATTCTTATCACTGACTTTAGTCCTTGTTATTCATGAACTATTTGTTTAAATCTGTTTTGACGGCTGCTAACAGTTGCTACACGTTAGCGGCCGCTTGAGTACATTCAATACGATGAAACTTGTCGCAAGAAAACTTTTTTAACCAACGCTACTGTACAAAAGATAGCGTCTGTTCATATAAAATCCAAAATATGTAGACGATCTAGTGAAACCTGACTTCTAGTGGAGCTGAGAATGCGTCGGTTCATCTGTGCCGCGATACGATGCGCGACAGCTAACGGCATCCCAGATTCATTCCAGATTGTACGGGCGTTTTTTTACACAACCAGTAAGAGCGCACGTTACAGCTTTTTACCTTTTTTAATTTTTGAATGATTAACCTCATCCGACTTGATATTCT
This sequence comes from Chaenogobius annularis, assembly GCA_015082035.1. Taxonomy (NCBI): domain Eukaryota; kingdom Metazoa; phylum Chordata; class Actinopteri; order Gobiiformes; family Gobiidae; genus Chaenogobius; species Chaenogobius annularis. Next base: position 292,981 of record BJKM01000174.1, on the reverse strand, counting down.
CACTTTTATTCATCTCAACTCCCGGAGCACGTCGTGTTTTTAGCTTGCTCTCCCTGTGTCTGGCTGAGTAGTTTTGATGTACTCCCACCCCCCCACCCCCCCAGTCGCACAGCCTAGGTTTTCCCCGATCTCAAATTCCTGAAGAGAAATTTCCCGCTGATGAATTAAAACAGTCAAAGAGTTATCTCCAAGGAGTGCCGTAGACTATTTTAAATTCCCCTAGAGACGCACTGTTTGTTCTAGCACTTTGCCTGTCTTTGTACAGGCTGCTGCGCTGACACCAATAGGTTAAGGTGTTTGTAATTTATTCCCACTTGGTGATGAATAAAACATGTAGCCGAGGCCTCAAGGATTTTTGTGCGCGTTCAAATTCAGAAATAATGTATTCTCGCGCATGTGAAACGTACAAAAAGTTCATATCTGTAACGGTAATAGAAATAAAAAATGAGAATTTGTGTTATAATAAGTGGAGTGACAGTTTTATCCTTTCAGTTTTAGTGAACTTTTCAATCAGTCATATGAAAAACTAAGGTTTCTTTTAATAGGCTAGAAATCAATCAAGCAATATTGTAGTATAATTATGGATGCGACGATATTCGATATAATGTCAAATCGTCCGATACGGCTGTCACGATTCAATACACGCGTTCTCTCGATACGCACGTGGATTTGATAGCATAGGCGTTTCATGTATATTTTTGTAACTACCACAAATACCATGGAACTTTTTTTTTTTTTTTTTTTTTTTTTTTTTTTTTTTTTTTTTGTCCGCTGAGAGGCAAAGCGTATCGAAATCGAATCGATATCGTGACACAATATCGTCATCCCCGCATCTCAAGAAAGTAAATACGGCGCAAAAATGCACAAACGTAATTTGTTTTTGAAGACTATAATTTAGGACAGCGCTCACTGATAAACTTCCCCCGAGGTCCAGTTTGAGAACATTTTCCACCAGCTCTGGAACGTCACAGCGTCGCTTTTATGACACTTTTATGCCACTTTTATGCCACTTTTATGCCACTTTTATGTTATAATAAAATGAGTATTATAATATTATTCATCGTTATTTTTCACAATTTAGCTTACCAATGTTTTCTATTTTACATTTAATAGCCTAATGATGGTATTAAAATGAACTGAAATATGATTTAATTACGCTATTAACTCCAAAGTTTTGTGTCGGAGGTTCGGGTCCGGCCGATCGGATCCGGACCGGACCCTATATGTGATCTGGGAGTTCGGAGATGTAAGGGCCATGTTTGGAAACGACATCTCTTATTTTCTTTTTAAAAAATAAATAAATACATTTTGGAAAATAAAAATAAGTCCAAATGAACGTTGCATAAAGCTGCTTTGTCGTTTATCAAGCTACAAAATGAAAAAAAGACAATATTTGAAATTAAAGTCTTTCTCGATTGAGTTGAATTCATAAAGATTAGTCTAAATCCAATCAAGCAAAAATAAAAAAGATTCAGCAATTCGAGTTTTAACATGACTACATAGGGAAATGTTAATATCAGTAGAACTCCCTGGACCTGAAGGTGTCTTTCTGTGTGAAGTTTGCATGTTCTCCTTGTGCCTGAGTAGGTTTGTACAATAAGTTCTGTCCTGGTTGAATACATACAGGGCTTGATAGTAACACAGACTGTAAATGTGTGAGTAATGGCTGCGCTGTTGTCTGCAGTTCCTACCTGCACTGTAAATGGGCCACTCTGGAGGAGCTGGAGAAGGACCCGAGGATCCACCAGAAAATCAAACGCTTCAGGACCAAACAGGCCCAGATGAAGCACCTCTTCACTGAGGTCAGACACATACAATACAAAGCCCTTTGCATTTAAATTTTGGACGTTTTGGACTATATATTGTACAGATTAGGATTAAATTATGGACTGGATTAGCACAATTGTTGATTAATTAAATCATTTTGACATTGCTACTGAGGAGTACATGGATAGTTTGGACGTTGGAAGCTTGTTTGGAGAAAATAAATTTGTGTAATCTATATCCAATTTGGGATTTAACCCGTAACTAAAACTGGACTACACTGGGACTAAACCAGGACCAGAACAGGACAAAACCAAGTCTACGTTTGAGATTTAAACTGGGCTAGAACCAGAACCGAAAAAGGACAAGTATGAACATACCCTCACCGTATATAACCGTTGACTAAATTTACTAACTAAACTACTCTCTCTGTGTGCTCAGCCTGACGAGGATTTGTTTAATCCCGACTATGTGGAGGTGGACCGAGTGCTGGAGGTGGCTGTTACCACGGATACAGAGACGGGAGAGGTACGTCACTGATAAGAAAATAATTACAGTTAGAGTTTGATAAAGAGCTGTTGGCTAAAATAAATGTGAGCATATTTTGACATATTCTGGGAGGACTAAACAGGATGATTCGGGAACTAAATCAGAACTAAATTTAGTCGAAGGCATGGACTAAACCAGGGACTAAACCAGGGACTAAACCAGGGACTAAACCAGGGACTAAATCCTGGCTTCTTAACCGGACAAAATCAATACAAAAGACAGGAGTAAACCAGGGAATGAACAAGGATGAAAACGACACAAAAACAGGACAAAAATGGGTCAAAATCAGTCCAGAACTAAATCCGGTCTAAACGGGACAAAGCCTGGACTAAACCAAGAATAAACCAGGAAAAAACAAGGACTAAACCAACACCAAACCAGGACTGAACAAGATCTAAACCAGGTCTATGCAAGCTCTAATCAAGGACTGACCATGATCTAAACCAGGTCCATGCAAGATCTAAACCAGGTCTATGCCAGATCTAAACCAGAACTGAACAACATCTAAACCAAGGTCTATGCAAGATCTAAACCAGGACTGAACAAGATCTAAACCAGGTCTATGCAAGATCTAAACCAGGACTGACCATGATCTAAACCAGGTCTATGCAAGATCTAAACCTGGTTTATGCCAGAGCTACACCAGGTCTATGGCAGATCTAAACCAGGTCTATGCCAGATCTAAACCAGGTCTATGCCAGATCTAAACCAGGACTGAACAAGATCTAAACCAGGTCTATGCCAGATCTAAACCAGGTCTATGCCAGATCTAAACCAGGACTGAACAAGATCTAATCCAGGTCTATGCAAAATCTAAACCAGGACTGACCATGATCTAAACCAGGTCTATGCTAGATCTAAACCTGGTTTATGCCAGATCTACACCTGGTCTATGTCAGATCTAAACCCTGTCTATGGCACATCTAAACCAGGTCAATGCCAGCTCTACACCAGGTCTATGTCAGATCTAAACCAGGTCTATGTCAGATCTAAACCAGGTCTATGCCAGCTCTACACCAGGTCTATGTCAGATCTAAACCAGGTCTATGTCAGATCTAAACCAGGTCTATGCCAGCTCTAAACCAGGTCTATGCCAGCTCTACACCAGGTCTATGTCAGATCTAAACAAATTCTATGAAAGATCTAAACCAGGTCTATGTCAGATCTAAACCAGGTCTATGCCAGCTCTACACCAGGTCTATGTCAGATCTAAACCAGGTCTATGCCAGCTCTAACCAGGTCTATACCAGCTCTAAACCAGGTCTATGCCAGATCTAAACCAGTTCTATGAAAGCTCTAAACCAGGTCTATGTCAGATCTAAACCAGGTCTATTCCAGCTCTACACCAGGTCTATGTCAGATCTAAACCAGGTCTATGCCAGCTCTAAACCAGGTCTATACCAGCTCTACACCAGGTCTATGCCAGATCTAAACCAGTTCTATGAAAGCTCTAAACCAGGTCTATGTCAGATCTAAACCAGGTCTACCCTATGCCCTCTGTGTAGGAGGTGACGCACTACCTGGTGAAGTGGTGCAGCCTATCGTATGAGGAGGCCACATGGGAGCTGCAGGAGGATCTGGACCCGGAGAAAATCAAAGAGTTTCAGGAGATCCAGAAGCCGCCCGCAGAGCTCCGACATGTGGTGAGTCCGAAGTTTGACACATTTAGACATTTTAGTTTTTTTACAATGAGATAAAGTCAAATATTTCTCTTTACGGTTTAAAGGACACATATTTGAGCTTTTAACCATGCAACACATTTTAATAATGTGTAAGTAATTAGCTTCATTCATGAACGTTAAGTTTAGTATTTACCATCTTCAAATCTCCATTGGTTTAACAGTAGATTCATTGTAAATTCTATGAGATCAATCCTGAGGTCTACAAGAACCACATGCATCAGAACATGTTTTAGAGGTCTAAACTAGAGGGTTTGAATGTGTTTTATATGTAATGCAAGATGTCGGTGTAATCCTTCATTCGTCCAAGAGTGTTCCATCATGGGAAAAGATTCAGTTGTAGTCATCTGGACTCTGTTTTAGAAAAACAAAACATTTCGACTCTCATCCAAGAGTCATTCTCAATCTGTGGACCTGGTCTGAGAACTCTGATTTGTTATATGAGCCAAAAACAGGACAAAAAGGGAAACTCTATCCCTTTTGTCTTTGGACTGTATGAAAAACTACAAAGGATTTTTAGACAGCACGAAATCCTTGTTTATTTCAAACCAGGCAACACTTTAAGACAAAAACTGGTTCACCCTAAGGACAAGATATCGACACAAAAACAGAGCTATGCAGTGACGAAAGTTGTAAAGAGCGGTACATAGGTGAGACTAAAGCGCGACTTCACAAGAGGCTTTATCAGCACAGAAGACACTTGAGTTCAGGACCCCAGAGCGCCGTGCATTTTCATCTTAAAGCCACAAACCACTCTATTGAAGACAGTGAGGTGGAGATTCTGAGCAGGAGAAAAGATGGTTTGAAAGAGGAGTTAAGGAGGACAGTTTTGTTTAAAAAGAGAAGAAGTTTAAAGAGAGAAAGAACCCCTCTTTAAAAATAAATGGAGGTTGAAGGTTCAACATACCGGTCGTGTATAATAGTCCAGTATCCTTATTTTATAATACAGCCTTGGGTTGTGGACTAATTTGTTGCTAACGTCTTCTTAATGGCGACTTTAACCAACCTCTCCCCACTTCCTCCAGACTAAAGTAGGCTATTATAGACTTAAGTCCTGCATTTATGACATGTTTTATCAGCCAGTATTCATCATTATGGTTTTATTTTTAATCCTGTAAGTATTTCACAGAACATCTTTCCCTGTACAGCTGCTGTCCTTGAGACTCCCCACTCGGTCCTGTGTTTGTGTGGCTAATGAGCTTTAACAATGGCCTTATGCTGCTGCTGCTGCTGCGGCTGCTGCGGCTGCTGCGGCTGCTGCGGCTGCTGCGGCTAATGCTGTGGAGGGCGAGGCTGTGGCATGTTTTTCAAAAGCCATTTAAAGATTGTTCAAATGACCCAAAAAAATAATATTTTGAAAATGTTCTATTCTTTTTTTAGATGAGTTTTTGTCAGATAAAAAAAATAAAAAAAATAAAAACCTTGTACAAGAAGTTTAGAGAATGGAGGGTTATGTGAGTTTGGCTAATGAATGTTATACAATGTTCTTATGGCAAAGTCACAGGCGGGGCAGAGTTGCTTTGTTTATGAAACAGAGTACAGAGTACAGAGACTAGATTTATTTGGAATGTACGCCATTTAACATTTCTGGTGAAAAGTCCTCTACCTGCTCGTCTTCATGGAGATGTTCTTGTCGAGAATGCTCCACAGACGGGGCATTTAACATGTATATCTCCATTGAGACAAGCAGATGATGTAAATAGACCAAGTTGCAGGTCAGATCTGTGGAGATGCGAGACCGCTCACTGTAAGAATACATGCTTTTCATGGTATTTTGGAGCGATAACAATAACTTTACAGCTGGCGTTACATTGTGTGATATGGAAAGATTTCAAAACGTTCTTAATTATCCCAAACTCACACTGTGAATTTGTTGTCCACTATCTTTTCACACAATCTGCCGTGTTTCCAGCATGTGTATCAAGTATAGACAAAATAATAAGAACAATAACAATAATGAATAATAAACATGTCTAAAACCCCTGTGCGATCAGCCGTCGTGAGGTCATCGTGAGCGGGTGATCGCAGCTCATAATCTCCTGTAAACTGCATCTGACACAGATGCCTGCAAAACTACAAACAATACCCCATAATGACTTGAAACAAGGTTGTTAGTATTCACAGCGTTTGCCATGACACTCAAAATTGAGCTCAGGTACATTCAGTTTATACGGTTTTTCCACATCATCCTTGAGATGAGTCCACCTGTTGTAAATTCAGTCAGACCTGACATGATTTGGAAAAGCACAAGCCTGTCTATATAAGGTTTATAAGGTAATATGTAATATATTATTATATTATCAAAAAGACTTGAAGATGTAATTAGTGCTTCAAAAAAGTACTGAGCAAAGGCTGTGATTTCTTTATTTTGAATAAATGTTTAAAGTATTGCTTGTAGAATTTTGAGGCAAATAATGAATTGAATCTATTTTGGAATAAGACTGTAACATAACAAAATGTGGAAAATAATACTTTCCAAATGCTCTGTCTGCGTCCTGTTGTGGAAAAAATCACTTAAGATAGTGAAAGAGAAGTAAGGCAAGGTAGAACGAAGTTGTTTTGTTCGAAGGTGAATCTTTATTTTAGCCGTGCACAGCCAAAAATCTCTCCCTCGATCAGAAGTTCTCTCCCTCGCTAACTGACTCTAGAACAAAGATGAGTCCAGCTTATAAAGGCAACAGTTTTCTGGTATGCACAGTACAAAATCGTAAGCATGTCATAGATTTCACAGGTGTTCTTCCCCAGGTCATAGGTCCTCATATCATTCACTCAGAGATGTCCCCATGCCTCACCACAAGGGCGCCCAACCTTATCCTCCACACACATCAATTACTAATCACAACAGAGACTATGTGTTTCACCAAAAAGGGAGGCTCAACAGACCGGGCACAGGACAAAGGTCACTGAGTTGACCATATGAACCCAAACATGCCTCCTAATAACACATTTAACTTTAGCTTTGCATCAACCTAAGAACATGACATTTTCCATTACAGTCCTTTAAGTTAAATGCCATTCTGGGGAACATTCCAGGCAAAGCAATAACATTTCTAGCAAGTGGCAGGCCTCCCATCAGAAAAGTAACACTTTCACTTTTAAGGAAATGACACCAGTATACAATGATGTAGGTAGTGAGCCAAATCTTCAGCTGCTCCTGTTCAAATCTGATAAAAACGATGGAAGAACTATGGTTTGATGAGCACACCTGCATTTCAAGCTACAAAAAGGGAAAAGTCAGATTGGAACTAGAATGCCTTTTCCATTATTGTAAATGTGCTTGTGGGTCAATCATTTCAATGTCATAAAAATGCCTACGCCTGTATGCCCAACACATTTCAAAATGTCTATATTTAATTTCACAACAAAAGTTTGATATTGTGATATCTTTGCTGGCACATAAAATACAGAGAATGAACAAAACCTTTGAAAATGTTCTAAAATTGCTGCCTCGGCATTGACACTTTACTGCATGTCCTCCCTTCTCTCATCCCCATTTCACACTAAGCGGTCCTGTCTAACAAAGCCTACCATCAACCAATTAATCCTTAAAAAGAAAATAGAATGATTTGAAGGTACTTTGAAAATTTGTAGTTTTGAGTTTTTTAGATTTGCATGTCTATTTTTCTAATTTAAGCCAAAATTAGAGAATTTTTGTCTTAACTCTAGACCAGTTCCTAATACACTGACTGATTTCCTTCTGCATGAAAAAGGTCAATTGACCCCCAAAATATCAGAAAACAATCAAATTAAAATAAACAAATCCTTCACTCACAAATGAATCGTCTGAATTAAGATGAATGCAATTGATTTCAAAAGCTCATTTTGATGTTTTTGTCACTTCCAGGAGCGCCCCTCTCCAGAGAAGTGGCAGAAGTTGGAGAGTTCCAGAGATTACCGAAACGGGAACCAGCTGCGAGAGTATCAGCTGGAGGGTATGAACTGGCTCCTCTTCAACTGGTACAACAGGTCAGCGCTGCTTCCATCTTCTCATACAGTAGGCCACGTTTTGACTGGTTCACTTTAGAGCACTTTGGAGCGCGTTGGAACGGTCCGAAACGCTCTCAAATGGCTTAAAGTCTATGTGGCAGGTTCTCATGTTTTTCTAATTATGACTTTGTTCTGTGGTATTAAACCTGTGCTAAACATTTAATCATCGTTTGTTCATGTTACAGCTTTATTCCAACATTTATTAAATTCATTATTCGCCTCAAAATTCTTCAAACAATACCCCGTGATGGCAACATGAAAGACGGTTGTTTAAATTCTTTGCAAATGTATTTTCAAAAACCCAAAAACCAAAAACACAAGTTCACTGCCATAACACTAGAAATTGAGCTCAGGCACATCGTTTTTTCCATCGTCATCATCCTCGAAATGCTTCTACAACAAAATGTGGAAAAAGTGAAGTGCTCTTAATACTTTCCAGATGCACTGTACTGACCGCGCGACATCATTAGTATTCACGTGCATTGAGTTTTGGTCACGTGCTCGGCTTTGCAACAGCTTTTTCAGACGGTAAACTCTGTGCAGTCGATAATCTCTCATCCCAGAGTCATAGCAATGCAATCCAGGTTTTTGTATGATAAAATGCTTATTAGACAAATGACACTTGCATAGAGCACTTCTCAATGACTAGTGGAACAAGTTAAATGAGGATGAAATTAATGAGAAGTGAAATTGAGGATTAAAAACTTGATGTTTGTTCGACAATTTTAACGTTTAGGGCCGTATCTTGCCCCCGGAGGTAGCGTTACCGTGGGCGCAGCAGAGCTCATTGCGTCACACCTCGCAGTCGGCGCAATTGATGACAGCGCAGGGCGTGGAATTCAGGGCGCAGGGCATGTGATTATGCCGAAATATGAGGTGGAGTGAAGCAAGGGCGTGGTCTGGTGCATTCTGTGGCCAGAATCGTAACTAATAAACTTCAAAACTAGCGTTAATAATATCTTGGGGATGTTTATGAGTTTTAGATATTTCCTCAAGCATAAATGACCAATATTAACTGGAGTGGTTTTTATGTTTGAGAAGAGGGCTTTGCAGATGCGGGGAAACTCCCCTCTGTCTCGTCGGCGTATCAGGCGCGACGCGCCACACGCACGCACAAACCGCGCACTAATGATGCGCTGGTTGTGTTTTGACGCACAGGTCGGGGTTGGGCCGGGATAAGAAACTCATCTCTTCATTGCGGGGCAGGTTTTGGACGGTTATAAACGGCTGACCGCGTCTCGTCCGTCCGCGCTCCCCCTGTAACATTGCGTTTTGCTGCGTCTGACTTCACTTCCTGGTTCGACTCGTTTGTCTGTGAATATGTGACTGATTGTAATAAAACACGAAGCTTTATGTAGCTCACTACACTCATCTCTACTATCTCTCAACTGAGCTGTCTGTGATAATAATCTCCATAGCAACGGCGTGGAAACAGCTGTTAGGGATCACAGGGGCGGGGTCTAGCTGCAGCGCTTCTGTTGAAGTATAAATGCCAGAGCTGAAACGAAAATGTTCTTGTTCTCGCAGCCCTAAAGATAAACGAACAACCTTATTGCTTCTTATGAAGTATGAATCGACCTTTAAAGCTCTTTGCGCTGCGTTGGACCTGTTCCTGCGCAATCTGGGGCATACTGGACCTGCAGACTCATGTGTTCAGCTTCGAGAGGAACGTCTATTTGGAAAATTTGGACTAAATCCTCACTGTCACATCACATTCACCCACAATCTTTGTCCCAGTCTGCGTAAAAACTGGCACAGACTGACAGCCCAACACTAGCATCCCATCGAGCACTCAGGTCCAGTTAAGTTGGCCACAAGCCCATCTTGAGAACATACTCCGCATTGTGCAAAACAAATAAAGGTGAATTAAATAAGAAACAACGCTACGCTCTATTTATTTTATTTATTTTATTTTGGGAACTCATTGAAAAACGGGAAATCAACCCGTTTTATTGCTCACTTCTTTCACTGCCAGGATATGAGGCCATGACAAACATCTCCCACAGGTGGTGCTTTTGAATGCCACAGTTCTCAGTCATTGGTTCAAACACTATCACCATATATGGACTGGCCACCATCCCACTCCAGTCTCCAGCGGCCAAGTCAAGCCTCTTTACGCTAGCGCTAAGGTCTGCAAGAGAGCAAAATAGCACCCTGGCCCCGCCCCCTGGAAAAGGCTAACGTCAACGCTACCTCCGTGGGCAAAATATGGCCCCTAAAGTGCAAGTGTGGTAGAAAAGTGCTCTATAAATTGGACCATTTACCATTTATTTAAGCGCAGCATTAGTCACATCTGCTGCTCATGTGCGGTCTAACCTGTCGTGTGCGCTTTAAATAGTTGGAAAGGAGCCTGGTGAACTTTAATATCCCGCAACAGATTCCACCATGTCAGAATAAAACATGCTTACATACAAATCTACAGGAGATAAAGTCTAGCTGTGTTCACCTGATGTCACTCTTTCAAGTCGTTTTCTCTTCTTTCGTTTTTGTATCTGACAGGAAAAACTGTATCTTGGCCGATGAGATGGGTTTAGGGAAGACCATCCAGTCCATCACGTTCCTGTACGAGATGTTCAGCCTGGGCATCAGGGGGCCGTTCCTCATCATCGCCCCGCTCTCCACCATCACCAACTGGGAGCGAGAGTTCAGGACGTGGACCCACATGAACGTGATCGTCTACCACGGCTCGCAGATCAGCCGACAGATGATCCTGCAGTACGAGATGTTCTACAGGGATGCACAGGTATGGACTTGTCTTCACGTCAGAGCCAGCCCTGTTCGGACGGGATTAGTTTGACCTCAGGACTTTGGGTAAAATGTTCTAATTAAGAAGGCCGTCTGTGTTTCTAGTCCTGAGCGAATCGTACATGTCTGTGAAAATGTTAAATAAAAAAATGTACCTTCTGTAATCCAGCAAACTAAGAGGTCCTCAGGCAATTTTAGTCTTGAATGTCTGTGATTTTGGACGGTTTTAGTCCGTGCGTTGAGCTTACGTCGATTCAAAAGGTCTGCGTCCATTTTACGTCCAAATTTGAACTAGATCAATATTATTAATCCGCCACCGAACCTTCTCCAATCCAATTCATGTTTTTTTGTTTTTCCCCTGCAACAATTAAAAAGGAAAAACACACTAAACAAACTGCATGACCCGTGGAAGTACAACCCTAGTGTCATGGCCCGTTCGGAATAGGGCTCAGTTTTACCTAAGGACAGTCTGTAAAATTTAAATTACCCACAATGTTTATGTTTTTTGCGAGATAATCAAGTAATTCAATAGCTTTTACTAATTTTTAATCCAGAAATGACAGACGATAAACAAACAGAAATATGACAAGAAACTTTTAATTCATTCTTCTATTTAAAAAAAAAAAAAAAAATACAGTAGTTGTCTTTTTTTACTGTGCTTTTTCGATTATGTGGTGGTGGTGGGTGGAGTTTGGCGTGTGCTTGTGCCACGCCCCGCTCTTTCTCAACGCTCGGCTCACCTGCTACCAGCGGACACCGACCCTTCGTCTTTTTCGTTCTTCGCGTCACTTCGGAGTTATAGTTAATGTCGCGGGTTCCGTCACAACCTGTTTCAGAAAACGTCCGGACGGATTCAGGAACCGCCAATGAAGCCGATTGTTTGTGGGCGTGTATGGAGAGGGCTTATCATGGTATGGTAATGTGTAATGTAGTGAAGATATATTAGTTTGTGACCTCCATCATTTGTCAATTCAATATTTTCTTCTTTATTTTATATTGCTATAATGCATCTCACTGTTTACAGAGTTTCAAACTGATCTAAAAAGTACAATTTATTTTATATTTTGAAGTGACTGTCACACTCCCCCCCCCCCCCATTTAATAAAGTATAATTGGTTTTGCCCCTGTACAGATATATCGTCAAATATAGGATGAAAATGAGACCGCTGTGTGCTGTCAGCATCTAATTATAGAGCGTTTCATTCTCCTCTCAGCAGGAAAGTGCGTATGTTGATCAAATCTTTTCTGGCTGTCTCCAGGGTAACACGATCCCCGGGGGGATGAAGTTCCACGGGCTGATCACGACCTTCGAGATGATCATGGCGGACTGCCCGGAGCTGAGGAAGCTCAACTGGAGATGTGTGGTCATCGACGAGGCGCACCGGCTGAAGAACAGGAACTGCAAACTCCTGGAGGGACTCAAACTCATGAACCTGGTCAGTAGCACGCACCCTTTGCCCACTCCTGCCACAGTAATGAGGCTGCACACAAGTGGAAGGGCATCCAATGTAAAAAAAAGGACAAATCAAAACAAATGTATAGTTGTAATTGAAGTATACATTATTGTTTTTCATGTAATATCTACTTTAAAGGAGACATGTTCTGCTTTCATGCTTCTGCCGTATAATAAACTGCAACATAAGTAGATCACCATTTTATATTTTGTTCATTGTTAAAATGCAATATTGATCTGAACCGTCTTCGTAATAGAAACAGGTCCTGACTTTCCCTTCAAAACCCTTCAAAAACTTGTCGAACTAACTCTTGTCAGATTCAAGAAATGTTTATTACGCGGTCGTTAGCCTTCATGCTAATTTGGGCGCCGATCGCTACGTCATTGAACGGAACGAATCTTCAAAGTGGCGTTTCGCCGTAGCAAGCAGTGTTTTTTTTCTTTTTGACAAGTGGCTACATGATATTTTAGAACCCTAGATGACTCACAGCTAAGTGCAGGGATGTGGGCGGGGATAGGGGGTAGGTGAAACTTGCAGGAAAATACAGGAACCAATCAAAATACAACTTTGAGTAAACTAATGATGCGGTAAAAAGGTTAAAAGCGCATGCAAGTTGATGTTACATAAGATGTCCCGTTCAACACTTGTCTTAACCCTCTGGTGCTCACCCAGGAGTCGTAGAATCATTGTCCTGTTTTCCTGCTCTCACATCAACACATGAGTCAGTCTGCAGTCCATTCTGGAAGTGTTCAGCTCCGTTCAGCTCAGAAAGCTTGATTCATCCTTAAGTGTGCCGTGTTTGCAGGAGCACAAGGTCCTGCTGACCGGGACGCCTCTGCAGAACTCTGTGGAGGAGCTCTTCTCTCTTCTCAACTTCCTGGAGCCGCTGCAGTTCCCCTCCGAGAGCACCTTCTTAGAGGAGTTTGGAGACCTCAAGACAGATGAACAGGTCGGTGTAAAATGTATTGATCATTTTGAAAATCAGGTGTCAGACCCCCTCCACCCGTGAAGTTACAAAATGCCCCTTTTAAAGCAAGAAACAGATATTAATAAGAAATGTGCACATCTTTTCAGTATATTCAAGACGGAGGGAATTTCAGTTCACAACCTAAGGCCCGGGGGTCAAATCAGGCCCGTCAAGCAATTCAATAGGGCCCATCTTCCAAATGTTGAAAAAATAAAAATCTTGTTTACTGGTTTAATTCTGGGTTAGACCTAGTTCAGACCTGGCTGGTTCTTGTCTAGTCCTAACTTAATTCTGGTTCAGTTCTGGGTGGGTGAGCAATGTTGGTAAAGTATTTTGTATGTTATTTCTCACAAAAATGGAATCTAGCAGTAGTTATTTGATAACTAAATGTATTGAAATTGTGCGACCCGAAATGTTGTTACAGCAGCGTGTTGTGCACTTCCGGCCCAGAGACCCCGGCCCCCCCCTTGGGAAAATAAAGTTGAATAGCCCTGCTCGAGGCTCTAAGTCACTGCCGGAGGCAAGCGCTACATGCTAGTGGTGTTTTTGAGCTTGTACTGGTTCTTACTGAAAGGAAAATGGGGAGATAAATTAGGGTGATAAATAGGGCTGCAACTAACTTTTGCTAATCGATTTAATTTAGCGATTATTCTTTCACGTAATCGATTAGTTGTTTGCATGCATGTGCAAAAGAGGGTTTTCATCAAATACACTCAATTTACACATTTTCCTTGTCATTTTCAGGCAATTCCGGCTCAATTTGAGTCATAAAACTTATTTTCTCAGCTCATGGCGCGTTTTGGAACCTGTGCACAGAGCAGTTAACGATTATTCGATTACTAAATTAGTTGACGATTGTTTAAATAGATGAACTTGTTGCAGCTCTTGTGGTAAATCACAACTGAGCTGAACTTTCTGCTGCGAGGAGGGCTTATGTTTACCGTTTACAGAGACGCAGTGAGAGGAGGTGACGTCACAGCTTGTCTTTGGTCGTGCGATGGTCCAAAGTTTAACGGTTGTTCCTTTCTTAGTATGAGACCTACGACCCACGACGAAGGTCCATTGAATTGAGGTTACAATTAATCAAAAACTGTATTAAGATTAAGATTGAAGTATTTATCGGTTAATTGTCACCGTGTAGTACAGGGCTATTCAACATAAGGCCCGGGGGCCAAATCAGGCCCTCCAAGTGATTTAAATCTGCCCACAACCCAACCCAATTTTTTTTTAATGCTTTAACTCAGGTAAAGCACTAGTTTAGACCTGGTTTGGTCTTGTTTAGTCCTTGTTTAATTCTGCTTTAGACCTGTTTAGATACTGGGTCAGTTCTGGTTCAGACCTGGTTGGTTCTGGTCTAGTCCTAGTTTAATTCTGGTTCAGTTCTGGATGGACAATTTTGCAAAGCAGTGTTGGTAAAGCATTTTGCATGTTATTTCTCACAAAAATCTAATCTATCAGTCATTATTTTATTGTATTAATTAAATGTATTAAAACAGTGTTGGGGATATTTTGTGCGACTCAAAATGTTGTTCCAGTGTCGTGTTGCGCCCCAGAGACCTTGGCCCTCGGGAAAATGTAGTTGAATTGCCCTGTTGTAGTATATTTGAAGTTTTTGCATTCTACAAGCGCAGATTATCATAAAACATGCATGGTTGTGGATACTTTGACCTTTGCCCCTGACCCCTGTGATGTGCTGCTGCAGGTGAAGAAGCTCCAGGCCATTCTGAAGCCCATGATGCTGAGGAGGCTGAAGGACGACGTGGAAAAGAACCTGGCGCCCAAAGAGGAAACCATCATCGAGGTACAGAGAATGACAAACCATCCAGGCTTTGTTGTTAAAGAATGAATTATTATTGTTTTTCTCTTAACAGATTTCTGAATGATTAACCAGATTTTAACCAGATTTTAATCAGATTTTAACCAGATTTTAACCAGATTTTAAACCAGATTTTTACCAATAATTTTTTAACCAGATTTTAACCAGATTTTAACCAGATTTTAACCAGATTTTAACCGGATTTTAACCAGGTTTTAACGAGGTTTTAACCAGATTGTAACCAGGTTTTAACTAGGTTTTAACCAGATTTTAACTAGGTTTTAACCAGATTTTAACCAGATTTTAACCAGTTTTTAACCAAGTTTTAACTAGGTTATAACTAGATTTTAACCAGATTTTAGCCAGATTTTAAAATGTCAGATGTTGGACTATAACAGGCATCTGCAATTGCTGTCTCAAGAGCCACTGTGACTCTTTAAAGTGTGGGGTGGGGCTCACAAAAAAGAATCAGAATTAGGTTCTGTGTTATTTATTAAACAAGGTAAAATGTATTTTCTTTAATTAGCAGAGAAACTCCCAACGATCAAATAATGCCCAATTGTTATAGTAATGCAAAAAAGTTTGCATTTTTTACCCTGGTGCTTGGGGTTTCTGCAAATTCCCTGCTCATGATTCTACAGAAGCCCAAAAGTGGTAAGAATAAAGATGATTTTGTAGGTTTGTGTGTTATAAATATCGCCTATGCTGACACCTTCAAACCGAGGTTGCTCGCTCCACTAATAGTTTAATATACTTGTGGCCTTTTCTGACTTTTATATGGTTTGAAATGGACTAATGCTGCTTATATTCTGTTCATGTTTGCAGACCCCTGGACTATAACAGTGTGTTGTAGACAAGCTTTTTGATGATTAAACGTGATATAGGGCTGCTTGATTATAGAAAATATAATAATCGCAATACATTTTGTCACAATTGTAATCACAATTATTCAAACTTTAATTTTTTTTCAAACAGCCCAAATACATTTCCATCTGTCCTTATTGGCTCTAAGATAAAAAGATTTGTTTATTAAACCATTTTAATAAAGTATTTCGTCTGCCTTTCTGCACCTAAATGAGTATTTGACATTGGCCTATTATAAGTTATTTGAATAAATGTGGGTTTATTTACTTATATTTGACTTTATTTTATAACTAACTTGACCTGTAGACCTCTGCTTAAAGACGTTTGATTTGCCTGTGACTGCAGCTATAGTGACATTGAGGGGTTTTATTCATGCGCAGTGTTTTTATGTGACAGAGAAGTTTAAAGCATGTGGAAATAATACACATCAGCTGTATGTTAGCATCGCTTCATGCTATTAGCTCCAGGACTAACTCCACGCAGAGGACAGAGGAGTGTGGACCTGTTGTGTATTATTTCCACCTGCTTTAAACACGGCACATAAAAAAAAACGCTCAACGATACCATAGCTCTTGGACTAACTTAATGAGGACAATAGGTCAAATGAGTATTATAAAGCAGTCTGCAGAGACCTCCAGAACTCCAGTTAACTTAAAGTGTTCTTTTTGATAATTACTATGGAAGTACTCATGGAAACAGCACTGTTTTTCAGGGTAATTTCATTAACCCTGACCCAAAAGGAAACATTGTCATTATTTTCTTTGTAATACTATGGAGACAGGCCTGCAAAGTGCATTTCTTCTACATTATGTTACTGACCTCGTCTTATAAAACAACTCACGGCCACAAGGGGCGCTCACACCATGCGATTACTGTGTTGCAAAGTCTGACCAAAACTGTTCATGTCATATTCTGTGTTTTTGCAGGTTGAGCTGACCAACATGCAGAAGAAGTATTACCGAGCCATTCTGGAGAAGAACTTCTCGTTCCTGGCCAAAGGAGCCAATCAGCACAACATGCCCAATCTCATCAACACCATGATGGAGCTGCGCAAGTGCTGCAACCACCCCTATCTGATCACAGGTGTGAAACCACATTACACACATGTAGAACCTTCTAGACACGTGTTTATTATGGTAAAGCCATGTGAAGGTCTAAACTAGGGTTAAATATGGCAAATAAAACCAAGTATTCACCTTATTCCGGAAGTTTCCCTAAGCGCTGCCATGTGACGTAATCCTTCTTCCAGTTGTATGCCGACCTTCAGAGAAAATAAGTTCTAGACAGACTAAAAAGCCGGTTTCAGGCCCAGAGAATTGGTGCATTGTTGACTTGTTGGTCACGTGAACATTGGACATTTTACACGAATCAATCTACTTTATAGCATCTTTTCCCTCGTTCTCCATTTAAGTGAACGGAGTTACAACGGAAGTGCCGATCCGTGGAAAAAAAGAGGCAAAATTGGGCGAGTCGGATTAAGGAAAATAACCCAGAACATTTGACTAGATTGGACCACTTATTCTGTTTTTGTGAGCAATCATTTTCGAATGGTATCTAGTGATCTACTACCATTACTACAGCGGCATTATAGACAATGGTTTTAACTACGCTTACTACTTCTACTATCACGACTACGATGCGGTCTTTTACGAAACCTACGAAAACCTACGAACTTCTGCTACTATTTTTGTTCTGGCACGAAAACAAATACTGCTTATTGTTTTGACTTTTGTTGAACCAAACCCATTTGAACGCTTTTTTTCACTCAACCATTGATACTAAAATTATAGTTTGCTAAAGCATTTGTTACTTCAGAAACATCTCTAGATAATTGTGCTTTCTACCTCCCCCAGGAGCCGAGGAGAAGATCTTAGAGAGTTTCCGTAAGAGCCACAGCCCCGACGCCCCGGACTTCCAGCTCCAGGCCATGATCCAGGCAGCAGGCAAGCTGGTGCTCATAGACAAGCTGCTGCCCAAGCTGCTGTCAGGAGGCCACAAGGTCCTGGTCTTCAGCCAGATGGTGCGCTGCCTGGACATCCTGGAGGACTACCTCATACAGAAACGGTACAACACGAGCTCAAAGTACTGTGGGAAAAGACGAGCACGGGGAAAAGAAACTGTACTGGATTAGATTGTTGTTGCAGTCGTAGAATGTTGTGGTAGATTTCCTTCAGGTGGTACTTTTTTTCAAAATGGAAACGCATTGAACACAAAATCAAGACATCCACTAAATTAAACAAAAACAGCAAATTAAGTGTAATTTTTGGGGGATTTTTCGATTGTCAGTTATAATTTGTGTCCTTGATTATCAGTGCAGTTTGAGTCATTCACTTTTCTGTGATGGCCCTCTTTCCGCTGCCAGGCGTATGCTCCAAAGGTATCCATTTATTGTGTCCACGGCTGGGGTTTTGAGGCCCAAATACATAGTTGTGAAATCAGGTGGGATGGTGGTGTCAGACACTTTATTGATCTCAATCCAATGTTTCTGAGCAACAGGACAGCCCCAAAAAACTTGGTAATGGTGGGTCTCCTGGCTGCCACAATTTCTCCAGCCGTTGGAATTTGCTTGTGAATAAGGAACAGTTTGACACATGGTGGTACATGGTTTCATCTAGGTTTTTCATCTAGAGTCAATTTAATTCAAAATGTTGTCCTCCTTTGGGTTTATATTCTGTTTTAGAACTTTTAGTGTCCTATTTTAGACCTGGTTCAAAGCCACAGTCTGGTATTAAAACTTGTATCAGTCAAGACCATGTTCTGACCAGGATTTGAACCCGATCTTCAGTGTGCAAATCCAATGCCATATTCATTATACCGCTCACTCAATTATGGATCAAAATATAATACTATACACTGAATTTATTCCACTGGGCCTGTAAATCATGTGTAATCTATATAAATGTTTATTCATATTTTATTACATTTCATTTACGCTTTTGGCTTAATAAATCATAATTGTGATCATTTGCTTCTTATGCCAACACGTCACTCTTCTTTCTTCTGCATGTCCCTAGTTACACGTACGAGCGCATAGACGGTCGCGTGAGAGGAAACCTACGCCAGGCCGCCATAGACCGCTTCTGTAAACCGGACTCGGACCGCTTTGTGTTCCTGCTGTGCACCAGAGCCGGGGGTCTGGGCATCAACCTGACCGCAGCCGACACGTGTATCATCTTTGACTCCGACTGGAACCCACAGAACGACCTGCAGGTACGACTCCTCGGCTCTCAACTACGCCGTTTCATAGAAGCTGAAATGTTAAAGAGCTTTTGGTCAACACAGTTTAAAAAGGCTATTGCTACTATAGATAGAAATGTAGCACTGACTAGGGATGTCACGGTTTCAAATTATTGTGAGAATAAACGTTGAGATTTAACGATTGTTTGAGATTATTGATGTCGCGACCAAAACGACAATCACCGCTCCTCAGTGCGTGATCTGCTTTATGGAAATCATCTGAATCATCAATTTGACATAAACGGCAGGATAAAAAAAATTTAAAAAGCGCTTTACATTTAGGTTTACTTTGAGGAAAGGCTGAGCAGAAAGGACTTCATTTTGCTTCTAAAATTGTCACACTTCTTTTAATTGAACAAAAAAAACAACCTAATTGAGTTAAAAAAAAATTCGCTTTTCTATAAATTGAATTTTTTTTAAACTAAATGTTTCTTCTAAAAATGTCCCGATTATAATTTGTTAGTCTTTATGATTATATTGTGACCTAAATATTCACCACAATCAGTTTATAAGTGCTTTTCACTTTCATAGGCCAGAGCAGAACTTTGCCATCACGGTACAGCTAACGAACATTAGCATGCTAACAACACACTTCCTGCTTCGTGAAGGATAAAACGTTGCAGAGCTGCTTTTCAAATATATCTGTTTTGGGGAAAGACAGATTTGACTGTAGTACATGAAAAATATTTGTTAAAAACTTGCCAATCTACTCAAATATCCGAATGCTTGCATGAATATTCCTTAATTGCAGTTTATACGTTCTTTCTCAGGCCCAGGCGCGCTGTCACCGGATCGGTCAGAGCAAAGCTGTGAAAGTGTACCGCCTCATCACCAGAAACTCCTACGAGAGAGAGATGTTCGACAAGGCCAGTCTCAAGCTGGGGCTGGACAAGGCCGTGCTGCAGGACATCAACCGCAAAGGCAGTCTCAACGGGGTGAGATGCAGCGCTGCGTGCCAACCGTCCTCAGAAGCCCGCAATTTAGTTTGACTTCAGAGTGACGTTCTCTCAGAGTTTCTGCGTTTACAAGTCAAGTCAAGTCGGAAACACAGTGTGCAGGGGATTACCGTAACAACTCAAAGTATTAAACTATGTAAATCCAAGTTAATTTAGTAACCCAGACGTTACATTTACAGTTTATAAAGTCATTTTTGAGAGGCATTTTTTTTGCTACGTTAGCATTTCAGAGCAAACAAATCGAACTTTCGGAGTGACAAAATAAAGTGAAATGTATTATGGAGGATTTTCATTCGATTTTAGTTGTCATTATCTGTTAAAAATAGCCCTAATAGGTGTGCAACAGGCTTGTACTTATTGTAAACAAACAAGATAAAGTATAAAAATACATAAAGTGTGGACGTGGTGTGGCCAGTAAAACGTTCACCAATTGCAAGCGACGATACCGTGTTACCTACTCGGCTTCGTGTCATTCACATAAACACCTCGGCCTACAGTTCTCAGCGTTTTTTTTTTTTCAAACTGCAGCTTCCTCTCAGCTAGCACAAAGTGTGTGACAATATTGGGCAGACAAGAATCCACTACCAGTTAGCTGCAAAAGAAAGTCAGTTTGTGGGGTCGCTGAAAAGAGGAGACGAGGGGAAAACGAGTAAAACCAAACAAACAAAGGGTCTAAAAACAGGTTGCTGAATTTCTACTGGACAGGTACGTACGTTTTATTTATCTTTCGAAAGCTTGAGTGAGTGTGTTTTTTAATTACACGATATGCTTTGAGGTAGAAGGATGTAGTTGCGTTACTTCTGGAGGATGGGGAGTAGTGTCACCTTCTAAGTCCTCAAGACAAAACTGCCAAAATGCGCAGGATTAGTTGAACACGCACAAACGACACTGAGCACAATTCCCGGTAGCGCCAACATTAGACGTCTTAACGCGGCTCCGTGTACGTTTATCGTCCGGTGTAGGTGCAGCAGTTGTCCAAGCTGGAGGTGGAGGACCTGCTGAAGAAGGGGGCGTACGGAGCGCTGATGGACGAGGAGGACGAGGGCTCCAAGTTCTGCGAGGAGGACATCGACCAGATCCTTCAGAGGAGAACGCAGACCATCACCATCCAGTCTGAGGGCAAGGGCTCCACGTTCGCCAAGGTGCACACGGCACATTCTAGTGTTACGGTTATTGTTACGCGACGATTCACGGGTATAAACTTTCTGTTGGACAAAATAAAGTTAATGTGACCAAAAGAGAAAGATAAAAAAGTACTTTAAGTCTTTTATATTATATTATATTGTATCTAAAGTCCAAACAAATACATCTAAAAGGTCATTTTGCTTCTAAAATTGTCAGGGTTTTTTTTTTTGTTTTTTTTATGATTATATTGTGATCTGAATAATTACTATTATCAATTAATCAAATCATCTTGACATCTCTAGGTTTGCCCATATACCAGGCAGGAAAAGCATTGCATAATTGATCAACAAGAATATACTATTTAGAGTCTTATTAATCTGTTACAAAATTAAAATTAAACCAGGTCAAATCTTCGTGCTTTTGGTATAGCTATGATTTGTGGTGCTTTTCATTTCATGGGTAAAATATCGGCGTTACTATAGCAATTAACAATTCAAAACAATTTTTTTATATATATTTTGAATGAAATAGTGCTCAAATGGAATTCCTACCTTCATTCCTACCGACTTTCTGCTCTGATCTGATCGAACAATATAAAACTAAGCTGAGAAAGAAAAATATGAAAATAGAAAGTAAAGTAAATGACTTTACTTTCTATTACTATGGATGTTACTGTTTATATGCAGATTGACTCTTGTATCATTCATCCTGTTTACGAGCTTGTCTTCTCTGTGCGCTCAGAAATCACTCAGTTTGAATATTTGCCGAATATCTGTTTTTAAGTCCATAAACCAAGACTGGACTCCTTCTGTCAAACTGATGTCACGTCTCTATTAGTGCAGAAGTCACGTTGCCTAAGGGGCTCATTTATGTTTTTATATTTTCATTGTTCGTCCCTACGGCTCACAGCAGAGGGCACTCCGACTCCTAACTACCTCACTGGAAAATTAAAGCCACTCAAATATGCATATGTCAGTTTTAAAACAGAGCCAACAGGATTAAAGACAGATTTACTCGAAGTTTATAAAGCATCTGATGTAAATATATAGAAATACAATATATATTACAGATGTCAACATTACATACTCTTTTTCTTTTTCTTATTTTTGTTTTGTTTTTACTTTTAGGCCAGTTTTGTCTCGTCTGGAAACCGGACGGACATCTCTCTGGACGACCCGAACTTCTGGCAGAAATGGGCCAAGATCGCCGAGGTGGAGATCGACTCCAGGTCTGAGAAGGTACAGGAATGTAACGAGAAAAGTCAGGGTTATATAACTTGAGCCATTAAGTGAAGATCATTTGATAGGGATTCATTTTATTTATATTATGTCATTTCAGCTGATGCAGATCTGCAATATTTGTCTCGCTGTTGCGGCCGAAAATATCGAAAAATGTATTCTATTGCTGTTGTTTAAATATCAGGTATATTGTGTATAATTAAATCAATTCAAAATGACAGCAAAAATAGCTGATTAAAAATAAAACATCTAGTTTAATCTCCTAAACAAGAGTATAAAGTAATATTTTAACTCTTTTCTGGTAAATTTTTTGGTCCATTCACGGTTTGTGCGATATTTGAACCTCAACCGAGACATTTACACACATTTTAGCACATTCCTGAAATATTACCTGAATATAGTGATCAAGACTATTGGAGAAACGTTCACAAATTCACTTTTCCCTCCACAAAATGTATTTTCTTGGCTATAATACGATGCATAGTACCTTTTTTATGGAGGAACATGTAAACATACAGCCTGTTCTTTAACCTCTTTCTCGTTTATTTACATTACAAATTACAAAAATAAAACGTTTTTGAAGCTTTGTGTCAGCTCCAAGACAAGACAAATGTTAAAAAAAAAAAAAGTATTCGATAAGAGCTGAAAATCAAACAATGTGAAGTGAAAATGTGGCGGGGCACTCTGCAAAACGCATACAAATTGGGAATGAAAAAAAAGAAGAAAAAAAAAGCCCGGTCGCCTCCCGCCAGCTCCGACAGATGGGAGCTCTTAATGAATGAACTACACACGCTGCAGTTTTAGGCCATGTGCGACTCGTGAGCTGAATACCTGATCATTTCGGTCCTCATCTGCCCCCTTTCCCAGTTTTTATATGCTCTTTTTGCTCTTTTTTTTAATCTAGTTTTGCACAGTTCTATCAGTAACAATGGGGCAAAGACAACGTAATACAATATAGTGTCTCTTTTCCATTTGAAGTGCTTTATTTGTCATGATATTGTACTTACAAACTGCGTAGGTCAGAACACAAACACAAGTCAGACTGAGCAGGGGTTGAGAGACGTTTAGGCCGTCTAGTCATTTAGCATACGCACTAAAACGTTGTAGCTATAATCTCTATACATGTAACCAGAAAACATAGATAAGCACCAACTCACGACTTTACCTGTTCTCTCTGCGGCACAGATAAAAAAGTCTCTGGTACTACGCTGACATGGGGAGAACTGCTTCAACATTATGTATGAACCAAAAACTCCAAGAGACCGGACATGTGCTTTACCTTTGCATATTTGGACCTGTGCCTTGGTCCATGTTCAAAATGCTTTGTATTGTTGTCAGGGCTCTCAAAGTTATGATTAATGATCAAAATGAACACATTAATCAGGAATTGAGACCAAACATGCTCTTCTACATTAGGCAGGAGGCTTTACCTGAAAGGAGGAGGTGATGATATCATGTGTACATTTACACAAACTCAACCTGTCCTCACATGGACAAGTACAGATCACTCACCAGCTGAAGTTTTGGAGCTTTGCTCTCGAGTTGAACACCGTGCGTGTGAGAGCTAAAATAAATAACATGAGCAAAATATTCCACAAAACTACTACAGACCACTGATAAACACCAGGCCAATCCAGGCAGCTTGTGTCTGTCACCATAAGAGCAAGTGAAGGGCCTTGAACCCCTCCAAACCTGTGGTTTGGCCCTGTACAGTTATTTGAAACATATGACCACACAAATGTATTATGAAATGGACTTCAATTAAAGCCAATTGGGCTTTTCAATAGGCTAATTAATTTAGATTTGTAAAATTATGATAACACTATAACCCGTCGGTGTAATCCCTCATTCGTCCAGGAGTGTTCCATTGTTGAAAAAGATTCAGTTGTTTCATCTGGACTCTGTGTTTTAGAAAAACAAGACGGTTTGGCTCTCATCCAAGAGTCATTCTCAATCTGCGGATCGAGTCTGGGAACTCAGATATTTATCCTTCTCTGTGTAGGTCCTGCCACTGGGCGGGACCTCTTGATAAAGTGTGTTTACAATTTCACTTGAGACTACTCTTTTTGTATCCTAACAACCCTGTAATTGGCTATCAAATCCTATTGTAAACTGACTTTTGCTCCCTCTTCATTGAGAACCTGATTAGCATCAGAATGGCCAAGAGAACCCCTCTTTAAACAGAAATGGAGGTTTAAGGTACAACCCACCGGTCGTGTATAACCGTGTGTTGAAGCCCTGGAGCAGGAGCAGTCCTGCAAAGCAAAGACATTTAAATGCAGAGTGTTATCTGATTTAGAATCGCTCCTAACCTCTATTAAACATTTTGCTTGATTTGACCAGGAGTCGCTGGTGATCGACACTCCGAGGGTGAGGAAGCAGACCCGCCACTACAACTCGTTTGAGGACGACGAGCTGATGGAGTTTTCGGAGCTGGACAGTGACAGTGAAGACCGGCCATGCAGGACCAGGAGGCTGGGAGAGAGGGGCCGCAGGTATCTGAGGGCCGAGTGCTTCAGAGTGGAGAAGAACCTGCTCATATTCGGGTAAGACCAGCAATACAAACGACGTGAGTGTGGGCCATTTCAGCATGATCATTAGAATGGATGGGCGATGTTTATCGGTTACTGTATCGAGTGATATTAAAAAACACAAACTATTGGCAGATATTTGGCGATATTTTTTCTGTGTGTGCCCATTTGACACTCTCAGTTTGTCCTCAGTGCGTTGGATTTCTCTTTTTGAACAGACATTAGATAAATTGCTTAAAAAAGAGCTTTATGTTTACACAATCATGCAACAAATCCAATTAAATTTTTCAATTCAATTTATTTTTGTAACGCCCAAAATCACAACTGCGTTCGCCTCAGTGGCTGTTCCAGATTTGTTGATTTAAACAACAGAAGGTTAGAGAATCAAAGAATGAAATAATCAAAAGCTGATTAAAGGATTTTCACAGGGATTAAGCAAATGGAGAACTGTCCCAGAAGCATCTCTTGTCCTTAGACCAGGGCTATTCAATTTAAGGCCCGGGGACCAGATCAGGCCCGCTAAACAATCTGATCCGGCCCGCAACCCATCTTCCAAATAATATTATTATTCGATTTTGTTCTTGTTTTCTTGTTTACTTCTGGTTTAGCACAAATTTAATCCTGGTTTGCTGGTTTTGCTGGTTTAGTCCTTTTTGCTAAATTTTGCTTTAGATATTCTGGGATAGTCTTGGCTCCGACCTGGTTTGTAGCCCATCAGGCCCAGAGGCCACGGCCCCTCGAGAAATCTGGCCCTCAGGAAAATGAAGTTGAATGGCCCTGCCTTAGACCCTCCTTCTGAGAGGAAAAACTACTAAAAAGTAGTGGGAAAAAGTAAAAACCTTGAGGAAAACCACAGTGAAGGAGAGATCCTACTCCCACGGACGGGCGGACAGGCTGTAGATGGTGCAGAGCTAAACCAGGACTGAACCAGGACTGAACCAGGACTAAACCAGGACTAAACCAGGACTGAACCAGGACTAAACCAGGACTGAACCAGGACTGAACCAGGACTAAACCAGGACTGAACCAGGACTGAACCAGGAACCAGGACTGAACCAGGACTGAACCAGGACTAAACCAGGACTGAACCGGGACTAAACCGGGACTAACCCAGGACTAACCCAGGACTAACCCAGGAGTGATCCAGGACTGAACCAGGATTGAACCAGGACTGACAGGCTGTAAATGGTAGTATTAATAATAATAATAATAATAATAATAATAATAATAATAATAATAATAATAATAATAATAATAAAAATAATAAAAATAAAAATAAAACAATAACAAAGTGACACAAAATGCACAGTTACGGTATGTTTAAAACACATGACACCAAATCAAAAACAACAGAAAAAAATAAGACAAAGACAAAATAAAGTGCTTAAAAGTGGAAAAAGAAACAAAAGACGAGAAGATAAACATACTAATATATAATTCCCCATTTATGCACATTTCCCGACTTGATTGAATAGATATCACGCTGGCAAATTCATTCAGCCAGTTTCTAAAGTTTGGCGCAGATGTTGATTTCCATTCCTTGATGATTTAATCTTTAGGCCACAATAGTTCCGAGTCGCAAAGCTCTCCATAGACGTTCCGGGAGCTTCTGTGACTCGGTGGAGCATCCAAACAGAGCCATATCCCTGCCTGGTGTCATGTCCGTGTTGTATACTCCAGCAAAAAGTAAAAATAAATAAGTAAGATTATAAGTAATAAGTAAATAATTAAATACTGGACCAAAAAGAGTGTAACAACGAACCTTCCGCTTGCTTACATTTGTCGCACAATGAAGATGCATTGGGATAGAATTAGTGCAGTGACACCTTGCAATTTTACTTAATTACATGGAAAAAACAAACATAAAAACCCGGCGCAGCCCCTTTAACTACAGTATATATTTTGTCTACTCTACCCACTGTAATTCTGACTTTTCTTGAGTGCAAAGAATAATCCAATCCTCACTAAATGGGCGCACATTAAAGCGTTATCGTTGTACCAGGCAGAAATCGTGACCTACTGCGCCCTGCGTCCTGGTTCATTTCCCGGTTGCGTGTTGTGTTTTTCAGCTGGGGTCGCTGGAAGGACATCCTGAACCACGGGCGATTCAAATGGCACCTCGCAGAGAGAGACATGGAGGTGATCTGCCGGTGAGTACGGGACACACTACTCTCACGCAAACGGAGGCGGACTAACGTAGGACTGAATAATCCCACGTCACCAGTTAGCACGCCACTAGTGAAGATCATGTTGTCACAGTCCGTAAAGCGAATTTGAGTCTCGTGTAAATTGCTTTATAAATCAAATGTTATGTCAGTGCAATACCTCATCCAAGAACAATAAGTTATTCAAAGAGATGTTTTATTTCCTATAATTACTTTAAATTTGATTCTTAAATGCAAAATACACATTTAAAGTTATGTGCATTAACCTTCCTTTTCATGGGATGCCCTTTGTTGTATTTTATTATTATATTATTATTATTATTATTATTATTATTATTATTATTATTATTATTATTATTATTTTATTATTATTATTTTTTCATTTCTAAAATGTATTTTTTGTTTTAAAAAGTTTTAATGTTTTCTTTTTTTAAAATAAATAATAATAAAAGGCACTGGAGCAGGTCAGAAAAATATACTGTATATATAGCAGAAATAAAAAACAACTGTTAAGAACTTTTAACCACGCTATTAGGGCTGCAACGCTTAATCGATTAAATGTGACTGCTCGACTACAAAAATGTATTACTGTCATATTTTCATAATTGTAATAATTCTATGGACTACAGACTCTGAAACATATACAAAAAGACTTATATAACACAGACAGTGGTATTATTTAATCAAAAATGTCAAAAAAGAATAAACTATTTCTGATTTTGTCACACAAAAAAGTCACAATGTACAATAGAAAATGTAGTTATTTGTTATTTAGTTGTAGTAATAATCTATGAGTGTGATGGTTTATTACTAAAATACCAGATAAAACCCTCATAATGTCTCCTTTAATCATCTGGTGGTATATTAGTCTTTGAAGAAAGTGACAAAAAAGACAAGCCTGTCTTAATTTACCAGAAAAAAGCATTGTTCCCTCATCAAAAACATACCTGGAGTTGTATTTAGCTTCATTCACACTAATTTGATTAATCCTGTTTATTAGTAAGTCTCTGAGCCTCAGAAAATACTCAAAGCTCCGAGATCTTCTTTTTAAGTCCATAAATCGCCGGGCTCGTTCTGAGCATTTCTTCCTCCAATTCCGTTTGTTAATTACAACTACCGTACGTGATTACATTGGCGTGGTTAGCTAGTTTTTGTATATTTCTCCATGGTAATTCCCTCTGCTGCCAGTGGATGAAGTTCTAACACGAATGAGGGAAAAACAGACCAATTTAAAGTAATGAGAAGCCAAAGTAAAGGTACTCAAGAGAATGTCAACGCTACAAATAATACATAATATGTGTTTTAATGACCCTTTTGTACCAGTTTATTTCATGGCACTGCATCATGTCAAACGCTTTAGAGCCTGGGTTGTATTTGTCTTCATTTGACACATGTTCACTGCTTTTACTCCACCTCACATGCTGTAAACAGAAATGGCGTTTGTTTGGTTCCAGGGCTCTGCTGGTTTACTGCCTCAGACACTACAAAGGAGACGACAAGATCAAGAGCTTCATCTGGGACCTGATTGCTCCCACCAAGGATGGACAAGAGGACCAGACTCTGCTCAACCACTCCGGTCGGAAACACAACTCCACAAATACCATGTTTATACATAGTTTTAAGTTTAGTCCTCATTATTTGGGGGATGAAATGTCTTCTTCGGAGGACTATGTATCCTGTTTTCACTGGGTTTTGTTGTAGCGTCTGATTTCTTGTGTTCGTGAAAAGGTTATGTTATTAATACTCATAGAGCCTTTCAATTGGTCTGAATTTTTATTTTTTTTCCCTGAGATCCTGGCCTGATATAATTCCCAGTTTCATGTGTGTTCACTGGGGTCGAGACGATTCTCAAAATAATATCCACTTGTTTAATATTAGCGTTTGGTTGTTGGGTTCGACATTATCTCCTACGTTTTATACTAAAAACTAGTGATGGGCCAAACGTGTCGAGCTCTGAAAGTGACGCCTGTGTCGAGCCGTGTCACCCTGTGTCACTTTAAGAAAGGTCACGTGACCAACACATCTACTGTGTCATGTGGTGTCGCTCGTGTCAGAAGCCGAAGCTGCAGCGCGAGGCTCAAGTCTGTCGCTTTGTCTGTTTGCTTTGTGGTTCACTGGTGATAAACATTTGCCGGTTCGTCTTTGAGGGATAATCGTGATCTTTCACAAGAATAACTCTGCAAGCCCTTTATTTTACTATCATTTTTACATTCATTTTGAGTCACCTTTTATTACAGCCTACTTTATCGTACAATAGGCTGTTATTTGCTTTAATTACTAAGATTGAGTTTCCTTCTCACCAAGTTATCTCTTTCTTGATCATCAGAACGCTTTCTGATTCAGTGTTTTTCATTTTTGAATGAACAAGCCCAGTGTTGCGTTAACGTGTCTGCTTCAGAAGACCACCAGACAGTGTCAATACTGTGTCAACACAGTAGCGGGAATGTGTAACACCCACCTTGACACGTCATCTACCCATCACAACTAAAAACTGCTCATTCAGACATTTTTACTCCTGGTAGTTTCAATAAGAGGGGAGCGCAGATAATATAAAATAATCAAACAAAACACACAAAATAGAAAGGCCAGATTATGACTTTTCTTTCTGTCCAATAGCCTATAAATTGCATATCACAGGCACATATGTCCCGTATGACAAAGGGTGAGGGTTCAAAGTCATATTGAAAAGAATCGAATCATTACAAAAGTCTCTGTACAGTATCGTCCCTCCGGTAGTGTTCACACAGACTAAACATGAACTAGACCAGGACTAAACCAGGACCAGAACAGGACCAAGCCAAGGATACATCAGGACTAGGCTGGGCTCAAACCATAAAGAGTGAAAGCAATTTTATAGGAGTGGGCTGGAGAAGGAGAAAAAAAACAACAACACAGGGGCAATAAAGGCTAAACTAAGACTAAACCCGGACTAGAACAGGACCCAACCGAGTGCACGTAAACCCGGAATCAAAGCAGTACTGAGCCAGGACAAGCCACGTTTTTGTCTCATCTGGATGTTTTTGTCACAGGTTTGTCGGCTCCGGTTCCCCGCGGCAGGAAGGGGAAGAAGCTGAAGACTCAGGGGGGAGCGGAGGTGCAGAGTGCGGACTGGATCGTCCACTGTAACCCTGAAGTGGTGCTGCAGGACGAGAGCTACAAGAAGCACCTCAAGCAGCACTGCAACAAGTTGGTCCTACGCTCACGTGTCAACATGCTGCCAGAAGGAACATGTTTAAGCCTGTTTAGTTCAGCCAAACTCTGTTATTAAAAATACACATAATTAATTTCACAAAGCATCAGAAATGGACTAAACTGTGCCGGAAAACTGTAGGAATACCACTTTCTACCTGTGTTTGGGAAGGTTTTGAAGTACTTTTTAATAGTTTTAAATATATATGATACGTTCAATATTCTACTTTGTATATCTCCAAAGCGACATTTGCATTATATTAAATTTTGTGCTAAATTTCCACCTCCAATTTAAGTGTGATTCAAGCATTTGAGACACCGCACACCCCCCGTCCATGGGTTTGAGAGTGATGAGAATATGGCACATTCAACAAATCAAACCAAAAATATTCTATGTCAACACTCCAACATGGCGTTTAAGAAGAGAAGGCTGAAACTCATGTATACATTCTGTACATTCTTTTTTTCTTTTTTTTTTTCGAACATAAAACCACAAAACACAAGGGAAAAAAATATATACCATATAAATAAAATTATGAATTAATTAAGTTAAGTAGTAATAATAATTAATATAATTATAATATAATAATAATAATAATAATAATAATAATAATATAATAATAATAAACAAATGATAATAATAATAATAATAATAATAATAATAATAATAATATATATATATATATATTATATTATTATTATTATTATTAAAAGTTATTATTATTATAAAATAAAAATGGGCAAGACCAGAGAGAACACAAGATAGCAGATAACAGAACACGTATCGATGCTAAAAAAAAAAATCACATTATGACTTTTGACCTTTCGTTTTGAAATAACCCAAACCTTATCAGAACCAGTATAAAACCTCATGGCAATATAAAAAAAAGTAGTGGTGACTAATTATTTAGTTACAGTCCATTCACTAAAAAAGTTTTGTTTTTAATTTTCATTGATGTATCGAGTATAGTATCGTGACAATACTAACTTCTGAGCATACTAAATATTCACCGCAATGCGTTTACAAGCGCTTTTCACAACTGTCTGAGGCGCGAGCGAGTGTGCCGTCCCGATAAAGAGAGTAAAACACTTACAATATGCAAATAAACAAACCTTCTAATGGCATCACAATTGATTGAAGTCATGTTTTTGTTATATGACCAGCTCTAGAGCTTATTCACAAATGTGTCCCCAGGGTGCTGTTGAGAGTGCGGATGTTGTACTACCTGAAGGTGGAGGTGCTGGGGGAAGCAGCCACTCAGGCTCTGGAGGGGGTTCCTGCCAGGTGATGGATTCAAAGCCAAATCACAGAGTTCACAGAAGCTAAAGTCTGTGTGAATACTGACAGAGATTGTTTGTGCTGACAGTAAACTGGAGGTCACACTCCCGGACATCGACTACATCGAGATTCCTGCCTCGTGGTGGGACGTCGACGCAGACAAGTCTCTTCTCATAGGAGTGCATAAACATGGTAAGAACAGATTTACCACTACCATGACCGCTCAACATCATCATCATCATCATCATCATCATCAGGTTTATTACAAAAGATATACACTAAAAACAATTGCACACATAATTAAGAAAACATTTTGTATATGGGACACATGGGATTTGTCATGATATTAATAAAAACAGTTTTACTACCTGTCTACCTACTAACTACCTACAAAATGTATGCGTGTATACATACATAGATACACACAGGGCTTACACATTTCAATATCATCTAGTTCCTTTGAAATGAAATAAGAATGTTACATTCTCTTCAATGGAAGGACTGTAGTTGAACACATCAAGATTGAGCACAAGGACTTACTGAACATAATGAAACGTTTGCAGCATATAGAAGCCATCGGCTGTACGGGGTTTTGGGGTTCAATTTCAGTTTCCTTTTATATATGAACAGAGATGTATTCAACGTCCATGTAACTCTGCAGTCTTTCCACATCTTCCAATCTTGTGTTGCGTCTCGTGAAAAGTCTCGTAGTGACTAGTGTAATTCATAAAAGGTTATTTTTAATAGCCACAGTAACCAAGGAACAGTAAAGTAACAAACATTCTCTTATTCTTGTGTCCCCAGGTTACGAGCGGTACAATGCGATGCGAGCAGACCCAGAGCTGTGCTTCCTGGAGCGAGTGGGGATGCCCGACGTCACTGCACTGTCTGCTGAGCAGGGAGGGGCCGAGGCCAGCACAGACCCTCCTGACAGGTACAGGAACTGCCACTGTGTAGTCTGTAGGTACTGTGTGTCTCCTGTGTGTTCAGGGAGTCCTCCAGGCGGAACCTTAGCTATAGCTTCATTTAAAAGGGGGATAAATGATCTTTCCTGGACTTTTAACTGTTTTTTCATCAAAAACACACAGCTGGAGTTGTATTTTGATTCATTCAGGGGTGTTCCACTAATCCTGTCCTAAGGTCCTCAGAAATCAGTTTAGAGCTGGGCCATATCATACCTTTCACTGTGATACTTGTATGATTTTGAATGACATGAACTTGAAATATTGCGATAAAATTTGGGTGAAACGCACATACGCCGTGCTGTTGTTTTCGTGGAGAGTCGAGTACAGTAGTCTAAAGTCTACCCTCGGCATTAGTCTTTTAACAAAAATCAACAAAACCTTGAAGTTCAATTATAAAGGTACAAACAAAGACTAGCTAACACAAGTTGGATCGATTAAGTGTCAAATCTAGCTCTAACCACGCTTAAGATGACGTTCAGCGGGGAGAAGTTAAACAAAACCTGTTCACGGCCTTGTATAACTTGTGCTTCTGAGACTAGGGAAAGAACACAAACGAGGTCCAGGAAAAGAAGGGGATGCTTTCTCTGATTGAACATGTTTGAACCCCCAGTTTACGCAACATTACAGGACATCAGAGCTTCATTTAAGAAAGGATCATGTTTGCGACACAAAATGTTAGCAATCACACCATAATAGAGAACGCTGGCTGTGAAAAGGACACAGTGAGTGATACGTATGGGATTCTGAAATGTCGCCTGTTTTCAAAAATAAAAATATAAACAAAAGCCTGCTGCTTGTTAACGTGAAATGCCACTACAGATAGTTTATAACAAAGCCCTTGAAAAAAAAGCATACAATATGTCCTTTAAAGAACACCTATTGTGCTTTTGTCTGCTATTAAATTATAATCTGACTCCTGTGGATAATTATCTATATTTTGGATATCTTAAATCACAATATTGAGCAAAAACAACTTAATTAATAAAAACACGTCTGATTACTTGGCAGCGCTGTTTTTTTCCCCCCCACCTGCCCTTCACCGTAAACGTCATCACAGCGCCAAGTGCCACGTGCCGTCGACCCGATTATGGACATGTGCCAAAATAAGAATGCAGAACGATTTTAGTCGATGACAGTAAAGAGCAGTGGTATCGCTGGGGAATCATTATTACGGTATCCTTTTAGTATCAAAGTTAAGCTAGTATCAGAACAACACTACTAGTAAACCGTCTGACTCCACTGGGGGAAACAAGTACCCCAAAAATAAAGCGATATTGGACTATTGCTCTGTATACTATTGAAAACCCCAGGTGTAACAAAGGCCTAATGCTGTCTTTCCTACCCACACGATGTCTCCGTCGTTGGCATTTGTTTGTTGTGTCTCTCAGAGTGGAGCGTCGGTGGACAAACGAACAGCTTTGGAGATGACAGGCTGTGTTGTTTGCACCAGTGTGTGCGCTCCCTCTGCCAGCGCTACTACGGACACACAGACTCCAGTCACAGTGTTTAACGAGGCAGATTTAGTTTCGTTCATGTGCGCTCATGGAATCTAGTTTCAATGAGACAAAACGCTCCTCTCGAAAGAGCCTCTGCGTGTTGTTATAGCGTGTATAGACATTATTTTAGAAAGGGGTTTTTTCAGATGATACATAATTTGTAGTTATAAAAACAAACAAAAAACAAACACAGTGCAGCTTTAATGATCAGAAACACACAGTGCAGCTTTAATGATCAGAAACACACAGTGCACCTTTAATGATCAGAAACACACAGTGCACCTTTAATGATCAGAAACACACAGTGCACCTTTAATGATCAGAAACACTCAGTGCACCTTTAATGATCAGAAACACACAGTGCACCTTTAATGATCAGAAACACACAGTGCACCTTTAATGATCAGAAACAACATCAGAAACACACAGTGCACCTTTAATGATCAGAAATACAGTTGAGGGAGCAAAGGAATACTGACGTGGATGTTTTTGATCATTAAAGGTGCACTATGTGTGTTTTTGATCATTAAAGGTGCACTGACTGTCACCCGATCGTCTCACTGGTCGTTATAGCTTTACCAAAAAAAAGAAAAAAAAAGAAGAAACAATATACTAGAATGTTCCACAGTGTGGTATTGAACTTTAATGTATTAAATTCAATTATCAAATTCTTGCTTTGCCCGGGACAAAACAAAAAGGGACAGCTTCACAGTAATATTTTATAGTTTGCTACAACATAAAAATCTTCTTCTTTGTCTTTTTTTGTCTTCTCTTTTTTCTTTTTAATTTTTTTTCTTCTTTTTTCTTTTTTTTTTCCATTATCACCATTATGATTGTTATTATTGCTTTATTTTTTTTTTATTATTATAATTTTTTTTTATCTCACTAACAGGCAAAACAAAAACCTCAAAAAAGAATGATGACGGGTCAGACTCCTGTCCCCGCCTTCCTTTCACTCTCGTGGACCAGGCTCAATATTGTGCTGTATTTATTCAACTGCACCGCAAAGACTGCCAACTCACATTTGCCGACATTTCGCCGGCCGCTTAGAAACCAGGCCTTTTAAAAGCCCTCATTATTGTGCAAGGTTCACACCAAAAAAAAAACAAAAAAAAAAAAAACAGTAAAAACGGTTTTCATGATTTTCTAATTGATGATTATTTTGGCGGACTGGTACATGTGGTAAATATTTATCTTTTACATCAATCAAGTGGCAGTTTGCTAAGAAAAAGGTAGATTTTTAATTTTTTTAATCAAAGGAAGTAAACATTTCCAACTAAAGTACAGGGATAATTAAGACGCAACACATTTACTGTTTAAACATTAATTTAACAAACTAAAGGTGTTTTTTATATACTTGTATTTGTCAATTCATAACTGTTGTGTAACTTAGACAAGCTTTTCCAAGTAAAATGATAAACTTTTCTAGAGGAAAACTTAAATACATCTACGTTTTGATGATTAAGACCTGCAATTATCAATAAGGATGTCACGATTATTAGGTTAATCGATAATTGTGATTATTCAGGTCATAATATAAACGTAAAAACCCCAAAAATAATAATCGGTACAATTTTCGAAGCAAAATTAATTTATTTTTTTCAATATATAGTCCATAAAATAGGCTTTAGCTGTCTGTGGTTGTGAAATTGAACTTTGTTGTTCAAAAAGTTCAATTTCAAAAAGCCGGTCACAAACTTGAGGAACAGTAGCATGTGTTATGGGAAATGACTGAATGAAACTTTGTTATGATAGCATTATCTCAAGGTTTTTTGAGCAGTTTCTCACAAAGCACAAAGCTTCATACAGAGTTACAATCTTCCCCAAAAGGGGCTGTGCTGATTACAGTTTTTATACAAAGGTCTTCACATCACAAGGGAAAGGTTGGGCAAGGAGGAGAGACAATGAAACCAGTTTGTACCGGACACTAAGTGAAACTTTGTTATGATAGCAGTATCTCAAGCTCTTTTGTGCAGTTTCTCACAAAGCACAAAGCTTCATTCAGTTGTTTCCCAAAACACATGTTATACAATGGGAATGTAAGAAAATTAAAGTTTCCACAGTCTCAATAATCATGTACAATCGTTAAATCGTGATGTTTTTTTCTCACAATATTCGTAACACTAACATTTGATCTCGCGACATCCCTAATTATCAACCAAATCCTCAGTTGAGAAAACGCAGCGTGGTTAGAGGTATTTTCTAGCTGTCGCTGCGCCGGTAAGACATAAAGAGAAACTCACAAACCCCCCTGCAGACTTTGTTCCAGAGCTGGAGGTAATTGTAAACGGCAGGTGCTTTGTTAGCGCTGCACCTTCATCTCAGAGAGGAGCTCCACAGGCGAAACACACGAGACCAAGCGCAATCCAAGCGCTCGAAACGCGGTGACGGAGAAAATGCGCACACAAGGATCTGACGAGGCCTTATTTTTTACTGAAGAAGAAGGCCGGGCCTAAGCGTAGGAACATTCACAAGTTGTTTTGTTCTGAAGTCGACCGTGTGGAGTTTGCATATTCAAGCTAAAACGTGCACAATAAGTAGAATCCTGACCACGCCGAGCTCAAGATGTGGGCTCAGGATATGGCCCAAACGCCGCTCTATTGGAGATGGGTCGAATGCAGGACACATCTCCCTACAATAAAGTGCACCTTAACCTGAACAGGGCATGATTACTCACTTCACAATCTGACCACGATTGACATTGAAACAGAACTAGGCTTAACTGGACACGCACTCGTCATGTTCATCCAAAGTATAAAGCAGCGGTGTCCAAACTTTTTTCACCGCATTTTGAAACTTAAACGGAGCAGAGGGCCACAGACAACCCAACAAAGAAGTGAATCAGTCGAAATTTCACATTTGACATTGTTTTGATGAGCCTCCACATTTTTAATAAGACCTGGAACATTATTATTAGGTTGGTATAACATCAAAATGCTTGAAAAAATACTACTTTTTGTCATTTGGACCAACTTAGCAGGAAGCCGGTGGGCCAACAAAAATGTGTCTTGAGTGCCGCATTTGGCCCCCGGGCCGTAGTTTGGACATGCATATAGTGACCATTTATCGCGATTGATCATTTGCTCATTACAAAACCATGCCATTATTTAACAGCTAATTTAACAGTCATGAGGAAATGGCTGATTGCTTTCCCGTGGAGCGTTGTTGTGTTGTCGCCCTGACGCTGTGGCCTGCTGTCGCATGTCGGTCGTCATTATACTACAAGTTTTTATATAAAACTGTACAACAAGAACCGAACACGAGAGTCCTTCATCCCCCCAGCAATTTATATAACAGTAAGATCATTGTCAAAGTTTGTCGTTTTCCCACTCCATTTTGAGCTGGTCTATTATGAGTGTTTTTTTCATAGACTTGAAACATGGACACATGGTGGACATTCAAATGTTTACATACAATCTGTTTTTTTTATACCGTAACCATTTTAGAAGCAAAACGAGGTAATTTTTAGTAGGAATGGGCATTATATCGGTTCCAGTACAGTAGAATTGTACATAATTGTGGGTTTGCCCGTGTGTCACTCCCGGTTTGTCCTCACTTTTTGAGTAGACTAATGCGTAAAAAAACAAGTAATAGAAGTGTAACTAGGCACAAAAAAAAAAAAAATCCACAATCATGCACTACATTCTTTTATATTCCATAAATAAATGTTGTTATTAATGTAACTAAAGTGAAAAGT
This sequence comes from Chaenogobius annularis, assembly GCA_015082035.1. Classification (NCBI taxonomy): domain Eukaryota; kingdom Metazoa; phylum Chordata; class Actinopteri; order Gobiiformes; family Gobiidae; genus Chaenogobius; species Chaenogobius annularis. The sequence continues at coordinate 255,278 of BJKM01000174.1, read as the reverse complement.
TAATTTGTTTTGAATTTAATATCCAAATATTTGTATCGGCAATCGTCGGTTATCGGCCACAGCAGCAGACCAAATATCGGATATCGGTATCGGCCCAAAATTCCATGCCTAATTTCAGGTAAATATGCATGTCCAAAAACCTTAAATGTACATGTAAAGTTATTTTTTCCCCCCTCATTCATTTATATGCAGATTTTGTACGCCATTTTGTACACATCCTGTCCGTCTTTAAACAGTCCCGACAGAAACGTTTTCAACAATCTACAACGTGCCTTTTCACAACCTCTGTCTTCTGATAAACACAAAAACAAAACTGAAATGCACAACTTTCAACCGTCACTCCTCTCAGACGCCCCGCAAAATTAAGCATTTCAATCAATCAAATTGTATTTTATAGAGCACAGTTTGTACAAAAATGCAATTCAAAGTGCTTTACAACATTAAAAACACATTTCACCTCTTGATGGCACAGCACCGCAGCTCATATGCAGTAAGCACTTGGGTAAATGGCTGGATAGTACACGCACCTTTGACATCCACGTCAACGCGGCACGAGCAAAAGTTGTACCCGCTTTGTCACTCGTGCTGCTTTTAACACTCGCCGCTGTGATCTGTATTCTCTCGTAAACTGGCCTGTCACTTCATTCTCGCGGGTTGTTAAATTGCTAAAACACCCAAAGTTCTCTTCTTAAACTGTCAACTAACGCTCCACATATCAAATTTTGGTGTTACGATTATTGCGAGGAAGAAACATCACGATTATTGACACAAAACAAAAGTGAAATTGTTCATTTTCTTTCATTTTCTTTCATTTTCTTTCATTTTCTTTCATTTTCTTTCATTTTCTTTCATTTTCTTTCATTCAAATGCATTACTGTTCTTACACTATGTGACCAGCTTTATGAAATCAAACTTTCTGAATGCAAAAGTAGAGTTATTGTGATATAAACGGCCACAATGAAAATCACTATACATTCATGTGTACTTTTTGGGGTCCAGATTGAATTGAAATGACTTAATTTTGCCTCTAAAATAGTAAAAATGATCAGTTTTTAGTGATTGTGACCTGAATAATCTCGATTATCGATGAACCAAATCATCTTGACATCCCTACGCTCCAGTGATTTTATTACCATGGTTACGCAGAGAGTCCGCGCTGCCTCTCGCGCTGCCCACCAACGATGGGAAGGAGCCGCTAAAAAACCTTTTGAAGCTCTGTACTTTGATCTCTTTAGCTGCCTTCAAGTCTTCCTTAAATCTTGTCGTTTCTGATGAGCGCGGCTGTTTTGAAGTGGCTCTTTCATAATTTTTTATTGTAAATAGTCTAAAGTGGTAATGATTTACTGTTTTAATATGTTTTATCTGTGCATTATGGTGGTGCTCTGTCCTTTTGTGCTGCTGCCTCTGGACCAGGTCGTCGTAGTAAATGAGAATTGGTCCTCAATCGAGCAAATAAAGGTTAAATAAACATGAAATAAGTTAAACCATTTTATCCGGCTGTTTATATCACATTAACGGTAACAAATAATAATGTATTAAAGAACGGTAATGAAAGAAAATTAAGGATTTCACTGTTTTTGTTTTTTTTTGTTTTTTAATCAATAATCCTGATTGATCGTTGTTAAATCATGATTTTTCTCCTCACAATAATCATAACACTAACATTTGAAATTGTGACATCCTTAACCTGAACTGGCAAACTGAGCCACTGCATAAATATAATATAATATAATATATATGAAATAAATCCCAGTATCCTCATTATATTCTGCAGGCTAATAGATAAGAGATAGGGGATAGGGATAACTAGAAATGATTAGGAATAATATATATAATCAATACAGGAACACTGCCACATGACATCAGAACACTTTACAATCTGACAATGTTGTGTAAATAATGGGCCGCAACTAACAATTATTCTGATAATTGATTCATCTGTTCAGAGATGAATATGACATTTATTGAATTTTAGAAACCGCTTGAGAAAATCTTTATTAAAAAAAAATTGTGTTGTTATTATTATTATTAGTATTATTATTATTATTATGTTGTTGTTGTTTTTTGTGTGTGTTGTTCTGTTTTTATTGTTCTATGGTCTAAAAAAAAAAGAAGAAAAAAGATATATATTAATAAAGAAATACATAAAATGAAATTGTATATATATATTTTATGTATTTATTTTGGCTTTGTTATTTTGTACTCATTTTACACATTTCTTGTGTCAGTTTGCTTTAATTGCTGCTCTGTCTAAGTCATCGGAATCAGTTTTTATTGTCAGTGAACAAAATACACAAACTAGCAACTTATTTATAAATGTATGTTTATGCATAAAAAAGAGGGATTTTACTAAAATAAGCTTCTATTGGTGCTTAGTTTGGTGTATCGTTCAGAAAATTATTCAACTACCAAATTAGTTGATTTCAGTATTGGATTAGTAACAAATGATCGATTCAATTTTCCTTTTGTGTTAAATTTCACACAACTTTTTAAAAAACTTATGCAACAGTTAATACAAACACAATGTAAAAAGAATCGCTCGTGGATGTTGGGGACAGAAACTCAAACGTGCGTTGAATTATTACATCTATTACACATTTATTTATCCAATCATATTTCTTTCTTTCCCAGTGGTAAAACAGAGGAGACGAAGGAGGATGCCGAGAGCAAACCGGAGGCAGGAGAGGAGCGCGAGGAGAATGGAAAGGTAATGCTAACGTTTTTAAAATGCAACACACTTGATCTGATACTTTGCTTTTGATGACCTGAAGACCACAGTAAATTCACACTATTTGCAGGACTCTAGATTAACATTTTTCACTAGTGGCTTTGGTGCGACCTATTTTTGTCAATTAGCATGTGTCAGTACACATGCCAGTTTAAAGTGCCCCCTACAGGTCAGATGACTAATTGAACTAAAATGCAGTTAAGATAAATATATTTAGAATTTTTTTTTTTTTTTCTAAATCACAGAATATTTTTAGGTTTATAATTACACTTCCTGTTTGTTATTGATGACATCACACAAGGAAATTACCCAGCAACCAGCAAAAACTCATCTAATGTCACTTTAAAAAAAATAAATAAATTGACAAATAAAAATAAATGAGAGCAACTCTATTTTGTTGAATTCATGTTTAGAGAGTCAAAAAAGTTGTTGGTGTATATTATGCTTAAACTTTGACTGGAATGGAACGTCCCTATTGTGATGTCACTTCCTGTCATTTTCTACAAATGTTTCGACTTTTCTTAAAGAATGCCTACTCGATTGGTATAAAACTATGATTTATATGCAAATAATGTCAAAATAATGTCCAAATAATGTCCAAATTAGAAAATCGTAAAAACCTGTTTTACGCACTTTAAATCTGAGTAGGCTGAATTTATCCGGTTTTCCTGGCCTGCATGTAAACGCTCTTCTGCTCGCCAACCAAATAACAAAGGCTTAGTTCTGCGGTTTATAATAAGCCTATAATACGATGAAACCCCCAGGACTCTACGGGCAGACCCACTCTCTCACACGGGGGGCTCACAGCCTGCAGTTTGGCACGGCGACGGGGGCAGAGGTGCAACAAGGTTTAGATTAGACGGTAGGTACAAGCCACGCGGCGTCCCCTCCCTCGGCGCTGCTGTGTCTGTGAGATGCCGGAGTTCCATCGGTGTCGGGGGCCGAAAACCGCCTGACACAAAACATCTCTCCATTTTTTAGTATAGATATTTTTAGTAGCAAACTCTAAAGCGATCACCGCGTGTGCAACCGCTACAACCTCGCAGTCTGGAACCCTGATTTGCATCCGTACGAGCAACTAAAACATTTGTGGACATTATAAAAACATTAGATGGATAAAGGAGCCTGCGCTGTATAAAGCATATTTCTTTATATACAAAAGACATACATTTAGGGGTCATTTTTTACTTTGATTACGTCAATACTCCTTGTTTCTTTCCACACGGACTATTTATAAAAGTGAATTGGACATTGGATTTTTATAGTTATGTACCTATCCCAAACACAAGAGACAAAATGCTGACTTTGCATGTGAATTCAAGCTAACATAATGATCATTTTGACAGAGATATAAAAGTATGCTTTCCCTTTAACAGGAATGAGGACATTAAGTCAAATAGCGGCCACTAGGGGTTTCAATGAATGCTTTTTGAAGATAACTTTATTTGTCGTCGTGTCCAGGGAGGAGAGGAGACCTGCTCCAGCACGGACAACACCTCAGACAAACCTGACAGCACAGCTCTGGGTAAGACGTTTCTCTACTCTGTTTATCAAGGACACTCTAAGAACTAGGATATAATATCGAATCGTAAATATAAATATAAATTATAAATTTGTGCCCAGGGACTTGACAAAACCTATTATTATTCAAGAAAGGGTCTAACTGTAGGAGCGTTCAAGAGTTGTTTTGCTCTGGACTAGACAGTGTGGCGTTTGCATGTTCTCCCCTTGCACAAGTGGGTTTCCTGGCCTGCCACAGTCCGACTGCTCTAATTGGCTGTGGAAAAAATATAATATACTTATAATATAAACTAGCAGCAATCGTAAAGATCCAACACGGTAGAAACTTACAATTGGAGGTTTTGGAGCTGCAAGGCATGTCACTACACGTAATCACTTTCAAGGCTTTTGAGCAACAGCAAAGTTACATATTGCGCCTTTAGATACAATATTCTAATACTAATCTCAATAATCAGTCTATAAATGATCACAAGTCAGTGTACCAAGTCAAATCTCTTCACGCCACAGTACAAGCCAGAAGACGTCTGCTTTTTCATAGCGCCAAAATCCCAACGTCTCTGATATTCTTTTCCCCAGAAGCACCTCCTGCTCCAGACTCTCAGGCCCCGCTGTCCTTAGACCTCAGCGCTCAGGATGCCACTCTTGTTACCACGACGACCACCGGGAGCGGGATGGGTGTCGCTGCACTCCAGTTGGTGCAGACACGCCCCCTGTGGCCCACCGGCCCCGCCCTCACGGCTCGTCTTCGCCGCCTGATCACGGCTTACCAGAGATTCACCCTGCGCCGCGAGCCAATGCTGCGGCACGACTTCCTGCTGCACGACGGACTGGTCGCCATGGGGATAGGAGGAGGGGCGGGGCATCACGGGCCGTTGGCGTGGCAACTGGGGGAGGAGCTACGGAGGTGCACGGTGGTGCCAACAGAAGCCGATCCGTTGTTCTTGGAGTGGCAGAGAAGGTAACTAACCGCTTTTGAAGGATGTAGTACAAATCTAGCATTTACTCAATAACCTCATACTTAATGAAGTATTCAAGTATTAAGGTATGTTCCAGTCATTTTCAGATCTTCTGAGATGCAACTTTCACATTTTCACGGGAACACCTTTCCAACTTTGGATTCCTACTCGGAAACTCAGAAGGTTTTAGAGCCCGACATAGAAAATCTAACATGTCTGTGTCCTGTGTTTGATGAAAGAAACACATCTGTAAACTGGATTAGTGATAGTGATTTTACTTTTATTTGTTCTCTACTGCCCCCTGCTGAGTGTGAACCTGCTCCTGCGCTGCCTCTGAGCTTCCGCAGTTATAAATGCATGGTTACACTATGTACCTGTAAACAAAAGCAAAACTTCACTCTCTAACATTGTTTTATTTGTTTCTATTACTTAATTGAGTCGTTACTGTAATCAATAGTTTTTTCTGACTTGATGACCAGAACACAGAAACTCTGAGAAAACGTCACTTTGAGGTCCAAATTCCGAACTCCCAAGAACAACTGGAACGCAGCATAAATATTGGCAAGAGAGATGGCCATAATAACCTATAGTAACAACCAGCTAGTTCCTGTAGCCATGTTGTGAGTGTAAAATTCTTCAGAAGAACTGCTACAAATGAATAGGGAGCCGGACTTTTTATTATATATAATTCACCCTGGAGAGACTCAGACAAACACAGAAAGAACCGTTTAGCAGGCTTTATTACACGGGTTATTTGGAGCTCAGACCCCGGCGGAAGACATTTCGATTATGGGCGCTCCATAATAGAATTGTATTAGATGTCTCCCCCAGGGCCTGGAGACTGGTGGTGGTAGATGTGGGGAAAAGGGTAGAGAGGATGATGAGGACGATGTAAGGGATGCAGAGGAGGAGAAGGGGAGGTGGTGGGTCGCAGTATAGCCTGAAGCGGCCGAGTCGAACTGCATGAGGGTTTAAATGGGGCAGACCGGGCGCTGATTGGGAGCAGAGGAGGTGCGCCGTGCCATGGGGAGGAGTAACTTGGGAGCTTTGATTGAGGCTGGAGAGCAGGTGAGCTCTGGTGTAGCAGTGGGCTTAGATTGGGTGGTTAGGTCTTCCAGGCTTCATATATACTTAATCTAATGTCTGTGTTCTACCAAACAATTATTTAATAGTAATAATTGTGATGTAAACAGACTAATTATCAATGGTTTTGTTCATGTGGTGTGTTGACACAAACATAGTTTGATTCTGCATCAAATATAGCGGTGCCGTGTTTTGAGGAGGAATAATCATTTTCATAATTCAGAGAATAAAATGTTCTGACAGACACAAGTAGGTCCTGAACTAGTAGGACCGCAATGTAGATGTAAATTGAAACCCTGCCTTGTTTTTAGATTATTTTCAATATGAATTTTGAGATGACATTGGTGGTGGTCAGTAAAAACTTGCCTTCCAACATAAAGCTAGCCAAGCTTTCGCCCAAACTGGGGTTGATCCCTCGTCACCGAATGTGTAAAGAAGGGCACCCAGAGTAATCAGAGTAATCACCGTATGAAATGAGTGTTATATGAGGTCAGACACATTATGCAAAACTGACTTCTGGAGCTTTTAACCATGTACCCCTCATAAAAAAACACCTGGAGTTTTTATATTTAGCTTCATTCACGCTTGTTTCATTCATCCTGTTTACAAGCTTATCTTCTCTGCTCCTTCTCTGAGCCTCAAAAAACACCCAACGCCACAGGTAGAAATCCTCAGATCATCGCCAGACTCGTTCTGAGCACTTCTGCCTACAATGCTAGCTTTTGGTACGTTTCCCCATGGTAATTCCCTCTGCTGGCTGTAGATGGAGTGCCAACACCAATCTTGATGAGGGAACGCCTGCCTGATAGAAAGTCATGTGTGGTTTTCAATGTATGCATTATTTCAAGAGATGGCAAAGTAAAGAGCGTGTTTTAACAATTGAAATAATGCATAATATCTGTCCTTTTACATTCATCTTCTAAAAGTCTGTGTTTCACCTGTTATGTGTAGAATTTAATGAGACAATAAAATAGAGCGGAGTTAGAAACGCGGCGCTATAATGCGGTTGTGTCCTTGGGCAAGAACAAAGCTGCTCTAAATGCCTGTTTAGCATTTAAATCTGCACATTCTCTTGCAGATGGACGCGCCGCGAGCAGGCGGACTTCTACAGGACAGTTTCCTCGTTCGGGGTGGTGTTCGACCCGGAGCGGAAGGCGTACGACTGGTCCCAGTTCAGAGCTCTGGCCCGGCTGGAGAGGAAGACCGACGAGAGCCTGGAGAGATACTTCAACTCCTTTGTCAACATGTGTCGAACAGCCTGCAAACTGCCCCCCAGGAAGGAAGAAGGTCGGCCGCGTGCTGCAATCTGCGTTCAGTTCATTTAGTCATCTTTTACCGTACTCAGAAATAATAGAAAATGACGTCGGCTTTGTAGGTCTGGTGGATCCCGCGTTGGTTGTGGAGCCTCTGACGGAAGAGAGAGCTGCCAGGACGTTGTATCGCATTGAGCTGCTACGGAAGATCCGGGAGCAGGTACGTTCAGCGATTCAGAGAATATTATGTAACTCCTTACTTGATACTTAATATTTAATGTGTAAATAGACGGCAGTGATGATGAACACTGTGGTACTAGAAACTGTAACGAAATGTTGAAGAAATGCTGGTTTTTGTCCAGTTGGATTTTTGTTTTTCAACTCCATCTGAATATTGAATTATTGAATTGTTATTAACACCACAAAATGTAATTCTAAAAATCATTGTATTTAAACTATCACATTTGATTATGTCAATTTTAGGGACGTCACCAAATGTCATCAAATGTTAGCGTTACGATGTATTTCGAGGAAAAACATCACGATTTAACGTCTATTTTTTTGGCAATAGATTGAACAAAAAATACTTAAATTTGCTTCTAAAATTGTCACGATTATTAGTTTTTGGTTCTTATGATTATATTGTGACCTGATTAATCACGATTATCGATTAAAACTTAATAATCTATACTAGACGGTATAGACTTCTGACAATGTTCAAATCTTGACTAAAAACAGTTCTAGTTTAGCTGTACGTGTGACTGAAAGGATTTTACTTGCATGCTTCTCTTTTAAAGTCAATTTCATAATGATCATTTCTCTTTTTAGCTGCTCAAATTGTGATTTTTATGCATTTTATGTATGTTTGTTATGTAAAGGACTTTGAATGACTGTGTATAAATTCTGCTCGATACATAAACTCATCTTCGCTTGTCTAGGCCGGCCCTATATATACGGTAACTATGGGAGATTTACTGTTTTTGAAAGAATTATCCGAACTTATGATCCACAAATGTTAAACCTTTTTATTGTTGTTGTTTGGGAATCGGCTCCATGAACTTGTCATATTCATTTTAACGATTTAAAGTCCTTGCAACTGACAAAAATCACGTTATTAGGGTTGAATAATGACAGCACTTGTGTGAAAACAGACATTGATCTTTGTTCCAGTTTTTATTTCATGTGAATGGGCCCAGTAAGTACAGAGAAATGAACCGTAAACCAGGAAAACAAATGGACAAAACGGCAAATTTCATCATAGATTGTGATACTTTTTACTATTTATTTATTTTGGAACATAAAACAACAAGAACAAATTTAAAACAAACAAACATATACGACGGAGAAAAAAAGAAAAAATAATAATCAGGATAATTTAAGAATAAATTTAGAATGTAGAGTGGTATCATCCAAAGCAATGAGGGTTTTTTTGTTGCTTTTTTAGATTATTCATTTATTATGACAGCTATAATCATACAACCTCTGAAAATACACCTCCCCCTGTGCCCTCCCCCTCCAGGTCCTCCGCCACCCGCTCCTCTCGTCCCGCCTGCAGCTGTGTCGCCCCTCCCTGTACCTGCCCGTGTGGTGGGAGTCCGGCAAACACGACCGCGACCTCCTGCTGGGCGCGGCGCGGCACGGGCTCAGCCGCACCGACTTCTACATCCTCAACGACCCCCAGCTCAGCTTCCTGGAGGCCCACCGCAACTACGTCCGAGGCCACCCCACCGCCGCCACGCACCACCACCACCACCACCAACCGCACCACCACCACCCCGGGCTAGCCTCTCACCCCGGGATGGCCCAGTCCGCCTCGCAAATGCCTCACTGCTGCATGTACGACTCGGGTATCCAGCCTCCGGACTACCACGCCGCGCACCACCAGCAGCAGAGCATGTACGACTCGGGTATCCAGCCTCCGGACTACCACGCCGCGCACCACCAGCAGCAGGCCCAGCACCACCCGTTAGCGCCTTCGCCCGCGCCGCAGCTCGACCCCCACGACCCCACCGCAGCGCCGTCGAGCCTGGGGATGGGGCCGGGGACGAGGGCAGCGGCTGACTTCATGGATTGCCCACCTCTGGATGACTCCCTGGAGCTCGGTTCTTTGCAGCACGACGCGGACGGTTTGCACGGTGGGAAAGGGTCCAAAGACGCGCTCAACGGGTTCCCCTTCAATTCGGCGGCCGGCGGGCAGAGCATGCTGAATTCGTACGGCGTGGGCGGGACGGATCTGGACTCGAAGTTGAGGAGTGACGTGCTGGTGGGCGAGCAGGGGTCGTCGGAGGAGAGCGGGCTCATGACTCCTTCTGTAGAGCTCAACCAGATTCAGGTAAGTGCGTCACAAAAAGCATTATCGATATAGCTGTGGCCATTTCAAGGCAAAACATGTGAAAAAGAAAACAATCTTACATTTAGAGATATAAAAAAAAAAATCTGTAGTTTGCGCACATATTGTAAATGCAATTTCTTCATCGTGTAATGTTTTCATATATGAAGAAGTCGTTTTAAATATAGAAACGGCCAAAATGTCACATATTTGTGAGATACTGACCTTGAAAACTGGACAGAGCCCAGCTTAAATGTCTGCATTCCTTAACCGTACATACTTCTACTGCTGCTGAAACTGTTGCAGCTTTTACCGATATTTTTAAATGTTCAGTCTCGATAAGAGAAGCTCTAGGTATGATGTGATGTCTGGATGAGCATTTGTAGCTGATAACACGTAGTACTCAAATTACTTTTTTAGATAAGATAACATTTGTTTGTCCCGCAATGGGGAAATTCCACTGTTGCAACACAGATTAGGCACAGAAGTATAATGATAATAAAAACAGATAAAAACAGATTGGTGAGGTCTCATCTCCTCGCCGCAATCCCAGAGCTCGGCGTGTTGTGAGTGACTGGGAGTCAAAGAGAAAGAACTTTCAGATGCGCATTTTGAAACCTCCTTCTCCTTCATTATAACCACTATTTTGTAGCTGAGGAGTAAATGTAGGGTAACAGCGATGTGGTGAGTTTTGATTTAAATAAACACAAGTGCGTTCTGTTGTTGTGTGTCGGTGCTCTTGTCAATCCGCTCATTTTGTTTTAGTGATGTTTTTCATTGTTTGAGGACAGTTCTACACGTGCTTATTGTATGGCATTTTATTGTGGTAATTTGTCAACATAAAAGATAAATAAAGCTCAGTAAAACGTATTTACTTTGCTTGTTTATTTGTTATTTTAATGATTATGTTACTGTGTTTAGCAACGCAACGGGATTGTCAACAAACGATATAGGTTATACAATAATGTTAATTATTGGTACACAGTAGTGCAGTAACGTAACGTTTTCCAGGGCAGTAACGAGGTAACTTAACGAGTTATGCTACCCAACATTGTATATTTGATAGTGTTTTGATATAGCTAAATAATGTGTTTAATATCATTACATATACATTTGTCTAATGAAGCTTTGCAAGGATTCATGCTTTTAATATTCATTTGAAAATCGATCAGATATCCTACAGATTTATAAAATATTATTGTAGAAACATATATCATGACTAATACTACTCCAAATATTTTCAACTCCAATAAGCGCAGCACTGATTGAGTATTGCTATATTATATCACTCACTCACTCACCTCCCCTTTCTTCCCGCAGGCTCCTTGGGACAGCACGGAGACCTCCAGCCCGGCCCACCACATGTTCAACGAGTCGGACCCGATCCTGGGCCCGTCCGGTCTGGAGCCGGGCTTCCTGGAGGAGGACGAGGAGGACACGAGGGGGGCGGACAGAGCAGAGGAGGGTGGTACGCTGGAGGAGTGTCTGGGACTGCCGCCCTCTGCCTCCCCCTCTCACCCCTCAGCTGGAGACGCATCCACTTACATGCTCTTTAAGGTCGGTACTTGTCTCACTTCGTACATTTGGTTTTATCATGAAGCTTCCAAGTTGACCTTTAACTCTGCAAAGGTTAGTTTGTGTCTCAGAGTATTTTCAGTTTCACATGTAATTGTGAAAGATGTTAGTGATATGACCAGTTACTGTTACAAACACCTGAACTGTGTTTGACTATGCATTTTGACATCATGTTAAAGAACGAATATTCTGCATTGTTTGTATTGTTATTGTCCTACAAACATGCTCGTCAGTACCTTTACTTTAACATCTCGTGGTTTAGAACTTAAAATAATGCATCTACCACCAACACATGACTCCAGTCCTGGCATCACTGCACTGGCTTCCAGTTCTCCAGAGAATCCAATTTAAAATGTTGCTCATGGTTTTTAAGTCTTTAAATGGTCTGCCTCCCTGTTATTTGCGGGAGTTTTTGTCCCACCATGTTCCTGCTCGTACCATGCGGTCCTCCTCTCAGCTCCTCCTGGATGTGCCCAGGTCAAAGCTGAAAAGCAGAGGGGGCCGAGCTTTCTCTGTGGTGGGGCCCAGGCTCTGGAACAGCCTCTACATGTTAGAGCTGCTGAGACACTAGAACAGTTTAAATCCTTGTTAAAGGCAAGGCAAGTTTATTTGTAGAGCACAATTCGTACACAAGGCAATTCAAAGTGCTTCACACAACAGGAACAGAATTCATTAAAATCACAAAGACATGACAGAAATCACACTAAAAACTACCTTTTCTCTCTGGCCTTTTAAACACGAACTGAGCTGTGTCATTATTTTATTAACTTCATGTCTATTTTAATTGTTTGTATATATGTATTCTTGCACTTTGTTGTACAGGCTTTTGAAGTTGTAAGTGTGCTTTAGAACTATTATACTGAAAGCAACACAACAACTTTATATCTGTCAGGCGTTTCCTCATCAGGATTGGTGTTAGCCCTCCATCTACTGGTAGCAGAGGGACCTGTCATGGGGAAAATAAACAAAGGCTAGCTTGCCCTGACATGTGAATGTGATTTGAGGCAGAAATGCTCAGATCGAGTCTGGTGACGATTTCTCCACTCAAGGAGACCTCTGGAGCTCTGCACAGGTAAGACAAGCTTGTAAACACAGAGTGAATACAGCGAAATACCAACTCCAGGTATGTTTTTTGATGAGAGAAACAACGCTTAAAGAAAGTACAATTTGCATAATATGTGTCCCTAAACTAAGACTACTAGTACTCCAGCTTGAACTGAAGTAGGATTAAACCGAGACAAAATACCTGACACCCCGCCTAAGGCCCAAAGGCACTGGATAGGCTCCAGTCACCCGCGACCTCTAACGGGAACAAGCGGTAGAAAATGAATGAATGAATGAATGAAAATACCTGACTATGAATCAAGAACTTGTGATATTTTTTGTGTTTTGTTGTTAGTATTTCTCTTCCCATGATGCCTATTATGCCTCCCATTTTACATTTTGCGCAACATTAAAGGGGATGGCTTAAAGGTCTGTGCGGTTAATCCTCCAGGGTAATCACTCTCAAGGACTGTAGATAATAGGGTCTTATGGGAGAAGAATGTGAACTCAATCAGGCTTTGTAAATTTAAAAGAAAACTATCAAATGAGTAAGAGATAATGCAATCAGCAGCAGATTCTCCCTGTAATGAAGGACCCCCGGTAAAAATCTGAAAGCAATTTGGGGATTAGTGTAAAAACAAGTCAGTGATTATAGTGTTGTATGAAATGTTTGAAATGTTTCGTTACATTTGTTATTTCTTGCAAGCCTAAATCAACACGCTAACATCGCGTGCGTCAGTACTGCGGTTTTGGTATTTGCAGTGTGGCCGATATACACCTTAATAATGCATGTAAATTAAGGTTATACTTGAAATATAGCAACAAAAAATAACAGCAGGCATAAGTGACAGTATGTGTGTGTACATTAATGGACAAATATATGCAAAAAAGAGCATGGAAAAGTTGTAATTATAATTGTATTTCATTACTACAACTCAAAACATGCAAGCAAACAGCCTGGGTCAGCTGACATGTTAAGTTTCACTTTTGTTTTCTGCACATACTGCACCGATGCACCTGCTTATGCCTTTGCTACACGTTTATGCATAACCACGCAATTGCACCCCTGGCTGGAGCAAAACTAGATATATTCTAACAGATAAGCTTTCTAAAACGACGCAATTTATATTTTAATAAACTGGTATTTTTACTTTCACTAGTTTCTGCAGTAAACTATGTACCTGAAGGTTAAACTAGTGGCTTTTTTATACTTTTACACTACCTCTGGATTAAACCGAGTAGCACCGTGCAATGCCTGAAAGCATCTTGTCCTTTGAGCGAGATGGCAGACCGCCTGTGTCTTGGTTGAGGATCCTGTCAGTGCTGTACTCCTGTGGCTGAATGAAGTCGAGTCGTCAGAGAGCTGAGAGGTGCCAGTCCCTGTCCATGTATGCACCCGTGTGGCACCCACAACCAACAACTGTGCACAGAGTTATGTGGCAGCACTTCTGTCTTTGACAAAAGCCTACACCTTCAATCAATGTGTTTTTAATGACACATACCTACTTAAGCAGCCCTGGGGTCTTCATTCAGATCCAAGTCTGAGCTTTTGCACACTGGGTGAGTTTACACAATGCGAATGGAGCGAGAGGCTGGATATCATGGATGTTACGTGAGCATTCATGCACATTTTAATGAATAGCGCCCCACTTTGAGATGGCCCCAAATGAGACGCTCATTGAGCCTCACTTTGCAGGGCTGTGTTCCAGGCAGCACTTGGAGGGCCGCGTGGGGCTGTCCCTCTACAATACAGCCATAACAAGCACTGTTGTCAGATTTGAAAGTGCAAAAATGCAAGAACATGTTGTGGCGACTACTGTTGCTCCAAAGCACTGAGTGCATTGGACCTAAGCATGCGGGCTAATGTTAGCACATTACCAAGTGTTATCTTGTTGCAAGGGGCCCTCACTGGCACAATGGGAAGCCTCTCCGTTTGTGCATGGGACAAATAAGCCTTACTAGGCTTACTCTACCCGTGTACCGATGCTTCATGTGCTCACCGAGCGTCAGCTGGCTATATCATTTGGGGCCATCTTTGTCAAAGTGGGTCACTACTCACTATTCATACAAATCTATATAATATTAACTTAATATACAGTAGGTCTAACCTCTCCCCCATCCACTTTGCCTCGTCTCACCCATTGTCCATAAGCTCCTTTACACATGGTGTTACCGAGGTTAGATTTTCATGCATATTATACCACAGACTTACAACTGGATCTGAATGAGGACCCTGGGGCTGCTTAAGTACGTATCATTGGAAACACATTTATTGAAGGTGTAGGCTTTTGTCAAAGACAGGAGAAGTGCTGTCTCTTATAACGCTGCACCGGTGCAATGTGAAACTGAAGTAAGCACCGTTGGCTTTTCTTTAGTTTAAAGATTTTTTATTAGACAGGACAGCTTTAGCGTTAAATGGGGATGAGAGAAGGGAGGACTTGCAGTAAATTGTCGGAGCTAGGATTCGAACTCACGACACTGCGGCCGGCTTCACATGGAGAAACCGATGAATATTCCATTAATTTGGTTTTTTTTTTGCTTTTCCAGGATATTGGCGTCACAGAGGAACACAGCGCCGACCAAACCGATCTATCAGCAAGCCCCCCTCCACCTTATGTCCCGCCCCCTCCACTGTCACTCTCTGACATCACTGACCACGAGCCAGTGGACCAGAGTGATGTCACAGAGAGCCTGGCCAATCCCGTCGAGGAGGGGGAGGGACAAGATGGTGGCACAGGGTTCGAGTTTGACAAGAAAGACGATGAGGAGATGCAGAGAGATCCTGAGAGTAAGGATGTGGAAGCTCAACCAGGTAGGATCAAGATTAGGCAAACATTAAGCAAAATATTCCGTTATCGTGAGAAATGAAGATGCAAAAGCTGACATCAAACTACAGTGATGTGAGAATCTAACAATGTTGTGGGATTTATTCCGCTGGCATTCCAAACCAATGATGTAGTATCATTGCTGTGAGTGGGCATGTTGTATTTGGATTTGTAACACCAGTAAATTACAATACATACAACTCACATGTTCCACAGCTGGCATTAAAGTTATCTCTCTGTCAGATCTGTGGAGAGGCGAGCCCATTCACATACAACAAAACATGCTTTCCATGGCATTTTGCTGCAACAACACGAGAATACATGCAAGTGTGTTGCATACTGCTGAACATTCCATAAATTATTTAATGAAACATCAGTTCATTATGAATTGAGTATTTGTTCATTCTTTATTAAATACATTAAAATTGTAGTTATTTTAAAGTGGTACCAATACGTATAATGCCATTATGAAGCAAATGCTTCAGCCAGTCAGTTGCAAATACTCAGCAGAAAGTCGCTTCTTTTCAGCAACGTTTTCTAGAGCTGTCAATCACATTTATTTCTAAAGCACATTTTAAAAACAGCCATGGGTTGCGCTCTCGCGTCACAGCAGGAAGGTCCTGTGATCGATTCCCGAGTCTCCCATGTACCCTGCGATCTTACGCTTAACAGTCATGCGCGGCTCATTACCCCTGTAAACTGTTTGTCACAGACGCACAGTGAAGCCGAACATTTGGATGATTTTTAAATAGTTGTGCAACTAAAATTTGTGTCAAAATCAAGCCAAAAATTGCAGAATGTGAAAACCCATTTTAAGAAAACTTGAGTAAAACTGGGATTGAACATTGAAACAAAAAAATCTGAAAACGACTGGGAAAAACAGTTTTCATACATTTTATTGTCTTGTTGTAGGCACAGACCCGGACGTGATGATGGATGTATCAAACCCCCTTTCTGAGGACCTCCAAGGCACCTATAGCGAAACAGTGGACCCTTTTTTGGGCAAACTGGACCAGGACAGCTCCCTGGCCTGTTCCGAGTCCCTGGGAGAACCTGGCGAAGATGTGGACCAAATCATGCTGTACCAACCCATGGAGACTGGAAATGCCCTCAACGCAGACGTCCTGATGGATAACGCTACGGATGACTTCTTAGATCCACCAAATCTCAAAGAGGAATGTACAATGCAAAACACGGAATTAGCAAATGACATAGACGCCATTTCAGAAGGGCAAGCAGACCCGGTATCGCTAATGGAGGTGCCGATGTTGCAGCCAGATGAAGAAATTGGAGAAAAGGTTGTTCAAGGCGATGAAACAGACTCAGAAGAACATTCTATAGCCAACACCGCACTAAACGATGATAACGTCGAGGTCAAAAGGGAAGCAATTATCGATGAAGATAGCAAAAGTAATTTTGAAAATGAAATCAAGCCAGATCCAACTCTTTTCCAAAACAGCGCTGATTTTTCGAACTTTTTAGCGACCGAAGAAGTCGAGACGAAGCCGCAACAACTCGCAATTAAAATGGAAGACGCCAAGCAGGAAGACATGTTCGTAAGATATGACGACGCTATGGAAATAAAACCACTAGGATGCACTGTAAAATCAGAAATGTTCACCAAAGTTGAGCAATTAGACTATCCCATCAAGGACGAAGACGCCAAACCGCAAAATTTGACGTTGAAACAGGAAAGCGTGGACAGTAAGGCGAATGTATTCCAGTTAGCTTACTCAGACGAAGTCAAAAGCGAAATCAAGCCTTTGGAGTTTCAATCTTCATTCGCAGACCTCAAGACGGAAGCAAAACCGGAAGATTTGTCGGCATTTGCAGATGACGTGAAGTCGGAGATCAAGACGGAGGGGCTGGAGCTGACGGCGTGTCCGGATAGCACGGAGGTGAAAGCGGAGACCAGAGCGGACGAGTTGGAGATGGTTAAAGGGGAGGCCAAGCAGGAGCTCCTGGAGGCAGACAGCACAGTTGTAACGCCCAGGATGGAGCAGGCAGGAGGAGGGGCAAACGATGGACCAGAGAACCTGTGCAAAAGTCAAGTGAAGGAAGAGCGGCCCAATACTCCAGGTGAGAATGTAAACACGGGCATTGTTTGGACTGTGGGATGTGCATGATCTTCTTGGGAGCCCTCGAGGCACTGGTTTCCCCCCGTCAACCTTAAAACATTCACTTTCTGCACTATAACTTTAAACATAACTGTAAACTTGTGTACATAGAAATGCCTATTTTTATTTTTATTGTATAGTAATTTTAAATTGTTTCCTAATGCATGCCCTTTTTTGATTGAATATATGTTGTTTTATTATTACTCAGTGTTGTATGTTGCACCTTAATGCCGAGACAAGTTCCTATGTTTTTGAATTTTGTTCATTGACAATGGCAATAAACTCTTTCTGATTCACAGTAAGCCACTCCTCCATCTAGGTACTGCTGACCGTAGACACATCAATAGAGACGAAATTCTCTATTTCTTCCCGTTCCTCAAACTTGGTCGATGTGACGTTTATCTGGTCTCCCCAGTAACATGTAAAGGAGTAAATCAGTAAAATCTCAACTTAAAAAAAGCTTTATACACTCTGTGTAAAGCTTGACTAGACTATGACTTTTATCAAGGCTTTCACCTAAATATGGTCAGTGGGTTGGTACCAGCCTAAACCCTCTGGATTATTCATAATTTGCTTTTCTTGCATGCTAGTGCTAACGCCTATAAGATAATTCAGGACTAGCCGAGTTGCTAAGTGATCTAAGTGAGCGAAGTGAGTATCGAACACTGCTTATTGTAATTCTATGTTCCTGACCACGAGCCAAAGAAGTGGAGAAGAGATGGTTCCTGACAGCATTGAAGGATGGCTCAATTTATCTTGATGTACAGTTGTGCTGAGTAATATTAATTATTATTGTTCAATATGGGGGTGTTTTAAGGGTCTGTCGCCGAGCTCTATTGCCAGAGTTACTTAAATCTGCCTTATGCATAATAAGGTATTTTAAAATGTGTTCTTGACATCTTGTTATACGAGGGGAAATGTAAAAAAGAAACACACTTACACCACACTCTGACTCTTACCTTTTTATTCCTTGCGTCTGAAGTGACCTTACCAAACGTACTTTCCTGTGTCTCCTGTAGCACCCGTGTTGGAGGGGTACAGTCCTCGCTTTGCCACACCCATGTCCATGTGCGACATCCCGGACAACCTGCACGACTCAAGGGAGAGAGAGCCCACCATCGCACAGCTGCTCCAGGAGAAGGCCCTCTACTCCTTCTCCGAGTGGCCCAAGGTATGATCCGTCTGTTATAGTCACCCAGTACATGAATGAATGAAAGAATTGATTCACCCTTTGGAATGAATGAAAGTCATTTTGATTCAGATTTTAGGATTGTCATGATTTAAAACACCATGAATAAAATAATTGTGACACCTTTAATTGATACTGTCTAATAGAGTTCCATATCTTTCATTCTCAACACATTATTGAATTTGACTAAAACATTTCATCACGTTGAAACATTGTTTACAAAACATGAAGAACATGTTTTCATTGTCCAGTGATTTCATTGTCCATGATTTCAATGTTATAAAAATGTAATAATAAGAGCAGCACATGAACATATTTGAAGTGATCTTTACAGCTTTTGCTTTTGCTTTTGCTTTTGCTTGAATGCCACATAAAATCGAAGTTCAGAGTCTCCGGAGACACTCCAGCCTGCAGTGTCTTCTCTGCTCTAGACTGACACAGTGCTCCTGATGCTCGGTCTGAGATTGGGAAATCAGGGGTTTGTGTCCCCAATAGAAAACGGGTTGCAGCATGGGAATGTTTAATCAAATTCGATTTTTTTTGGAGGAACGGCAAAATCATGCTTAGGAATAACAACATAAAATGTATTCAGATTGTTACTCGTGTTAACAACATTACATTTAAAATACACCAGAAGACAGAAACTTGCATAGTTATTTATTACAAAATTCCTCAGGGGACCCCCAGACCCTCTATATTCACACAACCAATTTCTAAAAAATACAGTTTTGTAATACAAGACACATGAGCAATAGTTTTCGGGGTCTGTGTTTTGAATTATAATGACATATAATAGAACGATTTCTCCCGGGCCCCTGGTGTTGGTAGTTGGTCCTGGTGTGGCTCTTACAGGGTGACAGCTGACTCTGACCAGTTAGCCACCCCCGGGCTGGACACTGGTGGTGGTGAACAGGAGCAGGGCATGGAGAGTCTGAGGAGGCTGATGGTTCTGCTGCTGTGGTCAAGTTGAAGTTGTGAGGGTTTACTTTCCTGTAGGTGAAGTCCCACTAAAATAAAGTAAAAGTCCTGTTTGTAGGATTGGGTTAAGAAGGGCTTGGTTGAAAGTAAATTACAATCTTTCTGGTTGAATTTATGCTGCCGCTTACAAATAAAGTTGTGTTTTTAAAATGTGATTACTCATATTAGGTTTTTTGTATGTCCACTTCACAGGACCGCGTGATCATAAACCGCTTGGACTCTGTGTGCCACGCCATCCTCAAGGGGAAGTGGCCCTCCTCCAATGAACAGTACGACTCTCCCGGGGTGCTAGCTGCTAACTCCTGCCTGGCTAACAGCTTGGCTCAGCAGCACCATCAGCAGCAGCAGCAGCAGCAGCAGCAGCAGCAGCAGCAGCAGCAGAGGGCGAGCTTCCTGTCCACCTCTTCAGGGTCTGTACCAGGACAAGCCCGCGTCCAATCCTCACCCGCTGGCCTGAGCTTCCCCCTGCCTCCTCCCCTCACCAGGCTGCCCAAGGTGAGTCAACAGGACAGGATCTGCTCATTCTTTATACAGCTTTTGAATCACCAACGTTTTGACCTTGTAATCCCTCTGTCTCTCATGTCATACTGGTCAGTGGTGTCCAATTTGAAAGGCTCATTTGACTGAAATATACCTTTATGAACACTAATTAACACTCCTTTATGTATAACTCTGTTTATGAAGAAATGCTGCTTTGTACATACTGCCCCATTATCATGAAACCGTCTCGAATGGCTTTGTAACTCAACAGTTTGTTCATTTTGCTGCTTCTAGCACAAACATAGAGCTCCTATAGACCTTTCCAGGAGTGACGCACTTAGTATTGTAGTATTACTACTAGTCCAAGTACTGCAGTGTTATTTATGTCCTCCCATTGACAAAAGAGGGCGACATTCAAAGTTGATATTCACTAAACAATTGGATTAACATTTCAAACATGTCACACAGCTCTTTAGTTTATTTAGTATATTTTATAAGGTATTTGGGGGCACCTTCCTCAAAGTTGATGCAATTGCCAATTCTCAAATCAAATAATCAAATATCAATCATTTATAGTTAGTCAATCTGAAGGTCTGTGAGAACATAACCGAGATATTGACCACAAACAATTACACAGATTATGGATATGAAGTATGCAAACTGGTCCTTAACAGGTGGAGAAACAAGATATGATTGTTATAGAACTATCTAGATACGTGTTAGAGTTAGAGTTGATACTGAGATGATCTTATCGGCCGAACTGTGAAATGTGTGCGTGCCACAACCAGAAGCAGGAGGGTTCAGTCGTGGGGTCCCAAATATTCAGCGTAGGGTTATAGCTGATGTCTGCAGAAGGCTCTGTCTGGAGAAGTCAGGCTGCTCGGCAACAGATGAGGGCAGCGTTGATCTAAAGTTTGTTTCGGCTCTTGAGGCTTTCCTCCGGTGACGAGAAAGCAGTTGCACTGGTCCACAGATGAGGCCAATCTGAAGATCGTCCTGGACCTTCATTGTTGTAGACTTGAAAAGTGGCAAAAAGTTGAGTTTGCCTGTGTTTCAGTCCATAATTAAGGAGGAGAGACAGTTAAGTTAGTAAAGTTGTAAAAGGTGTCCTCTCTGGAATGTCTTTGTCTCCTATCATAGCTGATTAGCACAGCGATGCTCTGGGTCTCTCTTCTCCCAGTCCTTGGTCTTGGAGGACCAGGATGGAACCGCTCAGGGGGTTGATGTGGCGGCCTATGTTTTTTTGCATTAGACAACGCCTTGAATATTGGCACTAGAATCTTTACATCAGTACCAGGCTGTGCGTGCAACTACTCTAACACGTCACTCCTGGAAGGGTCTCTGTTTTTCATACCTTTTAGCATTAAAACACAGTTAAAAGCTCAAAGTGTGGAAATATGGGTCGAATACAGAAAAACACAGCTTAGAATGTCCCACCTGATCTGTGTGCGCCTCACCTGTTAGCGGCCATACTATTGTTACAGTTTGCTGTATCCTCACACATACATTGACTACGGTAAGGTACAGCACCGTTATACATTGTACACTGGGCCCCTCCCGCGCTCATTGTTGTGTTGTTGCTTAATGTAAAGCTTTTTGTCTCCGCAATGTGTATTGTTATTATTATTATTTGTAACAGGCCTGGGTGAGAAAATGATTTGTTAGACTTGATGTTGCTTAAGTTTCAAGGCATTCATTATTTAGCTCAGTCTAATATGAATAAAACATAAATTCAACACACTGAATTAATACTAGGGCAGTTATTATAGCTGAGACACACATTACAGGACGTCACTGTTTTTAGTAAAACCTCAAATCAAATATGTCAACTACTTTCAGTGAGATTAGTAGTCTTACCTGCCATATGCACTTTTTCTTAAAACGTTATTGTCATTATTTTTTCCGCAAACCTCTCTGACAACAACTGCATTAATTTTAAAGGTGCTTAACCGTTCTGGAGGTGTGTACTGCTTGACTCCATAGAGATGTGGATTTGCTTTTCTTGGAATGTTCCACAGTATGGCATTAAATGTATCAATCAAGTGTATCAACAATACAAAATGGTTTGAATTGCTCACAAATACCTTGATTCTTACATTCTTACTGTGAGCGAGGTCGCCTCTCTCACTTGCTTATCTTCAAGTTTAAAGGAGACATATCATGCTTTTTTTCCAGGTCATTTGTATTGAACTACAGTATAACAGACCTAGATCATAATTTTGTTCATAGTTATAACCCAATTTTGATCTAAAACGGCTTAGTAATGTAAACAGTTCTATTGACTTCCTCTTCAAAATGACATTTCACTGTAACAAGCAACAGATTGTCATTTTCATGGTTTTATTTTTGAAATGTGGCTACATCGCATATTAGAACCCTACACTTCAGTCGTTTTTTTAATATATAATTACAACTAAGTACAGGGATGTGGGCAGAGACAGGGGGTAGGTGAAAACAGAATTTCCCTCCGTTGCAGGACAATACAGGATTACTCAGACATGCAGGAATCCATCAAACTGCAATTTTGAACAATCTACTGTATGTCCTCTTTAATGCCATACTGTGGAACATACTAGACAAAGTATTAACATCTCCATGGAGACAAGCAGGTGACACCCTCCATAAGAAAAGTTACGCAGTGTACCTTTAGATGAATTCATGACTATTCTCACTCTTCCTTTGGCCCAGGCCTGGTTGCAGCTGCTTGTTTGCGTCCTGTACTTGTCCATGTGTGTCTAACAGTGCTGCATCTCTCTCCCACCCATCCCTGTGTCTGTCGCCTGGTGCAGTTTGTGTCGCGGGGCGGGGCAGTCGGGAGGGGCGGAGCGTGGCGCCTCACCTCGTTGCCTCTGTTGCAGGAGAGGCTGGTGGCTCCCCCCTATCTGCCCGAGCTCAAGCGAGGGGGAGTGCGCCGGCCCTTTGACTACGAGGCCGCGGCTAAAGCGCTAACCGGTAAGATGACGGCCAGCTCCGCCAACGACAAGGCGGGAAGTGTAGTAGCTCCGCCCACGCACCGCACACCGCCTATGTTGATCAACGGCTGGCAGGAGACGGCCATGGATTTGACCAAGCCCTCAGGAGGCGACCAGGAAGAGGGAGGGGCCAAAAAGCTAGCCCCGCCCCCCATCTCCGCCCCGTTGCCGGGACTGGACATGGCGGGCATCCTGCAGGCCGGCCTCATTCACCCGGTCACTGGGCAGATAGTGAACGGCAGCCTGCGCTCGGACGAGGCTCTGAGGAGGAGGAGGGGCAGGAGGAGGAACGTGGAGGCGCTGTACTCGGAGTTCACCAAAGGCAGAGGACTGACGCCCGAGGCACAGGTGAGGACTGGGGGACCGTCAGCTCTGTGTGCACTGTCTCTGTTTGTCCATATGCCATCACATTACATCATGTCTGTACACAAGCTAAGATCTGCGGCTGTGCTTCTCAAACTCTGGTACGTGGTCGCCTGGATGGTTTGTCCAGAAACTGGTTTCTGGTTTCCTATATTCAGATTGTTTCCTGGATTATTACAGGAGTTATGATGCAATATCCAGCAATTTACAATAATTTTGTGGACTGTTAAACTAGTTGTCACCGCCGACCTTTGACGTCATGTTGAAGAGGTCATCACATGCAGTTGCCTCTCCGCTGTTAGATAGTCATGAAAAATAGAGCATAAAACTGAAAATGAAAAGGGTGGATACTAAGACAGAAGTTATGGGTTTTGACCCTTATCTACTGCGGCGAGTCGCTGACAACACTTAAAACAACTTGCCACGGCAAACTTTTGCGGACATTTACATCTAAACCTCCTCGTCCACAAGCCCTCTGCACCGGACAAGCGCTCAAAGCTTTCAAGAGCATGGACTTTGTGTCGGGGTGAGTGACTGTCTGAGCCTAAACTATAACACCCGGACAGTTTTGAAATTAGGCTTGTTAAAACTGTCTGCAAGTACGCTAACGTTTATTAGCATAGCCACACATTAATATGTAAACTAGCATTAGCCAGCTGCTAACTACCTGAAACAAACAGCTCAGGTCTGGAGTGATTTCTGTAAGTCCACTGGTCCCTCCTAACTCAGGGAGGGTACAACCCACAGTGAGCGTGCCGCTTTCGTCCTCAAGATGGCAGTAGCAACGAGTCTGTGATGTCACTTCGGACCCATGAATCGGCTCCTCAGGGCATTTTTGATATTAAGTAGCATTTTCCAGTAGCGTGCGGTCAGGGAAATCAGTGATTGACCAATCAAATCTAAAATCACCATGTGTCACTAATATATTTACATTGTTCCCAAATATATCCAAATAAGACCGTTTTCCCCTCACTTCTGCTGCTGAAGCTAGGTTGGAAGTCACGGTGTCTTTTAATGGCCTCTAGTGAACCGCCCATGCACGCTTTCTTACCTTGTTCAGTCGCCCGTTCATGTTCCGCTCGCTAACGATTAGATGTTAGTGAGAAATACAGGCGGTTATTTAATCACATAGTGATTCATTTATGCGTAATTGAGGAGGATCCAGACGAAGCAATGAAGACCACATTAGCAGAGGAGCGTCGGCTGTGCCCAGAGGTTTTAGAAAGCTGAGCGAGTAAATCTGTGGCTGTTTTAGACCTACTCCACTTCAGGGAAAACGTGGCTTTGATTTTCATCTGGGAGTGACAGGTGAGTTTTATCGTGGCTGATTTAACTCTGTTTTTAATGTGACGTTTGTGGCACACGACGCTTTAGTTTAAGTGCATCTGTCTGACCAGTGCACTGTTACTGTGAGTATCTCTTCATATGTATGTGTATGTAAAATATTAATAATCTATCTAGGCTTCTTTTACTTCAAAACTGTTAAGTGTGTAATTATGAGTTTGATAAGCCAGTAAAATATTAACCTATAATTAGCGTTTTAAAAATATATATATTGATGATCACCCAAAGTCTGCTTGCCTCCTCATGAAAGCACTGCACGCTACTGAGCCGCTCAAAATGGTCTCAAATGTCCAAACTATTCTCTACATGGCACTGTTTAGGGGCCATTCTTAGTGATGTCCCAATGTCCAGCAGTGGAAAAAATACCAATGTACCAATGTAGAGCACAAAGCATTGACTTTGTCGGAGAAACTACAGCGGTCAGTGACTGGTCTTTAACTGGACACAACACGACTAAAGAAAGCAGATAGAAGAGCTGTTTTAACCCGTGAGCTGTTTCAAAGATCATTATCACAGGCGAAAGGTTGAGGCCGAATGGTGGCAGAGTGGTTAGCACCCCATTGATTGGTCAACAGCAGCAGAAATATCAAAATTTTGAGAAAAGCACCGTCCTCTTTCTAATACACAAAGTGAACTCACAAAAATCATGAGAATTCATCTGGTTGGCAAGGTTACTTTTTCAGCGCAGTGTCTCAGCATTCAGAAGTGTTCTGAATGTGATTAGTTTTTCCCACTTGACATAATGGTTGTGAAAGTGCTCAGATCATCTAAACAATGTTCTATTTGCTTCTACGTCTTTGTTTCTCTCCTCAGGCGCGTGTAGAGGCCATCAGCCACTCCGCCGTCTCCTCCTCCACCTCCTCTCCCTCCCCCTCTCCGTCAGAGCGCCCTGCTGGCCCCTCCACGCCCTCGTCCTCCACCCCCACCCCGCCCGCTCAGACCCCTCCACAGCCCGAGATCGTGGCCATAGACCGCGAGGCTGCCAGCAAAGGCCTCATCGAGTGGCTCCGACAGAACCCCGGCTACAGCATGGATCTGCCCGCTTTTGCCCATGTGAGTTTCCCATGTTGATCATATTATTGTGATGCTCAAAATAACTACGGGTTCTAAAATTAAAATGCACTTTGGAGACAACGCACATATTTTTATTAGAACCTTAATATTTGTAAACGTTCTTCATTAAAGGTGCACTGCCACCTTTCATCTAATGTCATTTTTATTTATTTTGGATCCCATTTGTTATTACGGCAGAACTGTTCTTCCTGGGGTTTAATGAGAACTTCTATATTGAGTATAGCTCAAATATGTATTTTAAAACTATAATATTGTTTTATCTGTATCAAATATGGGGCAGATTATTCTACACTGGTACAGTTCTGTATAATACCAACTATTCCTTTAAAGCATTTGTTTTAGGTAATGGCAGGGAGTAGTTAGAGCTAAGTGTCTGGTCCCCATGTCGGCCTAAAGTCAGTGGATTGTAAAGGCAGACAGGCTCTTTGGATGAAAATATGACCTGTTTGCAGATCATAGAGCAAGTCTAGCAGCTCTATTTTGTTTCAGTTGATGACCAAACAGAACAGCAGATGACCAAACTAATGGACAATACTCTAAATGAGCTAAAACTAATGCTTGTATGACTAGTTAAATTTTTTTAACTTGTTTTTTTCAAGAAAAAACCAGCTGCTTTTTCTAGATAACAGATATATCTTTACTCCACCCCCAACCGTTTTTTGATTTCCTTTACCTGTTATAAAAAACTGCTCCATTGTAAAGTGATTGGTCTGTGTTGGATTTGGATTCGCTTTTGTTTTAGAGGTGTTCAATTTGAACTGATTTTTATCAAGTGCACCTTTAATGGTCCAAAATTAACCAAGTTGCACCTTTAATGGTCCAAAAAAATACCAAGTGCACTTTTAATTTGTGTGGGCAAACAACCACACATGTTTAAGAATGTTGATATTAGCTATTTTAGATTCTTGCAAAATAGAAAATTCAAAACTTGTAGTCTACACCTGTCATTCTATGAATATACAAACATAAAGGACACATATTATGCTTTTGACATAGTTCCCTCATCAAAAACATACTTGGAGTAGCATTTAGCTTCATTCACACTAGTTTGATGAATCCTGGTTAGAAAGTCCTCTCCCCTCCGAGTGTCAAAAACACTCCGTTCTGAATCTCGACGTTTTCTCAATCTGTGACGTGGCTCTGAGAATCTTCTCTGCTGTTTTAAGTCCATAAATCATCGCCAAACTCGTTCTGTGAATTACAGATGTGTGCTGCTACCCGAAAGTTAAGAAAAATGTTTCTTAAACGGCGTGTAATTCCTTCTGCAGCCAGTAGATGGTGCCAAAAACTTAGTTAGTCCCTGCGGAAAAAGCAGAGATCCAAATATACTTTTAATGTGTGTAATTTTGTGTGGTATTTTTGTATTAGTTCTAAAACATGATATGTCAAAGTAAACTACTCAAGAGCATGTTTAAAAGCTGATAACGATACAAATAATGCATCGTATTTGTCTTTAAAGTACATTCATGTGTTGTAGACTCCAGGAGCCAGTGTGCTGCATGGTTTCATTGAGCGTCCCAAACAGCGGAGGCACCGCTGCAAAGACCCCACCAAACTGGACGTGAACTCTCTGACCGGAGAGGAGCGCGTGCCCGTGGTGCACCGTGGCACCGGGCGCAGGGTAAAACACACTTGGATTACAGCCATCACCGTGTCCTTGTATTTGTCACGTTAACCAAACGTACTCGTGCTGTCGTGCTTCCACAGCTAGGGGGTGCTATGGCTCCAGCGATAAAGGAGCTGTCCCGGTGGCTGGACGCTAACTCGGAGTACTTTGTGGCTCCGGACTGGGCTGACGTGGTCAAACATTCTGTGAGTAGAACGCACTACACATGAAATAACATGACTTTTTATCCATTAAATATCACTTTCTTACTTTGATCGCCAAGTTTACACCATATCTGCGTTTATACCAGGGCTACACGATTTTGGGGGGAAAATACCTACTTTTGCAATAACAATTAGCTATGCGATTGATGTTTTGATAATAATAAGTAGCTGACAAATGAATAAAAAACATAACATGTATATTTATGTCTGTTTATTCTGTTTTTACCGGGGCTTGAGCTGATAAAAGCACAGATATATTGTCGTTTGTTTGTGCTTTTGAATGTAGTTCTGTATTAAATAAATAAATGTATTCTTACTGTGAGACCAATATTTAATTTGAGTTTATTTCATTTTTAGGAACGCCATTTCCTGTTGCTGGTCGGCGGCGTGTCTGTAACAAAAATAATAAGTCATTCTGATTCTGTACAGATCAAGCAGAATAAAACAGGATTTTTCGTTGTATGTGGAGGAATTTACGGTACTTCAAAAATTGCGGCCGTCGATTCAAATTGCGATTAATCTTACAGCCCTAATTTAAATCTCCAGCAAACAGTATAGCACATTTTTCTACCTCTGTCTACTTAGATATGGCAAAAGGAAAAAAACAAACGAAAAACAAATAAACCTCTGTTCAAGTTGTCGTGCAGTGAATAATATATGTTCATTTCTGTCATAAACAGTACATTTAAAAGGCCTAAACTAAGTGTAAAAGCTAAAAGTAGACCAAGTATGCATTATAATGGTAATATTGTATTGATCCTATCCTCCACAGGGATATCTGCCTGAGGGAAAGTTCTCTCGTATCCTGACCGAACCTGTGAACCGGGACGCAGCCAGGCGCCGCGGCCGTCGCCCTCGCAGCGAGATGCCCAAGCCCCTGCTCTCCGTGTCGGACGCCTCCCCCACCACGCTGGGCCCGCCCATATTCATGAATGGCGGTCTAATCGGCAGCGTGGACACCATGGTGGCGATGCAAAACCTGCGCGGCGCCGCTATCTCCGGTTTACCCATCTCCGGCATCATGGCGGCCGGCTTTCCTCACGCCTTCCCGGGGGCTTCCTCGTCGCCAGAGGACGCTAAAAACGGCTTGAGCATGCTACCGATGATGCTACACGGTATACCACACGGCGCCGCTCTACCGCAACACGCTATGCTAAGCGTCGGTATGATGGCGCACGCTCCGCCGCCTGCTAAAGCTAGCCAGTCCGATTCGGCTAGCCCTACTTCTTCGACTGCAGAGAAGGAATCGTCTTCAAGCGAAAAGGATAAAAGCAAAGACGAATCTGGGGAAGGAAGTAAAAAAGCTGTGACAACCACAGCGGCAGCAATAGTGGAACAAGCTGCGATTATAACTTCCACCAGCAGGGGGCATATCGGTGCGGCGCACATCGGAACGAGCGCGAGTAGCCATCTTACGTTTAACCCTTTCCTTATCCCGGGTATGTCGCACGGTCTGCTGTACCCTCACATGTTCCTGCCGCACGGGGGCATCATGGCGCTGCCGGCGATGCCCCCCGGAGCGGTGGACGGGGCCCCGGGAAGCCCAAAGAGGAGGCGCAAGAAGGAGGAGGAGAAAGGAGGAGACGAAGAAAAGGAACTCAACGCCGGCGCGAGCTCGCAGCCGGTTTGTCCGACGCCTCCTCCCGCTAGCTGCTCCGCGAGTGAAAATATGGTGACGCAGGTGGCGACAGAGAGTCAAGACTCGCAAGGGCGCGCGGACGAGGCGACGCCTGAGGAAGAAAGAAAGCAGGAAGTGGTAGAAGAGCAAAGACAAGCAAATGGAGAGGAAGGCTAAAATATCCAATCTACTTTCTTGTAAAATTTGTGCCGTGTCTGTCAGTTAATGTCCATGTAAAGACTTTTTCAATTTGACAGTTCAACAATGATAATAATGTCTTACTCGGTCATGTTTATAAAGCCACCTCTCTCTCCCCACTTCTCCTTGTATACAAATACTAGTGCAAGAGACAGAAAAAAACATCAGTGTATTCTTTCCATTCTGCATTCTCAGTCAGATCAGGACGTGCGGAAAGTACTGCGGCCGAGACGGCGGCGGTGCCATAAACGTTGTACTCCAAGTGAAACTCTTGTCTGTCGGACGCACAGGAACAGTGACTTATGGGAATGCATTTCATCATGAGATTTCTTAGTTTGTCAGTCCTTTTGTTTTATTTCCTGGCACACTCCAAATGTTTCAACTAAGTGCAATGTTGCGTAGTGAAGAGAAGGCAGAACCAGCATTCCTATGACGATGTGACGATGATGAACACGCGACGAAAACGCCAAATGCATTGTAAACGATGTATGTTGTCCCCCGTTGCAGTACTCTTGACTTGAATGTCAAAACACAGCAAGATATTTGAAAAAAAAGATAGTTATCTCTTAAGTAATGTTTAAGGTTGAATATATGTGTGTTATCTTCATTAAATGCGATCGTTAAAACCAGCAACATTTATCAGCCCTAACCCGTTCATATTGCAAGAATAACAATAAAACTTAGGGAAAGTACATTCTCCATTGAAACATGTCACACATGTGATTGTTAATTGTTGCCCACCTCACGTCACTGAAGTATATTATAAATGAAATTGGACATTGCGATTGGGCCTGTCATGACATGCTGGTGTTTGCCCATGTTCAGTAACATGCACTGTCCCCACCAAATAAACTAATAATGATAAAGAATTCTGAAGTGTGATATATTGCGACAAAAATATCACAAACAATAATATGGAAACTCAGTAAACCCTTTTGTAAGTGTTCAAAATCGTTAAAAATAGGAGCTGTTATTTTTTAAAATGGCACAATGAAGCACTTCACAAGTTTTAATAACTATAATGAGTCCTAAAAGTGAGTTATTTGACTCCACGTGTGCAAAGTAAAGATGATTAATATTGAGCCTCTCAGTTCTTGTAGAATACGTCAATGATTATCGTGACAGGCCTATTTGTGATGACGTTTTGTCAAGTTTGACCCCAAACTGAAAATGTGCATTTCTCGTCCTAATATCATTTACTGAAGATAATACATGAACTGTACTTGTACCTTATCATTATTATTGAGCCTAATTTTCTACCTTTTAGTAAGATAGTGTTAGTTAGCGACACCTAAACCTGTAAGGTCTTTTAATTATTTAAATTGCACAGGGTTATTGTACAACAGCTGCAATTTACCATCAGAACAAAATTAATCCTAAAATACATTTTTACTTTATTTGCTTTAAGTAATTTGGAGCAAAGAACAATCATGAGATTAATTAAACGTTTCCAATCATGCTTTTTGTTGCTTTTTAGCTCGTCGCAGTCACTTTGCAAACAAAAGATGTTAAATGTCCAGGTTTCTCCACCAGATGGCAGTATGTGTTGACTGTTTTTATCCAGTATTTGCCCTTGAGTTTAAAATCCACCCCAAAACAAACATCTTCTGCAAAAAACGTTTGCAACTTGTAGCATCAAACTCTTTTTTTTCTTTGTTTTAAAAAGCGTAACTCTGTCCTGTGCACTTTTCACTGTTCATTGTATGTTTCTATGTGTTTGTATTGAAAGGGAAAAGACTGCTAAACCAGGAAGAGGAGGGATCCCAAATCTGGACTGAGTGCCTCATTTTGTCTCATTACTTTACATCGACTGTCACGCTACAACTTGTAAATCTGTCGCTGTACATTGCCATTTTTATTATGCATATGCGTATATTATTATTTTATTTCATTTTATTTTTTTGCCTTTTTATTCTTCAGTGGGGAGGGGGGAAAAATACTTGACTTAACATACGGTACTGTGCAAAAGTAGGTGTCCGAAAAAGCTATGTCCCGATCCAAACGCACTATGAAATTGTTCATTTCTAGGCTAAATGTATTATTTTTATTTTTATTTCCTATAGACTAAAACTTATATTGTTAAGAAAATGGTACAATAACTCAAAAAAATCTCTCAAATTAATTAGCTAATAATTATTGATACATATTTGTTATTTCGGTTGTTTTTTTTTGTTTTGTTTTTTTATACATTCTCTTATTTAAAGTTATAATTATGGCAAACTTTCACTTTCCTCTAGAACGGTCGGATTAGATTAGCCATTAGAAGCGTGTCGACATCAGCGTCGCAATTAGCAACATGGCGCTAACAGCTGAAATTAGCATCACGCATCGCTAAACGTACACTTCAATGTTCACTCTGTAACGTTGCTTCATCTTCGCGGAGACAAGAAGAAGGTGGCGTACGCTTCCCCAACCACCCCCGGAAAAAGTTACAGAGTGCGCCTACGAACAAAAAACCTCCAGGTATGTTTTTAAGACGGCGTAGCGTTGGCGTAGCATTAGCGCAGCATTAGCGTTTCCCACACTCCCTTTGCACAGTGTCGTACCATGGGGAGCTACGTGTTGTATCAAAGACAGTGTACTGTACTGGTGCGGGTCGTATCATCTTCGCACCGTTGCTTCATAACAGGGTTGTTTTTGAGGGTCAAAAATACTGACTTTTCACGTCTGCGGACTGAAACGTTACCTTTTTTTTTTTTTTTTTTGCACAGCCTCCATGATCCTCGCGAATGTTTCGGGTTCATAAATCATGTCGGACGATGTGACCACGCATGCGCACACTTTTTATTCGATTATTATTATTATTATTATTATTATTACTACTATCTTGTTTTCAGTCTCGTCCTCGCTCTGATTTAAAAAAAAAATAAAGCAAAAATGTCGCCTTGTTATACAGACGTAGACGGTACAAAATAGTGGACCAAAGGAGTCCAAAAAAATTGACCTCAAAGAATATTTGTTAAACTTAAAAGAACATTAGCAACACAATTAAAATACGTAATAAAAATAAAACCAAATAAATGGCCGGAAAACGCGTGGAAAATTAAATTCTCCACCCTTTTCTTTCCTGCATTATTGGAAATCAAATTAATTGCGACTGTTACTGCTGTGATCACGGTGAAAAGAGCGCTTAAAACCCACCAAAATGCAGGAAAGTACACCTTTTTTTTTATATTTGAGAGCAAATACTCACTCCGGACAAACAAACAAAAAACACACATGAATAGGCTCGTTCAAACATAACAAGCACTCCACCCGATAAAAGTTACACAGTGCACCTTTTTGAAACATCTTACATTCGTTTTTATTCCCATTGATCCACTATTATCTACTGTCTAAGCTCTCGAATGTGTGGCTGCATTTTATTTTATTTATTTTACACTTTATCTTTTTATTATCTGTTGCTTTCACCAAATATGCCATTCTTTTTATGTTTTACCCCCCTTTTTTTCATGTATTCATATTATTCAAGTTAATGCCTTATTTAGCCATACGTCTTGTGTAGTGGCTCTGTTACATGTCCATATATTGCTACGTTTATGTATTCGTATCGTGTGTTGTCTTTAAAAGAAGCTACAGCAGAAAATGCAAAGGTCCCACTGTCCCAATCGGGTCAATCGTTTCCCCTAAAAAGCACAAACGGTCAGAAATAGCCGTTCTTGTCAGTGCCTCGAGAAAAAAAAAATTTAGCCTATGTATTATTATTATTATTCTCTTTTTTTTTTATTTTTTTTTTTTTATTAGGCTTCAATTCAATTTCTGCCAGTGTCAATGGGCTGTTCGTGTAAGGTGTGTTCCAAGTGTTCAGGAAAAATGCAATGCCTTTGAAAATGTCAGTTGGGCTAAATATTTTAAAAGGTGCGATTTTGGTCACGATAACGCGGAAAAGTTGGCGTACGCGACAGTATTTTTATTCTTTTTTTTTTTTTTAGCTTTTTATTTACAACCAAATAAGTATGATTCTGTTTGTGAAATATATTCTGTTCCAGCGTGTTTGTCGAGTTGAAATGAAAATAACTGAAACAACAATAATAATAAAGCTGAACACGGTGGAGTTTGCACGTTCCTCCTGTGCCTGCTTGTTATCCTGGTAAAAGTGAGAATGAAATTGAAAAACATACATACGTTACAGTTTTCGTAAGGTTGACTCAACATTTTTTAGATACATTTGGATTACCATTTCTCTGGTCCTCAGTCCTCGCAACAAATTCCCAGTTTGAGTCTAGTCTGGACTTCGGTTGGGCCTATTAAAACCTGTTGACCTTCATGACCACGGTGGGCGTTTAGTAAGTTCCCATGTCGTCAGAGGTCTCCAGGTTCCTCGGTTTCCCTTCTAAAAAACTACAAACATGTAAAGTAGGTTTGCGTGATGTTCTATTCAGATGGAGGGCAGGGCCTATTCGTTCTTTTTAAGACATTAAGTTTACGAATACACAAATGTTGAACCTCATCATTTGTTAGCGATTGGCGCGACAAAATGGCTGATGGCTTCAAGTCCTTTTGACAATCATGTATTCAGGGTTGAATAATGGCACCAATTTTATTGTGGAAAAATAATTGACATTTTGACGTTTTTGTTTCATGTGGCCACGCCCTAACCTGGCTCACACCAGATTGATCTGCGTCTCACTCTCAATTGAGTGTTTTTTTTTTCGTATGAATCAATCTGGGAAGGTCATCGCCCAAAGCAGGCAGGATGTAAAAAAAAAAAAAGACACTTCATGCTGATTGGTCGAAGCGCTTACAACCGCAGAAGATGCAGCGTCGTCTTTCTCATCCTCAAACGTACAAAGTGCGGTTGCGTGCGCGGCGTACGGCTGCTGGCGCCACCATGTTCGTTTTGGCTCGGTTGTCTTGAACTTCCACCCAAACCACAATGCTGCTCTGCGATTGGCTCCGGTCCCCTATGCGCGCCTTTGTAACGCGTCAGCGCAGTGCATCCTGCTGGCAAGTTTAGGCAGGTCGAGTCATTGGAAGAGAAATGAACCACGAACCGGGTCAACGAATCCGCAATCTGACAGCTTAACTACTAATTCCTCCGGCCCAATTCAAAACTCTCGGGATTCTCTTTGAACGCAACCTTTTTTGGGGCCAAAGCCGTGTTATCGTGACCGAAATAATGACCAACTAATACTGTCCATTTGAATTTAACTGCAGTCGATAACGGTCCATTGATTGAATTGCTAAGGCGGTTGCCACAGTAACACCCTCATTCCGTGTACATTTTCTCTTGTTCTGGCTTGTGTTGTGTTGGTGACCTGGACTGTCCACTTGTGGTCATCATGCCTTTGGTTCACAGTGTCGTCCATGTTTTCTGCAGTGTGTGGCAGATGTTCTGGAGATGTTCCGATGGTCACCTGGACATGGTGTAAACTCAAATGATGTATTTATTGTACAGCGGTTGTCTCACAGTGTTGTCCTGACTGATAAAGGCTGGCTTTGTTACTCCTCAAGACAAATGCATTTGGTTCACTCTGACTCCCTGTGTTTTTCTTTCTCTCACTCGCCATAATCCACCTTCAATTCAAGACGGCCCGATGTCTAATCTGCACTGACAGGTTGCCGTGTAACCGCATTTAATCTGCACAGTGGCTGATCGAGAGCAGTCTCACAGCAAGAAGTCCTGGGCTTGTGTCCCTACGTTCTTTTGCCGGGAAGATTCAACCGTCCGACTCCAATTGAAACCCAGGAACTGAAGGGTGGTGTTTAGGATGTCCCAGAATCTCCCGTCTTCATCGCGAGTACCCCCTAATCATATGTTTGTATGTGTTATTTTCTCAACAGCAGAATTTTGAAATAAGTAGCTTTTAATGTAAAGATGTTCATAAAATGATTTGTTTAGCCTTTATGTAACACACACACACGCACACATACCGGTATATATGTGTGTATTGGGCAGGGCCTACTCAGAATAGAATAAATATTTGAGTTCCCAGACTCGAGCCGCAGATTGAGAATGGCTCTTGGATGAGAGTTGAAACGTCTTGAGAGTCCAGATGATACAACTGAATCCTTTTCTACAATGGAACACTCCTGGACGAACGAGGGATCGCGCCGATGATTGGCCGCGTGTAGAAAGTGGGCGGGCAGTTACACGGTCTGGTGTGCTCATGGATACAACAACAACAAGGCTTTTCCCCACATCATTTATTATTATTACGGTGTATTCATATATTGCTTCACCATTTATCTGACCCTTATGGGTGTTTCACAAAGTACATGAATTAAAAGCTAAATATTGTGAATCAAAGTTGTGTATTTTGCGGTTGGCAGTGTAGCAGTGGCTCAGACAAGAGGTTTGCTTCATCTGTAAAAGATAAAGCAGAACAACAAAACTACAGAACCACCAGCAGCTCATTACATTACAACATTATTCAACTTAAATAAAGAACAGAACAATATCTGCCTGGCAACATGGAGGGACCCACCAAGTGCAAAGGTCTGACGAATGACATCAAGGAAGCACTTTTATTGACAGCCAATAGGAACAGTTTATTCAAGTGGTCCGCCTTCAGTCCATATTGCCCCAGAAAGACAGAACATATGAAGACGAATAATGAATGAATGATGAGTGTATTGGCCTTCTGAATTCTCTCCTAAGTTGCATCGGCTAAAGATCTAAAGGTGCACAATGTAACTAACCCTAACGCCAGGCCAAGTTACAGGTCTGGGGCCTCATCTTTAAAGGAATGTGTAGGAATTGTGCTGAGCAAGTGCATACTCTAAGTGACCACTAGAGGCTGATGCCACGCAAACTCCTGATTTATAAAACACTGTGCGCTGCCCACCACACACTTAGGGCTTTATAGATCCCACCTGCAGCTGGAATCTGCGTACGTGAACCCACGTCACGCCCTCTCCACGCCCTCTCCACGCCCTCTCCACGCCCTCTCCACTTCCTCTCCACTTCCTCTCCACGCCTCCAAAACGCCATAAAAAAAACATGCAAAATGACATGGGATTTATCTAAACATGAGCCGATAATCAGTGGGTTTGACGGACTCGGGGGACAGAGGGGGGACAGAGGGGGACACAGAGGGAAGAGCAGACACATCAAAAGCTTTATGACAAATACAAATAAAAGTAATTACAAAGACTTGTCCCTCTCAAATCTTATGTTTGAATGATGTGTGAAATGGCTCTGTTCACGCACATTCATATGTGCTTGCAGCGGTCTGAATGGTCAAAGCAGGGGGCCGTGAGCGCACGTGTGAGACGGATGCCCTCCCTGACAAAGCGAAAGCAGCAGTAGAGATTTGGATGGATCAGCAGCGGAGGAACAAAGCTTTTGCTGCAGAGACAAATGCTAATTCTTATTCTGCGTGTGTGGAACGTGAAAAGTTCACTTCTGCTCCTCTCCATGAATGTCTTTTAAATGCAAGATAGAAGTTTAATTTCATGCTGTGGAACATTCCAACAAACAAAGCAAGAACATCACCATGACAACAACAACAGGGGGTGGAAAAGTTACACATTGTACCTTTAAGACTTACTAATGCTTAAATCTGAATAGCCTTTGTCGAAACCTAATCATACGTTAAGTAACACTTTTCTGCGTGTTGATATTAAGCGATGGTGTTTACTTATTTAAACGTAATAAATCTGGTGTAAACAAACACCAAACACCAGAGTTAACAGAGTTGAACTCTTTATAGCTCAGAACATTCCTCGTTCTAAAGTGATGTTTGGGTCATGTCGGCTTCACGAGTAATAAAATAATAAACTCTTCTCTTTACACCTCTACGTTATTAAATCACAAGTCTGTAACTGTTATTGTGGGGTACGCCGCCACCTGGAGATGTTATTACCTTGCATGGAATGCTCCACAGTATGGCATTAAAAGTATCTATCTTACAGGTGTTATTGCTTCAAAGTAGCTTGTTTGTACTGTGAGTGGGCTCGCCTTTCCACAGATCTGACCTGTAACGTCGCCTGGTAGCATCAACTGCATGCCAGCCTGTGAAACATTCTTGGCAAAGCAAATACATCTCCATGGAGACAAGCAGATAGCAGACCCTCCACCAGAAATGTTACATAGAGCTCCTTTAAGGATTATGATCTAGCGGCTAACGGCTGTATGCTAAGAGAGAGAGAGGTAATGACATTTCTGATGAAAATGTCACACGATTCAATTCAGTTTATTTTTCCACTGCATCGCGTATATACATGCGTATATACATGCATATATACATACATATACACATACAGATACACATACATATACATATACAGATACACATACATATACACATGCATATACACATACATATACACATACATAAAAACATACACATGCATATACACATACATAAAACATGCATATACACATGCATATACACATGCATAAAAATATACACATGCATATACACATACATAAAAACATACATATACACATGCATATACACATGCATATACACATGCATATACACATACATAAAAACATACATATACACATGCATATACACATACATAAAAACATACACATGCATATACACATACATATACACATGCATATACACATACATATACACATACATATACACATACATAAAAACATACACATGCATATACACATGCATATACACATACATTAAAACATACATATACACATGCATATACACATGCATATACACATACATAAAAACATACATATACACATGCATATACACATGCATATACACATGCATATACACATGCATATACACATACATATACACATGCATATACACATACACATACACATACATAAAAACATACACATGCATATACACATACATATACACATACATATACACATGCATATACACATGCATATACACATGCATATACACATACATATACACATACATATAAACATGCATATACATAAAAACATACACATGCATATACACATACATAAAAACATACATACACACATGCATATACACATGCATATACACATACATTAAAACATATGCATATACACATGCATATACACATGCATATACACCATATACACATACATATACACATACACACATATACACATACATAAAAACATACACATGCATATACACATGCATATACACATACATAAAAACATACATATACACATGCATATACACATGCATATACACATACATTATACACATACATAAAAACATACACATGCATATCCACATGCATATACACGTACATAAAAACATACATATACACATGCATATACCACATGCATTATACACATGCATACACCACATGCATATACACATGCATATACACATTTCATATACACATACATATACACATACATAAAAACAGCATACACATGCATATGCACATGCATATGCATACACATGCATATACACGTACATAAAAACATGGCATATACACATGCATATACACATGCATATACACATGCATTATACACATGCATATACACATGCATATACACATGCATATACACATACATATACACATACATATCAATATTACACCTTTTATATATATATACGCACATGCATACATACATTTATACCCAATATATAAACATAATCTATACAACACATCAATACATATTTGGATTGATTCAGAATGAGAAGAGAATTCACAGTTGTCCTCGCCGTTGCCCTCTAGTGGCCTAAAAAGACAAACAATGAAACATCAATGAGACCTGGTTAAGTTCTTGTTTGACATCATTTAAACCATGAATTAGCCCTATTGTAGTTCCTGCTTCAGTGATGTTCTAGTCCTGTTTTAGTCCTATGTGTAGTTCTGGTCTAGTCTTCCTTTAGTCCTGGTTTATTACCTGACAGTAGAAGTACAGTGCAGTGGTGAGAGAGGAGCAGGATCAGGATGAGGACATGGATCCTGGCTCTCAGGAGCAGATGTGAGTCTGGGACTGTAGAGACATTTAACACAAATCATCAAAAAAGAAAGTATCTTCAAAGTATAAATGAACTGTACCTCCAGGACCAATGTAAACGGGTCACGTTCTTTAGATTTAACACATTTCCACCGTGACCACAGGTGTAGTGTCCTGTGTGGGCGGGACCAAAGGCGGAGAACAAGAAGTCGGCGGAGTTATTAACAGTTACAAGGCTGTAATTCCCACTTGGATAAAACAGGTTCAAAAGAGCAGGCTGGAAATGGTTCATCACAAAAGAGCAGGAGACACTGAAGTTTGCGCCGGGACCTCACAAGAGCCCTGGGCACCAGCGACTGAGAAACTCCTTCAGAGGAGACTGTGATTCTGAGAGGAGGAAGGGCCCCTGTGGAGAGAGAGAGAAAGAGGACAGTCAGCAAAGCCAGAGGTCTCATAATCTGCAGATGTTGTGCTGTGGTTTAAACATTTGGAGAAAAGTAGACTGAAATAAATGATCGAGTTAGTACATTTTTGTATTTTAAATACCATAATAATATTAGCTCTTGCCCCACCTGAGAGCAGCACACCATCACTTTCTACTGTCTGATGATACATGAATAAATGTGAATACCATAATAAGCCTCTTAGGGAGACCCCCAGGGGACATAGCGAGTTCCTTTGCAGAACACAAACGTTTTGCGAGGGTATGCAAATTATGATATGCTTATGGCCTGCACTGAAGCTGACAGCTCTAACAGCACGGTCACTACATCAAACGTCCAAATTTCCCTCTCTAAAGAGCTGAATGAAAGAAGACAGAACAAAATCTGTTTGCCGTTTGTCCATGTTCTCTTTGCCTGAGCGACCTGCCCCCGGGCCACAGCAGGTGCCCACCAGGGCCAGAGCACAGAGCAGGCAGAGCCAAAGCCGCGGACAGGTGCAGGGCTCTGGATATGAGATCGTGGATATGCAGTCTGCAGTTTGTTTAGGCTACTGCTTTTTAAGAGCATGCAGTCAGAACTAGTGCTGCAGCTATCGATTATTTTAGTAATCGAGTAATCTATCAATTCTTTTCTTCGATTAATCGAGTAATCGGTTAATTTTTTGTACATTCCTAGAACCATTTAAAAGCATATTAAATCATTGTTTAAATGAACGGTATAGCTCATAGTAATAAACAAATAACAAATAAGGAGTTTCTGCTTAAAATAACACTTTTAAAAATGTTTTTTAGTATGTCCCCAAAACAGCAGCATTTCACTTTAGCAGTTAAAATGGTTCTGTTTGAATATTTAAAGGACTAATTATGTTCGCGAGGCCAGTGATCCTGGTGTTTTGAGCGCTCTAACTGCAGTCATTTTGCAGCATTAGCGCCGCGTGCTGTTCACTTTAGAGTCTCCATCATTGCAGACTTTGTTTCATAATCACGGCCCAATGTGTTCACACAACAAAACTCTGCTTCCCAGTCACACTCGTAAGTTTAAGATACGCTCTCTCTCTGTTGTGCTTTAGTTGCCGCAGGTCCGTGTGGAACAAGCTCCGTGTGAAACGAAAGTGCCACAGTTGCTCCGTGCGCTCTGCACGCCACAGATTCACATGTTTTTAAAATTCTCTCTTGGTGGCGATGCCCTCTGACCTTTAGAAAGACCTACCTATTTAAATGGCAAACAGAATCTCTTAAATATTTAGGTGTGGCCCTCCATAAAGATCTATCAACACTCTTAGAGAAAAACTACACTCCTCTTTTCTATAAAGAAAGATCTTGAAAAATTGATTCTTATCCCATACCTAAGTTTAAGTCAAAGGATTGAAACAAAAAAAAGGAATGTTTAGCCCAGATTTCTATATCTATTCCAGACTCTCAAAATTACGTTTTACTATTCAGCTCTAATCGGAGCGTTGCTGTGCTGGTGTGATCCAGAATATGAGGCTCAATGGAAAAGTACTGAGATTAATGTTGTGCCGGGGATTCCTGTACTGGCAGGTGACAAACGGTTGAGTCATTTGGAGGTAGTTCAGAATCCTTGGCGAAATGTATGTGCTTACAACATGGAAGGAACTAATCAAAACATACAAACTGAACAAAGATGTTAAAATCTTAAACTGGTCTTATATCTTATGACCAAGATGGAGAAACTGTGGCAGCCAGGAGGCAAACCGCTATCACATGTTTTCATCACCATCACAAAAACATAGATGACAAAAACAACAACGATCAAGGACTGACATTGTAACAGACGAATGGAAAAACTAACATTCGGACTTCATTTGGAAATGGACAAATTTGACCGACCCAATGGGACTTTTATTTTAATTCTTCTGTGTCATGATTGTGTTTTTGTGGTTGGTTGTTTATTAGTAATTGTAATTTTAATTTCACTCTCTGGTCCTATGAACCCTATTATACTCTTGCTTCAGTTTTATGAAAAATATAATAATATATAAAATGTCAAATTAGTGTTTAAATGGTTAAAGTTGTATTACTTTAAAAAACAATATAATAGGTCATCTTAAAGTGGAAGTTAAATTTAGTAACATTTTTAAAGAAAACATTCATAAATGAGGCCCAACATCTGCATGGTACACATAAAGAGGCTTATGGTATTGTAATAAACTTGTCCTTGAAGAGAACCTGATTTTTACTAGAAAGACTCTCACATCTTGACTTAATTTTAGGAATTAATTTTGTAATACTTAATGCAGACCTGAACAGACCAGTTGCAGACCATAACGATCCTGGGTGACGCTTGAGTCCTGGAGCAGACAGTCTCTGAGGTCAGATCCCTGCTTCACACACTCAGGGTCCAGCCACCAGAACGGCCCGCCAGTAACAATATATTCAACGTGATGTGCCAAACCACAGCCCATCTTTTGACACAGAGCAGACCCAAAGTCCAAGTCCTGATCCCGGTCTACAGTCTGCACGCTTCTCCACTGGTCCTCAAGGCTCAGAGAGAGGGAGCCCATGCATTTTAATCCCTCGAACCTCAACGTCTCATGATCTGGACACATACAACACACGATAATAAAACTTTAAACAAGAAATCATTTTTGTTGAGCATTTCTTAGGTGCACAGCCAGATGTTAAGTATTATTGCCTCTACTCTTGTAATAAAAAAAAAAATAACACACACACAAAAAACAAGACCACTGGAAAAGTGACAAGAGTCCACCAAGTATGAGTTTTATTGTTTGTTTGAACAATTATATGAGAGCGTAAACAAACTTTTGTCCATGTGATTATTCTCATGGACTGTTTTTGTGACGAGGGAAAAGCAGGACAGAAGCCCAGGATAAGGCAGTCGCACCTTGTGGCGTTAAGGTTTTGTGTAACTTACAAACGTAGGTAATTTTTTTAAAACAATCAATTAGGATTTTCAGGTCGTCCGGGCCTCGCTTCCTAATTTCAATGGTCTCCATCCAGCGTTTGAACTTGACCCGGGCCCGTCCCAGTCCATAATGTGGGTATTCCTTTTGCAATGATCTGATATGGCTGACTTTAGATTCTCTTGTTCTGCATTTCCTGGTTTTTGTCCCAGTGAGTCTCCCTGATGTCTCCTTCTCACATTCCAGGCACGGACATGCTGTCCGTGACGACGGGACCTTCCTCTTATGCCCCACATGGGACACGCTACT
This sequence comes from Chaenogobius annularis, assembly GCA_015082035.1. Taxonomy (NCBI): domain Eukaryota; kingdom Metazoa; phylum Chordata; class Actinopteri; order Gobiiformes; family Gobiidae; genus Chaenogobius; species Chaenogobius annularis. The sequence goes on along the minus strand of BJKM01000174.1, from coordinate 212,324 downwards.
CCAGAGAGCATCAGGCTGACCACGCCTCAGGAAGTAACATCAGCTGATAAGCGACACGTCACCTACGCCGGTGACAGTTCTGAAGATGGCCCGCAGTTCATACATGTCAACAAGGTAATAACAGCTCCTGAATTGATTGTCTTAAAAAAAATAACCTAAGTTTGTGACAAAATGAACATTGTTGGAGTTTGTGTAACAGTTTGTTTCTGCTAGAATCTGCCAAATGTGCCATAATTCTAATAAGGACTAAAAATAGAATATAGAATGAAATGAAGAACAGATGTAAAGCTCCGCCCCTCTTACCTGAGCAGGTGATGTTAGCAGCAGCTGAGCAGCGCGTCTCAAAGCTCTTACAGTGACTTAGTGCTGTCTCTGCTCCGTTGCAGTAAAAGGACCTCCCCACAGCTGCTCCTTCTGGAAGCAGCGCCCCCTGGAGGTCAGACACACCTCCACAATCCAGCTCTCTGCAGACCACTTCAGCCTCTGCCCGACTAAAGTCCTCTGCACACACGGAGCTCCACACCTGGTCTGTGTGCACCTCCAGAGAACCAGAGCACCGACTGGGCCCACCGCTCAGCCGCACCCAGTCTGACAAGCACAAACAGGGCAAGTTAAGGGAGGGGCTGGAGGAGGTGTCTGGGGAGTGGGAAGAGCAGGAGGAGGTGTCTGGGGAGGTGGAGGAGCAGGAGGAGGTGTCTGAGAGAGGGAGGAACTGAAGGAGGTGTCTGGGAGTGGGAGGGGCTGGATGAGGTGTCTGGGAGGAGGAGGAGCAGGAGGAGTGTTGGGAGGAGGAGGTGCAGGAGGAGGTGTCTGGGGAGGTGGAGGAGCAGGAGGAGGTGTCTGAGAGAGGGGGAGGAGCAGAGGAGGAGTGTCTGGAGAGGGGGAGGTGCAGGAGGAGGTGTCTGGAGAGGGGGAGGAGCAGGAGGAGGTGTCTGAAAGAGGGAGGAACTGAAGGAGGTGTCTGGGGAGTGGAGGAGCAGGAGGAGGTGTCTGGGGAGTTGGAGGAGCAGGAGGAGGTGTCTGGGGAGGAGGGGAGCAGGAGGAGAGGTTCATGGGAGGAGGAGGAGCAGGAGGAGGTGTCTGGGGAGTAGGAGGAGCAGGAGGAGGTGTGGTTGAGTTGAGGAGCAGGAGGAGGTGTCTGGGGAGTTGGAGGAGCAGGAGGAGGTGTCTGGTGGAAAGGGAGGAGCAGGAGGAGGTGTCTGGGGAGTAGGAGGAGCAGGAGGAGGTGTCTGGATGAAAGGGAGGAGCCGGAGGAGGTGTCTGGGGAGTAGGAGGAGCAGGAGGAAGGTGTCGGTGAGGTGAGGAGCAGGAGGAGGTGTCGGTTGAGGTGGAGGAGCAGGAGGAGGTGTCTGGGGAGTAGGAGGAGCAGGAGGAGGTGTCTGGGAGTTGGAGGAGCAGGAGAGAGTGTCTGGGTGAAAGGGAGGAGCAGGAGGAGGTGTCTGGGGAGTAGGAGGAGAAGGAGGAGTCTGTCTGGATGAAAGGAGGAGCAGGAGGAGGTGTCTGGGGAGTAGGAGGAGCAGGAGAGGTGTCTGGATGAAGGGAGGAGCACAGGAGGAGGTGTCTGGGAGTTGGAGGAGCAGGAGGAGGTGTCTGGGGAGTAGAGAGGAGCAGAGAGGAGGTTTGTCTGGGGAGTAGGAGGAGCAGGAGGATGTTTCTGGGGAGTAGGAGGAGCAGGAGGAGGTGTCTGGGGAGGAGGAGGAGCAGGAGGAGGTGTCTGGGGAGGGAATGCTGTACCCTGCTTTGTGGTCAGAAGTCCGATCCCAGGAAGACTCGTTCCAGTCCCATGTGCAGTGATGTAGACTTCATAGGAGGTGTTGGGCATCAGATGCTGGATGTCTGCCGTCCTTTCGTGTCCCGGGACAGGTACCAACATCGGCCCAGGCTGTATGTCCACCAAAAACCAGTCCATTCCACTGCCACTGTAAGTCCAGGAGACTCGAGCTCTTCTTGACTGAACGTCAGAAAACCTCACAGATTCAGGCCGTGCCAGGTCTGAAAATAAATGCTTTGTTACTTTCCTCTAGAATCTACAGTTCCCATAAAACCAGTGCAGATGTTTTTTCAACCGTGTCGTTGTTCAGTGTAGTGTAGTCTGCCTTATAAACAGGCAAAAGCAAAACAATGTACAAAGAATATTAAAATCAATTTACAATATTAAGAAAACAGACTTTTCCCATTTAGAATGCACGCAGTTGTTTTAAACAAGGTTTTAAAGTGCTCATACTTTTAAGGTGCGACAATTCCCCAGTGTGTTTGAGAGCAAATACTGTTTACAGAGACAACATTGTAAGATGAAAATATTTACTTAGATAAGTAGAAAATCATTTCTCAAATGGGGCTTAGGGCAACTTTAGGAGTCTTCGTCACTGCACGCTCCTTTGATTCAATTCAATTTATTTTTGTATCAAAATCACAGCAGCGGTTGCCTCGAAAGGGCGACATTTTTACACAAAATGAGAAAAGAAAGAATAGACATTATACATTTACTAACCAAATGTTCTTCTGAAAAGTCATGTCATTCATCCTAAAGAGGCAAACACAAGGGCGGAGTTGCAGTGTTGATCTCGTTGTGTCGAACTCGAGAGGCGCTGAATATAGGGGTGATTGACATATGGAGGGGGATGAACCCTGGTGCACACCGCTGTCTGTGACGAGATAAAGAGGTGCCTGGGAGAGTAGCTGAAATGATGATGGGACCGGGGGGCGGCAGGATTCCAGTTCAGGACGGCCCAGTATGGCTCTCCTGTGCTGGGAGAGGTGAGGCCTGGGTCAGGCAGATGAAGTCATCGGAAGGAACGAGCTGATCCATTGAAAGGTAAGAATACTGCTGGTGCAGTCGGACCCTCTGCAGCCAAACTCTCCCCCCACTCATTCAAACTTAAATTGCCCCCTTTTCTGTCTCTGCGTCCTCTGGTCTCAAACCAAGCATGTTGGGGGGGACTACGCTTGAGGCGTTGGTCTGTGGGTCTCATCATATGCAGCATATTGGGAGGATTCTATTACTTAATTCTGCACTGTAAATATTTTCGTTTTAAACTCTCGTGAGACGTCAGCGCGTTTTAATGCTGTGGTTTTTATTACCAGAGCTTTTATTTTACATTGAATTTAGATCATTGCAATTTTTGCCTTTGAAATATGTGAACAGATTTTTTAAAACATCCAATCAAATAAAAAAGATTAATTAAATATAAAAAATACGTCCAAAATGAATCTGTGTTTAAAAAATACAATGTTTTAAAAAGCTATGGAAAATAATACAATGCTTTAATATTCAGGCTGAACTGGGTTTTAAAATTTCAGTGTATAAAAATACAATGTCTTAAAATTCACTTTGTTAAAATACAGTTGCTGTTTTTTAAATTGGTGTAAAAAGGTTCAGTGTCTCAAAGCTGCTACTTCATACCTTAGGAAAATAATACTTTTCAAAGAATGTTTTGGGTATGTGGTTTATATTTTTGTTTATATTCATATATTTATAACAGTATGATAGTTATGGCGTACGTTATCCTGGAGCGCCGTCCCTCATTTTAGCTTCACTTATCACCAACGAGCGACAAGACAGAAAGCATAGACCACCTCACATGTTCTTACTCTGTTTATGTATCGAAGACAATGACGGCAGCAGAAGTACCTGCAGGCAGATGGTTTTGCTGAGGGATCATGACAGAGTGAAGCGGCTGTGAGCTCTGACTGTGTCCAAACACAATTTGTCACGAAGATCAGCGTAAACTATAAAAATATAAAAATATCCACATTTCAGATCAGAATCCCACCACACGTCCATGTTCCCGCTGCATGGATATGGACTCAGTCTTTCACCTGCTGTGTCCACACATAACGATTAGTTTATTTCTTAATTGTTTTATTGTTTTATTTTTTTTACGTTATGTTCGGCCTGCGACCCCGCCTGAGCTTCGACATTCGGCCCACGGCCCAAAATGAGTTTGACACCCCCGAAGCGTTTTTAACCAGTAGATGCTGGTCCTTACTATTTGCAGTATTTCTCATATATTGCAGTACATTTCTAATTTATATTTATTAAGTATTATTATTATTATTATTATTATTATTATTATTATTATTATTAATAATAATTAATAATAATAATAAATAATTGTATTGTTCTGGATTAATTTCCAGTGGCGTTGTTGGAATATTTTATACGAGGATAATTTACAGATCTATTTACCACTCGCCTGGTCACACTCACATCTATTCAAGTCTTAACTCTCAAATCAAAATAACACTTTTTGCCGACCCTAAAACATCTACCGCTTGTTCCCGTTACGGGGGACTATCCCAGTGCCTTTGGGCGGGGTACACCTTGGACAGCGGCCCACTTGTCTGGATCACAGACAAACATTCGCTCGGATTTACCTAACACATGCATGTCTTTGGACGATGGGCGGAAGGGAGGACATGCAGACTCCGCCCAGAGAGATCATGTGATGTGACGTTTGCTCAGGGATCGAACCCATGATTTCCTTTTTGGGAGGCAAGAGCTCTAACCACTCTGCCACCATGCTTTCTACTCCTTTTATAGTCTGACTATAAAATGTCTTCACTCTGACCCGTGTGTTTTGTTGTGTGTTCTGTGTCTTTGGTGTGCAGTTTTTGGGGGAACAAACAGTAGAACATGCAAAGAACCTGGATCCGAACCTGGATCTCCAGGGATGAGTCTGTCTACAGGAGGGAGGTGGACCGGCTGGCGTCCTGGTGCAGCGGTAACAACCTGGAGTTCAACGCCCAGAAGACAGTGGAGTTGATCTTGGACTTCAGGAAAGTCATAGCCCCCCAGCCCCCCCGCCCCCCCTCACCCCGCTTCCTCGGCACCACCATCACCCAGGACCTCAAGTGGGAGCCTCCTACACCTCCCTGCAGCGGCTGAGGAAAGCCAAGCTGCCAGTGCAGATGATGGTGCAGTTCTACACGGCCATCATTGAGTCCATCCTCACCTCCTCCATCACGTGTGTCCATCTGGACCAGAACCTCCCTCCATCTGAACACTTTCTTTCCCTCTGCCGTTGGACTCATGAACCCAATGTTCATTGACAATGGTAATAAACCTTTTCTGATTCAGATTCTTTGATGGTAAAAACTTTCCTTTGAGGGACGATTGATCAGTTTTGAACTTAATCTGCATTTTGCTTGGCTAAAATGTAGTTTATGAAAACTGAAACTTTAGGTTTTTGAGTGTGCATTTTTGCAAAAGTCCATTTTGAATTGAATTGAACTGAAGAAGAGTATCACAGTGACTGAAAATGTGAGCTGCAAAGTTTTATGTTTTTAGGGAGAGAAAAAGGAGACGAGGAAACTGACAACTCACCCATAATCTGTTTGATCCAATGACACAGAGCCTGAGTTAGCTCGTTCACCATGTTTGGGAAACCATTAAGGTCTTCTACAGTGAAGACTTCAGATCTATTAAGACCAGTCCCAATGTCCTTTAACTCGCTGTAATCTGCATCTTTAACTCCAACTATCCACACTTTCCCCAAATATCTGACATTGTCTTTGTTGACACCTGGTGAGTTCCTGTCACTGATCAGAATCAGAGCTGCAGGAGCATCGACTCTACCTCCACGATCTGGTTGGAAAATAGTTTCCTCAACAAAGAACACATCGTTGGTGGTCAGGGCTCCAGGAGAAGGAGGACTTTGTGACATCCTCTTGACTGCACTGACCACAGAGGGCACATCGTGATATGTGTTCAGGTAAAACTCAACCTCAGGTTTTCCACCACACTTCACCAGAGCAATCCGGACCGAGTCAAGACCAACCACACCAAGGATCTGGACCAGGGTCTCCAGGAAATCTCTGACTTTGGAGAAGTCTTCAGAACTGATGTGGTTGAATCCATCCAGAAGCAGCAGCACATCAGCTCTGTGGTCCTCACTGAGAGGACACTCTGCAGGAGACAGGAGACAGTGAGAGGGCAGATGTGCAAACTCTAACCAGCATGTCACACACACTTCTGCTGTGGAACGTGTCGGTTACATCTCTTTACTAATCAAACAAACCAAACGAACACACGCAATTTTGGAGAACAGAATATGAGATTAAATTACATTTTGCATCTACAAAAAAGAAATGTGTGTAACAAAAGTCAGGAAATCACAAATGGGGTTTTGTAAATCTCAAACCTGGAATTAGAGAACCAGAGCTTGGACTTCTGCCTCTGAAAACCATCCTGGATTAGTACTAATAACTATGCTTCAGAGTCAGACCTTTTTTACGTGGTAGACGCACCATAAACAGGACATTCCTTTTACCTGGTATACTCTATGTTTTGAACAAGGCTTCACTAAACCAGACCCACTCAGTTCTCCTCGGACCCTGGACTTGTTTCATGCAGTGAGTAGATGTACCTGTTTGAAGGGTTCTGAGAGTTCTGAGCCCAGGTCCCTGGAATAAATCACAAATATTAGATTAGCATCAGTTATTTCATAGACTGATTTATTGAGTTCTGTAAGAACACGACACAATGTGACAAAGCTGCTCAAAGGGCTTTTTAATTTATTATTATTATTTTATTTTTTACAAATAAACGCATCTACATTACCGTCAATTTTATGAATTGATCAGAGTGCTAAAATGTGCCTGACTAAATGACTTTTTGATTGAGGTTCAGGACTAAAAGGACTAAAGCAGGATCAGGACTAAAAGGACTGGAATCTCTAAAAGGACTTCAGGACTAAAGCAAAAAGCAGGACTAAAGCAGGACTCTAAAGCAGACTACTAAAGCAGGACTCTCAGGACTAAAGCAGGACTAAAGCAGGACTAAAGCAGGACTCTTAAAGCAGGACTAAAGCAGGACTAAAGCAGGACTAAACAGGACTAAAAGGACAGGCTAAAAAGGACTAAAGCAGGACTAAAGCAGGACTAAAGCAGGACTAAAGCAGGACTAAAAGCAGGACTAAAGCAGGACTAAAGCAGGACTAAAGCAGACTAAAGACTAAAGCAGGACTAAGCAGGACTAAAGCAGGACTAAAGGCAGGACTAACTAAAGCAGGACTAAAAGGCAGGACTAAAGCAGGACTACTAAAGCAGGACTAAAGCAGGACTAAAGCAGGACTAAAGCAGGACTAAAAGGCAGGACTAAAGGCAGGACTAAAGCAGGACTAAAAGCAGGACTAAAGCAGGACTAAAGCAGGCAGGACTAAAGCAGGCTAAAGCAGGACTAAAGCAGGACTAAAAGGCAGGACTAAACAGGACTAAAGCAGGACTAAAGCAGGACTAAAGCAGGACTGGACTAAAAGCAGGACTAAAGCAGGCAGGACTAAAGCAGGACTAAAGCAGGACTAAAGCAGGACTAAAAGCAGGACTAAAGCAGGACTAAAAGCAGGACTAAAGCAGGACTAAAGCAGGACTAAAGGCAGGACTAAAGCAGGACTAAAGCAGGACTAAAAAGGACTAAAAGCAGGACTAAAGCAGGACTAAAGCAGGACTAAAGCAGGACTAAAGCAGGACTAAAGCAGGACTAAAGGCAGGACTAAAGGACTAAAGCAGGACTAAAGCAGGACTAAAAGCAGGACTACTAAAGCAGGACTAAAGCAGGACTAAAAGCAGGACTAAAGCAGGACTAAAGCAGGACTAAAGCAGGACTAAAGCAGGACTAAAGCAGGACTAAAGCAGGACTAAAGCAGGACTAAAGCAGGACTAGGACTAAAGCAGGACTAAAGCAGGACTAAAAAGCAGGACTAAGGACTAAAGGCAGGACTAAAGCAGGACTAAAGCAGGACTAAAGCAGGACTAAAGCAGGACTAAAGCAGGACTAAAAGCAGGACTAAAGCAGGACTAAAAGCAGGACTAAAGCAGGTCTAAAGCAGGACTAAAGCAGACTAAAGCAGGACTCTAAAGCAGGACTACTAAAGCAGGACTAAAGCAGGACTAAAGCAGGACTAAAGCAGGACTAAAGCAGGACTAAAGCAGGACTAAAAGCAGGACTAAAGCAGGACTAAAACAGTCTAAAGCAGGACTAAAGCAGGAAAGCCTGACCAAAGCAGGACAAAGCAGGACCAAACCAGACTAAAGCAGGACTAAAAGCAGGACTAAAACGTATAAGCAGACTAAAACACAGGACTAAAGGCAGGACTAAAAGCAGGACTAAAGCAGGACTAAAGCAGGACTAAAGCAGGACTAAAAGGCAGGACTAAAGCAGGACTAAAGCAGGACTAAAGCAGGACTAAAAAGCAGGACTAAAGCAGGACTAAGCAGGCAGGACTAAAGCAGGACTAAAGGAGGTCTAAAGCAGGACTAAAGCAGGACTAAAGCAGGACTAAAGCAGGACTAAAGCAGGACTAAAGCAGGACTAAAGCAGGACTAGGACTAAAGCAGGTAAAGCAGGACAAAAGCAGGACTAGGACTAAAGCAGGACTAAAGCAGGACTAAAGCAGGACTAAAGCAGGACTAAAGCAGGACTAAAGCAGGACTAAAGGCAGGACTAAAGCAGACAGGACTAAAGCAGGACTAAAGACAGGACTAAACAGGACTAAAGCAGGACTAAAGCAGGACTAAAAGGCAGGACTAAAGCAGGACAAAGCAGGACTCAGGACTAAGCAGGACTAAGGACTAAAGCAGGACTGGACTAAAGCAGGACAAAAAGAAGGACTAAAAGCAGGACTAAAAGCAGGACTCAGGACTAAAGCAGGACTAAAGCAGGAGGTCTAAAGCAGGCAGGACTAAAGCAGGATCATAGCAGGATAAAGCAGGACTAAAGCAGGACTAAAAGCAGGACTAAAGCAGGACTAAAACGCAGGTCTAAAAGCAGGATCTAAAAAGGTCACTTTGGTTAAAGCAGGTATCTAAGTATGTTTTTGGAGTTCTCTGACCCGCAGCAGCCCCACACCAAGGCATCTATTTTTTCAACCCGCTTCACCTCTATTAAAAATACACCAGACTGAGCATCGAAATATACACAACATAATGAAATGGACAACGGAAAAAAAGAGACCAAGGTCCATGTCATAACCCGACCCGTGAACCAACCCGCACGTCACGCACAGCGGTCTGACGTACCCTACACTTAGGTTAAAGCCTTTTAATCCAACGAAGAAGCCCGCGTAATGTTCCCCCTTCACGAGCAGACTTCCAAACACTCGGAGCACACGGTCCTTACGCATGTGACACTTACACCAAATCATCAATGAAGCTGTCATCTACTGTGTCTGTCAAAATGTCTCAGTGGAGATATTTTTGCCATTCGCTGTAAATTTGTGTCTCTCGTCCGAATCCCTCCAGAGGTTTGTCATTAAGAGTATTATTAATTACAGATATGCAAATGTTAATGTATTTAAGTAAAAGTTTTACCAGAACAGAAAAGCAATAGGACGAACACCAGACCTCCAGAATCCATGTGTAGAAGAGAGATAAACCAGAACCACACCAAGACTAAACCAGGACTGAACCAGGTCTGAATCAGGTCCAAACCAGAACTGAACTATGTCCTGTTCTGTGCTGGTCTTATCTGAGGTTGTTTCCTGTGTGTGACATTCAAACCTAATCTTTTATCTTGATCAGAAGCATCATTCTTCAGATAATATGAAAACATACAAATATATTTTTATATTGCAGTTGTTTTACAGCTCGTTTGGAGAGGCCGGTGGGCCGGCCGTACCAGAGAGAAACGCATGGATAAGTCTCTCCAAGTCTGGTTTAGACACCGTATCTTTGATTGATACCATACCCCCAACACTGTTCGGATGAAAAATAAAACAAATAAAAATGGATATTTATACTAGCCTTACACTATACTTACACTAGCCGTAAGGAAGCAGGCTGTGGACTAGTGAGCGTGAAAGCCACTATCCAGGATGAAACATCCAAGATCCACAAGTACATCAAGGACAAGGCCCCAACACGAGGGACCATCATGGGAGGACAAGCCCCTACATGGAATGTACCACCGGAACATAACTGAAGTGCCTGATATCAATAAATCCCACCAATGACTAGAGCGGGCCGGTCTGAAGGACAGCACAGAGGCACTCATCATGGCTGCACAGGAACAGGCCCTGAGCACCAGAGCAACAGAGGCCCAGATCTACCACACCAGACAAGACCCAAGGTGCAGGCAGTGCAAAGGGGCCCCTGAGACAATACAGCACATAACGGCAGGGTGCAAGATGCTGGCAGGGAAAACATACATGGAGCGCCATAACCAAGTGGCTGGCATAGTGTGCAGGAACATCTGTGCGGCGTATGGACTGGAGACCCCCGACTTCCAGATACAGACTGACAGAATGGTAATGGCAAACCAGACATTGTGGTGGTGGATAAACAGCAGAAAGCCGTTGTGGTTGACGTGGCGATACCAAGTGATTGTCAAGGCCCAGCCCAGCCCTTCCTCTCTTGTCTTTCTTCTCACTCTTCTCTCCCACTCTCCTAGTTCATTCCTAGTCCAGGTAGGCATGCGCTTCGGAGCTTCTAAACTGTGCCAAAGCAGAGACAAAGCAAACAGATAAAACAAACGGAGACAAAGCAAACTGAAGCACATCCTGATTCACGATTTCTGGTGATAGAGAAGCAGTTTCCAAGCTTTTATAGCGGTTGTGATAGTGAACATTTCTGCGGAGGTGCAAGATACATCTGAACGGGTCAAGGTGATATTGGATGCTGCTAAACGATTTTTAGGTGTAGGGGATGTGCCCGGGAGGAATTGGAGAGGATTGTACGGGAGGGATTTGTTTAGGGCAGTGGCTGAAGGGGTGGATGATATTAGGGTCGGGTCTGTTGGGAGCACATGTCACTTTAAAATCACTGTGAATACGAAGCACAAAGAAGTAATACAAGTTCCAGATGGTGGCGGTAATGCACATTTTAAATGTTTGCCACCCGCCATAAAACCCCACGAGAAGAAGAAGAAGAAGAAAATGAAGAAGAAGTAGGCTATCTCCAATCCAGCCAGCAGATGGGGCCCTATGCAGGTTAAGCTGCGGCACTAGTTTGGCTCAGGTATACAGGTGGGCAGGCACAGACCAAACCCATGAATGTGCAGGAAAACCCAAAGATGAACTGGTGAGTGGACTTACCTTTACTTTTCTTTTAATCATATCAGCTCTAAACAATATTAGAGCCCTGGGGGGTGCATTTAATTCGGTCGGGGGCAGTTACACAGTGTCTCTCTGTAGGACATTGAAGTCATGATAATTGGGCCTCATTTTAGGTTAGTTAAATTGTTAAATTGAATCATTGCTAGGCTTGTATTCAAGTGTTATAATTTGTTGATTTAGCCTAATTAATAACGATACATATTTAGGGTAGTGACTTGTCCATTTAAATTTAAGAAAAGACATTAATGTAATGAAATATTCAATTATTCAATAATGCTACCGGTTAGAAAAGAGTTGTTTAACCCAAAAGGCCGTTTAGAATTATCTGCTTTATTTAGGTTCCACTAATCCAGACCAAATGATTAAACTAACAATGTTTTTATTTATTTATTAAAAACTAAATTGGTTTATTTATTTAAAATGAATTAAAAACCAGCAATTGAATATTAGTTACTCAATTCATATTTCCTGTTTTGGAAATTGAAAACATGAATGTTGAAGCCATCTTCCACAGAAACTTCACAGCTCCAAAAAGAAACATTGATTTAATTCAACGTGTGTAAAATGGACGCTGTATAAAAATCTCATCTCGAAAAATTAGACTAACTTTATTTAAAGAAAATAATCTTATTTGTGTATTGAAAGATGAAGTTAGTGAGTTCGGTTTTTTCCACCAATTACATATACAGAGAAACTGCCTGGTTTGAAAAAGAACAAGTAATACTAGGTATACAACTGAATCTTTTTCTACAATACTAGGTGTACTAATGAAAGAAAAACCGCATGAGTGACTAGTGACTTTGCACTAGATCACAGGTTTCATCGATGGAACACGGGGGGGAAATATTCAGCACACTTGTTAAGAATACATCAAAGAAACAACAACAAAAAGTTTAAATGGAATTATAATAAATTCCTATGGAACTCTAAGTGAGGATGTTAAATATTTGTTGTTTTCCCATGAAGAAAATCATGAACAACTATGAGACATCAGTCAATTTTCCCTCACTCCAATGATGATCAATTCACGCCACAACAAAAACAAAGGGCGATCTAACAGAAGATGACATAAAGGAGGCCATAAAGTCTTTCCTAGTGGACTTGATGGAATTATTGTTGATGTTTGTTACTTTATTTGATGGGGAAAAAAAAAATCTCACCTTTTAAATATTTAATTACTTCAAATGATCAATCTGAGTCGCAGAGGCAAGGGGTAATTTCACTCCTGCTGAGGCAGAATTCTGATGGCCAATGTGAAAACCCCACACTTATGGAAAATTGGAGACCCCTGATTTGACTTTGCTGTGAGACGCGCATACTTGTCAAATGTATAGCCCAGCGTATTAAAAACACAGTTGGAATTATTATTGCGCATGATCAAGTGGGCTTCACAAAAAAGGAAAACACAAGCAAAGATAAAATTGAAGAATATAAAAGCAGGAATGTTATTTAAATCAGACCTTGAAAAATCAACTGGAGCTTCATTAATACGTTCACGTTAGGATGTTTTTATTTAGTAAAAATTTAAGATGGGTACACATTTGTACAATTAGCCTATCAGTGTCTTTTAAAAAGTTTTTTTTTTTTTTTTTTTTTCCTTTTTTTTTTTAAATCAAAACATTTCAAATTGTCTGAAGAGCATTTTTTAAAATATTTTTTTCTTGTGAGGCCATATCATTAATCCCACCTCTTTCCAGTAACATTTGAGGGTCCTTGTTTTCGGCATGTTTAGCTTCCAACAGCTTTAGTTTGTTATGTAAATCGTATAGTTTTTTCTGCTTTTGTTTCTTTTTGCCGAGGCGACAGTAATTACACTGCCCCTCAAAACTGCCTTAGTTGCATCCCAGAGAATGGGTGGTGAAAGTTCACTATTATCATTTTCCTCTACATAAAAAGTAGCCTATTCTAGAATAGATTCTATATGGATGAGGGGAATATTGATCAACCCTACATTATGTATTCATTTGATTGCAAAGAAGAAAAAAGAAAAACCTGTACAAAACCAGAGAGCATATAAAAGAAAATCTCAAGGCATGGAAATTAAAACTAAGGCACAAAAACTCCAACACAAACGTACCAGTTGTTCCAAAGTCAATTTTAAATTAAGGCCAAATGTAATCTTCTCCTTATTCCGTATATTAAAAATAATAATGTCGGACCAGTCCCTGATTGTCGGTGCAGTTTGAATCATACATTTTTTGTAATGGCCTTCCTTCCTGCAGCCTGGAGTATGCTCCAAAGACACCCATTGATTTTGTTTATGGCAGGTGTTTAAGGCCCGGATACATAGTTTTGAAATCAAATGGAATCGGGGATGGCGGCGCCCTGTCCTGCCACGGGGGAAGCGCTGTGGTGTACATCTAAAAAAAACATTACCAATAATATTAACAGTACATTTTAAGCAAATTCTATATTTTTACCAAATCATTCAAGTGTGAACACAGCCTAAGTATGCACTTGTTTTTTTTATATACAGCATAGTGCAACATTTTGACAACTTCATGACGTGCCAACACGACACTACCACAGTTTGAAAACAGTTGATTGTGATCTTTGACATCTTCATCATCAAAGCAGATCGCGCGTGTGTGTTGGACGGTCTAACCCGACTTCAGTGGTTTTGGCTTCATCAGGAATGATACGAATCTGGTGCACGCAACAGTTTCTGATGGTGTATCGCGTTACCGGTTATCACACAAACAAACAGAAATGTAAGGACTTGAAAAGTAGTTGTACCTGGACTTGTGACTACTAGTTTTCCAAGTACATTTTAGGACTCGACTTGAGCATAATTAATTTGTGTGTTTCTATGGGGAAGTGCGTCATTACTCCTCTTCTCTAGGATTCATGGATCAGTGTACTTGATAACTCGTCCTACTTCTGACTTACTTATGCTTTTAGAAATGATGGTTCTAAGTTTAAAGCTATGACAACTCGTAGTTAAACCCTCAGAGCACAGCGAGTAGTTTAGCTTAGTTTATTTATACAATGAGACGGGGGCGGTGTGCAATATACACGAACCTTAACAGGAGATGCGTTGTCCCAGGCTGTAGCTCAAGTGCTAATTTCCACCTGTTTTCCCTGTGGTAATGAGTCAAAGAACACACATGATGCAAAATGTACAATTTAAAAACGCGAACATTACAACTGTGTGACTGCATTAGCGTGTCGAAGGAAAATTAGAATGTGCTGTATCTCACCTAATGTAATTCCCTCTGCAGCCAGTAGACGGAGCCAAACCTCAGTAAGCCCTTTTCACGCTAGGCCCATGGATGGATTATGGATAGGCCCGGCTAGTTCCAATTGCTGTTCGTTCTCTGTGGGAATGGGTCTTGCTCAAATAAATCAAAATAACAAAAGCTGTGAGTTAAAGATGGATAATCACTGGCAGCGGTTTGAGACTTTTACGTACAATGTAAATATGTCAAACCTGCGTGTTTGCTCACCTTATTCCAGACTAGGCCCCGCCACACGACATAATCCTTCTTCCGGTTGTAATGGTTACCATAGTGCTGCCGACCTCCAGAGAAAATAACTTCTACACAGCCCAAAAAAAAAAAAAAAAGCTTTTTCGGGCCGCTCAGGGAATCGGTGCATTGTCGACATGTTGGTCACGTGAACACTGGATATTTTACACTAATTAACCTACTTTTATAGCATGTTTTATCGGCAAGACTTTTCCCTCGTTCTCCATTTAAACCAATGGAGTTCACGCTGGACCGGACCATTACAACAGAAGTGGGAAAAGTGGGCCGGAATAAGGTCAATACGTGTTTTTCTCTCGGCGCTAAAGGCTAACATACATTAGCTTAAATATAAAACAGACAAACGTACATAGAATGCAAAGGGATGTGTTTTTTTTAAACAGGTTAGCTCAGTTTGTGGTGATAGCTCAAAATGATTGATTACATTTATTGTATGTTAGCATTAGCTTAGAGAGAAAAACACTTTTATAAACGTGTCTATGTCCTCGAGTGAAGTATTTACACGCTACGCAAAGGTCTTAACATGCTGCCTGTGATTATCCATCTGTAACTCACGCTCCGCTTTGTGTTCATTAATTATTCATTTATTCTAGCGAGCTAATTCTCCATAAGGAAGGAATGAAGTGGAAGTGGATTCCTGGCGTGGGAAAGACTCATTCTGTCTTTTGTTCCAAAACTTGAGATGCCAAAGTAAAGGTACTTAAGAGCATGTTTAAAGGCCAATAATAATAATACTTCTACAAATGATGCATAATATTTGTCCTTTAGCTCAATAACTTGCATACTCAGAAGACATTATCAAATCAAATGTATGTATAAAGTACTTTAAAAACAACAAGTACTTACTTGAGCAATATATTTGGAACCCTGCAAACTGTTTAAAATGAACTAGTTCTGTTTTCCACGTCTCAAGAGGGTAAAACATCGGTGGGGCTAAAACACCTTTTAAAGGGCCCCCTACAGGTCGGACGACTCATTGAGCTCCAATGCAATAAAGATGAATATATTTGAATTTTGCAAAAATCATAATAATGTATCCAGAATAGAGTTTTAGGTTTATAATTTTCTTCCTGTTTGTAATTCATGACATCACACTAGGAATTACCCAGCAACCACTGGGCGAAAACTAATATCACAATCTTTTTACTTGGCAAATAACAATGTGAGTGTAACTTTATTTTGTTGAATTAATGTTTAGAATGTCAAAGAAGTTGTTTCTTTGTGTACATTAACTTGAGTATGAGTATCTAGTGTGATGTAAAATATCTTCTCGATTGTTGTAAAACTAGAATTTAAGATAAAATCACCTTTATGGGGAATGGGGAAATTCCAGTGCAACACAGATTAGGTACAGAAACAGAATAGGCAGAAGCATAATAATAAAAACAGATAACTTAGAAAAAAAAGAAAACTCTTATAATATTATTATTAATAATAACACTCTTATTTACAGCTGTCATATGGACAGAAAATATTGTATTGGGATAACAGATTGACATTGTAACAGTCACAGTATTGCACAGGAGTATAACAGTATTGCACAGGAGTATAACAGTATTGCACAGGAGTATAACAGTATTGCACACAGGAGTATAACAGTATTGCACAGGAGTTATATAACAGTATTACACAGGAGTATAACAGTATTGCACAAGGGTATAACAGTATTGCACAGGATTATGAAAGCCAGATGACCCATTCAGGACTAACAGTGTTTGTTGTAAAGTCTGACAGCAGCAGAAGGAAAGACCTGTGAAACCTCTCCTTCACACAGCGAGGGTGGATCAGTCTGTCACTGAAGCTGCTCTCCAGAGCGGACAGAGTGTCCTGCAGGGGGCGACACTCATGGTCCAGCATAGACGTGAGTTTAGCCAGGACCCTTCTGTCCCCCACCTCCTGTCCAGAACACAGCCCAGGACGGAGCTGGACTTCTTGATGACTTTTGTCCAGCTTCTTCCTCTCCTCTCTGTGATGCTGCTGCTCCAGCAGACCACACCGTACAGGAGCGCTGATGCCACCACCGAGTCATAGAATGTCCTCAGGAGTGGCCCTGTCACTCCAAAGGACCGAAGTCCTCTCAGGAGGTGCATTCGACTCTGGCTCTTCCTGTGCAGTGCGTCTGTGTGATGAGTCCAGTCCAGTTTGTGGTTCAGATGAACACCCAGGTACTTGTATGAGTCCGCTCTCTCAATGTCCCTTCCCTGGAAGTTTCACTGGTGAGGGGGCAGCAGAGTGGCGTCTGTCAAAATGAGACAATCATGAAAGCCTGTCATACGCACTCATCCAAACCACTTGTTGTTACTAAAAATGCTAAAGCGCAAACCCTCGTAGCATGTCCGTTGCATAAATAAACTGCTTTGTGGAGCTGCATTATTAGAGAATGTCACTGTAATACTTACAATAACTGGAAGATGTTTTTGTTTTTATTGTGGCATGGTTACAGAGCGGTTTGCACTTTCACCTCACCGCTGGACAGCTTCTGTGCTTGTCTCTCAAATTCGCATGTTCTTCCTGTGTGTAAGTGTAGGTCAAGACATTGTAGACCAATATTGCGGTTTACCATAAACAAAATGTAAAATGATGATCTGCTTTTATAGTTCAATGCAAAGTACCTGGGGGAAAACAAGCGCACTGTGTCTCCTTTTTAACATCATTAGGGTTTTACAGACTTAATAAAGCAATACTGAGGGATGGACGTCGCTCTGACTGATAATGTTGTATAAATTTGAGTGCATTCTGGGAAACCATCCAGAAATCAAACAATGAAGATAAACCCAAGCATCTGGTGTAATATTGGATGTCCGGCTTGCTAGTTTGAATAATTATATGTCTAAGATCATCTGAAAGCGGATCCAAACCCATGGAGTGGTTTATAGCCTCTTGTTTATGTCCCGAGGGTGTTTGAAAAGTTGAAAGGAATTTATTTGATGCTTTATTCAAAGTGTTATCATAAAACAACTCTATTGCAATGTTATTAAAGGTCCCATATGATGCTAAATTTTGTGTGTATTTTCTTTTTTTCTGTTTCCAACAATTAGATATTTTATTGACCAATATTTTTGAAAAGGCATTCTCTTTTTTGTTCCATATATAATTTTTATTTTATTTAAATGAACAAAAAGAACACAAAAAGACCAGAGAGCGTAAATCAAATCAAAACAATAACACAAGCAGACATCGGCTAAACATAAATACAAACAAAATCATGGCACAATTAAATTAAAGTCCCATTTGCGCCAAAGTCTGTCCAATTTGTCCATTTCCAAATTAAGTCTGAATGTACTTTTTTCCATTTGTCTGATGTCTCTCACAATGTCCAGTTTTTGATCGCTTGTGTCATCTACTTCTTATGGCCTTTTTTTGTTGGCTGCCACAGTTTTTTCACCCGTCAGCATTTGCCTGTGAATAATGGGCACTTTGACGTGGTGTTATGAACACAATTCCCTCCAAACATGTGATCTTGTGGCTCTCCACTGAGATGCGCGTGTATTTTCCCATTCTTCATCAGTCAAATGAAAATGACCCTCTCTTTCCCATTTATTTTCAATATGATTAGTGGAGTGACTGACTGAATCATCAATACATTTATATAATTTGGATAATATTCCCCTTGAAAGCTCCGATTTATAAGATTTAACAAATAATTCAGTCAAAGGTGGTTGTTGCTTTGTTTATTATTTAACTCCTTATTTGTAAATACCTAAAAAAAGTCACGTTTCTCCAATTCTCCGTGTTCAATTCAACACGTCGTTTCATGTGATTTTTCTTTTACAATGTGGTGAAAAACGTACATACCTTTTTGTAATCCAGACTTTTAAATCTCTGTGTAAAAACCTTTTAACCAGTGCATATCTGCCCACTTTGTCTTTACATTTAAAACTCTGTTCAAAAGCGATTCAGTTTGAAATCAATATTGCCACTCCCCTCTTATGTTTGCGATGAATAGTATGATTTTTATTACATTTTTTTGGTTAGTTTTTGTTGTTCAGTATCATAAACATGTCTCTTGTAAATATATCATGTCTATTCTTTCGTTTCTCATTTTTGTTGAACTCTCTGATTGGGTTCAATATGCCGTTTACGTTAGAGGATGCCACTTTGTAACACTTCCGATGCCATTGGGTTGATTGTATTGATTTTGCCATTGGTAATTTTTGAATGTCTTTAAACCCTCTGGTCGAACACAAGGACTACAGAAACAGGAAACGGATGAAAGGAAAACATTGAAAACAAAAGGGTTCATGCTGGAAACACGCGCTGAACCCAAAGCCTGATCATGAAGAAGATCGTAAAGATGAGGGAAGTCCATTCCTAGTGAAGTCCACCCTCTACATGTATTTTTCCATTTTCTCAAGGACCCCTGCCTCTCCTGGTGTTCTGAGCACGTGTTTTTTATCTTCGAAGGTCCCCAGAAGAGTGTCCGGGAAAGAAACCTGTCTTGTGTTTTCCCTGTTTACTCATCTCTCGTTCGTGTTTTCTGGGATTATGTGCGTCAAACTTCTGCAGCTGCGGAGCGAGCGTGTCTGTTTAGCTCGTCACCATAACCAGTAGTCGTATTTTGAGGCTATCGCCATCTTGAGCGCTGAAAACGGTCTCTTCTTCCACTTTAGACCAATAAATGTCCTCTTCCAGAAAGTGCTACTACATGTTTTTTAAAAGTCCATACAACTTCACCAGATTTGTTCTGATTATTTTAGCCAACCCCACTGCTAAAAATGAGCATAGCCTACCACTTTACAATAACTACACCTTAATTAGCCTTAATAAAGCATAAATAAAGTTAGTTTATTAAGATGCTTACAAATAAGTTATTATAACCAAGAAATTAAACAAATAAATGATAGCGATTAGCCTCTGATTTAGATTTTAATCAAGGCATATAAATCAGAACTTTTAAATTATAAATGGAAACCATAAATGGGAAAGAGTAGGTAATTTTGTTTTGACAGATGAAGAATGGGAACGTATATTTACATCCCAGTGGAGAAACCCAAAATTATATGTTTGGAAAGAATTTTGTTGGAAAAATATATCAGTGTTTTATAATACCTTGTCAAAGTGCCCACTATTCACAGGGAAATATTGCAGAAGCTGTGGTTGCCAGCTGGCCCGGTACAACCACGTGTTTTGGGACTGTCCTACTGTTCAGAAACAGCCTGAGATTAAGCACTGCAGACTGATTTAGAAGATGCCATCCCACTGAACTTCACACTTATGTATTTGGGCCTTAAAACTCCTGCCATGGACACAATAAATGGATACCTTTTTGGAGCATACTTCTGGCAGCAGGAACAAAGGCCATCAGAAAAAAATGGATGACGCAAACTGAGCCTACAATCAAGGACTGGACACAAATAATTGAAATTTGGAAAATTGAATGACTTATAAATGATTATTATTTGTCAGACTCTCGACAAACACTTACCGTATTTTCTGCACTATAAGGCGCTCTGGATTATGAGGCGCACTGTCAATTAATGGGCTATTTGTGAACTTTTTCCATATATAAAGCGCACCGGACGATAAGGCGCATTAAGCTAAACAAAACAGTCCCAACCTTGTTCAATGGAAACACGTTCTGACACAGTCTGATACGCTAAATCAAACGTTAGCTAATATTCACAGTAACTCAAAATGGCTCAGGTACAACACGTAAAAAAACACAGTCAGATACCGCTGAATCAAACGTTAGCGTAATTCACAGTACGGCAACTCAAAATGGCTCAGGTACAACACAAAAAACACAGTCAGATACAACTAAATCAAACGTTAGCGTATTCACAGTAACTCAAATGGCTCAGGTATAACACGTAAAAAAACACAGTCAGATACCGCTGAATCAAACGTTAGCGTATTCACAGTACGGCAACTCAAAATGGCTCAGGTACAACAACGTAAAAAAACACAGTCAGATACACTAAATCAAACGTTAGCGTATTCACAATAACTCAAAATTGTTCAGTTAACACTATAACACGTAAATGATCGAAATACATAATAACACTCACCTTTTTCAGTTTATTCTTCGTCCACAAATCCTTCAAATTCCTTATACACCACTACTGTAATGTTATTGGTGACGCACAGTATTACTCCCGGCGACGCTCCTCGCTACGGTAACCGTAATGCCTGCAAGCGGTGCGCCTTCCTTCGTAGTTTACCAAAGTTGTGAATAAAACGTTTTGACGGATTTTTGAGTCGCTGTGTACCACATAAAATTGGTTCGAGGTTCAGTAAGCACAACCAGAATTAATCCATATACAAGGCGCTCTGGGTTATAAGGCGCACTATCATTTTTTGAGAAAAATAAAGGTTTTTAAGTGCGCCTTATAGTGCAGAAAATACGGTATGTTTTGTGCTATTTTTATGTATAAGTATGTTCTCTCCCTCTGTCATGTGTCTTGTTTTGTTCTTTAAAAAAAAAGCAATAAAGATTTAATCTGGGAGAATTTAATTAAGGGGTTAGTTGTTTGGATATTAGTTAAGTAGTTATCAAGCTTGGATTATTCTTATTAAGATATTAGTTATGACTTTAGTATTTGTTCCTGCTTTATTAAGGCTATTAAAAGTGTAGTTATTATAGTATTCGCTATAAAGTGTGGCCGAAATGAGTCGTTAACGTTACACTCCCCACTGTTGCCACTGGAGGGCATCAGATGCATTCTAGGCTTTTTCTATGCACTGTAAACAGGCCAGTATAATAATAAGTAATAATAATAATAATAATAATAATAATAATAATAATACGTTTACTGTACTTCAGTTAATGCTTTAAAACGCTTACTGCCAATGTTATGGCGTCAGCACTATTTTAAAAGCCGAAATAATAAACCGTAATGGGTTTGTTTATTATTATTTTTTGCCAAAGGTTCAGTCAAACACAAAACACATTGATGTTTAGTAAGAAATTTTACTTGTGCCATTAGCAAAACATAATTTTTAAGTCACAAATGTAAGATGTTTTTAATAACTATTTTTTTTTTATAAAGCAAACATCTCAAACGCTTGTAAACCTGGGTAACACTGCCACAGCCTCAAAATATACAGGAAAAATACATTCACTTTTTAGTACAATCCATTTTTTACAATGATATTCTGTATGCATCGACACTTAAACCTTCATATTACAGACTTAATTACTTAAGTACTTTTACTTACAAAGAAAACCAACATATTTATTTTACAAATATTATATTAACACAGAAATATAAATGATTTTAGAATTCCAAAGCCTTTAACTCTTCTGTAAAACCATGTGACAAAATAATTGCAAGATGTATTTAAATATTGCGAAATAGTGGAATTTACCATTGTTCATTTTAGTGAAAGCTGCCTTACCTTTAGAGAGAAATGCTAACTTTAATATTTACTATTTGAAAGTAACAATTGTGAATAGATTGACTAAAACTTACTATGATAACCTTTTAATCAATGTAAAAATCTATTATAAAAGTGCTGTAGGGTATTAAACTGATTTATCTCGCATTGATTCAATTACAAGTGTTTCATCGATTTAAAATGTAAAAAAAAAGCCAAAAACCTTGAAAAGCGCTGCCTTTCCACAAATCTGACCTGTAACTTGGGCTAGTGCCTGTCTACATGGAGATAAATAAGTTAAATACCATATTGTACAGACCCTCCACCCCAAAAAATAAGCTGGTGCCAAGAAAGCTAGGTTTTGGCTGAAATGAAACGTTTAAAGTGTCATCTTGCTTTATGAAAATGGAAAAATCAATTTAAAGAGCACATATTATGCAAATTTGACTCTATTGAGCTTTTTTTTAACCCTGTTTTATTGTTATCCTCTCATCAAACGCATAAAAAGGAGTATTTCTCTTCATTCACGCTTGTTTCATTAACCATGTTTGCGAGGTCATCTTCTGTAAGCTCACACAAATGACTCCGTTTGAATTTTCCCCCAGATTGTTGCGTCACGGGTGAAAATCCTATGCAGATTTTATGTCCACGAACCAACGCTGGACTCGTTCTACCGTCAAATTGTGTTCACAACAAACGTGGCTCTAGTAGCACAGCAGTCACATTGCCTAAGGGCTTCATTTATGTATCTTTCCATTGTTCGTGCCGAGTACAGACAGCATTTGAAGTTGTGAAAATGTGAAATACGAATGCTAAGTTGACCCAAAGCACATCATTTAAAGCCACAACAATGTATAATATGTAAGTTAAGCGAATATTATTTTTCTGTTCTCATGTAATCTACGTCTTATTTATTAACACATTTCTTGCAATAATTTCAATACCGCTCCAATTTTATATTTGGGAATCGAAGTCACGCTGCGTACATCTTGAGTTACCCAAACTTGACATCTACGGAGACCCCAAACGACCCCGGCTTTGCAAAACGAAACAAAATACCATACAATAAACTACACTACACTTTGTCTTGGGCCTGCTCGCATGCACCCGGCTAGTTTCCATGGCGCCTCTGCTCTATATAGACGTTTTCTTGGCTGCGGCGCGTCTAGTCTGTCAATTCATGTTTGTTCTGAAGACGGGAGCTCGATCAGAGTGTGACGGCCTGAAAGATGTTTGGCTCCTACGACGTCGGACGCACCGTTAAAAACGCCAAACACATCCATTATCTCCACAGCGTGGACCTTTCTTCTGGTCCTTTTGAACTCTCCGGAGGTTTCATCTGTACCGAGGGTTAACTGGCTTTGCATCGGGTCTACAAACTTTCCCCATGATAGCGGATGTACGAACACCAGGATAAAGCTATATATTATGAATTGTCCAGGCTTTAAAAACTTTAAACTGAACCCTTTTAACCAAGTTCTCTGCGTTTTTCTTGTAATATATACCTGTATATGTGACTGTGACTAAATTATTCAGCATGATTCCGGCAAAAGGTAAAGTTCAACTTGACTGCTTTTACGTAGCTACAAGTGAAGTACGTATAACAAAAACGGTTACTCATATAATAAAACTGTCCAGGCTTTTTTAAAAAACTTGTTTTTAAACATCTCTGCGTTTTCTTGTAATATTATAAATTTGTAAAATATTCAAACGTAGTATTTAATCGTATAACCTCTCACTTGACTGCTATTTCGTGTCTACAATTGTTTGTCTGAAGTACGTATTTAACATTAACTTAACTGAAATTATCACGGTAACGCTTTAAAATAAGATTCTTTTGTAAACTTTTTATAATGCATTAATAAGCACTTGTTAGTTATCACTTGGTTATTGTAAAACTGTAATATAAGTAGCAAACATTTTGTACAGGGTTTACTAACACGTTTTTGGTTAATGGCGTATTAACATTTACACAGTTTATAAGTGCTTATAGACAAATAACTAGTGCTTATGAATGGCTTATAAATATTTTACTAACCTTATTTTAAAGAGCTATTCTGAACCTAACTAGACCAAACACATGTGTAAATGTGTGAAAAATGTTTGCTCAAATTGAACTAAAACATGACAGAATCAGTTAATAGACCCTTTAAAATGCTGTCATCAGAATGTTCCAAAATCTGGAATGGAGATGACATGAGGCGAAATGAAGTCCACAGACCGTTGTCTATATTTAACTGACATCAGATCAAAAAGTGAATGGTCTTCATTCTTTATATGGTAAATTAAGCAGCCATTTTGAATTAGGCACATGCAAGTTTCTTTCATGTTTGCTTATCTTATTGTCAAAAATGACAATAACATTTTCTAGACTCAGAATTGGATTTGAGCTTCACAAAAAGTATAATTTATGTTAAAGTATGTGATGTATCTGTAGATAAAATGAAAAACCGTAGTAAAACCTAAAAATCTGGATTGGATCTGTTTCATAATCTATTACATAAGCAAATAAAGTAAAATACAACAGTAAATACGTGATATCACTCACACGTATCTGAGCGTTTTTCATTGGTCATATTTTGTGATATTGTGCTTAATTCCAATTTTGATTAAATTTTTAATATGTTCACTTTTGCCACCAGTTTCCTCCATTCTGGAATTTAGAACGTGTCTGTTTACAAATGCTTAAGCGACGTGCCCATCCCGGAGACACCCGTTAGGCTGGCAATGTCAAATGAATATGGGAAGGAGTGTCTGGAGTGTCTGCCAGTGTGGCACAATAGACTTGGTTTTCCATCTGGCGGCTCAATAAGCACGGAGAAAATGTATGATTTCAGAATTGTTAAATTGAAAACAAAAAAAAAAGAAGGTTTTGTGATTTCTGTCATGCATTTTTTTTCCTGTTGTGTGAAGCACTTTGAATTGCCTTGTGTATGAATTGTGCTCTACAAATAAACTTGCCTTGCCTTAAAGGATATACAGTTTGCAAAAGATATGGAAATACATGAATAACAATTGTAACACATTAATATGAAAAGCAAGCAGCAAACTGGCATTTGGAAAAGAAAAAATACAGATTATTAGGGCCTCGTCAGCAGTTTTTTGAGGAATGACGCTGTTCATTGGCCAATGTTTTTGTCGGGTGTTTTCTGATTGGTTGGCGTTGCAGATGGAAGCCTCCTGGTTGGCTGAAGAAACCGTCCTCTGTCGCCTGGTTGGTGGAGGGTGTTATCAGCTGTCGTGTGATTGGCTGAGAGGTCCTTGGCAGCCAGAGCCAGCATGCGCAGTCTCTTCCTGTCCCTCTTCAGCCCCAGTCCCTTTTTCCTTTTACCTCCGTCTGCAAAAACAAAACAAAAAAACACAACAAGCGGTCAGACATTGTTCAGCTTGTCCTCCATTTTCTTTAAATGTAAGTAACAATATTATATGTTGTTTGATGCGATGGAACACCGCTGTATTCACTGGTGGTAAGGAGCCTGTTACAGTCACTGATGAAGAACTGATGAAAACGTTTGCACAAACTCTGCGTCGGTTTCGTTCTACCAGAGTTTAAAGTGACATATGACTGATTTTAAACGATTTTTATCATTTTGACTTTATTTGGTGTGTTTATACCTGTTAAACATATTAGTTTTACACCAATCGAGTGGTTATTTGTGGAGAAAAGATGAAAAATCTGTGGAACATGACTTTTTTGACTCTCTAAATCAATACAACAAATAAAGTCGCTCTCATATATTTAAATTTGTCAAATAATTTTTATTTTTTTTTTACATTAGATGAGTTTTTCCCACTGTTTGCTGGGTAATTTCCAAGTGTGATGTCATCAATTACAAACAGGAAGTGAAATTATAATCAAGTCATCCAACCTGTCCAAGGCACTTTTAAGAGTCGTCACTATGGTAATGGAGCCCAGTACTAGTGTCCGGATGCTCTGAATGGCTGTGGTAAAGTTGTTTGAAAAATAAAATAGGTGCACTTTAACAATCAAACTTACCAAACTGTTAAAAGAAAATAAAATCAATTGAACAGCTGCCCATTATTGAATATTTATTATTCACTTTATTTGTATCCAGTTGCTCAAAGAAAGATTTACAACAACGTACCCAAAACACAGTACATTTATCCAGGTTAGATAAATAAAATCATCTCTATTAAATATAAAACATTTAGCAGAATTTTAAGTCTTTAATGTGTTTTTAGGACTGAAAACAACTACCTTATTAGCATTAATTACAGCATACAGAGCTGCTTAGCCTCAGTCAAGCCTTTAAAGCTTTTATTTAACAAAACTTCCATGGCAATAATGAGTAGAAAATGTATTTGTGGAAGGCTTCGCAGTGGGCAGAACTGAAGGGCATCAGACATAAAACCTGAAAAGCCAACAACAGTAAGAACAATTCTATCATTTCTAGGCCTTGCGTCTGCTTCCATGTAACCTCCGGCGCGTTGTAATCCCTTTTCCTGACCTCAGCTTTCCTCTCTGTCCTCTATAAAACTGTCCATGTTCAGAGCGGCCGGTGGTTTACGCGTGGAGGGGGTCTTCAGGCCTCCTCTGAGCGACGGCACTCCTACAGCTGCGCCACACCTTGTCCATCAACACATGCAAAAATCCAACGTGAGAAGGATAAAATATGCAGGAAAACGTTGTGGAAAATATCTACAGAGATTCTGAGTAATCAGAATCAGAAAAGGTTTATTGTCATTGCCAATTAACTAAATTCGGTGCAACATACCGGTATATAAAATCGAACAGGGCATGCTTTTAAAGAAACACCATTTAAATCTACTATAGGATAAAAAGGCTTAGTATGTACTGGTCCGGATGGACCGTGGCCTCCTGCCTGAAGGGAGTGGTTCAAATAGTCCATGTCCAGGGTGAGAAGGGTCAGCTGTGATCCGACCTGCTCAGAGCCCTGGAGACGTACAGGTCCTGCAGAGATGGAAGTCTGCAGCCGATCACCTTCTCAGCAGAGCGCACAATGCGCTGTAGTCTCTGTTTGTCCCTGGCTGGTGGCTCTGCGTCCCTGGCTGTGGCTCCAGCGTACCACACGGTGATGGAGGAGGTGAGGATGGACTCAATGATGGCCGTGTAGAACTGCACCATCATCTGCACTGGCAGCTTGGCTCTCCAGAGGAAGTACATCCTCTGCTGGGCCCAATTACGCATGAACTGAAATTGCGCTGGACTTGGCGACGTAATGTGGATTTTTTTCATGCATCCGGCTTTGCTTTGATGGAAAACGTAGATTTTAGCGTTCTATTATTAGATGAAGTTAGCTTTTATAAGTAAAATCAAGCCATTGGGATCAAATTATTGTAGTTATAGTTTTACACTTTTTTTTTGTTTTGTATTGATAGACCACGAATTTACGATACTAAAGGTGCACTTTTATGGTAAATGGTCCGCTTCGTGCTTTCTCCATAAATGTTATTTGCTTTGCATGATCCACAGTATGTCATTATGTCTGGCTATGTATTAATTTACAGGTGTTTTAATCGCAAAAGTAAAACATAAATTAATCCATGGATATATTCATAGATATTTTGCCCTACATATAAATTTAATCACATATTTCATAAATGCAAAATTCTCTATTTGGCTGTTGCGCAAACTCGATGACTTGATGCTAACAAGATGCTAACAGGAGCTACGTCAAAGAAAACTTACCAGTTGTAATATAATATAAACTGTTTTACACCAATCAAGTGTCAGGAAGTTACAAAACAAATTCATCACAACATCACACTAAGGAGACTCTGAATGTCCACACTCACTAAATAGTCCTGCCCCGTCCAGCGGACCTTATAGTGCACTCCAAATTGCTTTTCTGTTTTGCTTTTGTATGCAGACTCTAAGCTCAATAGAAAAGCATTTAAAAACAAATAATATATTTAAATATGTCGTTCTGACAGTTCTTCAGCAGGTTTGCACTTTTACACATATATATACTTTTACAAATATAACGCTGGCTGTTTCTTCTTCATGTATTAATTAATTAAGTAACGGCAGACAGAAAAATAGAAGAATGAGACACGCTCTCATTGGCTTGGCAAGACGTGATTTGTATGTTAAATTACTACAGAAAAAACGTCATTCATGATTCATGTCACGCCATCTGCTGGACAAATACTTATTTAAAGTTAGAAGTACCCTTTTAGAACCAATATCACCTCTTGTGTACTATTCATACTGTTTTACATAAATACATAACTTACTACTGTGACCCCAAGAAAGAGCATTCTTTCAGGGTCATCTCTTCAGAGTCAAACAATCAACTTAAGGTAGGAGTCAGGAGTAGAATGTTTTGTGTATGTACTATGTTGAGGTGCGTGAATTGCAAAAAAGGAGCTGCAGTGACAGCGTTGTGGCACAAGGTGGACGTGACACTGTGACTGTCATGGGTGGGTGCTTCATCCACTTGTTTGTAGGTTACCACAGCTCTGTACATGACTCCCGCGTCCTGAAAAACAGCCCCCTTTATGCCCTCTGCCTTTACTCTTCAAACGGCCACATCATGCTTGGGGACGGTGGGTATCCCTATACATGCCAGCCCACCACTTGTCTCACCCCGCACAGAGCGCTCGTAAGGAGCTCAGTGGACGCCCGGGGAGGAGACGCATGGACGCTTGGCTGCTACACTGTCCACTCCCAGAGCAAGGCCCCCTGCTCTTTCGCTCAAATTCTCTCCATTTAATGCAATGTTTGTAAATAATTTGTTTTTGGAAATATATACATAGTAAGTTTCTATTTTTAATATTAATTTCCAAATACAATCCCACACTTTTTGATACTGGACTTTTCCTTTTTCTTTATTTAAACAATTAGAACCTTTTTGCTAGCCTTTCTAATACCCCAATGAGCTTCATCTCTTTCCTCTTCTCTTGGCTCTATCCTCCTCCTTCCAGCAGCTTAAAAAGACCCTTTCTCCTTGGCTTCTTAGGAGCTGCCTCTTCCTCATCCTCCTCGTCTTTCTGCTCAGTCTCCTCTGCTGCAGTAGAGGGTGCCACTTTCCTTGTGTGATGTTATGATTTACCAGGAAGTCCAATTACAAAACAAAAAACAGCTAAACTGTTTTTTTTAAAGTATATTCAAAAATTGCCAGGCTTGTTCTGCGCATTTCTGCTGTCAAATCACGATCATTACAGATATGTGGCTGCATTAGCATGTCAGAGGGAAGCTAGCTTTCTATCCTGTCAGCTTTTTAACTGACAGGATAGAAAGAACCGGCCTGTAGTTCCACTGGCCTACCACAAGGGCGTGTCCTTTCACCTTTGTTGTTCATCCTGTATACCAGTATGCTGCAGAGTCACTATGACAACAGGTTCATTGTTAAATATGCTGATGACTCTCATTGTGAGCCTACTCCAGGAAGGAGAAACCAGTCATGGGCCAATTGTACAAGATTTTGCAAAATGGTGTGAGGAGTGCTCCCTGCTTTTGAATGTGAACAAGACTAAAGATATAGTCATTGATTTTAGAAAAAGCAAGTGGTCACAGTCAGTGGTCAGACTGTGGAGCTGGTATAAGTACCTGGGCACAATCATTGACTCTGGTCTTAACTTTGATGCCAACTGTGAGACAAGAAGGGACCGCGCCTGCACTGCCTCAGGAACTGGCAACTTTTGATGTGGACTCTTATGTCTTTGTTTTATTCTGTTTTCATTGAGTCCATCTTGGCCTTCTGCATGTCATCTCGGTTTGGAAATGTGTCAGTGAAAAACAAAAATGCACTTTCTCAGATTGTGAAATGGGCTGGCAAGCTGATTGGACGGCCACAACGAATCATGGAGTTTATATACACCAACAGCTGCAGAGACTAAGCTCCAGTGTCATGCAGGACCAGAGCCACCCCGTGAACGCTCTGTCCCAGCAGGTATTGTCCTTTTTCAAGCGAGCTCATTTGGCGTAATAAATTAATTGCTTAATCCATTATGTCTGTTTTTATATCGTGTGCATGTATGTTTGATGCCTCTTAATCACAGCAAACCAATTTACCCAAGGGTATGAATAAATACACCTAACGTTTTGTTTATCTCACCTGTGTAATTCCCTCTGCAGCCAGTAGATGGAGCCCAAAGTCCTTTTTCCCCCCCTAAATTATGAGACGTCAAAGTAAAATGTACTCAAGAACATGTTTAAAGGCCGTTAATAATAATAATAATAATAATAATAATAATAATGATGATGATGATGATGATGATGATGATGATGATGATTATATCCAACCCCAGGCACTTTAAAGTATTTGAACTCAGATGCCAGTTTTACGAGCTAAGAATTATCTAAAAGAAAACGCCAACGGCTTCACACACTCAACAGTGCCTTTTAACAAGGCTTCAACTATTTTATTAAAACATTCCTGGGAGAAGACCCCCCCGACCCCCCTTAACTTTGAGACGGCTGACATTGAAAGACTTGTATTTGGAACGTGGCAAGTTCATGCTTGAGTCTTGTTGCTAAGGTGGCTAGAATCGCTCTAAACTTTACAGTCTTTACATATAACGCTTTCCATATGCATAGAATTCATAAATAAGATACATATCAAAATGTATAGAATTGGTATGAGAGCTGGTCTATTGAAAGAGAGTCCCACCCCGGCCCTGCTTACACAGCAAATTACTGCATATGGTTCCTATGGAGTTTTGAACTTCCAGCGTCACATAAATGCGAACTGAAAATAAAAAAATAAAAAATACTAAATACATCAAATCAAGTATGATAATCGCCCAGCCGACGTCCCTGAAGTTTTGTGAGAAAACTGCACATGCGGTTCCTGCCAAACCACAAGCTAGGAACTGTTTATGTTTCTGCAGCTCAGTCAAGTTCCACAAAAATGTAAGAAAAAAGGGAAAAAAAGATAGTGCCTTGTAAACTCTTGTATCACAAAGCTTAGATATTATGGAAACGCTGAGACTAATCATCGTCATAAAAGTGCATTGTTGCATAAGGCTAAACTTCTGTTCCAACGGTTCTGGCCCACAACCCGGAACATATTTTGACATAGGGACTTGAACGATATCCACGGATCTACTTTAGTTGTCCCATCGTGTTAAAGGGGCTTTTCGTCGAGATAGAAATGCCCTTTTGATGTTTGTTGTGTTGGCTCAGTATGAAAAGTGGGATTTGTTGTGTCAAATTGCGCTCTGTCGTGTTTCGAGGCTGTTTGGACTTCAGAGAGTCAAGACAATAGACGTTTACTGACGTGTACAGTTTTTTTTATTTCAATTGCTTTGACACTAATGTCAAAATGTTGGCAATGCTTTCAAAACACTCGTATTCGCGCAAACATTTATCCATTTCCAAGCCTCAAAGGAGACATACTATGCTTTTTTCAGGTACTTCAAATGATTTAAAATGTAAAAGTATTTTGCGCATTGTAAACCGCAGTATTTAGAAGCGTGTTCAATGACTTCCTGCTCAAAACCGTAGACCTGATAAGACCCGCCTCTTCATAGTGACGTTTCACTGTAACGTTTTATTTTTGAAAAGTGGCTACATGACATTTTAGAACCCTACATGTTTCACCTTGGAGTCTTCATTTTCAAATAATCACAACTAAGTACAGGTACAAGATGTAGGCGGGGATAGGGGGTAGGTGAAAACTGAGCACTGGAGCTTCAGTTAAACATGTAGCAATCAATCAAAATACAACTAGGAGTAAAATGATGCGGAAACATTGTTAAAAGCTCATTGTAATGGATTTAGTGTAATATGTTGCATTTTTACATTAAAACTACATAACACGTATTGCAGTGTTTCCAAAATGATTGTGTAATAATTGATACATATTTGTGGCAACAGTACAATATTAGATGAGAAGTGCTCACTAACATGGATTCCAACAGATTTTTTGAAAGAAATAGGTCTTTTGTGTATATAGAAAATGTTTTACATCTTTGAGTTCGGCTCATAAAAAACAGGAGCAAAAACAAAAGTGTTGCGTTTATATTTTTGTTCAGTGTGTAGTTTGGCTCAGTTCCGCGCACACTGAGGAGGAGCTGAGACTTTTCAGATGAGAACTTGATGCATGTGCTTCGTCCTGCAGAAGGAATGCTTCACACTGATGAAGAATCACCGGTGCGTAAAGTGTAGATCTAATGTGGCAGCAAGATGAATTCTCGCAATATTTGTGAGCTCAAAACCTTTCGAGGATCCGTCTGGCCGGACTCCCACTGCGACTGGGCCTGCACCACCGGTGTTCGGAGACTGGACAAATCACAGGGCAGCATTGTGGTTTGAGGCGAAGTCCTTACGTTTCAGGTGGGAAAAATTCTTATTTTTAGATGCCTCATTGACTGTGTTTACATGCAGTCAATATTCGGGTTACGGTCAGTATTTCGGAATTACACGTTTACATGCGTGAGCAAACAGTTACTCCTGTATACATGGTATTTGTAATCAATTGGGATATCTCAATCCAAACCTCGACGCACGGATGTCGGCTTTCTCTTCCTGTATCCAAAGACCACAACAGCAGCAGCAGCGTGGCGGACAATGAACAGTCCGGGGCCGGTAAAAGTCGCCTTCGTTTGTGCTTTGGTGCTTGTACTGACCAACCACCTGAACTTGACAGTGTTCTGCCTCACGTTCTTCATATATGGAAGGTGAGAACATGAAGAAATGGAAAATGGAGCTGTCATCCATATCCATGCTACCCATTTCCATCAGAGCCCCCCGGACACTTTGGATGAAGGTGAACAGTTTCCTCCTCGCGCCAAAAGAGTGGTGCTTTGTCGCGTTTATGTGTCACCATGTTTAAAAGTTCTGCACTCAAAAGATTCCTTGCAAAGAGAACATGCACAGAACACAAAGGAATGTTCCTTTTGGTTGCGATATCTCCATTGGTGTATACCAGATATTTGGGTTAGGTGTAACCCAGGGGTCATATTAGGGTTTTTAAAATCCAAAATATGAGCATATTCTGTGTTTTTTGTTTGTTTTTTGTTTTAAATCAACGGTAGTTTACATGGCTGGGTTATTGCAGTCAAAAACCCTTTCATAACTGGAATTTTAGCATGTAAACAGTCATTGATTCTGATAAAACTATTCTGAATTGATGCAGACATTTTAATAATTGGAATTTTTCAAGTTTTCCACTTGTTGCCTCTGTTTTCGAGGTGTCTCTCACTCCGTGTCCCGCCTCGTCCTCCTTTCACTTAGAGCATGTGACTAGTGAAAAAAATCAAAAACACAAACAAGAATCGCCCATACCAAATATTTTTGAGTATAAATATTTTTGCTTCAGAGTACCTCAGTCAGAATCTCTCTCTATATATAACTATAAATAATATAAATAATATATAATGGCCTCAATCGGCCCATCACCTGCTGCTACGGCCCTGCTGTCACTGTTCTAAACTACTCCATGCTGAGGTGTGTGTGGGGAGGGGTTCCTCACATAAAAGTCTGCACAGAAGATAAATAGATGGCAAGAAGTAACAGAACGCTAAGTAATATTACTTCTCATCCTGCTGAACGAAAAGCAGTGCACGAATAAAACTGGTGAAATACCATCTGACATTAAATAAATACTTAATTGCATTTGGACATTTAAACAAAGTGATAGTGTTAAATACAAATTGTTCAACTATGGCCTCTGAAAGACCGTGAGGCACTCATAAATGCCCGGTCTTAATTTGCAATGACATGATAAGAGAGCCTTGTCACAATGTACGTAAGTGGGACAATACTGAGATGGAGCCAAGATGAAGACCGCTCCCTTCATATGACCATCTTCACAGAGCACTCCCTGCTGAGCGCTGGAGAGGTAGACCCACAGCCCCGGAGCCATGCTGAAAGAGTTACGACTTGTAGGGCTCATCCTATCAAGAGCATATGGGATATACGTCCAAATGACTTCAGCTCAGCACATGTTGCCTTCAGTGTTTCATGATGAGGGTGACCTGGGAGTCAAGGTTTAGTCATAGGGCTAGTCTAGTCCTGGGTTGAACTTAAAAAAAAAGAAGTTCTGGGGAAGTATTTTCGAAAAACTTGACTTGAATGCACCATTAAGCTCCTGCTGTTGAGTTTGGTTGTCATGGTAGACCAATCGCATTAGGATATGGGCGAAAGCAAAGGGGAAATGTGAGGAACTCGATTCATAGTTCTACACGTACCAATCTGGGAGTTCATATTTTCTCCCACTGTGATGGTTCAAACGTTGAATTCGTCTGTTAGAGCAGATTTTAGGGTACAATTTAAATTTGTTTTGCCCAAGTCAAAGAATACCAATGGCAACAGCATTACATAGGCCTTACTGCAAAAGGTGTTATGTTTACTTCCATAGTTACACTGAGCAAAAGCTAGCTCTGTTTATTAGCTATTAGATGTGTTTGAATGACATCACATACTGTACCTGCACTTCAGACGTGAGAGTGTGCCTGTACTTACTGTAGTCCTGGTGCCATTATTCCTGCTGCAACCCGGACTTACGTTGATTTGGATCGAGTATACATCTGGCGTATTGCTCTCGTTCTAGTTCAGCCCTGGTCTGGCCCTTTTTGATAACTGTAAAGACTCATACGAGGCTCGGCACCTTGGTTTGAGTGCTTCGGGATGTGCACTGGGCATCCATCACTGAGCACGGGTGTGCCAGCAGGGAATGCATTTTATAAACGGCAGCACCGGCACAACAGTCTTAACAAGATGGACTCCGACACCAGAAGTTCATGTTGTCTTCTAGCTTAAAGGACACATGTTACGCATTATTTGTATTGTTGTTGGCATTTTAACATTCGTCATGTTTTTATGAGGGAACAACTTATTAAATGGTTAATAAATCCAAAAGGTCAGTTTTGCTTATTTATGTGTCCTTGTTTTAGTTCAATATTGCTATTTAAAATGTAGAAAATGTATGTAATGAAGATTAAATAAATTTAAAATGTTAATATGCGTGTCAAAGATAACTATAGATACAAAATCACAACATGTCAAATTCTTTAATAACTACCAAAGATAGAGTAACTCCTCAAATTCACTTACGCGTCAGTGATAAATGTTGCTATTGTGCATCAACAGGGTTTTCTCTGTCCTCTAAAACTGGATAAAAGCATTAGTTCAAAATGGTCTAATATGCTCTTGTACGTTCCTAAATATTTGTAATGGTAATTTCCGTGATAGATTTGTCTTTTGTGGTAACGGTGATGGAGACCAGGGC
Organism: Chaenogobius annularis; assembly: GCA_015082035.1. Lineage (NCBI taxonomy): Eukaryota > Metazoa > Chordata > Actinopteri > Gobiiformes > Gobiidae > Chaenogobius > Chaenogobius annularis. Next base: position 177,311 of record BJKM01000174.1, on the reverse strand, counting down.
TTGTACACAACTGGGTTTGAGCATCTCCAACACTGCAGCTCTGTGGTCTGGTGCGCTGGTCCCGGGAAGGAACGGTGGTGAACCGGCGGCCACCACCAAACCGCAGCCACATATTTACATAATAACAGACAAAATGGCTGACTATATTTCAAAGCCTTATATATTACCCACATTACTGATATCACTGGAGCGGCAGAAGGTTAAGCTCTCTTTAATTGGTATAGTCTTCTAAATTGTAGGCAAAGTGAATATTCATTCCAATAGAAATGATCCGGAGCACGCAGCACCTCCGCAGGCTCCACCGCACTGCGTGACGTGTGGTCTGAGCTCCTCTCGCACTTTTAATGCCACGGAAAGCCTGTGGTCAATGCACTGTGGCTAGACTGCATGTGGTGTGAGTCCGGGGGGAGGAGGAGGGGAGGGACGGAGGCGAGGCAAAGCGAGGAGGAGAAGAGCACTCAGAGGCTTGTATGTTTACTGCCAGTCCAGGGCTTGTAGCACAAACCATTGAATGCAAAGTATTAATCATCATTACAAAAACTTAAAAAGTTATATTTATTGTTTTATTTTTTGCAGTTATATTACGGTTTTCAGCCCATAGGTGGGTGCATCAGAAAAAGTTTGAGAAGCACTGTATTAAATATCCCTTTGGCCTACAAAAATGTAATACACTGGGAGTTTCACACAAAATTTGTATTTACATTTTCAAACTGCCATAAAATTGTCAAATATTTATATTTTTCTATTTTAATATTTTTTTCTCCTGAAGGTCTGTGACCATTAATGTTGGACCATTGTAAAGAGCCCCAATAATTTGTATAATTAAAATCAGAATCAAGTTGTCCATTTGAAATTTGTTCAGCGCTTTAAATGGATAAGGCCAGCTAACAGAATCAAAAGCTTTCTCAGGGTCCAGACTTATTACAGCTTTGTTTTGTTGCTTTTGTGTATGGTTCATTATGTGTAAAGATTGTCTTTTGTTATCCTGGGTTTTTATTTGTCTGATCATTGTTCCATTTGTTTGGTTATATTTAAGGTGTATACAATAGTATTGTCAGGATTGAGATAGGTCTATATGAGGCACAGTCCAGTCGATCCTTCCCTTCTTTAGGTGTTAGAGCTAATATAATTTCTAACACAGATTTTGTTGGTTGAACTCAAAGTTGGTTATGTTTTAGCCAAATATATAAATGTTTTGAAGATTGGTGGGTTGGAGAAGAGGGAGCAAACCAAAATGCGTCAAAAGAGTTCCACACGCCCTACTTGGTAAATTTGAATTTTTTTGGGCGGTCTAATATCAGTTGCTGTCAAACACAACAATACATCCTTTTTGTGCCATAAGCGAACCATTGTGCGAAACAATAACAACCAAGTAGTTAATGTTGGCATACGGACATTAACATTTCATGCATTTTCAAGTTCTTTTAACTTATTTCTCTTATCATCTTATTATTGCCAAAGCCTGCACCATAGACACATGGCCAGCCTAATGCATCTGTTTATTATCTTGACCGTCCTATGCCCTGAAGGTCACCACATGGTACAAATTCACAAATATGCACAGAACAGTGGGCAGCAATCACTTCGCCTTTTGCTATGGTCTTTTCATCCAATACCAATAACATATGTATACAGTATAAGGCAGAGAGAGGCAGGCAGATGTGATGAGCTGGTGTGTCACAACATCTTAAGTGAAACCTTACTGTCCAAATATTCCCAGATCATCGCAAAAAGTAAAAAAAAAACAAAAAAAACCCATACACTTTTGACCAATAGTGCCCACAAACTCGACAACCTCAAGGCTTGTTTCCATGCACATGCAACAATGCTTTTCCGTAACTTTTTGAACTCTTCTCCCGCCAAAAACTTTATTTACTTTTTTGACACAAATATTTGGATTTCAGAGATCTCCAACCAAAACCATAATTCCCCCAGGAGCTCAACAGAATAACGGGACGTTCCTGTGTTTAAATAGACAAACCACAAGCTTATTGTAATAAAAAAACACTGTTCCCATCGAGGACAGTGAAAAGTAAACAGTGGTTCCGTTGGATTTGGATAAAAATTACATTGTTTTCAAATCAGATAGATTGCGTTTATGTTTCCGCTTAAATGCATGTCCGGAACATGTTTTAGTGAGTGAAAAAACAAGTAACTCCATGTTTTCGATTAGACTAAAGACTTTTGACAAGAGAACATTTGACAAATAAACGGTACCGAACGGTAGAGTAGGCCGTTGCCCCGCCCACTTGTACTTGTGACTTCTAACCCTCACGCCCACTGTGATTCGCATTCGTGCACTTCAGGGATCCAAGGTTAAAGGTCAAAGTAGGGTTTTTTACTCATTTGACTTCCTGGTTCTGAATCCTGACACCGCACAGGTACTTCTGGTGTAGGTACCATATCGACTCGGCTGTACAATCGTCCCGTTTTGATGATGCAGCAAATTTATAGTATTTTCTCTTTTTTAATGACCTACTATTGATTTACGAAAATACTTGCATTGATTTAATGTAAATTAGAAGTTAAAATAAACAATGCATCTATAACCATGGGACATTGCTGGTAGTGAATATATTTTATAAATTAATAGTTAGTAGAAAAGGGGTTATTAGGAATTAGCGAGCTTCTTCCCACTATTTATTTATTATGACCTACAGCTGTTTAGATGTTTTTAATTAATATAATCTTATACATTAATACATCATGTATTGTATTGTATTATTTGTGTCTTAATGTCTAATGGCTTTTATCAAATTAAAAAAATGAAATGTCCAAACGCGTGACTGCTGTAATATTAAATAATTCATTGAAGAGAGAGGCACCTTGATATCCCTTTGTAAAATTAATACACTTTTTTAAAGAAAGGATTAAATATGAAAAAAGTCAAAGACTACAACAATGAGCTTAAAATGACCACTAACAAGCATTTATTTCAGGGAAACGCAGAAATTGTGTTTATATTCCCATATAAAATGTAGGTATTTTTACTGTTTAATTTGTACATATTATTCCTTTGACCCTCTGATCAGACAGCCTTGCTGTCAGAGCTTGCTGTCAGAGCCTTGCTGTCAGAGCTTGCTGTCAGAGCCTTGCTGTCAGAGCCTTGCTGTCAGAGCCTTGCCTGTGCAGTCAGAGCCTTGCTGTCAGAGCCTTGCTGTCAGAGCCTGCTGTCAGAGCCTTGCTATGATGTATGGAGTTGGAGAGTCTTGCAAAGGCCTTGTGCTTGAGCTCTTGAGCTCTCTAATTTAATAGAAATCGTAATTTAAATGCTTGACAAAGACATCAATCTTTTGTAGCAGAAGCGTTTTGAGTGCTTCAGATTAAATGATCGCTGCAAACAAGGCTTCATTTCAGTTCTACGTTCCAGTCATATGCAGTTCTGGCCAACAGATGGCACTATTTTCAATAATGACTGGTATTTGTGCCCACTTGTGGCGGCTGGTTCAAAATGGTGCAATGAAAATTGCCAATTGCCACCAAAAAAGGTGTAGGCGAATACTATAGTTTTTTACTGTGTATTTTATTTAGGCAATTTACCATTTCTTTAGTATTTCCGTATAACAAAGCATGATAACTTCAGATATTGTAGAGAACATGATCCTATGCAAAAACAGGTTTGGTGTGAGCTTTGGTTGGGACACTGGAGTGATGGCTGGATTGATACCAAAAATATCAATGCCTCATCTCTCATGAAACAGAGGTTTTGTGATTGAATTTTAGTGCATTTTTGAATGGCTTTGCTTCATAGTTTATCAGCACATTTAATGTTGCGATCAGTTCAAGTTCAAGCTACATAAACAACATACAGTAGTATATAGGGATAGGGTTGAACAGTTTCAATGCATATTAGAAAACTCGTGTATCAATATCGGATCAATATTGCACATGTTCTGATACTCTGAACTTGATACAGTATGTGTTCTGTTCCATAAATATCCCTTTAAACCAGTGTTAAACGTTTAGGGTTAATGTTAGGGTTAGGAATTATGGTTAAGGCTGAATCATTCTTAATAAACTATTTGTTCATTATTAATTAAGTCTTTGTTCATGCTTTACAAAGGCAGGAATAAGTGTAGTTATTATAAAGTGTTACCCAAATTACATTGGGATTTCATGCTCACAATGACCTTGCTACTTTTTTTAATCGCTTTGACACATTTTCTGAAGCATTTCATTCATCTAGATAAAATCTATAGCACACTTCACTAAACTATTCACTGAGGTCACAAAACAGTCCAGGGTGTTTGTAGAATCTAACTTTATGACCAAAACTTCGAACACTCTTGTAAAAAGGACACGTTGTGGGTAAAATACAGTGTGTGACGTGTGTGTGAGGGAGTTAGAGACCTAAAGGACCAGTGGGCCAGGTTTATGCCGCATAAGTATGTATCAAATATTTATTTAACAAAAAGGCTTATTATCAATATTCACTTTTAGCGTCAGGTATCGAAATGTTTCAGACTTAGACAATGGAGTCCCTGGATCTAAACCTGGTTCAGACTTTGGTTTTTACAGAAGTCTTTCCATGTGTTTTCAACTACTTTTATAGTCTGACTATAAAAATCCGCATTGTGACAGTGACAGCTGGAGGACAGACTGTAGGAAATGCAAAGAGAGTGCTACAACTGCAATCTGTATTTTTGAGGAGTTGATTGTGTTTTAGGTTCTACAAAAAGGGTTTTGATTTGAGAGTTGAGGCTTAAATGGATATACGGTTGTGCCAATACGTGTTTGAGTGTTTGCTGCCAAAATGTCAAGACTTGGAATTTGTCCCAAAATTTAGATAATGGCGTCAAAACAATTGAAGGAAAAAAATAAAATAAATAAATAACAGAATACAATTGTAATCGATTCAGCCTTAATGCAGTAGTAACAGGATAATAATTGTTTAACTCAGCAGTTTATAATGAATTGATGTTTTTAAAAATAAATTAATATTGTTAAAAAGTATCACCATATGGATCTCTTACATGTATTGGCCAAGCAGCATCAAATAAATTATATGAAGGTTTAAAAGTTATGCTGCAGTGAAAACAACACATTTGTTCTCACTGTGTGCAATGGCTATTTGGTCATCCTGAAAGTTTGGTAGGAACATGTATTTAATCATTGGTAACTGCTGATTGCATTTCTTTCAATGAGCACCTAAACATTAAACATTCATTTCCATATTGATGTCAAAGATGTGCAGAAAATAATAATATAATTTTTTTTATGGTTTTGGCAGTGGTTGAAGAAGTACCAGTTTGAAATTGACATACTTTTAAAATGTACATACTGGAGATTTTGAGAATTTTTCAAGCGTTAAATGTAGTGATTTGACAAACAAAAGCAATTGGCATACATTTTTCTTGTTAATTTTATGGATATATTTTTATATTTTTGCTCAAAGCTGGGGTTTTAACTCAATCACGCTGAGTCTACATGAATGTGCTAAAATACTTTCTACTTTTCAGTCCAGTTCAAAAATATAGTGGAGTTAAAGTAAAACGTATCCACTGAAGTACGTTACTTTCCACCACTAAAAATGCCAGATACCTCATATTTTTACCATTCTATTTTTTAAAACTCTTTTATAGAGTTCAGGTTTAGATCTGGCTCTGTTTTGATTTATTCCATGTTTAGATCTGTTTCAATCATGATTCAGTCCTGGTTTATAACTCCAGGTTAACTCTGGTTCAGCCTTGATTTGGTCCTGGTTTACATCAAATACCGAAACGGACCAAAACCTCTGCTTTTACTTTGTCCGAATACCATCGCTCTTTTGGAACAGACGTTTTTCAGATAAAGGCATCAAGTATAACGCTCTCAAAAATGCTCTCCTGATCCTCCACAATATAGCGCAGAGTCAGAACCACATGTTGCGGTGGAACTTATGCCGCCTGCATGGATATTAAGCGTAAATCAGGTTTGGAGGAGTGGACATGCGCCCGAGGGGGACACACCACCGGAGTGACCACACCAAAGACTGACAGTGACCAACGGGACACATGAGCTGGGAACACTCGTGGAACGTGTGGAAGACCGACATAAGGAGCCGTGACTGTGGGTGGGTGAAAAAAGACCAACTGGTTCCAAAACGGCACCCAAAAACACAGATTTAAAGGACACATATTCTGCATTTTTTGTTTTGTTCTTTACCTACTATTGCATTTACTTTTTCAGAACGTAACATAATGTATCTACTGAAAGCACACATTACTTATATTTGTGGCAATCCCTTATCAGGAATTGTGTTCGAACTCCATCTACTGGCAACGGGGGGGAATTACCATAGGGAGATATACAAAAGCTAGCTTGCCCCAGTAATGAACGCGATGTGACATCAGAAAATATAAAAAGATGATGGGATTTTTTCCTGTATTAAAACAGTGCAAAAGAACTCTGGATCTATATGATGTGGCAAATGTGACTTACCAAACAGGATTCATCAAACAATTGTGAATGAAGTTAAATGCAACTTCAGGAGTGTTTTTGATGAGGGAACAATGTGAAAAGCTTAAAAAACTGTGTACACCGTGCTCTAAAATGAACACATTTTACATACACTAAGGGTCAAGGCTTATGAAAATTGCCAGGGTGTTCTTAGGGCTTTGAAACTACACTTCGGAGAAGACAACATTACTCAAAAAGAACTACTTAGGAGTCTTTGAAGCCCACACAGACACAAAGGACAGGGAGATGAAAGGAGCTGCAGGTTCCTCTATCATCAGCCCGACCACTGCCTTGTAATCTGGTAAGAGAAGGTCATCATCTTAACCAAACACAGATGAGACTTCACACCAAACAAGCTCTTTGTTTACTGCTCTGAACTTGTAGCACTAACACTTTTCTTAACAATGACTGCAAGCAAAACATATTATTCATGAAAATTGCACCATATGAGTAAAACTAAATACACATCTATAGATGTAAAGTCTCATAATATTTACTTAAATATTTACTTTAAACACGTTTTCTGGCGGAGGAATGCGCATGCGTGTCTCGTCGTGATGTTATTGCTTTGCCTGGAATGGTCCATATTACAGCATTAAACTTATCCATTGAATTAATTCAATTATAGGTGTTTTATATTGTTCAAAACGACCTTGAAAAACATACAGTATATACTTACTGTAAGCTCGCCTCGCCACAGTAAAAAACAGAAAATTCTAAAGTTAAAGCAAAACTGTAGCATAAAAGCAATTGGCCTTCATTTCAGTGTGGCGTAAATTCATTTTGTATTCATTCCAATTGTGGCTTTTTCCTCTTTGCAACTTCCTATTTAACTGCACAATGGAACTCAGCCTTTCCATTGAAAAATATTGCATGATATGAACCAAAACATCCTTATTTCCCCCTCACGGACACGTGTTGTGCTGTATCGAATGTGAAAAACCAAGCATTGGAACTACCATAACAAACGCAGCTTTCTTCAGCACATCCCCAACTTCAAAAAGAGCAATACTCGGACCACCTGCGCTTTAGCCTGCGCCGTGATCTCGCATAGGAGCAGCAGATAACATCTCTGGGAGTGCACTAACACGGAGCCACTCCAGCCAAATTGAATCCGTCACAGTTTCAACAGCAACCTCACAAAAAGCTTTGAATCTATCAGCCACATGCTGGTCTCATTTTAGACAATACAGAGGGAGACTTTACTCTAAGAACTGTGCAAAGAGTGGACGAAATGCGAACAAAGTCAGGTCATGAGAACTTACTCCTGGTTTAGGCAATATTTAGTCTGGGATTTGACCTGGGTTACTCCTGATTTGGTCACCGTCCTTGTTATTTCTAGTAGTTTAAAGGGGGCCATTATATGACTTTTAAGAGTTTGTTCCCTCATCAGCAGCTTACTGAAAGTTTTATCTAGTATTTTAATTGATTCATGGAAGTTTGAGTAATCCTGTATTGTCCTGCATTCAGAAATGTTTTGTTATCATCCGCAAATTAAGTTTTACATTAGCACAATATTCCCCGATTTCCTGGGTATCCTGTAAGGTTATTACGGAAAGCGTTCTGACGGCTGTGCAACGTTGTTTTTTGTTCGGCCCAAACCCTTAAAGTTTAAGGTTCCCCTAACCTAATGTGACCAAGTGGTAAAAATCTAGGATTACATTTGCCAATTTACATCTGAAATAACCCCCAATAGTAAGGCAAGGCAAGACAAGTTTATTTGTAGAGGGCAATTCGTACACAAAGGCAATTCAAAGTGCTTCACACAACAGGGAAAAAATGCATTATAATCCCAAAGGCAAGACAGAAATCACAAAACCTTAATATAAAGAAACTGAAAGGTACCATTTTCAGGCTATCCCTCCAATAGTTTAAGACATAAAAGAGAAGAGTGCAAAGAAAAAGCATTTCAGTCATATGCACAGCTAAACAAAACTGGTTTTATCTTAGATTTGAACATTGCCAGAGTAGCGGCCTGTCTCACATCCTCAGGAAGACTGTTCCAGATTTTAGCTGCATAAAACTGAAACGCAGATTCCCCATGTTTAGTCCTGACTCTCTGGGCACCAGCAGGAGGCCGGTCCCTGAGGTCCTCAGAGTCCGAGATGGTTCATATGGCCACTAACATGTCCGAGATGTACTTTGGTGCTAGGCCATGGAGAGACTTGTATGCAAGCAGAGCTGCTTTGAAGTCTATTCTCTGCAGCCACAGGGGAGCCAGTGCAGAGACCTGAGCACAGGACTAATGTGATCGTACTTCCTGGTTCTAGCAGGACCCGAGCAGCGGCGTTCTGGATGTACTGAGCTGTTTTACAGCTCGTTTGAGAGGCCAGTGAGCAGGCCGTTTACAGTAGTCTAATCTACTAGAGACAAACGCATGGATAAGTCTCTCCAGGTCTGGTTTAGACACTATACTTTTGATTTTGGCAATGTTTTTAGATGGTATAAGCTGCTGATGTGATTGATCTGACGTGGCTGTTAAAATTAAAATCTGAGTCCCATTATTACCCCAGATTTCTAACTTGATTTGTAGGTTTTAGAGCGAGACTCTGGAGGTGACTGTTAACACTTTCTCTTTGTTTCTGTGGCCCAAAGACGATGATTTCCAAGTCTTGTCTGAGTTCAGCTGGAGGAAGTTTGTTTTGCATCCACACACTGATCTGTTGGATTGCAGTGACAGAGTGAATCCACTGGTCCATATTCACCAAAAGCAGCACTCAGATCTAAACAGAATTAAGACTGAGGCTTTGCCTGCGTCAGTGTTCAGGTGGATGTCATTTGTCACCTTGACAAGAGCAGTCTCTCAGTGCTGTGATGAGGTCTAAAACCTGACTGGAAAACATCAAATTAGTTGTTTATTAAGAGGAAATCAGTGAGCTGTTGATAAACAACTTCTCAAGGACTTTGCCCCAAAATGGCAGATTAGCGATGGGCCGGTAATTACTCAGTACTGCGGCATTAAGGCTGCTCTTCTTCAGGAGAGGCAAATCTGTGATAAAAAAATGGCCCAAATGGCCCATCTCAAGGCTGTTAGTTTCAAGTGAAACCAAAAACTTCCTTTAGCAAGAAGTCCCACCCTGTGGGCAGGGTTTACACAGAGTAGGATATAAAACCTGAGATCTCAGACTTGTTTCACAGATTGAGAATGACTCTTGGATGAGAGTCGAAACGTTTTGTTTTTTCTAAAACAATCCAGATTACTACAACTGAATCCAGATTAATTCGTTATTTTTTGTTAACTCCGATACTGACCCGATACCTATTCTCAATCTGACAGGAATCTTCTTTTTTTACTTTTAATTAACACAGTTTAGTCTGATGCTGCGTCTTTATAAACATAGGTGGGCAATGCTGAAATTGTCTCCCTTTGGTGTAAATTATTGCCTGCATAAAATGGGCCTACTTAAAATAGCCGAATTGTTATGTTTGTATTATATTATTCCTCCACAGTACAGAGCATCACTCTCAGTAAAAGAGACATTAGGAGATGTTTTAGCCCTCTGTTTATAAAGGTTATTTTCCCCCATTCTTACTTATGTTTGTAAAAAGCGCCATGGCTGCTTATTATGCATTCAATTTTCAATTCAAATCAATTTTTATTTTTGTAACGCCCAAAATCACAACAGTAGTTGCCTCGAGGGGCTACAGTGGAAAACAAAATAAACAGTGGTTTATAGGGACGTGGAAATGTCCCAGCGTCCTGTGTCCTAAGACAGATTTAATGCATGTGATCTATTTAATATGCACGTGAACTATTTAACATGCACGTCAACAAAAGTATCAGCCCTGCTCAGTTGACATTTTAACCAAAGATTGGATTTCACTTTTAAGGCTCAGTGAAGACAACGAAAAGGTCAATGTTTTTAGCTGCATAGAGCCTCCTCCGTGAGCATTCAGTCCGTGTTTCAGCTGCTCTGGGCGTGAGTGAATAGCCTTAGCAACAGCGGCTCTGGCAAATCTAGATGAACTGAGACAACAATAGAAAGTCCAATGCCCTGCAACTTGAATTGCATCGATATATTCCTTTCCTACCAACGCACGCAAGCCGGTGTATCTATGCAAATCGGTTCATCTTCCCATCACGAGGGTATAGTTTTTCTATACCTTTATGGAGCACTACACCCAAAAATGTAAGCGAATCGTTTTTTGTTTTTTTTTTAATGGTTGGGTCGCCAGTAAGAAAAGCATTTCAGTTTTTTGTACATTCAGTTTGTATTTTGTTATCAATTTTTGACATTGGACAAATATTATGAAGGAAATGCATCATATTAAGTATGAATGTTTCTGGTTTGGTCAAGAATAAAAGAATATTGTCTGCCCTTCTCAAAAAGCACTTTGTAGTTGTTGGTCTTAACCTCTGGGCAACACACACAAACACTCCCCTCAGTGTTACTGAGCTTTGGCAAAATGCTGCACAGATAGGCTTGTGCAATATGTGTTTAGGGACTACATAATCAATCAATATTACAGGCATTATGGGCCAGATTTGCTGTTTTCTTGATTTTTTTTGAGCGAGGACCCCCCAGACCCCTACACTATTCTGAAATCTTTGATAAAATATATGTATATATGTATGTGTATATATATGTCCGTATACTCTTACTCTTCGATATGGTTCAAGTTACTGGGGCTTCATCACCTCCAAAATTCCAGGATATACTGAATAGAAATAATATTTAAAGACATCCACAGCCCTGTTTTTACAAACATTATGTACGGCTGTAATGTAATGACCACAGTATTAGTCTTTGTGTGCAGTGCCCTCTTTAAACTAAAGCAAAGCCTTGTCTTTTTGCTTTCTCGGAGGAAACCTACGCAGACACCTGAAGAACATGCAAACTCCAGCAAAAGTGGACCAGAGCGCTAACTGCTGCACTACCATGCTGCCAAATAATGACAACAAAAACAAAAATTCACTCTCAAATGTTAATTTATTTATAAATCGTGTAATCCCTCATTTGCCCCAGGAGTGTTCCATTGTAGAAAAAAGATTCCGTTGTAGTTATCTGGACACTGTTTTTTAGAAAAACAAGACGTTTCAAATCTCATCGAAGAGTCATTCTCAATCTGCAGATCAAGTCTGAGAACTCGATCCGCAGATTGAGAATGACTCTTGAATGAGAGTCAATGTCTTGTTTATCTAAAAAAACAGTGTCCAAATGACTACAACAGAATCTGGTCATTTATAACTTAAAAATGTAGTAACACTGTCCGTGTTACTAAATTGACTAAATTGGAACCACATTTCGGTTGTTTTGAGGCTCCATAAATCCGCATAGGAAACAAAGGGAGAGTATGTAGCAGGGTGCGGCCTGAAGTGCCCTCACACCACCAAAGAAGATAGTTCTCACTGTTAGCCAGAAGGAGGCGCTGTTGTGTGCCCTTTTGTCAGCAGTTTCTGGCTCATTAGTGTCATCTTCAGAACAGTCTGCTTGGTCAATCACGACATGCTCTTCTGCAGTAGTCTCTCCATGGGTCTCCATTCTTTGGTCGGTCTTGATGAAACAGGATCGGAGTTGGTCTTGAACAGCTTGGTGAATGGTGTTCTTTTTATCAGTGGCCTCATAATTCATGAAGTAGTCCTCCTCCTCCTTGTTGGCTCCTTTCACCTCAGCGTTAGGAGACATGTTGTGGTGGTGGTCTTCAGGAGGGCAGTGTTGATCTCCAAACCCTGCAGAAGATCCTAGTCTCTCGGTTGCAGCTCCACAGGGCTGTGAGTGCTGATCCATATTTGCCTTACTTTCCCCGGTATCAGGTGCTGAGGTCTGAAGGGTCACTGACATCAGATCTCGGGCCTTTCTGACGTGTTCACTGTTATTTGTTGTCAGTTGCTCCATAGTTATAAAAGGGTGGGTCAGGGCTTCACTGGTTGTGAGTCTTTTTTCTGGATCTGTCTGCAGCAGATTTTTTAAGAAATCCACAAAAGCTTTCAGGTCCAAATGTACATCCTCGTCCAGATTTTCTGCACCGTGCATTATCGCTGCCTCTAAATTTGGAACTTTATCCAAGGGGCAGTGAGCCATCTCTGGCTTCTCCCAATGCGTGTCCTGGTACTCAACAGGAGTCTTGAAGGTCCACTGGCTGCTAGTTTTCAGAAAGAACTTTTCAGCATACAAGCTTCGGTTGAGCAACTCATCGCTGGGTTGTCCGAGCAGGTGAATGATGGTCCTCAGGTTGTCGTAGGTTGAGGCGTCGGAGAAGATTTGGCAGCCCAGGAAGCCCTCCGCCAGGCAACAGCCCAGGGACCACATCTCCAAAGCCTCAGACAATGGAGCTCCCAGGGTCACCTCAGGAGCGCGGTACTCGTCTGTCATGATGATCATGCCCTGCTGAAGCTCGGAGAAGAACCCTCCAGAGCCAAAGTCTATGAGCTTTACTTTAAATGGTTGCTCTTCTTGATTGACCAGCATAATGTTGTCTGCTTTCAAGTCAGTGTGAAGTACATGTGCTTTCTTCAGTGCCTCAAAGGCCACAAGGAGCTGATGAGCGATGGGTCTCATCTCGTTCAGGGAAAAAGGAAGTTGACGCTGACAGTAGAAGTCCAAGAGACTGCGGTCCAGAACTTCATAGGCAATGCAACTGTACTTCTCCCAGGTGAAGTGGTCAATATATTTGATTATATTGACATTGTGTGGCTCTATGGTGTTGTTGAGATGCTGGAGAATTGCCAGTTCTCTTTTCGCATCATTTTCCACACCATATTCAAAAATTTTAAGTGCCACAACTTCCCCAGTCCGAGAGTTTAAGCATTTGGTGACTTTTCCAAAACCTCCTTCTCCAAGAAACCTCTGCACTACATAGTCCCCCAGCTGGTGTGGGAGACCCTCTGCTGATGCACAGAAGGGTGTGGGAGTCACAAACATGTTCACAATGTTCAATGTAAGAGCTTGGGTTAAAGTAGATTGCTTCTATCGAAAAGTTGGTTCAAATGAGGAGTTAAGTGTTGTTGCGTTACTTTTAATGGCGGTTGGCATCCAACTGAAAAGGTGTATTTACCGCCACCTTCTGTAGTTGTATGTCTTCAAAGTATGTGTTTTATGCTATACTGTAAAAAAAATAGAGAGAGAAAAATGCAGTGCTGGTACCACTGTGCTGTTGTGTTGGCGAAGGTTTTGGCAGATAAGTTAACTCCAGAATGACAAACTTTATGACACACCATGCGTATCCATGGTGATGGAATCTATGTGATGTCATCAACCACTTTTGTGTGTTTTGATTTGTTGTTTATTTTGTAGTTTTTAGTTAAAAAAAAAGAACAAAAAACGTCTTTGCTTTTTCTCTCTCGTTCGTCTTTCTCTCTTTCGCTCTCTTTTTTCTCTGTCTCTGTTTCTTCTTTCTCTTTCTTTTCTCCTTTCTCTCTCCTTTTATTGAACGGTATCGTGTGAAACATACTTGGACATACAACTACAGTAGGTGGAGGTAAATGCAGCCAACCGCCATTAAAAGTAACAACAACAAACGCCTTGGCAGCGTCAGCTCTGGGCGAATCTCGATGAACTGAGATGACAATAGAAAGTCAGATGCCCTGTAATGTCATCACTTGAATTGCATCGATGTATTCCTTTCATACCAACGCGCACGTTTCGCAAGTGCGCAATCCGGCGTATCGATGCAAATCAGTTAATCTTCCCATCACTAGGGTATAGTTTTTCTCTAACATTTTTGACAAATCTTTATGGAGCACTACATCTAAAATGTAAGAGAATCTGTTTTTTTTAATGGGTAGATCTTTCTAAAGGTCAAACGAGGTTGCCAGTAAGAAAGCATTTCAGTTTTTTTGTCAATTGTGACATTGGACAAATATTATGAAGGAAATGCATCACATTTGGTATGAATGTTTCTGATTTGGTCAAGAATAAAAGAATATTGTCTGCCCTTCTCAAAAAGCCCTTTGTTGTTTTTGGTCTTAACTTCTGGGCAATAAAAAGAAAAACAGTCTAGGTTGGTCAATCTCCTCCCCTCAGTGTTACCATGGAGTTCTTGTCCATCACCAATTGAACAGGAACAGTGACTAAATTCATGTAAAATAGACACAGGCCGAGAGCTTTGGCAAAATGCTGCACAGATAGGCTTGTGCAATGTGTTTGGGGACTACATAATCAATCAATATTACAGGCATTATTGGCCAGATTGCTGTTTTCTTGATTTTTTTTGAGCGAGGACCCCCAGACCCCTACACTATTCTGAAATCTTTGATAAAATATATGTATATATGTATGTGTATATATATGTCCGTATACTCTTCGATATGGGTGTCAATACTGGGGTGTGTGCTCATGGTCGCATCACAGCTACCAATAAATTCGCTGCAGAATTATACTGAATAGATATGATGAAATATTTGAATGACGACGATATCACAAGACCCTTGCTTTTTACAAACATTATGTAGCTGTGTTATCACACTTTGTGTGCACTGCCCTCTTTTAAACTAAAGCCAAAGCCTTGTCTTTCCTCTTTAAACAGTTTGTCAGCCAGAGTTTCTACAATGCGAAAAACTTCTGTGAACGTTTGTGAATCTTGCTAAAGTTTATTTCTAATGATTATGACAAGTCTTCACACACATGGCTGCCCCTTTGTGTTTAAATGAAAGTTTAATGTCTAACATAATATTAAAATAATATTGATAGTCCTCTATATGTTATTCTTCTTCAACGTGGGGCTTCGTGTCATATATACACGTGAGACTTGCTGTCTGTGAGCCTTGGCTCCAGCGTAAAGGTTCCCTGCTGAGCCTTTTGCCAGTTGTGGTTAGTAGAGCCATGTTGCATGTTGCTATCATATGTCATAATTATAATTCTCAAAGCTATACAGACTCAGTTTATATACTGCATATGAACCTTTATTTAACACAAAGAGAAAAATCCCACTGTAGACTGTAGGCATCCCATAATTCGGAGCTGGAGTCTATCTAGGCTCTCATGAGGGCGTGACGAATATCAAATTAATAACAGTGTTTATTATTGTTTTAAATTGGAAAACTCAGAGCAATATCACGTGGTAGTTTAAAACCCTTATCGTTCAAACATCTTGAAAGAAGCGAAATATGAAATACTACCAGCTTCATGAGCGCTCATATCTATGTGGCCTAGAGACAACCTCCAAATGAGACCAAATAAATGACTGCACAACAACATACAATTTTATTTCCAAATAACTGTTAACATTTATGTAATGAGATGTGTGTGTATATCTCACTCTCAAATTATTAATTTATGAATGGGTGTATGATTCCTCATTGTTTAGTAAATACAGGAGTATTCCAGTCTCTAAGTCATACTGGACAAGATTCAGTATGTAGTCATAAAAAATAAAGACACAGTGTTTATGAATACTGAAATCCTAAAAAAACTTTTTTAAAGACGTTTCAAGACTCTAATCCTTTGAGAAACCTAGTATAATATTATTAATCTCCCATGAAGTCAAGTTCTACAGAGGAAACTTCTCCTAAGAGAAATTAATTACTCAGAGTAAACTTTTTTAACATTTAGATCAAGTTTGGTACCCACTATTCCTTCATAAGAAAAATTTTTAGAGATTTATGTATTTTTTCTAAACATATTTAGTTCTCTGTTAGTAATTTGAATATGTTCACATTACGCTGCATCCATATATTGTACAGTAAAAACATTAATTTATCATTAAATTAAAGATAAAACAGTCAGAACTAATTTTATGGTTTAGTCTTTTGTTAATGTAATTCAGTGTTTGTACCACTGAGTTGCTTATTTAAAGTTTACAATTTTTATTCATACATTTATTTGATAGAGATCTCAAAAAACTAATAAAAACAACCAACAACTAATTGCTTTTAGAGACTCCAGTTTTAATCAGCATAAGCTACAGATGTGCCTTTTCTTATGTTCATTGGCTTCATCTTACTGCTCAATGCTAATTTTTGACAGACACCTAGGACTCTGATCCTCAACACACAAAAAGACAACAATATACACAGGTGACATGAAAATTACATTTAAGGCATAGTATTTATCTTATACTATTTACACAAAAAAGTCAGTACAAAAGAGTGAAGCCTCAAACTTTTCTAATGTTTTTCCCAAATAAAACCGCCAAAGGTTTTTTTTGGGGGGAGAGGCAGCTTTATTGATTTTAAGACATTTCTTAATTTTTACAAGTAAACATCTGTGAGCGCTCTGAGGTCTTAGATCTGGGGTGGTCTGCAGCTACTGGCAGCGCCCCTAGTGGAGATACCACCAGCTTGACAGTTAAAGAAAAAAAAATCATATTCCCCACCAGCAATCCCTGCGGAGCAAACTTAAACATATTTAATAAATGGTGAGAGTATTATAAGAAAAAAAGCCCAAAAAGCCAAACAAATACGTGTGCAAGCAAGATCTGTGTGACTCAGAAGGCTCAGCCAGGAGATCTGCACAGGAGGTGCAGAGATCAAAGCTAGAGCCTAGTTGCTAGCATTGGCTGCTTATCGTTAAACTGTCTCACACCAGATTGATCTGTGTGTTTCCACTCTTTGAACTGAGTTCTTTCACTCTAAAAGGCCGAAGCGTCACAACAGCAAAAGCAGAAACATCTAAATTGTGTTACATCCAGTGTTCAGCTGGAAAATGTGTCAAAATGAACCACACCATGTGCAGTTAGGAATAATTATTTTGATTCTTGAAACAATTTCAAATGTGGGGGTGTTAAGCCCGTTAACAAAATTTACATTTTTTAAAGTGTTAAAACTTGCGTATCTCTGGCATTCCATGTCCTATTTTCGACTCTACGTTTTGTGCAAAATTATGAGTTGAACGCAATGATATACAATATATGTACAGATATACTATAGACAAAAAAATTGGCAACATGTTTTTTTAATACATTTTCTTGATAAGAATGTAAAATTGTGGTCAAATCACGTCACAAGATCACAATTTTTTGTCACACGCTCCAGTTTGTTTGTAATTTGAGATCAGTCAGTGTTCTGCTTTTAGTTTTTGTTTGCCATGCAAACAAAGCAAATGATGTTGAAATCTCCAAGCACAATCATTTCACTCTCACAACTGTTTAAGCAAGTCATCCAGACACATTATAAGATGGTTGCTTATACAAAGGGACACATTTAAAATCCATTCTTGGAGATAGGACAATCTTTAAAATCATGTAATCTAGAGTACGAGAATCCACATTAATTTTGGCACATTTAAGTATTTTCCAAATTGATGTCAACTCTTTAACAGTCACATCAGTTTGCTCTCTACTCATTCAATATTTTGAGTCTCTCATAAAGTACGAGCTCTCAAAGCAAAGCTCACTGTGGACACGGCCTGACCTGCACTGCAGCAGAGCGCAGGAAAGTCTGTTACTGAGAGTGATGCTCTGTACCGTGGAGGAATAATACTGTACAAACTCTATAACAAATAATTGGGCATTTTTTAAGAAGACCTGTTTAATACAGGCAATCGTTTACTCCAAATGGAGCCAAATTCAGCATTGCCCACCTATGTTTATAAGGGCACAGAATCAGACTAAACTGTGTTAGTAAAAGAAACAGAGAAGATTCCTGTCAGATTGAGATAGGTATCAGACTGGTATCGGAGATGGCAAATGATAATAAATGTCATTGGGAGCAAAAAAAACAACAATACCATGTGAACTGTGCTGCATCGTGATTTCAGGTTAGTTCAAATCGAATGACATCGTTTGTTGTAAGAAATGTGTCTTGCAGCAAGTGTATCTAGGTACATATTGGACAGAGATTCAATTCCATTTATTTTTGTAACGTCCAAAATCACAACAGTGGTTCCCTCGATGGGTGACTGTGAAAAACAGTTTAAACAATGTTCATAGGGACTTGGCAATGTCACAGCATCCCGTGTCCTTAGACTGATGTCCTAAGCTCCCCTGTCCTTAGACCCTCCTTCTCGGTCAGGGAAAAGGTGAAGGAGAGATCCGAATCCCTCGGATGGACAGGCGGACGCACTTCCATTTGCAGATACAGTGGAGCTGGACCCACTCAGGAGGAGAACCAGTTCTTCGAGGCAGACGAAGAACCGTTCATATGGAGTAGAAGCCGTTTCTCCAGACAGTTGAGGAGCATGTGGTTCCGCAGGTCGAGCTCCGAGATTCCATCACTACTGTCCACGCAGCAGAGGACAGGACACTCTCACACACCCCTATTTGAATATGGACAGAAGGCCTATTCTTTGGTGTGAAGTAGTATTTCAATAACTCACTTTAAAGACTTTCTCTTCAAAAGATGGTTGCTGTGTCATTCATACGTTTTAGTTTTCACAAGCAGTTTAGTTATTTTGACATTTTCTGAAGCAAAAGTGAATCTTTTAGACATTCAAAGTTCTTGACTGGTCAGGTCTTCATTACAGAAGTCAGTTGTTCCCCAAGGCCACGTCTGCTCACTGATGGTGCAGCTTTAACTTGATACATGTGAGATTTGTGGGAATGTACAGAGCCTGGTGCTGCGTGGTACAGACGAGACTGGATCCATGTGGCAGTACCCAGACTACTATAGGCTGGGACTATATGTGCAAGACTGAAAACAGTCACGCATTTGAATGCTAGAAATGTGCCAATGGCTTTGCCTCCTTTCAGTTACCTCGTACCAGAACCACAGTAGACCTATTTGAAATGATATGTTTTCTAAATGGGACAAGTATTTTGTTTTGTTTTCTACAATTCAGACTTTGAATTGAAGTATCCTCATACCAATCAATTCTTTTAAATTTAGAAAAATATTACACCTTTTGGGCCCATAGTCTTAAGTATACGAGTATTACGTGAATAAACAGTGACTGCAGTGTATTATTTGGAGAGGCCTGTAAGACGTGGGACCAAGTCCTTGTTTAGCAAGTCTAAAGTAGCCTTCGTGTTTTTAGTGTGAATGCTGCAGTCGGAACTCTAGCACGGAGGAGGTCATGTGGCAGGTTTTTGGAGGATTTCCTCATACAATCTGCATCTCCAGTTGCCACACGAGGAGCGCTCCGATTGGCTCCAGGCTCCATTCAGAAAATTGTCTTCTCACCTTTTTTAACTAGTTTGTTTACAAAGTCTGCTCCACGCGGTTTTAACCACTTGTATCGTCTGCTGTTGTAAAAAGGTATTCCGTTGTTGGTATATATTTCTCGCTGCAGTTTGGAGACGTGGTGATTGGTGAGAAAGAGCCTTAAGTCGCCCAAGTCATAGTCCATTTTGTCAAGTCACAAGTCACCAAAATAATGACTCAAGTCTGACTGGAGGCCCAGTCTGCAGCAACTCTTCAAACCTTGCAGCAGCTCTTCAAACCTTGCGCCTCCTCATGGCAAAAGGTGGAGTTTTGTACAGAGCTCTGAAATACTAAAATAGGATAATTAACAAAGTACTACCAGACTTGCCAGACTTTAATCAACTAGCATGCCAGGGTAAGCTTTTTCTACAAAACGCAGTAAATCAACCATTTTTATTGTGTCCTTATTTTCATTTTCAATATTATTTTGTCTTCTCAGCTCTGTGGGACATTTTCTGCTCTCCATAGCATGTTTGTCGTTAGGATTTTAATAATATCCAGGAGAGTTTTATTTGAACATGATCTGCTTTTGTCATCTGAGCGAGGGAACACAGCTCAATTGGATCGCAATACACAAACAGGATTTGAGGCCCGGGGTCAAAATGCGGGTCTGACTGGAATGCAACAAGTTTCTCCACTGCGACTTCTGTGGTTACACGGATCGTATTTATTCAAGCTGATCGTAATTTGGATCAGAAATCTCTATAATTATATAAATGTTGAGTAATTTGGTTATAAAAAAAGTTATTGGATTATTGTCTTCAGTGGATTCCTAGTTGGTGTCCTGGTGCTGTAGTGAAAGTTCAGCGTGTTTAACTTAAGACTTGCTTACGCTCCATGGATGTCTCCGGGCATACGTCACTTCCTGTGTCGCCAGAACGTCCATAGAAATGAATGGGGTACAATCGGTGATAAACTTCAATTAAACATCCCAAAACTATATTTAGGGATTTCTATTGAATTGCCAAACACAAAAGGAACGCGAAGGACCAGTGTTTTGGCCTAAGACAATTCACGGAGACGATGGTAAACGTTTTTAAACTGAGCGACTGGACTCAAAGCTAACCATATATGTGTGTGTATCAGATGCATTCCTTTTCATTTCAAACACCTGCTAATGTTCACGTTTTAAGATAAATGAGCTGGCAATCGAAAAGATCAATCCACGTTATGATTCGTGTTTCAGCGCAACAGCAAAAGTGCCCGAATGCCCGGAGACATCTATAGTTGTAGATGTCGGGATACGACACCTCCGGCCACGGTGTGGGGTCATTTTGGCCAAAGGTTTCTTAAACTAAACGCACATCTCTTGACTCCTATTTCACAGTTTTTTTTCAATCGGGTATCGGGATCAAATTACACCGCGTTCCAAATTATTTGGCAAATTGTGTTTAAGTGTCATAAAGGTAATTTTTTTTTTGTTTTCCAGTCAAACTCATGGATGGAATTGTGTCTCAGGGTTCTTTGGGTCAGTGAACTCAACCTGCGCCAATTAGTTTGCTAAGTAAGTCCAATTAAAGGAAAAACGAATTAAGGATGTTCCACATTATTAAGAAGACCACAATTTTCAAGCAATATGGGAAAGAAAAAGGATCTCTCTGGTGCCAAAAAGCGTGAAATCGTTGAATGTCTTGCACAAGGTATGAAACCTTAGATATTTCACAAAAACGTAAGCGTGGTCATCGTACTATTAAGAGATTTGTAGCTAATTCAGAGCTCAGAAATTTGTGCAGATAAAGGCACAATGAGGGAGGTTTCTGCCAGACAAATGCATCAGATTAAGAGAGCAGCTGCTACAAAGCAGCCAAAGGGTATTTGAAGCTGCTGGTGCCTCTGAAGTCCTGTGAACATCAAGGTGTATTATCCTCCAGAGGCTTGCAATTATGCATCAACCTTCAATTTGGACACCCTTACCCAATGCTCACAAGCAGAAACGGCTCCAGTGGGCCCAGAAATAAATGAAGACTAATTTTGAAACAGTCTTGTTCACTGATGAGTGCCGTGCATCGTGGATGGTCCAGATGGAAGGAGTGGTGGATGGTTTGTGGACGGCCACCATGTCCCATTGGCTGCTATGGGCATGAAAGAAGAGAAACTCAGTACAAACTGGAATTGTACTCTAAAGATGAATGACTTGAAAATGATGATATCATTTGCATAATTATTTGGAACGCAGTGTAAAATATTCACCAACTTCTCCGTCTATGGCTGCTGTGTCGCCAGTATGAATATTTTGTTGTATTTTGGAGCAAAACGATAATATTTTAACAATTTGTATCAACCCCCTATCTGTTAATACTGTTCACCCAAAAGTGGGCGTGGCCGTCCAAAAGTACCCATATGACCGGAGACATCAATTGTACGAAAACAGATCCGCGCATCCCAAACGTGGTAACCAGGCTGTGTTTTGGTAAATGACCACCAGAGGGCGCTAACGGTCAGATAGAGCAGTGGTTCTCAAACTTTTTCAGTCGTGACCCCCATAATAACAATCGTTGGCATTTGTGATCACACACACACACACACACACACACACACACACACACAATAGGATAACTACAAAATGAGAAAGTAGCCTAATTTCTATGTTTGATTTTATTTTCAGGCCATAGGCTTTAAAGCAATCATTTAGTATCCCAACAAATGATCATCTACATTTACCACTGTATTTGAGGATGTCAAGCCTTGTTTAAGATGACTGCATTAAATTCAAATTTTCCCCATATAATTTGGGAATTGATAAAACAGAAGAAATGGTCCAACAACAAACGGATCAGTTTGGGGCAATATGTCAACATGGGGCGATGTGGGTGTGGCTTCCAAGGACCCTGCTTAGATAAATGTGATACTTAGTTTTAAACATCATATCCATGTATCTCCTGAGTGCTTTTTGAGTGCTAATTCATCACCCCAGTGGCACAGTGAGTTTAGTGAGTAAGTTTAATATCACTGCTAACTACCAAACAGACACTGGGTGAAAAGCTCAACTAGAAATTGCTGCCCAGTAAACAAGGCAAGAGAAGTGTTTATTTGTTTTGCATTTTCTTTCCAGCCACTTCCCTGAAATTGTTTTCCATTTTGTCCATAAACTGATCAAAAATGACAATCAAGCTCCTGTGAATGTAACATAAATAAATACTGTAACCCACCTATTTTCAGTCCAATCAAACATTCTGGGAACAATCGGTGAAAAACAACAACAATGAAAAAAGAAAAGAGAGGAAAAGTCAAAACCCAACAAAGTCTCAGCCCGTCTGTCAGTCCATACCCCCAACAGCAGCTTTACTCCTCTTTATATTGACCGAAATAAATTGAGGCAGAATTTGAAACCTACTTTTCCTCAGTGCAGAACTTGTTTCCACTTATAATTAGAGTAAATCAGACATCAGAGGGCAAAACTGCGTTGCTACACAACGTGTCCAGCCAATTGTTTGTCCTCCAAAGGGTCCAGGAACAGCTTCAGTTTGAACTGGGGCTCATTTAAGTCAGATGTTTTAGGAAAGGCAGGCCGGAATTACAGGAGGTTAAAAAAAGAGCGGTCGGCACATGTGCAGCTCTGTTGCTTTTGCATTCACCAGGCTGAGGACGGACCGAATGATGGACAGAAGCGCGCAGAGGACGGACGGAAGCCTCCGCGTGTATCCGAATGTGCCTTGAACGTCGAACATAAATGAGCCTTTAGTAAACAGGGTAAATGAAAAAAGCGCGAATGAAGCTAAATATAAGTCCAAATATGTTTTTGATGGGAAATGTTGGGCGTTTAAGTCTCCTGGTCCCGTACTGACGGTAAATAAATCTCTCCCGTGACTCATTCCTCCTTTTTTTACAATCGCAGATCCGGCTCTACACCTACAATGCTCGTAGTTCCCTGCTTATTATCTTCCTGACGTATTCGTTTGTGTCAGCGCGCTCATTTCTCCTTTTGAGTCTGTCCAGATTGAATTGTCCAGAGGCCACACGTGCTAAAAAATGTCCCCGTCACGGTTAGTCATCATCCGTGCAGTTTGAGTAACCAAAGTGTAAACTCTAAAGCATCCCCGAAGTCCAAATCAACAACAGGTTTCATCCAAAGTCAGAGAGGAAAAACATCGCATCACATCATCAAATCATTGGCATGGGAATCTTCATACGATAGCTAGAATTGGTTTAAGTTACACGTGCTTGAAATATATTGCGTGGGATAGCTTTGGTTATTGTTGTGATGTCTGCGATCTTTGCCTTGCCTTTACAGATTAATCATAAATCAAATAACACCACGAATAAAAAAAACATGGAGGAGTGGATAGGCCAGAAAATGTACTTCCAATTTTCTTGAAACCACATCTTGATTGCAATTTTATCACGATTTATGTACATTTTGAAGTTTTAAACGGCTTGAAAGAGGTAATTCAAGCCTTCTGCTGCTTCTCACGAAAGGTCACACTTCACACTTATGAGTTAACTAATGAGTTTAAGAGTGATGAAAAACAACTAGCCCCCTTTGCCATACAACGTTACTATGCAAAACTATATTAAACAGAACACCAAAAGGGATCAGATCACGATTTTATTTTTATCGCCCAGCCCTAAGACGTTTCCCCATGGTGTTATAGTCGTGTCATGTATTAGTCATTATTTTTTTATTGTTTGACGTGAGGAGCTTTTAACCATATTATTCTACTTTTCCCTTCTCATTTAACAAAGTTGAATTTAGTGTGATTCATGCACATTTGAGTGATCTTTTTCTTTGCCTCCGTCAGTTTCGCCCCAAATTCCCCGCCGATACATGGACGCTGTTCTGTACTTACTTTGTTCTGCAATGTATTATCGTAAATGGTGACACACGCACGATTTGGCAGTGTCATGTAGCCATTTTGGCAGAAATGAAAACGAAAAATCTGTTGCTTGCTATTGTGAACTGCAGCGCTCCACCGTAAACGGGCCGCACCATGGTTTTCAACCTGGGAGTGTTTATAAGACTTAAAGGACAAATATGATGCATTATTTGTAGTGTTTTTGGCCTTTAAACATGCACTTGAGAAACACAAACAAAAAACAATATGCCTTTGCCACAGCCTTGGGAGATGCCAGAGTAACTGAGCTTTGGCTCCAACTACTGGCTGCAGAGGGAATTACCCAATTTTAAAATCAACACAGTTCGCTAATTCCTGGTTTAAGCTCGCAGTTGTACTGATCGAGATTTGACAGCAGAACAAGTCCGGCGATGATTTATGGACTTGAAAACAGCAGAAAAGATTCTTTGAGCCACGTCACAGATCGAGCAAATGTCTGTTATCGAGGAGTGTTTTTGATGCTCGGACGGATGGACAACTTTCTAACCAGGATTTATCAAACTAGCTTGAATTAAGTTAAATGCTTCTTTTTGATGAGATGTCAGAACAAGCAGTGATTATAAGCCAAATGCATTAGATTAATATGTGAAAAAATACTTTACTTAAATATATATATTGTATAAAAAAACGTTTATGTACATTTATGTAGTATAGTTGACATAATTATAAATAGGGGGACGAGGGACCTGCTCTAAGCCAACAAAGTCAACTGCACTCACGTCGCAGGGGGCAACGCAAAAAATTGCCAAAACACTCAGCAACTAGATTGCTTTTGGCAAACATCTGATGAAATACAAAAATACTAATGTTAAACTTATTGTTATCATGCTGTCAATAACACTGCTTTATGACTCCCGTTGACTCAATTGTGTCTAACCAAGACCAGCCGTTCCCCAATCTCCAGTTCAATATTGCACAGATTCAAATTTATACGAATGACATTGTAATCTCCTTGTTCTTTATTCCTTTCCAATCCTACCTCATAACCATAATCACTTTTAATACAAAAGTTCAGTTGTGATGATTCGAACCACATTTCTCTTGTTGCCTCCCTGATGTTATGGCTTCTTCCGAGCGCTCGTGTTGTCTCGCGATCGTATATATTGAAGAGGTCGAGACTGTGCGATTTGAAGTCCTGTAATGCGTTCTGACTCGTTGTTGGATGGATAACGGTAGCGTGCAAGACTCGAGTGGCTCTGTATTTCATTTTTAAAGCCGTTAAACTTTAAACACTGACATACAGCTGTATTTTTCCCCCCTTGGAGGATCACTTGAAGAAATTAAAGTCGCTCGTCTCTTCTGTCGGTGTTTTTGAGGCGAGGGTCCGGCAGCGAGCCACCTGGCAGTTTTGGGTTGTGACGAAATGGTGAAGCACATCATTCACAGGGGAAAAGGTTGAGATAAGAGCGAGTGTAATGGGAGTATAATGGTGGATTTAGTCTTGATAGGGGATTTGCCTTGGTGCTTTGGTCCACGCAGGGGTCATATGAAGTCGATGTAAGACAGATGCATGGAGAGCGTTGGTTCAGATGGAGGAGCATGCTGTGCTTAAAAAAGGGGTCTTCCGTGGGTCAGAGTCTGGGATTAAAAGGAAATGTATCAAGCAGTATTGGGAGATGTAAGGTTTATTATATATGAGCAAGATTGTTTCTTAAATCACTGATAAACCCTCACACAGCGGAGAGAGAGAGAGATATTAGCCAGTTGTGCTAGGTAGCTCAGCTCCCTAATAAACATTGCTTAAATATAATGTTGTTCTGGAAAAAAATCCAACAAAATCATAGCAAGAAACAGCAGATTGACAAGAATATTTTAGTTTTATTTTACCAAGAACTACAAACCTTACAGTAATAACTGAACTTGAGAAAGTAAAATTTGAAGTTAAATATTGACAGTTTATTACTCGTAGACAAATGTGCTAATTTGTTACGTTTGTCTTGCTATCTGTAAACAAGAACATTACAGTTTTTATTTGCTCCTTCATTAAAATGAATGGCGTGTTTACATAAGTATCAGGCTGCGCGCATTCTTCTAAACACAATACTTCTGATGGGTTTTAGAAGTTTAAAAGAAATTGGATTACAAAAAGCACACATTACTTTACAACAGTCAGGCATTTTCCGCATCAAGAATTGAGATAGAGCTCCATCTACTGTCTGCAGGGGGAATTACAATGGGGAGATAAACGCACATAGCTTGCCTCCGATATGCTCTTAATGATTTAGGGTCTTAAAAACAGCGAGATCTCAGAGCGAAAATTTGTAATAGAGTGTGATGTTTTTGATGACAGAAAAATGTTATATTCAATTTTGTGTAATACTGTATGTGTTGTTTAAATTACACTTTATAGAAGAATATCGACATTGCACCCCTTTGAATCTCGGCTGCGATCAATGTTGTGCTTTACAATGAACATAATGTAAAGTATAATAATAATAATAATTATTATAATAATAATAATAATAATAATAATAATAATAATAATAATAATAATAATAATCTACCTAACCAATTATCAAAAGAAAAGTATTATTCCATTGGCATTTCGCTTGAATTAACCTTCAAGCATCAAGCTAGCCTCCACAATGTACACTACGCGTGTTTGTGATCTGAATTAGCCATGCCGTGGCATCTTCAGCAGGATGGTCCTAGTAGAATCATTTGATCGCTGACAGTTTGGCCCTTAATTAGACAATAAAACATTAGGTACGCACTGTCCCTTTACAACAGATAAACATTTATTCGATTCTAAAATAGCTGTGCTGCTGTTCCACTTCTATTAAAGGGAGCATGTTGAATCAACAAGGCTAACACAGATTAACACGACCATAAATACAACTTAATAACTCTTGGCCCTAACTCCGAACATATGTCTCGCTCCAGCATACTGCAGAAAAATGGATGTTGAGGGCTAATGCTAAAAATAGTATGGGCTAGCGGTATGTAGCGTATAGAGCATAGCTAATCATAACAGGCATGCTGCATGAATTTACTCACTTGTGGTTCAGAAGTCTTCAGGGAGAGGAAACATGCAAGGATTTTATTACTGGAGAAGGCACAAGCGATTCATCTGCCATGTTTAGATTCATGTATAACATCGACAGACTACATTTTCTGATTATGCATGCAGTAACTGTGTGTAACCTTTAGGTCGTCAGGCAGATGATGTGAGCTTGCATGGTGTTTGTTGGAAAGATTATATCAATTGTTAGTGAAAGATTATCGGCGGTTTTGACAAAAAGAAATTCACTTCCTGTTATATTTTTCCCATTGCAATTATTTTTGTTCTTTGTTTTTAATAATGACTTTGTGTCCAAGCAACAGGGTGCGTCTATGTCTGAGAATGAATGAAAAATATTCCGAAACAAAGGCAGCGTTGCGTGTTGCGTTACCATGAAGGTTCCTGGTCCGATTGGGAAGTACCTGCGCCTGAGACGGAGCTAAAAAGATGGCCCCAGTCCCTAGATCCTACTCAATCACGACGTTTATATGCACGGAGAAATCTGACTGCGCTAATAAAACTGACTCAATCCGTCTTTCCCCTCAAGTTCAGAGTTTACATGCAAGAGAGTAAATCAATTTAAACAGGCGAGCGCAATAACTCCCGGCCAACAGGGGCAGAGTGCGTTGAGCGGATGCAAACCCCGTTCACTGTGCATGCGGGCTCGGAGCAGGTTTGGAGCAAGGACTGGTGGGAGAGAGTAGTAAACCCCTTGTGTGTTCTGTTCTAGTGGGAACTGGACTGAAACACCAAAACTACGGTGTATATACCTCTGTGAATAATAATCAATGCATTAGAAGCGCTTCAACTGTAACCTACAGTTTTGGTTATGTAAATGTCATTGCTTTTGCATGGAAAACTTTGTGCCATGTTCCGTTTGGTGCACAGTAGGGCTGGGTAATTAATCGAAATCATGTGAAATTGTCAGTTATTTGGGAGGGGTTTTTGAATTGAGAAATCCACAGTCGAGCCTCTGTCAGTAAAGACATGTGGTTTTGAGCAGAGGTCAGACTTTGGGGGAAGAAATTAAATATCATTTGTGTTAAATGGCACTGATTTGAAGTCTGTATAGTTTATGTTCATGAATTTATTACTTAAAGCCTTTTTTACTTTGTTTTTAGAAAGACCAAATAAAACTGAATCCAAAATCGAGATCAATCAATAGGAGGAAAAAGAAATCTGGAGGGTTTTTTTTCCCCCATATCACCCAGCCCCTAATGCACAGGAATGTCTTGGCGAAACACCTGCTTTTCCATGTGAACTATTGTGGGGATTTATAATGGATTAAGATTAATGACACTGCAGACTCGTACCCTTTAGGAGAAACTGTACAGGCGAACTAAACAAACAGCCTTGTAAAACAGTCTAGCCACACATCGCACAACAGATGTTTGTGGTGTTGTTAATAAGGCTGAACCATGTTGGAAAAGTAAGATTTTTCTGAAGTCTAGTAATGGCAATTAGAGTTCTGATTTCTGTTATAAAACGAAGATTCATGTTCCCAGGGCCCAATTTAAGCACTAAAGAACTTAAACTTAAACATATTATGCTTTTGTCTGCTTATAATTATGTTGATATAAAACAACTTCATAAAATAAACTAGTCTGTCAACTTCTGGTTGAAAACTGCTGCGCTAATTTATCAGTTTTTCTTCACAATACGTCACCGTAAACATACTGCTCTGCCAGACCACGCCGCAAACATCACGAGAGAGTGCAGAGGACGTAGTTGGAGTAATGGCGTCTGAATTTCAGTGGAATTAACTTTACATGAATCAGTCACTATGTTTACATGCACAGAGAACGCAAACCAGTCGGACCACTCTTGTACCAGTCTAAAGCAGGTCAAAGAAACGATGAGGTGTGAACGAGGAGCTACGAGACGTTCGGGGTAATCTAGTAATTTAGCATTAGCACTAAGACTTTGCAGCGAGAATACAAAAAAAGTCTGCGGTGGAGGCGGCGTAGTTTTTTTTTAAACTTCTGCTGATCGAAAACGAGTGGGTCCACATCCAAACACATGACTAATATTTCCTTGTCTGTTTCTTACCGAGTTCATATGTGTTGTTTTTATTATTTCTCAGTGTTTTATATTGCACCTTAATGCCGAGACAAGTTCCTATGTTTGTGAATTTTGTTCATTGACAATGGCAATGAATCCCTTCTGATTCAGATTCTTAGTGTGATGGGACTGCACTGGTACTCTGCGCGCAACAGGACTAGGATTACACATGGACTTTTCCAGATGTGTTATTGGTATGATTGAGACTCTAATCATGATGCTTTAATTGTAGTTGCCAGTTAGTTCTAGTTGCCAGTTTAAATTGCACAAGGCCAGTTATCTGGTTTTCTTCGCCTGCCTGTAAATTTAGTGACTCTAAATGCAACTCTTAGCTGATAAATGAGAAGAGAAAACAATTATAAAATGTTTAAAAGCTCTTAAAAGTACATTTACATTATGTCTACTTTAACTAATACAAGATCTACACCTTACAAAACATGTTTTTAGTGGTCTTTAGGTAAGATTAGCAAGACATTTTATGCATTTTTCTTCCATATTGTATCTCTGTCTCTAGTATGATCAAATGTGAAAGGAAACATGTATTAACTGCTCAGTATCCTAACTTTCCCAATGTTTATTTACAGCTTTATACAACTACATATTACAACTACATATAGGAGCGCACAAAATACAGTAACATCTTAAAACCGGAAAATGGCTTCCTAACTGTGATTTATGCATACAATGCTAATCCATGTTGTTGTGTAAAAGGCTACCATTTTGCTCTTGCTGAATGCTGTTATATGGTTCGTCCCGTAATCAGCTTTTATGTCGCCTGCAAACTTTTTACGAACCATAATGTAAATTGTATGCGTTGTTTATTGCTGGTATTTTACACCTCCTTGGGGACTGCAATTTGAAACCAACTCTAAACTGGGACATTTACTGATTTTTTTTAAATTAATGTGTCTTGTCCCCGTTCAAATAACTAATAAATAAATTATAAACACAATGAGCTGTAATTTGTTTACAAGTTCAACATATTGCTCTTTGAATAGTATTTTAACAGCAAACTGCATATTGAACACAGTGCTGCACGACATGTCAATTAGGTTAATAGCTTATTTTTTGTGTCTTTTAGTCTTCTGCTTAGTGACCGTTCAAAGCGCAGATCAACACGAACGATGGATTACGTGGAGAGGTAAGAAGGAGAAGAAGCAAGTTGTTCTATTGACTCTATCTCTTCAGAGGACATGAGTGACAGCTGTGAATCAAACAAATACGGCTTTAAGGAGGAAATATTTCTATTGACTCTTCTCCTCAAAGCCTTATTTGGCAACAACTTCATAAAGTGTCAAAAATGTTCACACTAACCCCTCTGTGATGCTTCTATTAATCCAGCCCACATGAACACAATTAAACTATTACATGATTTCCATGGCGTGACTAAGAGCAAGGTTTCCACATCGCATCAGCAGGAGCAGTAAGTGAGATGATTTTAGATGTTATCAGACGGAGAGGAAGCCATTTTGAAGACACTCACAGTCCTTTTTAAGTCATGTGGAATGAGTGAGGGTCGAAGCAGGACGCGCTTATCGAATGACCATCTCCAGCTCTGTTTTCAATCCGCTGTTTCCCGTCCCAGTTCTCAGCACCATGCACAAAACTACCCCAGGGTCTGTTTGGACACCGTTACGTTGTTAAAGCCAATCAGTCTCAACAGACCCAAACATGAATGTTCTATGTCCACGGACCAAAAAAATCAAAGACTAGAGTTTTGAGCTTCATGAAGACAGCTGGACAAAATGTGGATAACAATTTTGTGGGTGCAGCAACGCCAGAGCCCACCCATATATGTATTAAAGTCTGGCGGTGTCGTGTGCGCGCTCTGTCTATACTCCAAGAAATAATGCCAGTCTCTGTTGGGACGACGCACATTTGAGTTTGTTCTTTGGTTTTAGGCACTACACTCCCACTGCCTTCACTCGCAACAGGCAGTGCACCACACCAATGATATCTCACAACCTCATACCTTCTTTTGGAAGTATTATTCTACGTTTGCCTTAGTAGTTGTAAATAAATCATTGTTTTGAGCATGTTAAACCCGGTCTCGTCTCCCCTCTTTGTTGTGTCCATGAACCCGGCATAACAAGCACCTGCTGGCAAAAGCATGCATTGGCATCTGTGGTCCTCAAACCAGACTCTTGTTGCCTAGAAATTCCAAGCAATGAACTGACAAAGAACAGCCCTTAAGGAGTCCATCATGCTCTAGGAACTGGTCTGTCTTACTGCTGCCAAAGGGCCCCGGACCCCATACTCCCAGAACACTCTGGACACCTTTGAGGTACGCGGTCAAATGCCAGTGGGGCTGAAATCGACTAAATACATTCTTGGTCGACTAAAAACTTGCCCTGTGCATCAGTCAGTTGAATAAAAAGAGAAATAGCAGTATATTAGAGTATAGTGTACAATAAGAGTGGCAATCGGGGGACACGCAGATTTACCAGTTGGTCGGATGCCTATGTGCGCCAGTGTCTAGGATTGTTTGATGCAAAACGATAGAAATGTAAGAAACATGCATCGCTGAAGGAGTAGCGCAGTCACCGGAGTGGCACAGGCAACGTGCATGTTTCTCGCGTCGCTCCCATTTTTGAATATCATTATTTAAATCAACCCCGCTAAAAATAGGGAGCTAAACTATATACATGCAGTAATAATCTGGTAAGTAATTCTACTACATACATTAAAAGTAAGTGAGAAAGACAAAGCCATTTTGTTTTGACGGATGAAGAACAAAATGGCTCTTCTATGTACACTTCTCAATGGAGGACTACAAAATAAAATTTTTGGAAAGAATTCTGTTCTAAAAATGTATCAGTGTTTTATAACACCATGTCAAAGTGGCACAAAGGGAAACACTAGTTGTTGGAGAAACTGTGATTGCTAAGTGGCCCAACATTATCATATGTTTTGGGAATGTCCTATTGTTTCTAAATGTTGGAAATTAACAAACATTACAAACGGTTTTTCAGTATTAGCGTCCCTCTGGACTTCAGAACTATGCATCTAGGCCTCAAAACTCCTGCCATGGACGGAATGAAATGTATGACATAAACCAAGACAACAGTCAAGGACAGGACTGGACTATGGAGAAAAGTAAAAAAACAAAGTAAATTGTTTAATTGTATGTGAAAAGGCAGAATATATTCCCAATTCCTTCCCAAATGTCTAGCTAATTCAGCCCATACCCTCTCCTTTCTGCTGTGGTGCATATAAATGCTTTGGAATCCCAATCAAATAATTTGTGGACTAATAAAAATGGGGCACCATCAACTGATCAATGGACTAAATGACTAGAGCCCTCTTCTCCATATCCACAAAGCACATGTGGTCCCTTGAACCGTTGAAGACCTAAGACATGCGCAATGAGCCAACCTTCAAAGACTCTCCACTTTGTCAGGATACATTTCCCCAAAAATCTATCA
Organism: Chaenogobius annularis; assembly: GCA_015082035.1. NCBI lineage: Eukaryota > Metazoa > Chordata > Actinopteri > Gobiiformes > Gobiidae > Chaenogobius > Chaenogobius annularis. The sequence goes on along the minus strand of BJKM01000174.1, from coordinate 144,536 downwards.
TCCTTTTCATTCATTGCGTTGCTGGGGTCTTGGCACCAACGTTTGTCAAAAGAAAAAAAAGTCGCTGATAATATCAACGAATCATCCCATTATATGAGATTATTTATTATTATTATTGTTATTTCAACACTGCAGAGAAAAGAAACATAAAAAAGTACATTAACAACATGGAGTGGGATGAAGTTTAAAATGGACTTTTCAGAGCTTTTAACCTTCTTACAGTGCTATTGGAACCTCGTTCATGAGCCCAAAGTGGTTTTTTGATTGATTTTTGCAGTCTTTAGCAAGATAATAGTCTCTATCCTTTCCCTCGGATGAGCAGACGAACGGGGCCTACTCACCAGGATGAGTGCCTGGTGAGTGCCGCAGCACGCTTCCCTGTATCAGCCCATCCTCCAGGAAGCACTCTGTAACTGTAATTGGGTTTCCAAATAATTTTGTCATCTATTATAACACCTTATTTGTTTTAATGAACCTTTTGAATCTGAAATCTACCAATTACTAATTCAATTTGTTCATTATTTTTACAGTTTCCAAATCACATAAATTTAATTTTTTCTAGATTTAACCCAGAACAAAAACATTTTTGTGTCATCTGCAAACGACACCATACTCATTGACTGACACTTAAAAACTTACAAATATCATTTATAACCAAAAGAAATCATTTTGGTCCTAGTGCCGAACCTTGCACGACTCCACACACTATATCCATATTCAACGACCAAACATCGCTTAACATACTGTTGTCTGCCAGACAAGAAACTTTTGCTATTCTAATTCCAAACCCCTGATTCCATATATCTCTAATTTACGAAATGGCATATTGTGGTTGATTGTGTCAAAAGCTTTTTTTAATTCCAATGAATATCCCTAAGCATTCTGTTCAGTGGCATTTGTGATTTATTCTTTTGCTTCAATCATGGCTAATGATGTTGACATGTTTATATTCTAACTACAAACTTGCACAAATATGAACGCCTTGGCTCAAAATTAAGTGTAAAAACAAAAATTGTCAGGAGTTTTGGAGAGTTGATGCTTTGCATTTTTCAAGACCACGAGTATGGACTCTGTATTGAAACTGCTCCTAAATTCACTGACTTCACTCACGTACACAAAAGCCCCATCTCTATTGATGAAAATTGTCATGGTGAAGTCATGCTTTACATTAGAGTCACAATATGGCACACATGTTTATATTTGGAGTCAGGTTAATTATAGGTGACATCATGTTAAGCAAATATGTGTTTTATGAGCTGTGGAGTCAGTTCTGATTCCGTCTGTACCTCAATACATTTGACAACAAACCATCAATCTGCTACTGATCTTAGTGCTAGTGCAAAGAAATGGCAAGGCCGCTAATCCTATCTAAAAGGACATATTTAGCCGGTATTTGAACTGTTAATGGCCTTAACCATGCTATTGAGTAGTAATAATGTATGTACTGACTTTCTACCTAGCAGGCGTTCCCTCATCAGGATTGGTGTAGCGCTCCATGTACTGGCCACAGAGGGAATTACCATAGGGAAAGAAACAAAAGATAGATTTCCCTCGATGTAAGCAATGGTAAGGTAAGCACACCCTTGTAATGACCATGATTTGATGGCAAAGATTTAAGGACCACTGGAGCTTTACCTATGATGTTACAAAACTGGGAAATTTGAACCAGAGTGTTCAGAGGGAGAGAGGACTTGCTAAACAGGATTCATCAAACAAGCACAAAGGAAGCTAAACAACTCCAGGTATGTTTTTGAGGTGGGAATAATGTTACAAGATGGTTCAATATTTCATAAATTCATATTTCATTTGTTGCATATGTTCTCAAGGTATGTAAACAAGTTCAAATCCCAAACTGATTTCACCGATATAATGGTACAAAATTGATTTATTCACAAAAATGTTTGTTTATATTTTGTGCTTGGTTCTCAAATTACTAAAACCAGTTTGCAACACATCCAAAATGTCTATTGCCATGACGCATGTGTCCTTTTTACGTGACAGATCAAGACGTCCCAGTTTCAGCCATGATTGTGATTCAAAAAATATTATTTTTAAAGCAGTAGCAGTCACATTACCTTAAAGTACATATACTACTACCCATCATATGCCCTTTAAGTTAAAAAAGCTGTAATACAATGCAAAAAAAGACATAATAATCAGAAAATATGTATATGTTTAAGCTTTTATAATCCTCTGCTCCTGAACAAGCAAACCCGTTAAAGTGGGCCTTACAAGTGTTAATTGGAAGTAGCACATGTTGGAATTTTTTTATGGGGTACAATTTCTCCCACTTGGCATTATAAATCTGGCCCGTGTGTCAGCCCAGAGCCGGCACGGCACAGATGTTGGCACGGCAACAGAAGCCAGCAAATAAACTCAGTGATCAGGTTATGTTGGACTGAGCCTCATTAGAAACACACACAAGTTTGTTTGGGACCACTGCAGATTATATATTTATGTAGACATAAATCTTTTACAGCAAATTCAAACTTAAAGTATTTTGGTGGAGAGAACAAAAATGTCACTCATTCCAGGAGTTTTAGGAGTTTACGCAGCGTTCCGGTTTTCCACTGTGGTCGGCGTTTGGACCATGATGTTTTTGCCGTGTTAGCCAACCGCGTTCCAGTTTTCAAGCCAGAGGATATCATTTTAGCGATCATTGGAGTAAATAATATAGGAAATGTACTTTTTTGAGCTTTAATCCATGTTATATCATTGTATTTAGTTGTGCTTAGCTTCATTCACGCTTGTTCGGTGAATCCCTTTTAGTAAGTCCTAGTAAGTGCCTCAGAAAACACATTGTTTCAAATTTCTCAGTTGTGTGGCGTCATACTAGAGCTCTGAGACCTTCTGTGCTGTTTTTAAATCATTGCCAGGCTGGTTGTGTGTACTTGTGCTGTCAAACTGTGGTCATAACAACTGCGTGCTTACATTAGCATGTCAGGGAAAGCTAGTTTTGTTTATTTTCCTCTTTGTAATTACTTCTGCTGCCAGTAGTTGGAGTTGCAACACAAATCCTGATAATGGAACGCCTGAAAAGTAGTGTGTGCTTTTTAATACATTATTTTAAGTTCCAAAACATGAGATGCCAAAGTATAGGTTCTCAAGGGCATGTGTAAAGGATAATAACAGCATATAATGCTAATATGTGTTGTTTAAAATATTTTAAAAATCTCAACTTAATGCAGCATTAAGCTGTGATAAATTGATTATGTAACATTTCTGGTGCTTTGCCAAAGTCTGGAATGTTCCACAGTAAGGCGTACATTTTTTTACATATTTATTTATGTATGATAATACATACGAATGAGGGATTACACCGACATGTATGATAATATTTTTATTGCTAAAACAAATACCTGCATTCCTACGATGAGCGGGCATGCCTCTCCACAGATCTGACCTGTGAATGGGCCTAGTGGTGTCACTTGTTTGTTAATGCCATACTGTGGAACACTCCAGGCAAAGTAAATAGTATATCCATGGAGACAAGCAGGTGTCAGCAGAAAAGTTACATAGCACACCTTTTAATATGGTTGTAATTCAATCCAATTTATTTATATTGCACAGCAAAATAACACTGAATAGTAAATAAAACAATAAATGGAAAGCATTAAAACCAACCAACCAATAAAACCAATTAAAGAAAAATGTAAAAACATTAAATAAAACCTGCAACATTAGCAAAGCGTCACATTGCATTATATAACTGCACAGCATGAGTCATAGGCCTGGTACTAGATTCTTTCTGTCTGTTTAATTAGCTAAAACATGTCTTTTTTTTTGCGGTGTTCAATCTTACCTTTTTTGGGCGGTGTGCATCGCTTCCTCATCCTGCACCTCTGTGTCTCAGCCTGTAGGGGGCAGAAAGAAGTGGTCTGGTTGTCGGACGTGCCCCTGGTCCTGCTCTGTCGGCCCCACCTGTAGCCGCACCTCGCCCCGTCCCGCTGGCACACGCTCCACTCACTCCACTCGCCCAGGGGAGCCAGGAGACAGTGGTCTGCAAAGGTACAAGAGATCATTTAGACTGAGACATATTATACGACACCAAGTCTATGAGCTGAGCTGTTGCTCTAGTACAGTAAATCCCAAAGCATGAGCTGGGGGTCACGAGATTTGGTCCCATAACACAATGATTACAATTAAACCCAATTCTAAATAGTTTAAAATACTGTGGGGGGGGGTGTCCTGAGTCAGTTTCATGGTTATTCTGGGGGTCCCGATCTGAAAAGTTTGGGAACCCATGCTCCACTGCAAAAATAGTGCTCTAAAGTGATAGCATGCTATTTACTGTTAGCTTTGCCGTGATGACAAAACTCCACGCTGGCCCCTGAAAGTTGTGACACTCCATCTACTGTCATCAGAGGGAATTAGCATACAGAGGAAAAACGAACGTAGCCTCCATAATATGAATATCAAATAATGAATACCATGTGACGGCAGAAAAGCTAAGAATATGAGGATACCTCCAGATTGAATGTTTTTTTGAGACTCAAAGAAGATGGCCTCGTAAACAGGATTAATCAAACAAGTGTGAATGACGCAAAACACAACTCTGGTGAGGGAACAATGTTAGAACATGGTTAAAAGCTCAGTTTTAGTCGGCAGTAAAGTAAAGTGAAATCAGTCAAGCTTTAATCACATCTGAGTTCCCTGCTTGTCTCGATACATTTTCTGCTCACTACCAAACGTCCTCTGATCTCTTCAAATCCGTCGTGGCAGATGGTGGGCAGATTTTCACTGCTTTTTAAGTATATATTTAGTCTGTATTTAACTTAACGTCGCCTTATTGCCAGGGTTCAAATCAGGTCCACATTAACAGATCCAATGCTATCGCCCCTTTGCATGATGTCACCTGCTCATTGAAGTTCTTTCCACTGTGTCCCTCGAATGGAAAAAGAAAACAGGACGCCCGGCATTTCCTTCGGTAATTATCATTATCATCGTCAGATCTGGGGATTAAGAAGCCTCGTTTTGAATCAAGGCTTGCTTGAGGTGTGTACGGTGCGGCAGACATGAAAACTTTGAAACGTCGACCATGAGATCCAGATGTGCGGCGGTTGCCAAGAATAGTCCAGTAGCCCCAGATGTTGCAGGTGGATGGCAGAAGGATGGCAGAGGGGATGCACGATACATCTCACTTACTTAGATGGAAGCAACGGACAAGAGCAGAAATAAAGACGAATCCTTCTCGAGATGTAGTGGACGGCATCTGCCATCCATACGCGCATGGAAACATTACTACGGTTGAACAGTTTTAGTGTCGGTGATAGTAACAGTAGCACAACAACTACACTATGTACATGCAAAATGATACAAGACTATTTATCTTATTGTAAGCTGTTGTTTTAAGATACGTTTAGTGGTTGCAGTTGGTGTTGTCACAATACTAAAATGTCAAACTCGGAGAATAGGCTTGATACTGATTACGGTACCACAATGATCATTCAAAAATGTTTTTTTTTGTTTGTTTTTTGGACAATAGGCATTTTTAACACAAAATAAGTAAATAGTACTTCCTTTGTGTTACCATATGGTCCTGATAAAGCTCAAGAACATTCTAAAACTTTTCAGGATAGGTTGTTGAGTATGGAGCCGAATGGATCGAAATTGAGCTTGAAATTTTAGCATCGTGACAACACTAATTGTAACCACTAAACATATCTTTAAAAAATACATTATGATGTTCTGTTAATCTGATCTTTTTTTGTATTGATACTTCATGATTCATATCTAGTTTTGATAGTAGTGGACTAGTATCTGATTTTTCTATACTTTTAACAACCCTTTTCGTATTGCAATCAAGTTGATCTGCCACGGCATGTCATTGTTTTTATTATCATAGCAAAAAACAAGTGCGACTTGCCAATCTCCTCAGATCTCAGAAGCTGAGCTGAGCTGGGCCTGGTTAGAACTTGGATGGGAGACATAATGGAGCAGCTGTAGCTCTAGTCCAATCTGTCCTTAGGCAACGCACTTACCCAACATGCCTTGTATGAATGTGGAGTGAGTGCATCAGTGGTGCAGGTGGGCAGGGCAACTGTGGCTACAGTGGTGTCTTACCACCACTGAGTATAGAGTGAATGCATCATGCATGGTAAGGCGTGAGGCGTAATGATATATAAATCATATAGAACCTCTCATTTCCATGCCTTTATTGTTTATTGTGCATGTTAATAAACATACATGAAATACATGCTGTAAACACACTGGATAATATTATGAGTCGAACCCAGGACCTTCTTGCTGTGAGGGGAGCGTGCTAACCGCTCCACTTCCATGTTGCCAGTTACTTTTGATCAATTCTAAAGTAACTTAAGTCAGCCAATCACATCGCTGCATTCAGTGAAGTTTTTAGTGCAGTGGAAAGTCAGAGTCCAGAGTGTAATGTTCTGATCAGTGCAAAAGCAGAATTCTGATCCACATCTTATGTCAGATATATATATTCTACCTCAAATCAACATTCATTCATTGTAATACCATCATTAGACTATTAGATGTAAAATAGTATTAATTGGTAAGCTAAATAGTGAAAAATAACAAACTAATATAATACTCTTTATATTATAATAGATGTCATATTATATTATAACGACTGAAAGTTTGTTAGTGGCCCTTGACCTGACGCCTCATGACGTCAGTCCAAACGTGTTCCTGAAACAAAAATTAACTTTAACATATAGATTGAAGAGTACTTTTTAAATTTAAAAATATCTTCATTAATATATATCACTATTTAAACGTCTTCAGTAAGTCATGCTTTAGTTTCTCTAAGACAACTGCAGGGGTCTGTTCAAACTCAATTAAACTTCAGCCAGAAAAGCTCTCATTTCATGACTACAGACGGCTTTATCTTTAGCTTTATGGCCTTTTCTGAAACAAACGACCGTCATAGTCAGATTTCTGCAACTGGATATGAGAAACTGCATAATATTACTGCAGATTTGAAGCAGAGCCTCTGTGATTGGCTGCTTTCCACCGCACCTAGTCCATTACTGTGAGTTCAAACAGCCGTCCGAACGCATTCAAGTCACAATGGACACAATCGAGACGACAGGCGTAAGACAACTGACGAGTTTGTGAGCTTGTCCAACTTCGGCAGGGTTTGGAACACCTTGGACTCTAAATCTGAATACACTGTTTTGCATCATTTTGACAGTCATCACCTGTTTTGGATCAAATATAATAGAGACAAAGTCTTCTCTTAAAACTGCTGCACCCAGATTATCTCGTTTGTAAAGCGAGCTGTTTGCAAATCCATTGAATTGTTTTGAGCTTTCGCTTTTAATCACGTTATATATATTGCTGCCCTCCGTAGATGTTACGCATTTACAGCAACATTCCAATTTAAGGGACATTTCCATAGGAGCAGTACAGGGGGAAAAGTGATCCGTACCATCCTGCTTGAGGGGTCCGACGGGGGCCATGAGAGGTACTGTCTTTCAGAGGGTGCTGGCTGGCTTTAGGCCGCGGAGTGGTTTAACGTAAGATGATTGGGCAAGAGAGAAGAAAAGAGAATGCAGACTCGGGTGAGAATGAAACTGCAAAAACAGATATAAACAGAAAAGGATCAGTCCTCACCAAGCGCTGACTTGATCTGGTAACAGACCGCCGCATTTCCAGGGATAACTTTATTTGTTGAGCAAAACAAAGCGAGTGCATGTTAGCATCAGCTGTTTTCGACCCAGAATATTATACATCTAGTGCGTAATGCAGCTAACATTATCCAAATCCAAGGCACTGCATAAAGAGATGTGAAAACGGGGCGTGGCGGCGCAGAAAACTGAAATAAATTGAGAAAAACTTGAGGAGAACCCAAAAGTTGTGTGTTGACAACCAACTTAAGCCACGTCTCAAAGCGCGGCAAAGATGGAATTACTAAATGTCTTTTCGTGCATCGCCAAGATCTGCTCTTGAAGATGAGGAATAATTCAGGTATGACTTAGATTTGACTGAATAACAAAATATTGGTTATGTTTGGGTGACGTCAGCCGCTCACGGCGCAGACCCCTGTGAGCCGGGCCCTTGCCATGGGAACGTAAACCGTTGGCAGCCGAAAGGTGCATTTACCGCCACCTACTGTAGCTGTACATCGCCTGTAGTTGTACGTCTTCAAAGTATGAAGTGAGCTATACCCTTTTTTTTTTTTAAAAGAGAGAGTGAGAAAGACAGAGCTGCGCGGTGCTGACTCGTACCGCGCTAGAAGGCCCCTTTTTATAGTAGGAGGCTCCTCCCCCAAATCAATTAACAAGAAAAAAATCTAACTTTCTCTTCAAATAGAAACATTACACTTTCATAAATGATACAAAAAATTCATGAATATATTTTTACACAAATCTCCTTATTTGTGTTGTGGTTCAAAGCAAAAAAAGGAAAACTAATGAATTTAACCAAAGACGGCGAGTTACGTCACACACGTGCGCCCAACTTTGACGCAATATAATAGATCCATGAATATAATGCGGTTGGCCGGGCGAAACATGGCGAGGGCGACGGTAACAGAGAGTTTGTGAGTTTGAGAAAGAGTTATGGCGAGAAATATGGTTTGGCAGCAGCCAAGTGTGCACCCGTGACTGCTACGATGGCTTTGGAGGGGACAAGGAACGGCTGTTGGGCAGGTAAGAGAAACTCCGGTACAGGTGTGTGTGTGTGTGTGTGTGTGTGTGCGTGTGTGTGCGCGTGCTGGCGCCATGTCGCCCTGGCCTCCCCGCGCTGCTCCATAGTATGGCTCAGTGTTTTATGTTGCACCTTAACGCCAAAACAAGTTCCTATGTTTGTGAATTTTGCTCATTGACAATGGCAATAAACCTTTTCTGATTCTGATTCTGAAACCTTTCTTTCTCCACAGATACAAGCTGTTAATAACACCAGGCCAAGTTACAGGACAGATCTATGGAAAGGCTCGCCCACTCACAATAACAATGTACTTTATTTTAGCAATGAAAACACCTGTAATTTGAGTGAATGTGAGATTAGATTAGTTATTCCCAAACTGTAGAACATTCCGGATAAAGCCCCTCACCGGGAATTATACCAAAATTACACTGCACCTTTTAACAAGTTGAAGCCGAACTTTTTTGTCTGTTCATTTTGTTGTTGGTCTTGTGTTTTGTTTGTTGTTCTTTTCATCCTCTATTTTCTTTCAATCAAATATAAAAAATAAAGGGCATCCCATGAAAAGAAAGGTTAAGGCACATACATTTCAAAATAATTGTCCTATTTAGTCCAGATTTTACAGTTTGTGATGGCCTTTTCCCTGGCCTCTTCTAAAGGTATCCATCTATATTGTCCATGGCAGGGGTTTTCAGGCCCAGGTGCATAGTTCTGAAATTGAGTGGGACGTTGGTGTCAAAAACAGTCTGCAGTGCCTTGTTCATTTCCAACCAATATTTATGTGCAACAGGATTGTCTGTTCTTAAGAGAGTCGCACCAAATGGAACAAATCATGAGGGAAACACAATTCTTGCTATGTTTTACAGTGTCGGCCCCTAGCTCCTGCCATAGACAGGCTGAGACAACACCGCAGTTTCACATAACTTAATTTAGCACAATATATGTCCTGTAATGTTTGCTGTACTGGAATTGTGAATTGGTGCGATATATAGCACCAGAACGAAGAAGAATATACAAAAGCAAAGCCCTCATACTGAAGAAATGATCAACTTTTGTAAGAAAAAGAACACTCTCCGGCACTTGGATAACAACTGGGACACTCACTACGTTTACATCCATGCCAGGAAAACTAATTATTTTACTAACTTTATTTTTCTATTTTACACAACATTTTCAGTATGTAAATAAAATATGCATTCAACTGTATGATGTAAGAAAGAGACAGAAAATCTGTTTAAACTTGTGCTCACTCCTTTTAGTTCAGCAGTGATGACAAACTACCATAGTGAACTAGACCGTGTAGTTTCGTCTTGGTGTCTTGGTGTGAAAGTAAAAACTACGGAGCCTCAATGTTATTGTGCTGCAGAGCTCAATGCAGTTCCTAATGTTTGAAAATCAAATATTGAGCTTTGTTTTTCGATGTTTGTCAAAGGTGTGGTTATATGTACGATAATTAGCAATTATAGCTACACACTAATGCTCATGCTCAATTAGACGCACCTGAATGTCTTACCTTTGTTTTTCTGACCTCGTGTAAACTTGGAAAGAGTAAAGAGTGGTCTGACAAAACTAAATGACTCCGGTTGTTCAGCGCACTCTGAAATCTCTGCGCATGTAAACATAGTGACAGAGAAGGCTCTTTTCCTGTGGAGGCATTCGTCCTTTGATGATGTTCTCAATGCAGTAATACTACATTACTAGGAAAAGCAATGTAAGGGCAATGTATTATCGGTTACGATCTCGGTAACGTGAGTTACAAGAGCAAAATATTATGGCGCGTGCTGTTGCCACAGAAACTTCCCTGGCGCTTTAGCGGGGCTTCTCCATGTGGCCCGTGCTCTCTGTGGCTTGTGTCATTTTGACCCCCTCCAGTTTATCTGCTCCTCGCTGTGCTCTTTACATACGCTTCCTGTCCCACCGACAGTCCCGCTCAGATTATGGAGTAAAGTCCAACTCATGGCTCCTGCTGGTCCAGTGTCCACGCCTTTTTTCCTCTCTCATCACAATTGCAGTGGCGAGAAGGACAAACTGGTCTAAGCTTAAGACTGACTGACCCTAATTTACTCCAAAATGTCCCAGAAGAGGACAGAAATGTTTCTTATGTTTGTTGCCTTTTTCTTCATAACGTGTGCCAAGCGACTGCTCAGTTTAACAGCTCCTAATAAAAATTACAGAGGAGTGTTTAAGCACAAAGTATTTGAAATACTTGTATTAGTTAAGTGGTGCAAGTGAAAGTTTATTTACAACAGTGGTTCTCAAATTGCGGGTGAAGGTCCAAAAGGGGGGCACAGAGCGTTTTAATTCTGTATAAAGGCTGTATATATGAATATATCCATAATAAGCCTAAGCCCAGCTGAAATATGGAAAATTGATATGGAACTTTTCGGGACAATAATATTGTAATATAAATACCATACGTTTTTAGCACTGTAACTTAATATTATATCATGTATTACGATTTAAGAGTAACTTGCCCAACACCGAATGGGAGTAACGTGCACACTCACCCAGGCAGTCTGTGAGGTGGGAGAAGGTCCCCAGTGGGCAGCGGCTCAGACACTTCCCTTTGTAAAGCTGAAAACCTGCTTTACATTTGGTGCAGAAGTCTCGGCTGAAGCAGTGTTCACAGTCCAGGGAGCGACACTCTGAGGAGCACACATGAAATGTTGACCCTATTGAAATCTATTGTGTCACTCACCCCATTTAATTTAATCAATAATTAGCACAGTTTTGACATTTAAGTTCAGTTCACTTATTTATGCAAAAAAATTAGTAAAAATGCATGTGAAACACCCTCTTTAGGGTGAATAGTAGTCACAGCAAGAGCTTTTTGTGGGTACAGCGTTTCACCACAGAGAATCACACCACTGTGTCAGGTATAAAAGCCCCTAAGTCCCTCTATTACCCAGTCCCCATCCGCAGAGTCACACAGTAACGGGCTGAAAGTGGCTCTAACTGACAATGACATTAGAACATTTAAACATTCAATACTTTTTTTGAGCTCTGTAAACTTGCACATAAAGCAATGATTTACAAAAGGCTCAAACAAACATGTTTCTTTATCAAATTGTTTTCACTATCAAATTACCACTGAAAAAGGTTTTTTAATTTAAGGTTAGGTGAGACCACTTGCTTTAATTTACTTCATCCTCTGAATATCCTATTTATTATCCATCGTTATCTAAGACGCAGCAGATCTCTGTCGGTCAGTCAGTCTGTACATGCTGTTTTGTAGACTCACTCTAAACAAAGTGTAAACCACATCCATCCGGAACAATCTGACACCTCTCTCACTACCAAATAAGGACATTCCAAACGTTTTGCGTGTTTTCAGTAAAAAAAAACTCACTGCATTTCGCTTTGGGATCAGATCATACAAAGTCGTTCGGAAATACAAGATGCATTTTTCATAGCAAATATTGTTTTTGAGAATGCTTGTGGCGTGCGGAGAGGCTCTCGGCGGAGGGCTATTTTGCAGTCTACCCTTGTGGTCTGTGGTCGGGGAGATTTTTTCTGCGGTCTCGTTGGCATCTCTCCTTCAAATAAAACCTTTAATGCAGAGGCCCAGCTATGTACGGAGGAGGATGTTTTTCTTTCATTAGCGGAGTTAGTTAAAGGGATTAACAAGGTGAATCTCCTGAACCATGGATTTTATAGCTCTGCGTCTTAATGTATGAAGAATGCATGCTAATAAGACAACTTCAGTTCATTGCCAGTATAAGTAGTATTAATAGGCAAGAAACTGCAGGAGATTAGGAAAAAAAGACTTCAATATAAATTAAGTCTGAATTAATACTGATAAAATCTTAATTGTTCATCATTCTTACTGATACTCATAGTCTTTGTTTTCTTTCATTCATTTTTCATGAATTTCCTTAAACTCCCTTCCAGCTTTGTGCACTAGTTCTACAGCACAGTGTTTTCTGTATAACGCAAGTTGTAAACGCAGTTGCCACCAATGTTGACTCGCCTGTAGTCTTTTATCTGTCTTATCATCATTACAGTGTAGGTTAAAAAGGCACAGGGACAAAACACACCCCTGCCAGATTCCTCGTTTGATCTCAATTTTGTCTGAAGTGCCTGTTTTGCAATGGTTAATAGATGATTCAAAAACTAGATTGGTCCGCAAATGAAGTACAATTAGTGGTAAAGTTTGAACACATGCATGTTTTTGTGATTACTGTCGTCCATGAGGGCACTATGCAGGATTTATCGTTTCCTAATAAAAGAAGATAACAGAGCATAACTGTTTATGACTTACTCATGCAGCGGTTCATCTCCTTGCCCTTCTGTTCGTAGTGTCCCTGGGGACAGGTGAGGAGACATGTCCCATGGTGAGACATCCCATCCCTCTGCAGGAACAGGAAGAGTCGCTCGGGGCAACGCACACAGCCGTTGTCACGGGAACACTCCAGACAGCTGCGGCAGTCGTCTGTGTCCCTCCGAGCTTCGAGACACACAAGGACCAAGTCTTAAGTTTAGCTCAGCTGTGCAAAGCCATTAGCATTATCAAGGACAAAGTACTTCAACAGACCCTTCTCAAATGCTCTGTCCTCAAAAATTCCAGATTGGTGGCAAATGGAGGCAGAATAAAGTAGACCATAATATATAAAACACAAATGGTTTTAAGTATTTGGAAACAAAAACTGCAACAATTTTGAATTCCCAGTGTATTAATGGCAGTTTACTTTTCTATTAAAAATAATGAAAATATATAATAGGCCTATATGGGACTATTTTTCTAGCCTTAAAATTGTAATGTAGTAGTGAGTAGAACACAGAGGCTGCTGAAGTAGGTACATGTCAGATGTTTTTATTGAAGGTTTAGGCTTTTGTCAGAGACCAGAAGAGGGCTGCCTCATGCTTTGTGCACAGTTGTACGCGGTGGGCGCACACGGGTCTGTACTTGGCCAGGGAAAAGCACCTTTCAGCTCTGCGCGTAAAGAGGGCGACTCGACAGTCTCATAGCTCAGAGTTGAGTTCATTCAGTCATGGTGTTTGCTGGGGAGAACCACAGGTAGAGCGCTGACAACAGGGTCTTTTAGTGCTCCGCCTTAAACAACCCGCTGGTGATGCGAGGCACAAGCACCACTGCCACTTTGAGCAGTATCCCAAAACAATATGCCTCCTCCTCCAACAACCACTACTACTACTAGCCTACTGCTACTTACAGACTTCTAGTACAACTGGGAAAACGCATGAACATAATCAGCATTTAAGTACACATTTGACAGTTCTTCGTTGATGTATATTATATATCTGTAGGTAAAATGAAAAAACTATGTGGACTCAACATTTCTTTAGTTTTAATTTGCAGTTTCTGTTCCACAAATGCCCTCATTCCTGCGATTAAAAAAATATAATTTGGCTTTTGTTTTATGGTTAATCAAAAGTATTTGAAGCAAAAGCAATAATCCCACAGTTTTAGTTAAAAAAAAACTGCAAATACATGTGATTCATAAATAGTCGTAGACAACCAGAGCAACAACAACACTGGTGCATTGTTCTCAGTCACTTACAGGTACATCTGGAAAGTGCAGCACGGTGCAATAACAGTTTATCTCAGAGGATACTTTAAAGTGATCCTTGTTAAAACCTTTGCTATCAATTACACAGCCAAACGAGTGTTAGAGATGAAATGTTGTGATCGCAGTCAGATCATCAGCACCGCCAGATCTTGGACTCGTTCCTAAGTCTTAAGCCTCTATGGAAAGAAATCCCAAAAAACCTGCAATATGCCAAAAACAAGAGGCAGATGAACTGTTCTGCTGGTCAAATGGGCCTTTTCATGGAAACCTTTGTCATCTAGTAGGTTAAAGTCATCTTGTTTACAATCCAATGTTGGCTATCAAATGGATGCCCGCTCATTTCTCAAACTATTTGTCTCTGTTGTATAACTTCTTATCCCCAGCTCTAACTCGTTCCTCGCTCTCACAATCCCTTTGGCACATTGCTCGAATTCACACACATGAATTTTTGTGGTGCAGCTTTCAGAACAGCTTTCTCTCGCTCTGTCTTTGTTCATTAAATGTGACATAAAGAGAAGGGCGGTTGGGGGGGGGGGGGGGGGGGGGTTGTTTTCACACTGAACATAACAAAGGAATATGAAAGGCATGCCAAAATCTGAGCTTTTGTCAGTATTTATATAATGCCAGTAACCTTTAGATAGTACTTATATGTCAGGTATCAGTGTGTAGGCCCTTCAGTTTGGTGTTTGCATCTCGGTTTCATCCTCATACTCAGGTTCGACCCCATCCATGTACTTGTGACTCAAACTGTGGTACGTGTACGAACAGTGGTACTTGGGTTTCTTCTAAAATTAAAGATTAACGATTGGTCTTTTGCATGTAGGTCTGGTTTATACCAAGTTTACACATTATTTAGTCCAGATTTAGTCCTACTTTATCCCAGTTCGACTAGCACTGGCGGTACTAAGGAAGTCAAATATTTTGCAAAGTGGCTCTTGGTGGTCTAGCTAAGTGTTGCTAAGCTCAAGATCTGGAAGGATTTTGGAACATACATATTATGCTACATAATTCACATTGGATTCATGATTCACATGCCAATAACCATTATAAACTTAAGCTGCCTAACTTTGTGCAATAATAAATGGATAATGGTTAATGTTTAACCTAAGGCTACCTGTCACTAGTATATTAACAAGGGTCATATAATTCATTTACACACAGGAGGTGAAGTGTCTTGCCAAAGGACCCAATGGCAGTATTTTAAGTATTAAACTACATGTCGGTGTAATCCCTCATTCGTCCAGGAGTGTTCCATTGTAGAAAAAGATTCAGTTGTAGTCATCTGGACTCTGAAACGTTTCAACATCCAAATCATTCTCAATCTGTGAAACAAGTCTGAAAACTCAGGTTTATATCCTACTCTGTGAAAACCTGCCCACAGGGCGGGACCTCCTGATAATGGGCCCTGGAGACGTCTATCATCTTCACCTTAACACATTACCATCTAAGGAGGGGGGGTTCTGAATCGGCTGGGCTGATAACCTCAGACGGAACCCCCATCCTGAGTCTCTACCCAGCCAACTATCATCCATCATCATCCATCCATCCATCCATCCATCATCCATCCATCATCATCCATCATCACCACTATTATCAATAAACATTCTCTCATATTCCATTGTTGTGGCGTGGTCCTTGCTAGGGAAGTCTATTTTACATAATATGTCCCCTTAAATCCCAGTATAGGGTATCAAACTGCCGTCCATCCACAACAGGAGATAAACATCTCTACTGCCCAAGCCGCTGCTGCCCAAACCCATGAGGACTGAATGCATGGCGTACCTCTAACAAGACTGAATTATGGCCTTTTCAATGGTCCTAAACAGTGATGGTCTGCTCTCAATATTTCACACATACGCGATGCTCCCATGGAACCACCCTGACTGACAACTCCAGCACTTCAACCGCAGTCCTGCATGCAAGGGATTATGGGATAAAGAAGGCCAATCGGAGGTCATCCCAAAAACCTGGTCCAAAAAACCTCTGTCCAAATATGAACCTGCACAGACCCATGGTCCAGAGATGACATATTCACTGTAGATATGTAAACTACAGTCAGCCGAGAGGTTCACACACGCTAAGTATTCAGACAAAATAACAGACTAAAATTCCAAAGAGGTGATCAACAGAATCTATGAGACCAATGAAGTGATAAACTGGCTCAACTTAAATAGAATTAAATGCTCCATTGTACTGTCATGAGAGGTAGTAGCTTCCAGAGCGTGCTGGCTCACTTTTGGCTTTTGTCAACAAAAGAACACAGACTCAGGTGAAAATCCTGCTATAGATACAAAATAATCAAAACAAAGCTAGCACAGTTAGCATCTGCTGTTTCCTGTTTGTCGACTCACGTCAAGATCAAAAATAAAAAATGTCCAGTGCATTAGAGGGCTGGGCGATAAATTAAACTAATTCTATTAATTTAGATCTTTAATAGTCAACGATGTGAAATCCATGGAATGGTCACCTTTAGCATCTTTTCACAAGCTCTCCCGACTATTTTTAGATAAAGGACAAACTAAAGCCTAGTGCTGATTTAGCCAACCTTTACAACTTAATTAGAGACATGAGTTGCGTCTTGAAGGAGCCTTAATGTAATTTAATCTGTAAAAGTAGTAAATTGTTCCGAGGACCACTGAGACAGAGCCGCGTGATTTTACTGTAGCTTTCAACTCTATGCCTCTCAAATGTTTTCTGAAAGAGTCCGGTAAACGATCTACAGTCTTCAATTGTCTTTTTGACGAGCCTTAACTACGTTTCAAGAGCCGCAGCATGTGTTTTGTGAGTACAGTGGCTGTGACATCACAGTTGTGATCAGTCTCACAACCTTGGTGCAAATATCCATGGTGACACAGTGTGTGTCTGTGTGTGTGTGTGTCTGTGTGTGTGAGAGCTGGACACACACAAACAAAAAAAGTTGCGATATGAAATAAGTTTACTTGTAACTGAGCAGAGCTGATTGTGCAGAATGAAGGAATGAAATTAGCATGAAGTTGATTGAGAGGCCTGTAGGGTTAGGGTTAGGGATGATCAGAAAGATAAAAGCTTTTAAATTAAAATGAAATAATACAAACAAATAATGCATTGAATAGATGGCAAAGTAAAATGCTAGTAGACTGCTAAACCACTGCAATAAAGCCCATAGGAATACAGACTTTATAGCCTGTATTGCCTGTGGTCTATGCTGGTCTATGCTGGTCTATGCTGGTCTGCTGGTCTACGCTGGTCTACGCTGGTCTACGCTGGTCTACGCTGGTCTACGCTGGTCTACGCTGGTCTAAACTGGTCTAAACTGGTCTAAACTGGTCTAAACTGGCCCACCAGCACAGACCAGCACAGACCAGCAATAGAAACCAGCAACTTTACCATGGGTTTCAGAATGTTGAAAAATTAGCAGAGTTACCATAGCGATTAAAATGTTATACAAAATATGATATATATTTTTAATGGGAAAACATTCTCCAAAAAAAAAAAGTCTGTGCTGTTTTTCCAGCAGGTTTAGGTGCGATATAGTCTTATTTATTAAGAAGACATTTCTTATGTTTGGGTGATGGGTGCTGCTCATGTCGCAGACTTCTGCGAGGCAGGACCTCTGATGGAAATGCATTCCGCCGTTAAAAGAAGCATCCCGAGATAATCCAAAATGAACAGGTCTGGAGGACAGTCGAAATGTGGCTATTGTAGCCATAGTTGAAGCGCACAAAGAATTGAAAGAGACATGGCAGTGCCGACCGCTAATCCACAGCCTATTTTAGCATAAATACAGACTATTCTTTAACCTGTGCAGAGGGAAGCACTGTGCATTTATGGATGTGAAAAATGTTTGTGCTTTTCTCTCAGTTGGGTTTAAGTGTTATTCCACGGTTTGTTCCAAGGTTGTGACGCCCCATTTGCTTTCATTGTAAAAGGATGAAAAGAGCATAGTAGATAGAACTACTTTACAAAATAGTAATAGCACCATAGTTTCCTGTGATTACTTGTAACATTATTTAATAAAGACAAACTTGTTCACTTTCTTTTAGTAATTACCATGTATTTAACATGTAATTATAATTATACATTGAGTTATCGTGATTTCCATCTATGTACCCTGCTATTACTTTGTGTTACCACATTATTGATTGAATTATGTGTGCTCTTTAATTAACATTTGGGTTCTTAGTCCAATCTGGACCTCTTTAGATAATTTTATTAGCTGCAGTTGCCATCTCATTTCATTGGTGAGTGCCGTGGGTATAAATACTCGCTTGTATGTAAAAGCATGCCATTCGTGAATGCCTATAGTGAGTACATTTCCCCTAAATAATCCACTGGTCCATTACACAGCGCTTTGAGGTCTGGCTCCATTGTCTGCCGACGCACATGTGCTATCGATCTGCCGGATTAAGGGACTGGGAGAGCAGCGGCTGGTTTAGGTAGCGTAAAACGGCGACCTCTGACCTGTGCATGGGATCGCACCGGCGCCTTAACAAGAACCAGGTGGAGCAGGCACCGCTGGGGTAAGGGCTAACACACAGGGACTTCCACCCAGCAAACTGGATTCATATGAAGGGATGAGAAAGGGCCAATAAGAAGAGCGCACAGGGGTCCAGACATGAGCAGATGTAAGACGTGGCAACACCGTGAAATGGGGGTGAAATGAGAAATATGTCAGGGGTGAATGTCTCCGTAGCTGATAACACCATGGAGAGATTCAATATGTTACAGAGCCTGTGCGATCTACAAGAATAATACAATCATATAAGAGCAGCACATTTTCTGTACATTTTAAAGTTGCTTGGACAAATTATGAGTTAATAGATTATCTTTGGTCATTATAAACAACTACCCCGGCACAATTATATAAATAACAAAAGAGAAAATCAATTTAAATCTTTGTATTCAGTGTATAGGCAGACATAATAGGCTACTGTTTTGTCCTGATAATTGATCTTGATCTTTAACGATTAACAGTCTGACTTGTTTATGTGCAGAAATACATGTTTTTAAAAATAATGATCACATTTTTGTAGCTGAAGTTCAACAGTCTTGCTCACTTCCAAGCCTGCTAAAGTTCTTGTAGGTAAATTTCCCACTCATGTTTCCCTTTTTGTAGAAATCAAATGTTTAAAGACAAGGGGGTCTCCAATTTGATATGTGGTAATTGGGATTGTGGATTTAATAACTTGCACACATTCACACAAGCAAAAGTATTGGCAAGGATCTCAAATGCAGCTACTGAACAATACCAAAGTTTTACAGTTTCTCCAACAACCAATCACAATTAGTCATTCTAAATCCAATCACATCAAAACACCATAAAAACAGGGAAATACAGACAAGACAATTTAGACAATGTAACAATAGACTAGATTAAGAAGCTCAATAAATCATGAAAGACATCTAAAAAGACACTGTAGATCCGAAGGAGATTCTGCACCACAGTCAGAGACATTATTAAGAGCATTAATTGCACAAGGAATAAAATAATTGGTTTGTTTTGGCTCCTGTAGAGCATGGTCAGTGATGGACTCATGGACCAAGCTTTCTGTAGCAGCCGTTTTTCTTTGTGAATTTTGGTGAAGCTAAACTGCTTTGACCCAATGATCTTGATGGCCTCGATCAGGATTTTGCTGCTTTTGTTTTGCACAGAAAGGTCATCATAAAAACAATACAAAAAGATGAAATTGAGTTATAAAACTGTGTCTTGTCAATATTAATATTGCAAATGTTTTGCCAAAAGTACAATCTTTGTTTGGCGTTTTTTTCCACAGTTGAGAAGTGTGAATGTGAGACTCAACCAACTCCACCATTGTACCTTTACTTGTTGTAGGATGAGGTGGCAAATGGCAATGATGATCTGCTGGGGTAAATTGCCATATCCTTTTGTTTTTTTAATACATTGAGCTTCAAGTAGTGGGAGTCACACCACTTCACACAGTCTATAACACAGGTCCGTGAACAGTCTCTCATCCACACATTCACACAGTGGGCGAGGTGTCTTTCCCTGGTTAGAGAGGGATTTGAACCACTAACCTGCAGCTCCTGTGGACTTAAAACTTGCCATATTAGATCATAGGTTAATGACATCAATGTGCCAGGTAATGTCCGCTCACAGATGTGCAGACTTTAGGCAGCGTGGGAGTTCTATAGTCTTACATCTGGGAAGCCTTTTCACACATCTCTTTCATGTGATTTTTTTTTCTTTAAATGCAGGTACGATGAGATGGTCTTGGGTTGTGTCTCAGTCACCACAGCCAGAAGACAGGCCTCTCAGGGGAGCACTAATGCTGTCGTTCCGTACTTGTACAATGAAAAGAAGCTGCACGTAAAATAGGCGAGTTGGAAGAAAAGACTCTTCCAGTGTTTGTACAGAAACGCGTATCGATAAAACTTTTTGAATGGGAGAATTCGCTTTAAACATCAAACGTCGCAAAGTAAAAACAAGGGCTGTTTTACTCTACCACACATAGGGGACATCTGAGACTTGCAAGATAACGTTATTGTGTGTAGCATTGTTTTGCATAGTTCAATGATGTGGCTATTGGCTAGTGTGTGCTGCATCACTCCTGAAAGGGTCTATAGGCCCTGGCCTAAAGACCGCTTTGCTTCATGGTGAGTTCAGACTGCAGTGTCAAAGCGTCCAGTTAACATTCAAAGTCCATGTGGACGTGCGTCCTGGGCGTCCAGTGTTTTTGCCGCACGCTTTGGGTGTTGGAACAGTGCGAATCCTGCTTTTTGAACGTTCGATGTGGCACATTTTGGGCGTTTGAGCTCTGGATGCTCTGGCCGCTCTGGTGTCCTACACAGAAGTTAAACAAAGCTATACTTTATGGCGGCCGACGCGGTGCGGCAACCAATCAGAGATTACACATACCTACACATTTCACTACCCGGAAGAAGGACCAAAACAAACCCTGCACCGCAAAAAAATCAGCCAGACGCAGCTCTCGGAGCAATTGATGATATTCACTAAACTCTGCTCACCTCTGAAGTATCTGGTGGCCCCAGACAAGCCGATCGCCTCCATTGTTGGACTTTGTAAAGCAAATACAACAAAGCCACCCTCTCAACCTGTTCTGTCATCGGACCAAGAGAACAGCCACACCGGGAAACACAACTCCTCCATTGCGCATGTGTCCGTGGACAAGTTTCTGCTGGTCTGATTATTTTTCAGAGCGTCTGCCTTCAAATGTACAGCCGTCCAACTCGGGCGTCTGGTGCGAATTTGGATGAACGAGCCATTAGAGCGCTTTGGAACACGTTTTCTAATGACGAAGTGCGTCTTCAAGCTCAAGGTCTGCTACGTGAGCAGCTGAATTCACCCAAACATAACGCATGTTTTCTTAATAAATAAAATCTAAATTGTCCGTGAATTAGTACTTTTAATCATGGGCCGATCTTGGCGATGCACAAAAAGACATTCAGTAATTTCAAGTCCTAAAGCTTTTTTCTACATTGCTCTCGGCTGCATTTTCACATCTCTTTCTGTAAAGCTTTGAGTTTGGATAATGTTAGACGAATTATGCCCTTGAAATACACACAAGTGCTGTGCGCCGATAAACAGGATACAGCTGAAGCTAATGGGCGCGAGCTTTGTTCTGCTAAGTTTGTCAGCTCAGTCAGGGTTTGGTGAGAAAGTTTTATTTCCTGTTTCTATCTGCTTTTTGCCGTCCAAGACCCAAAAGCGAGGCAGAGCGCTTTGGAAGCTTCTTCCTCAGACGGTCCGCTTCGGGGTAGGGATGGGCGATACCACACATACTGGAAGTGTGCATAAATACATTATATATGCAGTGCACATGAGCCCTAGGCCTTCAGACATTATTTACAAAAACAACTATCGATACAAATGTACAAAACGACCCAATAGAGCCTGGCTCCTGCAGTCACCTGCGGAGGTGCGCTGCAGGCAGGGGGTGCTGCAAACACATAAACTGTTTTGCTGATTGATGCAAATACACAAGTGCACATGGCAAGAGTTTTTTAAATGGTTTATCTCAAATCTTAGGGCTAAAACAAACTATTATGTTTAGCTCTTGTAAAATATGATAAGTGCAAATGTTCCTGTGATAAATATCAAAGTTACCTTGAAGTTTCAACAAATGTAATAAAATAATTTTGGAATAGGATTTTATACTGCCAAGGGTGTTTTGGCAATTGGAGGAGGTTTGTAAACCCACATCACATAAAAATAAGCACTCTCAGAGATCCAGTTGTTTCCTTTAACTGTTGACTTTCCTTTTGTTTCTTTGTGGTCACAAAACAGTTTCTCTCCTGCTACTAGCTTAGCTAGACACTAAATGTAAAAATAATACTAGATTTGAATACAAAACAATAAATAATCATGAAATTAACATTTTCTGATATTAATATAAACTGGCTCCAAAGGGCATACCTGAAAGGTCAAATGTGCATTTCAGTCAGTTTCTAAATCGAGAGATCTATGTTTAAGGAGAAAATATGTCATTAAACAGAAGAAAGCTCTTGGAACAAGGTATACCTTGCTTATGTTGCTTATGTTTTAAAAATGTCTGAATGTCAATTTAAAAGGTGAAACTTTGTGAGAGACCTTCAAGCGCCACAGGTTTAAGCAACGTGGAGTGAACGTGTTGATGGAATAATTGAAATTTATGTAAAAAAGGTTGGATTTAATATCCAAAGCCACAGGTGGGGAGGCCGTAAAACAGGACTTCAGCTCCAACTTCAAATGTAATCACTGACCTAGTGCACACATGGTCTCAATAGAGCTGAAGAAAATCTAGGCTAAATGCATACCTTCCACTGCATTTGCCCTCCTGCATAAATCACACATGTGCATGGACTGAATTATTACTTCAATGTTTGGCAGAGGTATACAGGAATCTAAATAAGCTATAGCATCAACAACAATTCAGTATGTGACTGTATAGAGAATGTATTCATTAATATAATAAACTGTGACATGTTTTCATATGACATCACAAGACATCAACGTCGAGAGATATCAACCCCAGTGTTTCGCATTAATCTAATAATAGTCTGATTTTATTCCCCATAGTCTAAAACTAACTAAACAATCAACTGGTATGACATGTAATACTTTTGGCTTGTATATCTTTAAAAGAACACAATGAACTACACTGTTCAAAAGGAACACTTTAAAGATTTAATAGAGGCAATAAGTGACATTAATAATCCAACATTTTGCCTTTGCCACCAGAGTCTCAGCAGAATCTACTGGAAACACTGCAAGCTTATTTGTCAAATACTGCAAAGTACACATGGGCAATGTCACAGTGTGGTTTAAAACTTACTTCACTTACATGAAACTTACATCTCCATGGAGACCAGCATGATCTGTGATGTCAAATAGAACCCAGAGAGCTTCTCCATAAATCATCGTTCATGCTCTCGTTCTGAGCGTTTCTACCTCAAATCACGATCATTAGCATCAGCATGTCGGAGGAAAGCTAGCATTCCTTTATCTCACCTATGCGGCCTGTAGGTGGAGCCAAAAGTCAGTGTGGGAAACCCCGGAGTGATAAGAAGTCATTTTGTTTTTTGTAAACAATTAAAATTTTTTTTCGTTCTTAAACACGAAATGCAAAAGTGAAAGCCATTCAAGAGCATGTTTAAAGGCCAACAACAAAAAGAATGCATCATATTTGTCCTTTAATACAATATTCAATCCATTAAAACGCTTTATTTCTATGGCATATTTTAGAAACAAAGGCTGTTTCCAAAGTGCTGCACACAGTGAAATAAGTTGTTGTTGTTGTGTTACTTTTAATGGAGGGTGGCATTCAACTGAAAAGGGGCATTTACCGCCACCTACTGTAGTTGTACGTCTTCAAAGTAAGTGTTTTACACCAAACAATACAAAAAACAACTATAAAATAAGTTAAAAAAAATTGTAAAACAGAATAAAAACTGTAAAAAACAGCATTAAAACCTGAATTAAAATAAAATAATACATAAATAATCAAAATCATAAATACATTAACATGTTGAATGAAACAAAACATCACTCGCTGTTAAAAATTCACAGTGAGATTTGTGCAGACACATTTTGTATTTCTCTTCTCAGGAAACCTGTTTCTGTCAATAACCTTTTTATTTCCATGACAAAAAGCAGTCACTTCTGATGGAAGCGCTGGCTCCAGATTGTACTCTGCGTCCTCCTCGTACTCTGTGTCCTCTTGTTTCTGGCACAACAGCAGAATGACTCCCATACTGCTCCAGATGTCATAGTTGTGTAAAAGTACCATGAAAATGCATTTTAGGGAAATGTACCTAAACCAAGTATTATGCAACCCACAGCCCACTA
Organism: Chaenogobius annularis; assembly: GCA_015082035.1. Taxonomy (NCBI): domain Eukaryota; kingdom Metazoa; phylum Chordata; class Actinopteri; order Gobiiformes; family Gobiidae; genus Chaenogobius; species Chaenogobius annularis. The sequence continues at coordinate 120,110 of BJKM01000174.1, read as the reverse complement.
CGGTTACAACAACACCAGTAATCGAGTTATGTCACTACACTTTATATAATGTGCAGGTCGGGGAAGGCTACCTAAATGTTTAGTCTTTGTAATTGACTGTTTTAACTTAAGTTAGGTGTTTACATAATGGTGGTCTACTGTGCTTTTTGGCTTGTAATTCTTCGAGTTGTTTTGGTCTAGTTTTTCCCATCAAAAACAAACTTTGAGTTGGTTTTGTGTCTTTCGCCATGACTGAGTAATCTAAACATGATTGAGTAATTTAAACTTAAGTTCCACCTGTCTGTCCATCAACAATCAATCTGTTATAGAAGAAGTGCTCCTTAAAGTTGTAAAAGTCCATTCAATTTGTCTTAAAATGTGTTGATTTTTGCGATGGAATGAATCTGTAAATATTGTATAAAATGCACTACGTCATTTTTCTGATTTTCGTTTTTTGTTCGGGGCGGGCGATTGTGACAAAAATGAATCATGATTTAGTTTCTCGATAATGACATTCTGACGATATTTTCAGGAATGAGTCAAAACATGTCTTTAAATGTCTTGTTTGTAATCACAAAAAACCTGAACGGACCATAAAATGAACCACAAAGAATGCGCAGAATTATCACTTTCGACTGTTTTGGAGATTACGCTGGATGTTTCTGATGTCTCAATCAATGATCAATGATATTCTAATTTTGAGAAACAACAATTTTGCGATACATCTTCCATCTCTATCCACAATACTGCATTAATCTCCATGGAGACAAGCACGCACACAAGTTACTGGTCAGGGGTCTCATTTATACATTTTACAGGGAATTCTTACTAAACAAAATGTACAGTATGTATGGACAAAACACACACTTACACTTATACACGTGCTTTATTAATGAGACCCCAGATCTGTGGAATGCATTTGTTCAAAATTGATAATAATAATAATAATAATAATAATAATAATAATAATAATAATAATAATTACAAAAAAAATTAAATATAAAAGTAAAGAAAGTTCATGCACACAAAGGCTGACATGAGGGTAGTTTAATGCCATACTGTGGAGCATTCCATGGAGACAAGCTGGTGATGGTGGAGCCCCTACCAGAAAAGGTACATAGTGCACCTTTAAATAATGAACATGTAAAGATCCAGTCCTAATTATTGACATGCAAAACACCGCCAGTTTCTTTTACAGTTGATTTTTAAAATGTGACTTTTTTGTTTTTAAAGCTCTCAATGGCCTGGCACTTCTTTATCGGTCTCCCCCCCCCCCCCCCCCCCCCCCCCCCCCCCCCCGACATGCTCCATCTTAGACTTTAGCCTTTTTAAATCAAGGCTTAAAACCTGTTTATTCAGACTGACTTTTAACTCTCAGTAATGTAGTGACACTTTATTTTGTACAGTTTTATGCTTTTGAATTGCCTTGATTTTCATTGTGAAGCCTCAAGTGTTGTAAAGGCTCTGTAAATAAAAATGTATTGATTGACTGATTAATTGATTGACTTCATGAAAAACATACCTGTATTAGCAGTAACTTCATTCACACTGGTTCTGATGATGAAACACCAGACGGATCTGATTCAGAATACATCAGAAAGTATGCCGAATTTATTGTCAAGTGAAGCTGTTTATTTCATTTTATTTCATTTTATTTCATTTTATTTCATTTTATTTCATTTTATTTCATTTTATGCTAGCTCTCTGTGTCATGTCTTTTCTGTTATAAAAATATATATATATTTATATGACTTTTTCTCTTTTTTTTTATAAATAGATACATGGTATGCACTAAATATATTCAGCTGCTGAAGTAAAATAAAACACCTGAGGCTGAGGATATCATTAGTCGTATGAGCTGTAGCCTATATGGCCTACAATAAACCCTATTTTGAGTCATGACAAAAAAAAAAAAAAAAAAAAAACAGAATATAAAGTATGCTTTCAAGTAGCTACATTATTTTCAGTTCTAAAGATGCCAAAGTGAAGGTACAAGAGCATGGAAATTACAATAAACTACAAACAATGCAGAATATGAGCCAAAGCATGAAATGACCACACCGTTCACAGCAAATATTGTCTTGAAAACACCATATATGGAACACATGTTTGCACACTTTACATGCCGTGGAACTCCTGAATACCCTGCATACTTCCAAAGCATATCTTTATGGACTCAAACTCGCCTCCGTGCCCAAAACGTGATTCATGCCGGCTCCAACTGAGAAAAGTACTTTTGTTTTACTCTTCTCTGCAACCTGCACCTGACTTCCAAACCGCTGGAGGTGCGAAGGAAACGGGACAAAACGCAAAAAAACTCAAAAAAACTCAAAAAAACAAAACAAAGCGCGCAGATATTTACCGTCATCATCACGCCATGTTCACTTTATCCGCCGAATGCCAACGATACGCGGGGAGTTTGCGATATATTGGGGGGAAATGGTTTACGTTGTGGCAGCGTCTGAAGCGGTTGCGATAACGAAAACGAGGCGATGGTTCGGCTGCGGGCTCAAAGCGGGTTGGAAAAGTGTCTTCGCAAACGTGAGATAAAAGATAAAAGTTGCGAAAAGGTAAGTAGGTTCTAACGCCAGGTTTCCGCGTTTCGAAAGGCTGCGGAATCATGGAAACGGTTTGAACTTGAAGATATTTGGTGGTTTTGGCTAAATATAAATGGCAGAATCGATGAACAATTTAGCAAAAACATGAACGTGGTTTGATAATATTCAGACCGATCGCTGTTTAAACCAAAGTAATGCCTTCGAAGACTTTTACAGTAAAATGTTGAAGTAGGAACATGATAACGCCTATAATTTCAACATGTCTTCGTTTTAGGGACGTCAAGATCGATAATCGTGATCATTCAGGTCAAAATAGAATCGTAAGAATCGTAAGAACCACAAGACAATTTCGGAAGCAAAATGAAGTCTTTTCAGCTCAATATTTAGCCCCAAAAATCGATCCAAATGCAAAGAACAACAAGTTTTTTATCTGGTTGTCTTGATCACATTTAACTTTATTTTGTCTTTCCGGACGTTCAGTTGGGTAAAACCGGTCACAAACTTGAGGAACGTTAGACCAAAAGAATGAAAGAAAATTCAAGATGTTTCTGTTGTTTAGTCACAGGATCATTAATCATGAATAGTCGTTCAATCGTGATGTTTTTTCTCACAATAATCGGAACATTGAAATTTGATATTGCGACATCCCTGCTTAGTGTAGTGGAGTGTTTACTATAAATTCTATAAAAAGCCAAATCTATAACGTTTTTTTTGTTTTGTTTTTACAGTACAAAACTGTTGCATGTTGATATGATTCTTGTTTATTAAAAAGCATAAATCAACATTGCACCGTTCCAAACTGGATTGTTCTTGCAATGTAAACAGTAAATTGTTGTAAATATGTACTTTCCTTTTCTTTTTACATCACAATAAATATGATTGATTATGAAGACGTGGAAACAGTCCTTGAATAACAGTATAATAATGACAAACTAAACAGAAATACTAAATAACTTCTACCAAAACAATTGTTTTTATAAATATATTTGTCAAAAATGTTCTGTAAATTAACCGAAAAATCTACAGTGGTTCCCAAAAGTTTTGTCTTTATAACAACTACACCTTAATAAGCCTTAATAAAGCATGAACAAAGACTTAATTCATCATGAACAAAGAATGTATTAAGCATGATTAAGGCTTTGTAACTACTTTATAAAGGAGATAAAAGTTTGGATATTTAATTAATTTGTTACTAAGCCTGAATTGTTCTTAATAAACTAACTGATCATTATGAATTAAGTCTTTGTTTATGCTTTATTAAGACAAGTAAAAGTGAAGTTATTATCCAAATAAAACTAAACGGTCGACTAAAGTAAAATAAGACAATCTCTCCATAACTGAAACTTTTCAAACCACTGAGGCGACTACAAAATGCAAAACACATTTTTTTAACTCTATGCTACAATATTTTACAGAGTGGCCCTTGAACCTGTCCTAAATGCATTGTAAACGTGTTCCAGATGCGGACTATTACCTACAGTAACCTCAGACTAATCATGACTTTGACCCGCTGACCCCGAGCTGCCAATTCACGCTTTAGGACGGACTCGCTTCAGAAAGGGAACGCGAGAGGGGAAGAACGCAGCGGTTCTTTTCTTTCACGGGTACAAAAAGGTGTCATAATTAGGATATTTAACAGTACAATAAAGATGAACATTATTGTTGTTTTTTTTTGTCTCAATATTTATCATGTGTCTTTTATTTGGACTGGGGGGAACTTTATTTTTCTGTAGTTCATTTGAATAATTGGCAGATCTGTAACTCATTAAAGATACTAACCACAACTTAAGATAAGGATCAGACTCATTAAATATACTAACTACAACCTAAATTAATAAATATCATACTTGTTAAAGATACTAACAATAACCTAAATTAAAGACCAGACTCGTTAAAAATACTAACTACATTGTTTGGAAAAAGGTGAAGATGGCGCGTCCTCAAGGCTTGAGTGCTAATCCCAAAAAAGAAAACAATTATTGAAAATATTTAGTAGACGCCAATGTGTTTTGGCATGAAGCCCTCCTCAGAGCGCTTACAGTCTATTGGGGTGGGCTGGCTTTTGTAGGACTCTACCAGGTGGACTCGAGGCCAAATGTATTGGGTTAATCATTGTTTTGTATGTCGTGTTGTCACAAACAACACATCCAGTTAGCCAAAAAACATTTCAAACTAAAGTCATCATTTAGTCCATTTGGTACCATAGTGTTCAATGTTGAAATCCAGAACATTTCTCTTTGAGACAATTTTTTCAAAATATTCCCCCCTCTAGTGGGCATTGTGATCCTTTTAAATCTCAGAGAAGATGGTGATCCATGATTTGCCTCTTTGTAGTGTTTGGCCCTTGCATAATCCATATTTCCTGTCCTGATGGCTGTTTTGTGTTCCAAAATCCTTTGTTTTAGTTGTCTTTTAGTTCGTTAATTAATCTCTTAAATTATATTTAGTTTAATCTAGTTTATACTTTTGAACAGATTCTGGGAGAGTATATTCATTTAGCTATAAACATGTTTTGAAGTACTTTATAATATAGATTTGATTTAACAAATGTGTATTTAAATAAAGACGGACAGACGGAATTGTGATTGTATTAAAGAGTAATTTAATTTATAATTAATTAAGATAATTGTAATTTATCATACATAATTTTTACAATTTTGTTCCATTTTTTTCTTTTCTTTTTTTTACCGTAAACCCATCACATACTGACATGATTCGGTTGGAGAAAGTGAGAAGGAAAAATGACAAAAAGAAGAAGCGACAAATTGGAGATGACAGGGGGTCAAACTGCAGTCCGAACCCTGGCGCTTGACCTTTGACCCCTCCCCCCCCCCCCCCCCCCGCGTCATTACATCAGTCACCATCCGTACCACGTTAGTTGTGTCTAAATCGCTTTACGGGCAAAGGCAGGAGAAGTATTCCGAAATCTGGGTTTCAACTCGACACATGTATTTCCAATTCGGCTCGCGAAATGAAACGCACCTGGGAAACAGAGGAGCGAAATCAACACAAGGTGGAAAATAGGCGCTGCTTTAGCAAATACAGGAAAACAATGTTAACATCCTATGGACGTTCTACGGAGGTTGCAATAAGTACGATGTTGCGCTCGAAGCCAAGAGCACAGCGTTACATTATCCGAGCGAGATTTAACTTTAGTTGAGTAAATAACAAGAAGTGGATGTAGTGACCTGCATCATCTTGCCAACATCTTGAAACGTACTTTATTTCTGCATATTTGTAAGCTACAGTAGATGCCCTTCCTGCCTCCATAATTGGGGTGGCCGAAGTATTTTAAGTTTGAACCACGGTCTAAATAGGCCGATATATATTGGGCTGAGATTTGCATTTTACATATTTTTTCATTTTTTGCGTATTCGGCGGACATTTGCTCTTGCCGAAACTAAACTTTACCTGCCTAAAGGAGATACATGTTACTTTGTTTGAACGTTGTTGAAAAAGATTCGGTTGAAGTCATCTGGACACTGTTTTTAGATGAAGAACAAGACGTTTTGACTCTCATCCAGGAGTCCTTCTCAATCTGCCGATGGAGTCTGAGAACTCAGATATCTAGCCTACCCTGAGTAGGCCCTGCAGGTTGAGAATGACACTTGGAGTACTTTTTCTACAATGGAACACGAATGAGGGATTACACCAACTTTGTAGTAAGTAGGTAATTAAAAAAACATTATTTATATAGTGCTTTTCACAGATAAAATCACCCAAGCGCTTTACAAAGAGCTGGTACAGCAAAATTATAGCAACAATAGCAAAAAAAAGAATGAGACTAAACCGAAAGCTTTTCTAAACAAATGCGTCTTCAGCTGCATTTGAAAGGAATCAAAAGAGTCAACCGCACGGAGAGACATACGAAGACGATCTGGTACAAATGTGACTCCTGCGGGCTTCTAGGTTTGCAGGGCTGTGGATGATTGAAAAACGTTTGGGCCGCGCTGCCCGGTGGTCGAGTGGGTATGGCACAGCACACAGCACGCCAGGCTCCATGTGTGCAGCCACGATCGACTCCTGGCTCCGACGATATACGGCATGTCCTCCCTTCTCTCATCCCCAACTTCACGCTAAAGCTGTCCTATCTAATAAAGCCTACGGGCCAAAAAATCCTTAAAAAAAAAAAAAAAATAAAGCCTACGGGCCAAAAAATCCTTAAAAAAAAAAAAAAAAAGTTTAGACTTTAGCTGTGTCTTGTAATTATAGTTATTACTAGTGGTTTTCATGGTTAACCGTCACTAAATGTTTAACCAAGTGGAAATATTTTGACTGGGTAACATTTAATTTGTCTTGTTTCTGCCGTATACTTGTAATACATCATTGTGCCACCAGAGAGTGCGCAAGTGCCCCTTTACAAAACTGACGGCTCCTGAGGGGAAAAAAAGGTAGCTGAACTGCAGAAATAATGGATTTATGTCAAAAAGACTGAGCAAACCTCGTAGCACAGGCAACAATATAATGTTTGCGGGATTTAATTTTTATTTTCATTGGATCTGTTGCGGGATTTACATAACCTTTGGATCTACCATGGAACTCTAAATGTGTATTATAAACATAAATGGGACGTGCACAAGGATAAACTGTGGAACATTAAAGGGGCTATATGGAAAAAAGGGTCCATCATTGATTTGTGGTTTAAAAAATAGATACTGAACTATAAAGAGCATCATCAACTGCAGTTAAAAGAGAGAAACCCAGTATATTTTGATAATTTATTTAACTCTGTTTATTTAGTATCATGTTTGTGGAGAAAACAAAATGGGTTATTCAGATCTTTGCCCCAGATGGGAAGCTATTGATCTTTTTTTCCAAGCTAAGGTAAGCTAACGTTAGCAACCTTACACCGTTTGAGAGAGCCGTGTTATGTATTTTGCTGCGCTGCGTTTACTTTCCTAATGTATCATCAATATTATTTTGGTGCATCACAACAACAATAGTCAGAGACGATATTATGTCAATTTGTTGGAGGTCTTTAAAATGTATTCATTGATGTTTAATTATCAGATGGATGTGAAATGTATGTTAAATCACAAAATATCACCTTATACAATTTATAACAATTTGATCATGTTTTTAAATTTTCAAAGCATTTTATTTATTTATGTTTTTTCCGTAAAATATATTGTAGATAGAGATTCAGTTTCTGGGCACTTTTTAAAAAAACAGGACGTTTCTATTCTATAAAAGATATATTCAATATTCCTCTTCTAAAAGATTTCCTGGATCTACTTTCTACGGCGCAAGCGGCTCTTCTTCTGGACATTGACGCTGAGATAAAAACAGCTGGCCCAGGGACTACAGTTAAACACTTGGAACAAAGTATATAATATAATCGATTTGTATACATATAATAATAACAACAATAATGCATTATATATGATGTACTTGACTGAAAATGTATGTGCAAGTGTATGTTAATATTTAAGAACTCTGAACTGTATCACTACCCTAGCCCAACCCACTCTTTTGTTTGTTTTAAAAATTATGAAAAAAATTCTGCTCATCTTCAAAACAGCATTTACGATATGATCTACATTTAAATATTTTGTCCACCTCAACTGCTGACCCAACCAGGGAAAGAAAGAAGGGAAAAAAAAGCACTTTGTCTTCATTTACCAATAATTATAACAACAAAGGGCGCCAACTAACAGTTAAAGAAACATTTGAAAATGTGCATCCCTTAGGCATTATACTGTCTATCTTATAATTTGGGCTAAATCCTCTTTTGGACAGTCCCGCTGACTTCAAACTGTAGCCTGACCTCAGCATCTTTAGCAAACGTCTGAAACTGTGGCTGAAATTAGGGCAGAGTTGTAAACATGTGGGAAATGATTATTGTAGTACCTTTTACTAATGTGTTTTGTATTGAGTTGTTCCAAAAGCCTCCTGTGGACAGGTATTGAAAATGAGTGTTTTTGCTGTGACACTTGAAACAATTGCATTTAGTTCAATGTCATTAAAATAAATCATCAAAATCTGCCCTTAATGTCAGCCTCAAGGACGCAAAAAATTTCAAAAAAAACACTGGACAAAATGGGACAATTATTCAGATTTTATTATTCATTTATTATTCTCAATTTTTAATTTTAATTTTTTCTCTTTTTTCTGATGCCAGTCCCACTTTTACCCCTTTTAGTTGCCTTATGTTCTACCTGGTCCAGCTTGTTCTTTGTGTTTTTTTGTTAAATCTGTTGTTGTTGTTGTTGTTGTTGTTGTTGTTGTTGTTGTTGTTGTTGTTGTGTTGTTGCTATGTTTTATTCGATCTATGTTCTAATAAAAAAAAGTTAAAAAAAAAAAAAAGCAACAACAACCAAAAATATCAGCGTTCAAAACATTGTCAGAGTTTATCGGGATTGCACGAGAATAAAAAAACACTGGCTTCGGCTTCAGACATTAAAAAAAAAAAACCACACAAAAATCATACTGGTTCGCCCCCCCCCCCCCCCCCCCCCCCCCCCCCCCCGCGACTCTTGAGACCGAACAATTTGCAAAAACGAACTGTGCCACTCTTGCCCTCCAAAAACGTGTCAAACTGTTCAGCCATATATTTCTTCTTCAAGCTCTTTCTTCGGTTCTTTCATTTTTCCCCCACTAATACGGTAATAAATACATTCAACTTGCCATTTACGCGTCTCCGCTTACAAATATTTCAAACTATCACCTTATCCATTTACTGAAACGTGACCAGTTTTCCAGCAATTCCCCAGCACATCAAACAGACATTTCCAACCATTTCCTTGAATTTGGTACGGTATAATCTATCTGCCACGGCCAGTTAGCTTGAAATATTCAGTTTCACCTGCCGGCTGCACAAATCCCTATAAGATCCTTTTCTAACGCCTTCGACAGCGATGGGGAAAAGCCTTAATGTTCGGCGGTGATTTCGACCGGATCTCCCTTACTTTCCGTGGGAATCCCAGTCCAGGGTCAGCGCATACCTGTGCAGAATAGGCCTATAAAAAGTCATTACCTTTAAATGTGGTTCAGGGCAGGATTTTGTCGGAGAGCGAGGAGCTTAACTCGGACTGACATGACGATTTAGACTTTAATGTGAGACATGTGAGGGCGAAAGCAGCAAAGGAGCAATGAAAGAAAGGGGCGTGGCCAAGATAAAGCTCTGATATTATGTAAAAACAACTCGTAACATCATCGAAAAAAACACACTGTGGTGGTTTGTATGTGGACGGATATGGATAATCTGGCATTTTCAGGACCCGACGTTAAAATGGTTGGCCCCCACTGCATGATGTCATCAGGTGGTGGAACCCAAAATACTGTCTCGTGTGTGTGTGTTCTTTAAAGCCCACACACTTTCATCCAGATGCGTCGTGATTACTTCGGCGCTCGGATTGCCTTCACAACGGAATGGCCCAGCAACTATCTTTTAGCGGTATTTTAAACCCAGACAATTTGCTGAATGTATTCCCAGCTCTTCTCGACGCCACACTGCTCGATCTAAGAAAGCATACAGGGCAAAATATCCTTTAAAAAAATAAACTGACAAGCCAAATAGGAAGCAAAAGGTTACTAATAACAAAGTATCTACTGCCGATCTATTATTATTGTATCGTTTGATGTTTTGTCTTTATTTAATGATATACATTTGAAATTTCTTCTGTAGTTTAGTCGCATACATGGAAAAAAAAATAATATTGCAAGTTTATCCTCTTTTTTTTTTTTTTTTTAAATAAGGCAAGGTTTAAAAACAGCCAAAACTGCACATATTTAGGACATATAAATCTTAAAAATGGACAGAGCCAGGTTAACATTTTTTGGGTCATTTTTAGATACAAAAATATACCAAAAAATCAAATTTAATTTCTTGTTTAGTTTTTGAGTAAACTACATCTGAGGGAAAATTGGCCTAAACATTTCACCTCATTTCTTAGGCTTAAAACTTGAATAAATCAGGCTTTCGAATTAGATGTGAACAAATCCTCCAGTATATTCAGTCTGAATATAGTTTTAAAAAAGTACAAGGTTTTTATAATTTGGTGTGTGTAGGTGCTACTTTAAGGACTGATCTGCGCCGTTATTGAGAAGGTGTTTTTTAAATAACTTACACATTTTCCAATACCTCATATCGAATCAATTTTACACCATTCAAGTTTTTTATGTAACGTTAAAGTTGCTGTGCCAAATACGGCAAAAAAGATCATTTGAAAATCTGTGATTAAAATGAATCCGCAACTTTTAACCAAGGTTCCTGGCATATCTTGCATCATTATTATTTACCATTATTTACCACTATTAAATATCTAACTTTTCAATAGAAATGGCTGCCGTAGAAACAAATTGTAAATGGTTCTCAGGAGCACAAGATTTCTTGATCTTGATATAGTGCAAGAGCAAAGTGCAATGTAAAAGGAATCAAAAAGAGTAAAAAGAAATAAGCTAAAAATACATTTCCAATACTGTAAAAGTGACTGTAAGGTTGATTTTGAGTTTTTAAAAAAATGATTATGTTTACTCAAGTAGAATAACTGAAAACTGCACAAGTAACGGTGGGAAGTAGTTGTCAATAATACTTTACGTCTCACTTTACGTTTTCATTTAGAGACAAAACGAAGTAATGGTGTTAATGGATATTACAAACAATAAAACATTCAAAAAAGAATGAAAAGTCTTTACGTTTCAGTGCAAAAAACACAAACTTTGACACCGTAATGTCAGTAAAGCGTTTGCTATGGTTTTAAGTTAATACTAATGTGAATACTTTCACATTAAGTTGCATTATATGGATTAAAACAACTTTGTCATGCATTTATTTATACCTCATTAGAGAAATAAAACTCACATACACACTCACCACAAGAGCAGTGCTTTCTATTTTTCTCACCAATACGTGCAGTTTGAGCATAAAGAGTAATGATCAAGTATTGCCATGTAACTGTATTCTGAATACCACCAAATTAAAGAGTGACTGTACACTTCAATATAATATTACACAAGTACAATTAAGACGGATTATATATTGCTAGAAAAATACTAAACCAAAGAAATCCATATTTATTATTATTATTATTATTATTATTATTAATAACAATAATAATAATAATAATGATGATAATAATAATAATAATAATAATAATAATAATAATAATAATAATAATAATAATAATAATAATAATTGAACAAACACTTCCTCACACAACACACATATTACATTTTACAGCATGAAAGTACAGGCAAAACTTATTTTCTCAAAACATAAGCATTCAAGTGGAAACAACAAAATTGCCCAATCTGCACCTTTAAAATGTTTTATTGTTACATTTAATCCACCTGCAGCCATAGATTTACATGGGACAGTTTAACTTCAAATGTCGTTTTCTTAAAATGCGAAGATCAGCTCTTAAAGTTGCACCTACACACACACACACCAAACGTGCACAAAAATCTCAACAAGATTTGTACTGAGCGCAACAGAAGGGTGTGTTTATATCGAATTCCAAGCCTGATTTATTGATGTTTTTAAAAAAAAAAGAAATGAGGCAAACATTTTTATCATTACGGCAATTTACTTCACTCAAATATGAAATAAGCTATTCAAAACCCTCTCTGCAAATATCTATGTATTTAATAAGACAACAAAATCAAGAAATAAATGTAAACTTGATTTGTTTTCTTTTTCTTCCATTTTACACATAAAACGCCTGATTTATTCACCAAAACTTTACATGATTCATTTTTGAGTAAACAACGGAATAGCTTTCCAAGTGATATCTCTAATTTTAAGATGTTTTTTCCCCCCGATTCACCTGCAGCGTCTCGCCTTAAAATTCCCGTCACGGAAATCCACGCACTCTCTTGAAAAAAAAACCCCCAAAAAACCGCAATTCGCCTTTCCGCCCGACCGCCGCACTCACCCGTTTGCCTGTGCACGACTCCCGCTCCCATCCGCATCACCTCGCACATTACAGACACCACAATGGACACCACTCTCCAATGCATCTGGGCTGCTGCTGCACGCGCCCGCTTCACCGCCAGACTGAGGACATCATCGCCAGCGTTGGACGTAGTTCTTCACCCCCCTCGGGAAAAAAGCCTCAAGAATACGACGAGATGTAACCTTTGGCGCTTTGGAACGCTGCGAGAGCGATCAAGGCGTCCCACTCCCAAATGACAGAAAAGTTGCGAAAAGTAGATCGTAGTCCAAAAAAAAAAAAAAGGATGGAGCTTTCCTTTGCGCGTCGACTGGCAGCTCGCGGGATATGCTCACCGTCTAACTACCTCTGTCAAATTTGCAATAAACTAGCCCCCACTTATCCCATAGCCATCTTTAACCCTTTGGGCGTCTTTAAGTAGTTCCACATTTCCGAGCTCACGCCTCCTCCCTCCTTCTCTCCTTCTCTCCTTCTCTCTCGCTCTCCTTCCTCCACCACTTTTTATTATCCTTGTTTGTTTTTTTTTTGGGGGGGGGGGGGGGGAAATGAGGATCGCCGTTTGCTCCTCATAAATGTGGCCAGTTTTAAAAGGTTTTTTTTCTTCAGGTTAGCTTGAAGATGTTTGAAGATGAGGCCACCCTGAAGAAGAGAAAGAGGGCAGAAAACTGTTTACAATTCGATTTGGGCTTGCCATGTTTGAGTAATCCATTTGTTGTGCCTGGACGCTCGGAGGAGGCAGGTACCAGCAGCGGGGGGGCTCAGATGGAGCGATAAGGTCCAGTTAAGGGAAGGAAATGGAACTTAATTGTTTTGGCTCAAGCAAAGCGTTTAGAATGTATGTTTGGGACACTGCTGTCAGTTTCTCTCTTTTGGGGGGGGGTTTGGTCAGTTTGATCTATCTACATATATCTACGTCATGTGGAAACAGCAAAAGTGTCCAATCTGCTCCTGATTTGTTTTTATTCTTTCATTGAATCCACAGATTTCTCTGGGACATTGTAACTTCAAAGGCCGTTCTCTCCAAAAGCTCCCACAGAGACATAAAGACCAGCCCTTAAAGTAACATCTACACACTCCAAACAATACAATCTTGTACTTAACAAGATGCTAGATTTTTTACACCGATTTTCTGTCATTGACTCAAAAACGAAATAATAAATCCCAAATCTGTGTCTGTACATCTGTGCCAACAAAATGAAGCAAGACATTTAAACCTGGCTCTGTCCATTTTTCATACGTCCCAAATATGTGCAATTTGGGCCATTTTTGTTTGCACACAAAATGCCTTATTTCTATATGAAAACCTTACATGGCGACAAACTACACGAGAAGCTTGCCTTAAGGATTTTTTGGCTTTATTAGACAGGATGGTTGCTTGAAATGGAGATGAGAGAAGGGAGGACATGCAGCAAACGGTTAAAGCCTGGATTCCAACTCGCAACGCTGCGGCCGGCCTGGCATACTTGCTACCGCCTTAACCAGTCGACCTCCGAGCAGCACTCTGAAATGATTTAGTGACAAGTCGTGAGGGTATATTAGAGTATTTTAAGGCAAGGTTTTGCTCAAATGAAAGGGTCTGCACTTGATCTGCACGGGATGATAAAACGGGATGCACTCTGGACTCGGAGATTTGTGAAAAGTGCTTATTAACTCATCATTTAGGATGCTCAGAATGCATTATTTAAGTGAGTGATACATGTGAATTACTGTAAAGAGATTCAAATGAACTAGTTCAACTTTGAGAAAGTAAAAATCAGGTTCAGCACCATTAAAGCCCCAGAGGGTAACTTTTTTAGCCAAACAATAGAATAAAATAAAAGCATCTTTGATTTGTTTCTGAAAAAGAGAGCTTGCTTGCATCTTCACAAACCTGACTCGTACTTGGCATGGAGGAGCCTCCTCCTGCTTGTTTCCATGGAAGCATTGTTCCTTTGGCTGTAATATTCCACAATATGGCCTAAAACCATTTGTCACCACATGGAATTATGCAGGTAACATTGCATTATAGAGTAGAAAAATATTCAGTTGTAGTCTAATAGTGTAGTGTAGACTACAACTGAACCTTTTTCAACAATGGAACACTCCTGGACGAATGAAGGATTACACCGACATTCCATTATTTATTTGTTTATAGATAAGATATATAAAACAAATTAACAGAAGAAACAGAGCAAAACCAGACCGAAAGATAGAATCAAAAAGGAAAGTAAAATGTTAGTCAGGCATATGTCCGTGCAGGTGACTTTCCACCTCCAGAACAGTTACATACTGTTGCAATGCCACAGGGTTTAACCTGCGAATGACTATTTAACGTATTAAACATGAACGTACATCTTTATTTTGCAAAGGTTTTACTTCTCGTGTCAGTTATTTCCATCCATCCATTTCCTTGGGTTTATCCGGAGCAGGGTTGCGGAGGCAAACAGTCTGCACACACACTTCCCTCCAGTTAAAAGTGTTGTTGTCGAGGCCAGAAATCAAACCCATGACGCTGTGGTGGTGGCAGCAACCACACATGTGCAACTCCCTTATCCACTGCACCACCAGCGGGCACACTTTACAAGTTTTAAATGAAATCACATGGGTTTCGATCATCTTCCTGTGAGCACCGCCTGCCTGGGATCTGACCACCCCACAGCTTTTTATTCTTGTATCAATACCACCAAAATATACTACTTCTTTTACCTCAGATCAACAGTGTTTACTGTTTTGCTCGTTGACTCTGCAGAAATCCGCTCTGTTTCTCTGCCCTCTGCTTATTACTTGTAAGTTGCCATGTTTGTTTGACACAAAAGCTCCATGCATTTCTCTGACTGGTTACCGGCAAGTATTGAAAAAGCGTGTCGCGTAGGGTAATACTCAGCAGTCGTAGGCTACTTAGATATTTGCTAAAAGTACTTCAAGTTGTTCAGCTAAATTGACTGTTGAGTATCCTGTGGAGTTCACATGATTCTACAACTGCTCCAGAAAGCTGTTGAAAAAGGAAATAACCCTCTGAACTTCAGCAAGACAGGACCAAAAGGTGCCTCAAAGCATGAGAGTTTAATGGATTTCATAGAGGTTGTAATTATAATAAAGGGTAACCTTAGCCTTAGTCATTAACAACTCCAAAACCAAATATTACAGTCTGCAAAATGGTGAAACTCCATGAATATATGCCAACTGAAACGGACTTTTCTGTTCATGATTATGGCTTTCTTTCTATTTTCACAAAAATCTTTCACTTAAGTATTTATAAGGCAGCAGATCAATAAATAAGTCTTTTTTTTGGAAAAACTTTAAATCAAATCAAGAAGAACCAAGAGTTTTGCCTCAAAACAAAAATGCCATTCTCAAATATGGCCTGCTTTAGATGTGGACAAAGTGATGTTGAAAATGCATAAATAATGTTTTTATTGGAAAACGTGCTTGTCTATCTGCGATGTCTTGCTTTCAGTGCCAGATGATGTCGTGGTCTTGTGTCTGACTCCAGGCTTTATTATTCGCATGTCATCCCCTCGACTTTACCGTCAATCTATTTCAAAGGACGTGGCCAAAGTAACGTCTCCATTTAGGCTCAGTTTATTTTCAAACAAAAGTGAGTTACCGACCTACAGCACCAGCCAGGGCCTCAGCGACTGAAGAAACATGGTTACTGAGGGCTCGATTGTCACACATATGGCACACCAGCGTTTTTGAAAACAAGAGAGAACAGGAATAGCAAAATACATGTGAGTTTGGCGGAAAAGAAGACACTTTTTTGGACACATGAGGTGTGTAGGGGGACGAGGACGCAGAGGCAAGTGTCCACACAGCAGGACTTGAACCTCATCACCAGTACTTTATCCACCATTTAACCGCAGACCAACCCTCTGGAAACGATACGTCGACGCAGACGCCACAGGCAATATGAAGTTCTCACACGAAGAGGGAACGAACGGAGCCGGAGCGTTCTTGGACGTGAAAATGCAGCACAACGACGACAGCAGGATCAACCCTTCAGAACATCCCACACCACAACACACGATACAGGATCTTTTGTTATAACATTGTACGAAAGGGCTAACATGGATGACACAGACGGACAAGGTAGTTTATGAAATACTGTGCAAATCATGTGACAAAACGCATCGAGGAGACTGGGAGAACTTTTACCATGAAAAGATGAACATAAGAAGGAATGTGGAAAAGGAAAAGCAGAAAGAGTAACCAGGACAGGACAGCAGAGGGGGCACCGCAAAGGTAATAATCATAATGTGGACTAGGACGACGCACAGATCATCAAGCAAGAGTCCGCGAAATACAAACGGTGGATCAAAGAAGCGACAGAGATCAGGAAACGAGGCACAATGAATTGAGACGGAGCGTTCCAAATTTCATGAGACACACTTAACCAGCAGGGGGCTGATGTCTCCTCGAACAGCAGCCCTTAAGACACTTCACGCCAATCATTGTGTGACACCTCTGACAAGGCAGAAGTTTCCAACTAAACACGTCAAGGTAATTACACCATGTCTTATCTACTGTCTCATATAGAAGAAACTAAAACTGTATTATTCATCATTTTGCTATTTAAACCATGTTATGACGTTCCCTCATCAAAAATATACCTGTGAAGTTGTATTTTTGCTTTATTCATGCTTGTTTTATTATTTCTGTTTACAAGGTTGTCTTTCTCTGTGCACTCAGAAATTACTCGATATATATATTTTTTTTTTTTGGCCATTTTTTCCCCAGATTGATTAGTGATAACTTCTGGGCATTTTGTGTTGACTACAAACTTGATATATATTTGCATGATGGCCCTATTGCTAAGTGACTGCTAAAACCAGGTTCATCAAATCCAGTCCACTAACCCACAAACTGCTTATAATGAATTATAAATTAGAAAAGGAATACATGCTTTTATACATTTAATTTTACAAAAAAACCCAAAAAGCAAAAAACTAGTCAAATCAAAAGAGCAAAACCATAAAATAGCACTAAATAAATACATACATTAATAAAGCAATAAAATAAATAATTAAAAATGCTTCTTGGTGTCAGCAGAGGGAGCTCTAACGCAAATCTAATGGATTGGTAATTCGGACCTTGCTTTCACAGTGTGTTTTCCGAAAACAATGCTATTTTATGTCCCGAAACGTGACATTGGCCTGAGTTTCAGAAAGAGGAGAAATTATCACCGTTGCCATAGCGATGAACAATTTGCCCCATCGTTTGAATGGGGGGGAAAAGTCCTCAAAATGTCGCATGTAACAGGAAACAGAAACCTATGAATAAATGTGAAGATGGTGAAAACACAATCCTTCATTTGTCCTGCAGCGGTCGACGGCAGAAACGGTTTCAGTGATAGTCATCTGGACACTTTTTCCAAATCAAGCCGGTTCGACTTCAATCCAAAAGCGGAAATGGTTTGAGAAACTAGAATTTATACGCCTCTGAGCTCTGATTAGTCCTGCCTAAAGGGAGGAACTTTAACTGAAACTTGCCCTGCCTTTGTGTACAAGTCCAACAGTTTCACTTTTACATCTCGGGTCATTAAGGCCTATTGAGGTCTGGCCACCTCCACCTCAGAGCTGGGTGTGCCTCATTAGCATTTGACTTATTGACTGATTGAGTATTCGGCGATTTGATCATTTTTTTATTGCAATAAGTTCAAAGAAGATGATTTAAGAACGCACGGGACGTCTTGGTCTTCACTTGAGTTTGCTTAATACTTTGACTTACAAATGTTATCATTACTAGCCTAGCACACCTGATCGATGCCCATTCTCTGTGGTTGCCATGGCGCATCCCCCAACCTTTTAAAAACAAAAATGCCACTTGATAATAAGAAAAATATGTTCAATGGGCCGCCAAAGTAAAAAGACTTATAAACAACTCACGCAAATATGTGCTCTAAGATTCCAAAAAACAATTAGGTGAACGACAATAAAAGATCACTGAAGAAAGTGCTCGCTGAGTTACAAAATGCCTGGGCAGCACGCAGAAGGAGTCCGCGAGCTGCAAATCTTAAGCTTGATAATAGTAGTGTTGTTCACAGGTGCATTCTGGGTAACATGAATAGACAAAGCTCTTAGTTGTTGTTTAGTTGACATAACGGCATCTTTTCCGTGTAAAGTCCTGTCACATAAGTTCTTGTGGGTTGGCTGAACGGGAGATTGACAGTCTGCCGTCAGCTATAAAGTTGGACTGAAGTGATCTTTAGTGCACATCTTCATGCCACAGCTGCCTTTTTCTGCAGGACCTAAAACCTTGTCCAGTCGCCAACTTGTTTTAACATTTCAGAGAAATGTGTTTTTGGTAATCTGGTCGTGTACGAACAAGGGAACAAGAGAAACATGGATTTATCTGTCTCTAACTAATAGTTATTCATTGAGTCGGACAATGTGAGAGAATGAACTGTCATTGAAACTACTTCAGTTCATTGAAAACTGAACTGTTTTATTACAAAGGGAAACTTCAACTAAATGTCAAACCAAACCTAAACCCCCAAAAATACTTTCCGTTTTTAATAAATCTGACTTTATCTTTAATAAAGTTGTGCTTTTCAGAGTTGTTTTCAGACACCATACTTAACACCTACTTGAGTACGTATATTTAGCCCTTACTCAGTAAAGTTTGGGTTACTCTTGCCCAAGGCCAAGTCTAAAAGTATCAAAAGATTTACGATGACAAACTTGAGCATGTTCCGAGATATGGTTTTGTTTTTCTCTTTTCTGAAGTCTATCCTCAAAATAGCAGATTTTGTGCATTATTTATTTGATCCTTTCAGTCACATTAACTTCAAATGATAGATCAGATGCTACGCCCAGACAGTTACCCTTACAATTACTCTTACTTTATTTTGTATTTTACTCTCGCTTTAGTAATTTCTTA
This sequence comes from Chaenogobius annularis, assembly GCA_015082035.1. Classification (NCBI taxonomy): domain Eukaryota; kingdom Metazoa; phylum Chordata; class Actinopteri; order Gobiiformes; family Gobiidae; genus Chaenogobius; species Chaenogobius annularis. Next base: position 100,822 of record BJKM01000174.1, on the reverse strand, counting down.
TACCAGTACTCACTTATATTTTTGGGGTAACTTTTTGGCTACTACACCTTTGAGTTTTCAAAAGGGAACATACAGGTGCCTCCAAAGCCTTTTTGAACACTACAAAAACACATACAGTACTACAGTACTACACAAGCGTTAATACTCCCATGATGGTTTAGTGTGAACAGAACACAGCTTGAAAGAAAGAAAAACACTGTTTATGATTATTACCATTCTCTCTCAGCGGCGCATTCAGAGCCGAGGTCGTGCAGAGTTGGAGAGTCTTGGGGTCTGGACACATGGCTGAATAGTCTGCATTTGGACCATTTCCCCCTTCAGAGCGGGCCCGGGTGAACACTGCTCTGGTCGACTCCAGCAGCGAGGAAGGTGCAGTCCAAAGCAGCTCTCTGTGCCTCAGGGCTCAACATCAAACTATGGATGTTTGTGGTTTAACTCCTCAGTGAAGCGTGGGGAGTGTTTAGGGAGCGCTTTCATGCACTCAACAACACAGACTAGTAATAAATGATGAAACTGTATTGTTTAAAGTTTCACCCCTAAATGGAACAATTCAAAAGCTGTGGCTCAGGGAAACATTTTCTCTCTGCAAAAGCTGTTGAAAATTACTTATAATTACAAGTAATTATACAAATAATTACATCAGGTAAAATACATTTCCAAGCTATAAAACTCCTCCAGCTTTGTACAGTTCATCCTTACTTGACATTTTTTTTTAAGTGTGTTGAGCAAAACTACAGACAAGATGAAGTGGACTCACCTGCCGAACCGCAGATGCTAACGCTAGCACTGTTATTGCTACTGCCAAAGCTAGCCCGCAAGCTAACAATGGCCGCGACGGTTTTGACCAAGACGACATTTGTGAGTCGCTTGCTCGGCTCAAAAGGATTGAAGTTATGCCGGTGCATGATGTGGCCGTGATTGAAGCTACACTGAGAGGTGACGTTAGCTTCATCCAAACCACTCTGGAGGACAAGACCCCGGGACGCGACACAGGAAAGGTGAATGGTGGTTCAGCAGCCCAATGTGTCTGAGGCTGTGTTGGGTGGTTGCATGACTGAACAAAGCTGTAAAGACACCAGCGGGACCACGGAAGCCTAAAGACGCAGCACCCACGTGGCCAACCCCCTTGCATTATTATGTTGAGGTGTTTGGTTTTGGGGGTGCTTTGGTCAAACCAAATGTGAGTAATGTGTATGTATGTTATTATTGTTGTTATTCTTTTTGTGCGCCTTTGGTGTATTCTCGGGACATCACTGCGTAATCTTGTAGCTAATGTCCTGGGCCTGAAGTGTGGGTGGAACGATAATATGGGAACAATAGTGTAATAGATGATGGAGGACAGAAAAAACATGCTAGTGTCCTTCAAAACGCAGAGAAGACAAGGTCACAACCGAGGGCAATGTGCAACAGATGCTTGTGCGAGGCTGTTCTGAGTACAAAAGTATTCATATCCCTGGAACGTTTTTCTACATTTTGTCTGTCACAACCAAAAATACTTAAATAGATTTTATTGGTATTTTTTTGTGAACAAAGCAGCACACAAAACAATCGACAATTGTGAAGTGGGAAAAAAAATATACATGATTTCCAGACTAAAAATATAAATAAAAGGGTGCAAAAGTATTCAGCCTCTTGATGTCAGAAGTTTCCTAATGGTTGCTGAAAGATTGAATGTTGACCACTGATTCAATAGAGTCCACCTGTGCGTAATCTAATCTCAGTATAAATGCAGCTGCTTTGTGAACGGCCACAGAAGTGTGTTCAGAGAAGGTTGGGGAGCAAACAGCATCATGAAGTTTAAAAAAACCCATAAACTTATAAAAAGATTTCCCAAGCTTTGAACATCTCACGGAGCACTGTTCAACCCTTCATCCAGAAATGGAAAGAGTATGACACAACTACAGCGATGCAGTCAAGAGGCCCATGGGAACTCTGGAGGAGCTGCAGAGATCCGCAGCTCAGGTGGACAGGGAATCTGTCTTTTAGTCATGATGTAAATCGGACCTTTATGGAAGAGTGGCAAGAAGAAGCCATTGTTGAAAAACAGCCAGAGAAGTACTGTTTGCAGTTTGCCAAACATGTCGGAAGAAGATGCTCTGGTCTGATCAGGCACATGACTCCGAACACATCATCTGTCCCACTGTCAAATATGGTGGTGCAGCATCATGCCGTGGGGCTGCTTTTCTTCAGCAGGGACACGGAAGCTGCTCGGAGTGGATAGGAAGATAAATGGAGCCAAATACAGGGCAATCTGGGAAGGAATCTTGTTGACATTTTGATATTCATGTGTTAGAACGGCCCGGTCAAAGTCCAGACCCAAGTCCAATCAAGAATCTGATGCAAGATCTGAAAACTGCTGTTCACAAATGCTCTCCATCAAGTCTGGCTGAGCTTGAGCTGTTTTGCAAAGAACAATGGGCAAACTTGTCAGTCTGTAGGTGAGACAAAGCCCAAAAGACTGGCGGCAGTAATTGCAGATGCAGGCTGTTCCACAAAGTATTGACTCAGGGGACTGAATACTTTTGCACTTTTCACTTTTTGGTTTTTAACTAGGAAATGTGTATAATTTTCTTTTCACTTCACAATTTGTTTTTGTTTATTTTTTGGTGAAAGAGCAACTCCTACACAAAAATATGCCAATTAAATTTATTTAAGTTTGTTGTTGTGATATAACAAAATGTGGAAAATACTTTCCCATGCCACTGTATACTCCACAATAGAAAAATATTGCCAGCTTACTTACATAAATTCCACCAAGCTGTGTTTGTTTGTTATTTAGCCTTTATTTTTGTAAGAAGGTCCTGGGTTCGACCCCTGGGCGGTGTGGGACCTGTTTGTTTTTAATATGGGTAACGAGAGCACCCGGAAGAAACCTGCATAGACACTGGAAAGTCAGTGAATCAAACCTGGGACCTTCTTGTTGTGAGGTTCAAGCACTAACTGCTCTGGTACAATCTCTGCTCAAAATGAATACAAGAAGTGGTGCACTTTATGTTCACTAGTAGTCGTTCATAGACTCTAGTTACTGTTCTAACCATTGAAATAATTGCAGTGCTTCTTAAATCTAACCCTAAGACTCAGTAACCCAAGATTTGCACAGTGAGACATTACATTCCTGCCCCAGCTGCCCCAGGGTGAGGTGTTCATTTCTGTGTTCTCATGTCCTATTTTTTACGAGAAATTTCAAAGAATGTAACAAATTCCCATCAGTGCCATATAAGTGCCCATGAGTAAAATTTGTTTTGCCCTACTACAGATATATTGTAAAAGTGGTTCTTGGGGTCAAAATCAGACCACTGTGTGCTGTCTGCAACTAATTCTAAAACGGCAAAGCAGAAAGTAATGCAGATAAGCTAATGGCACACTGGCTTCTGTAAGCTGTTGAACATGCTTATCACAGTGAGCATGATCAGAATGCTCGGAATGCGTTCGGATTGTGAGAAATATGTTTGGACAACCTCAAACTATTTAGAAAGTAATACTTATGTTTTTCATTTTTAAAGCCGGGTGTACACTTACTGCTCTCGGCACGACAGCTTTCTCAGTCAAAAGTGCCATTTTTTTGTTTTTCTGATAATAATCTGATCATTTCGTCACCCAAATTGCCAAAGAGCAAAGCATCGCCAGAAGTTGTTGTTTGAGCCTTATTTAAATAGCTTCTCTCCGGTCCATGTGCTGGTTCCCATATAATCAGACTATGGCATAAATGTATCAAGCTCAACGGAGACAAGCAGATGGCGCCTGACAATACATGTTTTTCAGTGTGTCGTTTTAGCAATGCAAAAATCAAAGCGAATAAAAGCAAGATTGATGAGTTTAATGCCATAATGTGGGACACGATGGGCAAAGCAATAACATCTCCATGGAGACAAGCAAGTGACGGACGCTGGAAAAGTTACACGGTGCACCTTTTGAACTATATCTAGCACAAACCCTCTCAATGCTTAACAATAGCGTCTTCCTGTGTTGGAGTTTGCGGCGATTTTACAGTGGAATAAATCTTTACCAAGTGTACATTCTTCCACTCTTTCGAGAATAGACTCAGGCCAGAACCGCTCCACAGCATTTTAAAGTGCATTAAACAACTGCATGCTATCTCCCCTTTATTCTCTTTTAGTGGGCTTTTAGTCGAACCATCTTCCAACTCACCTGCACATGGTAAATAAAGCCCGATCCTGACGTACATTTTAAGACGAAATCGTATTTTTGAAGTCTGATGGTCATTCATCACTCGGATAGGCCCTGGAGAGCTGTGTTTGTGTCTGCTCTCATGTGCAATGATGAAAGGGAAAAAGGAAAAGCTGAAGGAAAAAAAATAATTGTCAGGTGCTTGTTCAGAGCTAGTGGCCTCTGAAGGTAATGGAAGGTAATGAGAAGGAAGGAGCCCGACTTGTTTTGTTAGACACGATAAAAGAAAGGTTTGTTTTTTTTGTTTAGTGCTTGAATCGTTGACTTGGCAGAAATCCATGCTGTTTCTCAGATATTTTCTCAGACATGTTCTTCTATTTTTACTCATAAGCAGCCATGTTTCTTAGATGCAAATTGACCATATGTTTCAGTGTTGGGTTAATCCGCCTGTCAATCATTCCCATCAGAATTTGTGATGACAGAGCACGCTTCCAGGCTTTAAAAGCATGTGGTCTTGAACGTCCCAGGAAAGAGAAGCTCAGAGAAAAATTCTATGGTTGAGATTGCCTTTCATTATTTCAGCTCAAGTCTGGTGTGACCCAGAATATGAAGCTCAATGGGAAAAAAATATTCAGTGTAATGTAATCCCTGGGTAAATTCTGTGCTTACAACATGGAAGGAACTAATCAAAACATACAAACTAAACAAAGATGTTAAAATCTTAAAATGGTTGGTTTATGACCAAAGTTCTGCACAATACAGCAAAGACCTGAAACTTAACGTCTGGATAACAAAAGGATTGTACCAGATTGTAAAAGAAAATTATATTTTGAAGGAATCCTTTGGCTTGGAGAAACAGGGATTTTAAAGGTAGTTACAAATAAGGAGTTATTACAACCAGAAAATCTGGTGAAGAAATGCAGAAGCACTTTACCTTATTTTTATGTGTAAAAAAATTTAAAAACAGAACCAAGTTTGCCGCAATCCACATGTATCGATATATTCACCACCCTGAGTTCAAAAGCACTTTTAACAACTCTCTGAGGCCAAGTGAGTAAAGCTAATCAACATTAGCATGCACTTTCATCTTTGGGGAGAATACAAGGTTCTATAATGTTAGTCCTGAACGTGTCATTCATCTTTCATAACCATGTGCAATGCTGTTAGACTCCTGTGCAATACTGTGACAATGTCAATAATCCCTGGTGCAATATTTTCTGTCCATATGACAGCTGTAAATAAGAGTGTTATTATTATTAATAACTGTTTATTTTGTTTTCCACTGTAGCCCCTCGAGGCAACTACTGTTGTGATTTTGGGCATTACAAAAATAAATTGAATTGAATTGAATTAAGATTATAAGAGTTTTCTTTTATCTAAGTTTTCTGTTTTTATTATCATACTGTGCATAATCTATTTCTGTACCCTTTGTTGCAACCTGGAATTTCCCCATTGTGGGACAAATAAAGGTGATCTTATCTTATCTGATCTTATAATGCAGAGAAAGAGCTGTGGTCTCTTTTATCACATGAATAGATGCTTTTACAATGTATCTCCACTAGGGAAAACTGATTTCACTTTACTACGTGCAAAAATATCTGGTACAGGCCCTTTAAATGAAATATAAGTGGTAAAGAGAAAGTCATTTTGTTCTGACGGATGAAGCATGAGAACATGGGTATACTTCTCAATGGAGGACCAAAAAATCACATGTTTGGAAAGAATAGTGAAATGTATCATGGTATTTTATAACACCATGTCAAAGTGCTCACTGTTCACAGGGAAATACTTGCTGTTGGAGACACTGTGGTTGCCAGGTGAGATCTTTATTGCCATCTCAGTGTTGCTTTGGAACATATTTCGGGCTGCAAGGAAAAAGGCCATCACGAAAAAAAAAGTATGACAGAAACTGAACCAACAATCAGCGACTGGACTGACATAGTAAAAGATATTTGGAAAATGGAAAAAAGTTACATTCAGACTTTGGGCCAAAGTGGGCCGTTTATGCTGGACAATGTGTGCTGTAATTGTATCTGTTTTGCTGCTTTTATTTATTTTCTCTTAGTGTCCGTCTGTAACTATGTTGTACAAATTTCAGAATATCATGAATGAAACCTCGGGGCAACAGTAACTCAGTGGTGCAGGGTTTGTCCTCTGACCCGAAAGTCAGTGGCTTAAAATCCTGCAAGAAACTTAACCCACTTTGCACCCAGTGTCTACGTACACTGTTGTGTGAATTGGTGAGTTGTTCCTTTATGTAAAGTAAAGTTAAAAAAAAATCTGTAAAAAAAAATATTGGGTTGCAAAACAGGTAGGGTAGGTGCTGGGGTAGAAAATAATGGGGTATATATTTGTGTTCCTTTTGTGTAAAAATAAGTGCTATTGATGTTTTATTAATAGTCAGAAGTCGATTGAAAATAAGTGTGTGTTAGGTGGTGGCAGTTGTAGTAGCAGTCAGTGTCTTGCATCTCGTGACTGTGAATAATAATAAGTGCAAAGCCTCCGTCAGCAGCTGTGGTAGGTTCATTGATCCCACATGTCTCTATAGAGGAGGGAGAAAACACTTTGTCAAAGCACAGACAGAGCGCACAAGTCAGGGTCATCCACAATTCTCCTCACCCATTAGAAAAGTCAACAGGGGTGTAGCTAGCAAACAGGCGAAGAGGGAAGCAGATTGGGGCCTCACACGCGAGTAGGTGTAGTGTTCAAAGTCGATCAACTGCTTGGCTCAAATATACTCTCTTACACTCTTATGTTCTATGTATGTTTTCAGATGGATGGTCCAAAACCTTCTTTTCTCAATGTTGTTTGAAAGGTTAGCTAGGATGGCATAAAACATATCCATCTCCATAAAGAAAGCAATACATTTTTTGGCAACAGGTTCTGTGCACAATAGCGCCCTGGCTAGTTCTGGTCACCAGCATTCATCATCATGATTTCCTCAACAATGCCATTTCTATGGGCTTTTTGTCACTCTAAAATCAATAAATACATACAGATCACGCAATTTCGGCTGGGTGGATGTCAGTGATGACAAAAATACTTCAGTAGTGGTTTATTAACTGCATGTTTGAAGGAATGTGGAACAAAGCTGCTTTCTAATGAAGTATTTATTATATTAAGAATAGAATCTATAATTAGGGGGAGAATGTCTTTGAGGAGTCTGCTTGGAATCGGGTCTAGGATACAAGGTGACGTTTTAGAGGACATAATGGCTGAAGTTATCTCTGCTTGAGCAACAGCAGTGAACCTTTCTAGTGTTACTGATGGACTTATATGGACACTAGTTTTACAGCTTGGGCTGTCTCGGGAGTAAATTCATCTAGTTCATCTCTAATTGTTATAGAAGAAAATCATCAGAGCTGAGAGTAGCTGGGATTGAGGGCTCTACTGCGCTGTGACAGTTTGTTAGCCTGGCTACAGTGCTGAAAAGAAATCTAAAGATATTTTTGTTAGCTTCTATCAAATTTGAAACGCGACAACATGGTCTTTCTGATTTTCTAACTCTTTTTCTTTTTCATGTGAACACAGTTCTTCATTGTACCACGGGGAGCCACATTTTGGCCTAATGATCTTCTGCTTTAGTGGAGCTGCAACATCAAGAGCAGACTTTAGAGAATTCATGGTCAAAACAACAAATTGATCACTTACACTGGGACTAAAGCTGTTCTCAACAGGATCACATGACATGTCAATGAATATTGGCTCTGTTATTTCATTGAACTGAGATATATTTTTCAGATATTGTCCTTTTCATTATAATTTTATTCTGTGGGGCTGGATAATCTTTAAGAAATAAATAAAGGTAATTAGGAAATGATCAGACAATATTGGGTTTGAGGGAAGACAATGAGGTCACTAATCTCTATTCCGTATGTTAGAACAAGATCCAGAGTGTGCTTGTGACTGTGAGTCAGTTTATTTACATTCTGAGTGAAACCAATGCTATCTAACAGGGCGCTGAAGGCATTACTGAGCCAGTTATCACTCACGTTCTCCAACGATCACAATTTTATCCCAGTCCAACATTAAGTTTGATATAAAGTCAGAGAACTCTTAAAAATCTTCCAAACTTCTGATCCCTATTCAGAGCTTTTAAGGGCGGCCACAGGTTGGCGGTGCGATTGCAGCTGCCTCATGTGAATACTGCCATTGTGTCCTTGGGCAAGACACTTAACCGCCCGCCCCCAGTGTCTGTGTACATGTGTGTGAATGGGTGACTGGTTCGTTGATGTAAAGAACTTTGAGTGCCTTGAAGGTAGAAAAGCGCTATATAAATGCGACAATTTGTATGAACTACGAACCTTTTTGATTTCTCCAATTTGGACATGTGATTGATAACATGAGGCTTTCAAATGAACGAAATGCATTGTTAAGTCTACTGAAGAGTAGACTTGAGTGTGAGATCACTAACCCACACCACCACCTCAGCCTGTACTCCTGATGGTCTGAAAGTTAACATAAGTGGGTGGGGTGGACTCATTTAGTCTTACATAATCATCTTGTTGAAACCAAGTTTCAGCTACTTGCAATTGCAACTTGCAATTTCACTTGCAATTTATTCATTGCCTTTCCTTCTTCTTCTCCCACTTCCCCGACGGAAGGGGAACAGGCACATCGAGGACCTGTGAATCCAGATGCTCCTCAACTGCCAGGAGAAACGGTATCTACTCCATATGAACGGTTCTTCATCAGCCTCAAACAACTGGTTCTCACCGTGTATCTGCAAATTGTCCGCCTGTCCGTCCGAGGGAGTCGGATCTCTCCTTCACCGTGGAACTTCTCCAGATTTCTACTTTTCCCCAAAGAGGTTTGGTAGTTTTTCCTGGCCGAGAAGGAGGGTCTAAGGACAGGGGGGCTTGGGACATCTGTCTAAGGACACGGAATGCTGGGACATTACCAAGTCCCTATGAACATTGTTTATTCTGTTTTTATTCTGTTTTTCACTGTCGCCCCTCGAGGCAACCACTGTTGTGATTTTGGGCGTTCCAAAAATAAATTTAATTGAAAAATGTAATTGAATTGAAGTTAGAGCTAGAAGACGATGTTGTAATCCCTAAATAATCCATTAACAAAAATCTATGTGGAAGAAATTGACCTAATGTTTAGCAGTCCACATTTTACATGCTTATTTGTATCATGTGCGAGTGCTTTTGAAATGATTTGGCCTGACACCTGAAGTAGCTTTTCGGAGATTTGACTTTTTGGCATAATATGTTCTGGAGACACACGCGGCCTCTTTTTGCCTTGAATCTTAACATTTAATTTGTAACAGAGCGGGTATGAGCTCAGTAACAGGAGAGCATCTTACACTGCAGCTCTGCGCCCGGAACTCATCTCTGCGTGGTCAATTTACGACGAGACATTTTATATTTAATGCATTATAAGGTTTTGATGAGCCTAATTTTTGTAGAGATATCCAAACAACCACTCAAGGTAATATGAGGATTTGCCCTGACATCACTTTTCTGAACAGATGCTTTTATTCATTCTTTTTAATAATAATAATAAGTGTTTTGCGTGAGGTGTCTGGATCAAGAGGCAGTTTAAGTCCATCTTTCCACATCCCACAGGTTGAAAGAAATGGAATTTGGCTCGAAACGGACATTGTTCTTGTGCAGTACCTGTGTATTTTAACGAATATAAGCAGTTCATAGTCAAAACAGAGTAATAAAAGAGCTAATTTTCTAATGGATGAGAGAAATAAAAAGGTTTTGGTTCTCCTTGCTGAATAACCTAAATTAAACGTTCCATTGAAACAATCTTCACAGCGGGGAGCAGTTTCATGGCAGAATAACCTATTGCCCGCTGCTCTGATGAGGGAAAAAAACAAGCTTGATAGAATCATTTTAGCAGCAGGATTTACCGGCGTATTTTCCATTGCTGAGGGCTCAGTGTGAGGATTGAGGATTTGCATACAGAATATAGGACAGAGTCAGAAGTTCTTTGGTAAGATGACGTGGAGGCTTACTAGTTTTAGTGGTGAAATGGTTAGAAACACTTATATATATATTCCAGGACCGCGTGGGCTTCAGGGGCAGAAGTCGGCTCCGTGAGCAGCTGACATCACCCAAACACAATGTTATACATGTTTTCTTAATAAACACAATCTAAATCGTACCTAAATTATGCGTATTAATCATAAAGCAGACCTCAGCAATTCACACAAAAAAGGTTTGTTGCGCTGTGAGATGTCGCTAAAGCTGGAGTAAACAAGAAACCTCTTCCGGTTTATCGTCAGATTTGTCTTCATTTATTTAACTTCTCTGTGCATCTAACGTCTCGCTACGTAAAGCTTTGGGTTTGGATAATGTCGGATGCATGATCAATAACGTGGGTTTTGTGCATCAACAAACGGGAAACGGATGATTCTAACGTGCGCTAGCTTTGTTTTGCTAAGCATGTCGTCTCAACATACAAATTAGGCAAGGCAAGGCAAGTTTATTTGTGTAGAGCACAATTCATACACAAGGCAATTCAAAGTGCTTCACACAACAGGAAAAAATGCATTAAAATCACAAAGACATGGCACAAAATAATAGTTCAAGACATAAAAGAGAAGAGTGCAAAGAAAAGCATTTCAGTCATATGCACAGCCAAACAAAACAGTTTTTAGTTTAGATTTGAACATTGCCAGAGTAGCGGCCTGTCTCACATCCTCAGGAAGACTGTTCCAGATTTTAGCTGCATAAAACTGAAAAGCAGATTCCCCATGTTTAGTCCTGACTCTGGGCACCAGCAGGAGGCCGGTCCCTGAGGTCCTCAGAGTCCGAGATGGTTCATATGGCACTAACATGTCCGAGATGTACTTTGGAGCTAGGCCAATGGAGAGACTTGTATACAAGCAGAGCTGCCTTTGAAGTCTATTCTCTGAGCCACAGGGAGCAGTGCAGAGACCTGAGCACAGGACTAATGTGATCGTACTTCCTGGTTCTAGTCAGGACCCGAGCAGCAGCGTTCTGGATGTACTGCAGCTGTTTTACAGCTCGTTTGGAGAGGCCAGTGAGCAGGCCGTTACAGTAGTCTAATCTACTAGAGACAACGCATGGATAAGTCTCTCCAGGTCTGGTTTAGACACTATACTTTTGATTTTGGCAATGTTTTTTAGATGGTAAAAGTGCTGATTTTATTGACTGACGTGCTGTTAAAATTCAAATCTGAGTCATTATTACAGATTTCTAACTCTTTGTTTGTGGCCAAAGACGATGATTTCAGTCTTGTCTGAGTTAGCAGGAGAAATTGTTTTGCATCCAACACTGATCTGTTGGATGCAGTGACAGAGTGAATCCACTGGTCCAAATTCACCTGCCGTCAGTGAAACATAGATTTGAGTGTCGTCTGCATAATTGTGACAGGACACATTCACGCTGCGTATCAACTGACCTAAGGGCAGCATGTAGAGGTTGAACAAAAGGGGTCCCAGGATTGACCCTTGGGGCACCCCACAGGTCAGGGGCATCTGGTCTGAGACACAGTTACCAATTTCGACAAAGAACTTCCTGTCTTCCAGATAGGACTTTAACCAGTTTAGCGCAGTGCCAGTGATGCCCAGCCAGTCCTCTAGTCTCTGTAAGAGGTCCCATGATCGACAGTGTCAAAAGCAACACTCAGATCTAACAGAATTAAGACTGAGGCTTTGCCCGCGTCAGTGTTCAGGTGGATGTCATTTGTCACCTTGACAAGAGCGGTCTCAGTGCTGTGATGAGGTCTAAAACCTGACTGGAAAACATCAAATGAGTTGTTTATTAAGAGGAAATCAGTGAGCTGTTGGTAAACAACCTTTTCAAGGACTTTGCCCCAAAATGGCAGATTAGAGATGGGCCGGTAATTACTCAGTACTGCGGCATCAAGACTGCTCTTCTTTAGGAGAGGCTTTATGACCGCAGTTTTCAAAGAAATTGGGAATGTTTTCAGATTGAAGCGACATGTTAACTATGTGAGTGAGTGGTGCTAACAAACTGTTCAGCACAGAACTTTAGAAATCTGGTGGGTAACACATCGAGGCAGCATGTAGATGAACTCAGACTGGTGATGATCTCCTGGACAGTTTTGTCAGTTACAGGTGCAAAGTGAGTCAGCTCTAAGAGTGTAGGTGGTTTGAGGGTTATTTTTTTTGCATTGTAGAATTGATAGCATTTTTAATGCCCTGAACTTTGTCATTAAAGAATAATGCAAACTCATTACACTTGGATGTGGAAATGAGTTCTAACAACGGCAGCTGAGCTGGAGGGTTTGTTAATCTGTTTACTGTGGCAAACAGGACACGCGAGTTGTTTCTGCAGCTTCCAATTATTTCAGAAAAATATCCTTCCCTAGTTCTACATAAAAATTTCAAAAATTAAAATCCCTGATGATCCAGCACTAGGACATCTCCTGCGGATCATGAGCTTGACTTGGCCTTAGATGGAAGATTTGACCCATTGTGCATGTTTTCCCAGACAGGGAAATTAACTTACAAACGTTTTGCTGTGAAGTTTGAGTACTAGTCACAAGTAGTTACTGCACCTAAATCATCCTTTTTTTGTCCTTTTATTTTCATCAATATTTTCAAAAAAACATAAAAACATAGAAGACAAGAGGGTGGTACCTGATGTTTACTCTTTTAAAACGTTGAAAAACAGAACTAGTTTACGGCTCCACATGTATCGCTCACTTAGCTAATGCATTTGAAGAATCCTAAATATTAAGTTTATAAGCACTTTTCACAAATCAATCAAGTTTTGCAGTCCTGGGTAAATATAAATATCTAAAAATACATGCTGGGAAAGCACTGTGGTCTCATTTTCACCCAGATAGACGCTTTTACAATGTTACTGGGGCAAAACAGATTTTACTTTATTATCAGTTCTGTTTTTCACATTCATAAACAGTGAAAATCAGGTCTTTCAAAAACTACTTTTATTTAGTTATAAATTAAGTCTTGATTCATGCTTTATTATGGCTAATTAAGTTATTATAAAGTGGTCATAATACCTCAGTCATTCATTTAGATAAGTCCTCATTGACCCCATCTGCAGTGTTCTGACTGGAACGCCCCGCCCACATGTTTTATAATGTTATTCACAGCGTTTCAGGGACATTGTTTATTACAGCTCACATCACTGTCTGAACCTGCCTCGTTACTTTGGATCACTGACATTGCTTCATCCTTGTTCCTTTCTTTCACATCTGGATCTCTTTGGATCATTTTGTTCAATTCTGTCGCTTGGTGCTCTTAAGGTAGACGTATAAATCTTTTTATCTGGTATTTAGAAAAAGTCCTCATCATTGAAAACACAACACTGAACTAAAATGACTTTGGTTATAAAAATGCTGAATGAAAACATGCCTGCCCCCTGCCCCTAATCCTACAGTGGCAAATTTTCTTTTAATGGTTAAATGTTTTTTATTTTTTTAAGGCAACTATATGTAAACTTTTTTTAAATTCAGAATATTGTTTCATTATTTACAAAAAAAATTGAGTTTTGTGAGATTTTTTTCTATGGTAACAAACTTCTCAAAAATTATCAAATTCAAAAAGATTTCAGCTGTATAGTCTAAGAACTAGGTAATCACTGACCCAACAGTTTCACCAATATTGCTTGTAGAATGTAGTAAAGAAATACAACTTTGATATTTTTCCCATTTTTGAGGATGAGTCAAATTGGATCTCTCCAGTCGCAGTCGTTGGGGTTATTTCAGCGAGACCGCGGTTCCGGACCAAACTCCAAACCCGGCAAATAACGGCCTTGTAAATGTGGTGTTGACCGTGTGTATGTGGACCAACTTGTCTTCTGAAACTCTGTAGAAAGACAGAGCACCCGCGGGACAGTCCAGGTACACCGCCACTCTGCCAATGGGAGATGGGGTGAAGGTGCCGACTCTGGACTCATTCCCATTATGGCGAAGGCAGTAATATCCGTAACACACCATCAGACTCCAGGACTGGCTGTTGAACCCAAACCCGCATTCGTCGCTGTCCCCTTTGCGACCGATGCCTCTGTAGCTCACGGCGATTTCCACTCCTCTGGTTTTTTCCCCTGGCCATTCTGCCATCCAGTCCACCTCCCAATAGCATCGTCCGGACAGGGCGTTGCAGCACAGGACCTGGGGCCAGTAGTCGAACCTGTCTGGGTGGAGGGGGTACTTGAAGTCTGTTGAACTGCGGCTCACGGTTCGGTCGGATAGATGAAGTTGTGGGTAGACGGTGTTGAGGTCCAGAGTGTGCACACAGAAATCTGATGGACACAAAAAGGCAAAGACAGTTTCTTAGTAGATGATTTTACAAGAATCTACGGTAGATTCAAGATGACAATAGACACTAAAAACCTCATGATCCAATTCTATGAAATAACAATACAGAGAGATCATTGAATCGACATTCCCTGCTTTTCTATTCAGTTCAGCTCAATGCATATTCTCACTATTGTCCACCCACTCCTTAGGTTGGTCCAACTTGAATCATGAATGAGTGACATTAAAGCAGAACTAAGTAACTCTGGCCATAGAGCTCCCCCTGCAGCTCGCTTGTGAAAATACATTGTCAGAAAACTGATGAAAAAGCTTTTGTTTTATTTTCATTTCTATTTTTCTTTCCATCTTTATTGTACTAAGACAGTATTATCACATACAAAACAAATGTATATATGATTTTGCATGGTTTCTCAGCTGAGTTGTCCGGGCCGATGTTGGCAAATGTTGTTACAGGTACAGAGTGTTTCCTGGAGGATGGGCTGAAACGGAAGCGTGCCGCGTCATCCTGGCTAGTGCCGTGTCATTCTGGTGAGTAGCCCCCCGTTCGCCTGCTTTTCCGAGGGGAAGGATAGAGACTGTTCCCTAGCTAAAGACTGCAGGAATCACTCAAAAAACCACTTTCGGCACAGACACGAGGTACCAATAGCACTGTGGGAGGATTAAATGCTCTGATTTGCATGATATAGGCCCTTTAAGTGAACCATACCAGACCGTTGTAGAGGTCCTAAGCGGCCCATGTGAGGTACTATCTCCCAAAGAGGTCTAGCCCTTTGCAATTCCAGGTCCGCTGTCACTAAAGAGGAGCTACACACCAAAGCACAGTATACACATTATGCACAGTATATGCCTTTCCTACATGTAGTCATTTCCCCCCATGATCTCCTGTTTTGAGCATTGTATTGAAAATATGAAAACATTTTACATACACTTTTTCAAACCTGGGGTCAGCCATCGAAGTCCTACAGGCTCCAAACTGTAATATAACAGGTAAAAAGGGTCACATGTTAATATGATACTGATTTACATTTACAAAAGATGATAGAAAAGTGGCAGTGTCACCAAAGAGAGAATATACCACTGGTCAGAGCATGAATTGATATTGCTCTAGTATGACACTATGACCTCACATTTTGGTTAAATTGATTTCTCATTTCCTGTTTAGAGCAAAATAGTTCATATGTAAGCTCAAGACACCTGTGCGTGTCTTTAGAGCACTGGCAAGGGGTAAGACTGGTGTAAAAGAGTTTTAAAAATCACAGTATTACCACTTTTTCTTTCAATGTAAAGGCTTGTTCTCACTTGAGCGTCTCCAGGGGGAATTGGGGGTCCTCCCATAGACGAGTCAGTTGCTCCACCACGTAGGGTCCCGGGTGGTTGTAGCTCAAGTCTAGACTTTTCAAACAGGATTTGGGCATCATCAGAGCAGAGGCCAGGGAAAAGCCACTTTCCCCTGAGACCAGACATCCAGACAGGCTGAGGACACAGAACACAACCATAGACACGTGTTAATCAACGGCTCACACAGAGTTCAAAGCATTTATGTTATCATATGAATAACTAACTGGTGCTTAGCTTTTAAAATATCTTTGATGACCATTTGAGAGCCACTGACGTAAATTTGTGGTTGAAAATGTCTCGATTTCAATAACGTTATCCAAATGACTATATTTAAAACTTTTTCTACCATGGACCACTCCTGGACAAAAGAGGGATCGACTGCCTGTCCCCACCTCTATTATTTATATGATTAGGATCTCCTTAGCTATAACCCAGGGTCAGTTTATCTTCAATATTTCTATTTAACACCTGTGACATATATACAGTTTTCAAAAACATCATTAATGTCAAGTATGTTTTTATTTTGGGGCTAGAAGTCTGCAGTGTGCAGATCTACCTGAGGGTCTCCAGTCTGCAGCCAGCACTCTTGAGTCCGGCACTTAATTGCTCCACTCCAGAGTCCAGCAGGTCGTTGTTGCTCAGGTCCAGGTGTCTCAAACTGGAAGACTGGGAGCAGAGGACAGAGGACAAATGCGCACCACTCCTCTGGGACAGGTTACACAGGGACAAGCTGCAAACAACAGCTCTGGTGTATTTAGTCCGTTGAGAAATACATAGGCTACTAGATAAGGGCAAGGTACATACACCTTCAGATGACTCACAATAATTTCATCTTTACACTCCCCCCACGAAGAAGCAATACAAAAAAAATAAAACTTATTTCTTAGTGAGATTTTTTTAAGCCATGCTGCTATATATAAAAGCTATATCAACGCAAACTTCCTTTAAAATTATTTGTAGCAAACAAAATGACATTTGGATGCTGAACTGGCAGCAAAGGGAATTAAGATTTTTAGGCATTTCAAGTTCACTTCCTGGTCACAGCATGCAGTTGTACTGATTGTGATTAGTCAGGAGAAATGCAGAGAAAGAGTCTGGTGAGGATTTATGGACTGAAAAATCAGCAGAGAAGATTCTCAGAGTCACAGATCGAGAAACCTTCAGTTATCGAGGAGCTGCAATATTAAGTGTTTTTGATGCTCAGAGGGGAGAGGATTTTCTAACCAGGAATGCTAGCTAAATACAACTCCAATTATGTTTTTGTCTATACAAATAGACGGTACCAGCCCATACATTAGCCCCAATGGGAGAGTTAGCGTTAGCCTCTAAACAAAAACCAGGGCTTTTTTGGCGACTGGCAGCCACTTGACCACACAAGAGCAACACCAAGGCCTTGTTTGAAAACATTACCTTGCGTACCACTGTTTTGCATTGATTAGTAATGTAAGTGACTGGCCCCAAAAAGAGCATACATACTAACGACCACATACTAAACATTTCTATTCCTGGAAAGTTTTGATGAGGAATGATGGGGGACCAGAGACTCCACTGAACTATGTTCCTTTGACTGATCTGATAGTGTTGGAGTTTTCTGAAAAAAGGTCCCTTGTTTTGTAAGTCCACTCATGTGGTAATTACTTATTTGCGCTCAATACATTTGTAAACACAGATTATGAGCCCCCTGTCAGCCCTATTGCTCAGACCTCAGCTCAATGATCTCATTCAAGGGGAAACTCTGGTGTCCCCCTCTGAGGAAATAGTTCAGCCCATCTCTCTATACATTTACAAACTACATTTACGGAGGGCTTTGGACAAGATTTGAGATGTCTGAAGGAGTAGCTTGTGCAGGAGGTATATTGAATTACAAACGCAGAAATGTAGCTATTTTGTCTGTATGTTACAACTTGAGAAGGTGGCAAGTGATGTCATGACAAGACAGCCATTTTATTGTAGGCGATTCCTGTTTTAAAACATCCTTTGTAATCTAATCTCGATTCCCGGATGACTCAAATGAGTGTTTATTGTAGGCTATAGCGTATACAACTAATGATATGCGCAGGTGTTTTGTTTTCTTTTATTACAGCAGTAGAATATATTAACTGCGTACCATGTATTTTTATCAATGTTGTGTGGTCCAAGCTCTGTGTGCGCGTCACCTTAAAGGGCCAATAAACATAGACAGAAATGTGGGCAGCTTCTAGCATCAGGATTGAATGGGTTTACAATAGTCCTGCTTGTTTAGGCTCTGTTTAGCTAGTTGTTGGCCTACATTGTCCTAGAAGCTGTTAAGTGCCAGTGAAAATTATGATGAAGTGGTTCTCAAAATACTAGGTCAAGGTCCAAAGATGGTGCAGTGTAGTGTATTTAGCTTATTTGATAAAGGCCTATTTGATGAAATCCAGACATGTTTAAGGCATAAGGGTGAAAGTACAATTGTTATCATTTTGAACATGTGCACATTCAAGGTATATAACATTTATAACCAGGCCAACTGAAAACGGACCTGAAACCCACCAAATGAAAGAAATTTCCCTTGTTTCTTTCCTTTATATAGTTACCATTTATATTTTGTAATGTTGAGACCCAACTTCAAACTGTGCCTGGGGGCCCATATACAGTAAATCCGGGCACACTTCAATACTTATTGATGTCTTCACATTACTGCTTTAAATGGGATTTGGACATAATGATGCATTTATATGCAACTTTATAAGCAACCTGAAAATAATGAGTTTTAATATTTTGATAATCAGGGGTTTAGCCCCCATTCAAGAAATCCTACAGACGTACTTGGTTGGGACCTATCTCAGACCACATGGTAATTTTGGAGAAACGACAATTAATGTTTATTTATGTAGAAAATTACAGTCTGTGCTATACACAGTGTTGTGAGTTTGATTCCACTGTGACAATTTGCTGAATTTTCTTCCCTCTCTCATCCTCATTTCATGCTACTCTGTAGTGTTGTATCAAAATGGGCATCGTGTATCAAGCTTTTTCTCCTATTGCAATCGAGTTTGAAACTTTAGTATTGTGACAACACTAATATGGGTGCTAACTATATTAAAGTCCTGAATAAAACCAACTCAAACAATAAACATGGTGAATTTGTGGTTTGTTTTTTACTTAAGCGTCTCCAATCTGCATCCTTGGTTCATTAGTCCTCTGGACAACAGGGCCATTCCAGAGTCCTGGATCAGGTTGTGGCCGAGGTCCAAGCACCTCAAATTGGACGAGTGAGAGCTGAGAACAGAGCCCAGAGGAGCACAGCAGCTGTCCGACAGGTTACACGTGCTGAGTCTGGAGAGGAGCCACAAATCAGGTTTTTATTTACTTTTCAATTGGTTTGTATTGTGATTTTAATTAAATTTTTCTTGTTCTGTAAAGCATGTGGAATTACTTTGTGTACAAATCGTGATCTACAAATTGTGCTCTACAAATATTTCCACAGCTGCAGAGACAAAGCTTTTAAACTTGTCAAACTATAGTATTTAGAATTACTGATGACACAAACAAATTCCTTGGTTTACAGTTGTCAATGTTGTCCTTAGTATGTACGTTTAATGTGCTTACTTTAATGGTACATGGTTTGACAATGACTACAAAAATAGCGGAATAATTAAACCTAAACTAAATTAAATCAAAAGGTTTCAACACATTTTTAGTCATTTCTTATGATTATACCATCCAATTAAGAAAGGGAATACTGGATTCTGACCCTGTGTGAGTATCAGATTCTGCAATTTCCCCATTGTGGGACAAAGTATGATAAGTAAAAGTATGATAACATATTTTGTTGACATCTGATGTCGATCTAAACCAGTGGTTTTTTTTTTAATAACATAAAATGCTAAATGTGAACTCACATGGCTTTTTTGGATGCTTTGACAACGGGCATCAATCTAAGGAGGACCCACTCTGAGGCCTGGTATATCTTCAGGTCAAACACATCCAGATCTGTGGAGAGCAGGAGGAAAGCCAGTGCCGACCACTCTGCCGGTGTCAGGGTGGTAGACGATCCCTGGAGTCCGTTCACGTACCACTGGATCTTGTCCACCAAAGAACGGTCCTTCAGCTCATTCAGGCAGTGGAACAGGTTAATGCTTTTCTCTGTTGGCAAACCCTCATTCAACCTCTGCTTCATGTGGTTTACTGTCTTCTGGTGCGTCTCAGAGCTACTTCCTGTTTGTCTCAGCAGGCCTCGTAGGAGCTTCTGATTGGTTGGTAGAGAGAGGCCCAGGAGGAAGCGCAGAAACAAGTCCAGGTGGCCAGTTGGACTCCTTAAGGCCTGGTCGACTGCTGATTGGTAAAAGTCCTCCTCTGGTGTGGTGTTTACAGAGGACTGGACCGCTGACAGCAGGTTGACACCAAAATTTGTGAAACTGTGATGGGCGTGAAAAGCAGCAAGAAACTCCTGCACACTGAGATGGACAAAGCAGTATACCTTGTCCTGGTACAGTCCTGGTTCCTTCCTGAAAACCTGCGTGAAGACTCCAGAGTAGGACGACACCGCATCGACATCCAAACCACATTCAATCAAGTCGGACTCATAGAAGATCAGGTTTCCACTCACCAGTTGCTCAAAAGCTAGTTTGGCCAAAGACTCTACCATCTCAATGTTCCTTGGAATCCACTGTGGCTCAACCTCTGACCGTCCATCATACTTGAGGCTCTTTGCTTTGATCTGAACCACCAGGAAGTAAATGTACATCTCTGTCAGGGTTTGGGGCAGCGGGTCTCTGGATTTTGACTTATTCACATGTTCTAAAACAGTGGCGGCGATCCAGCAAAAGATTGGAATGTGACACATAATGTAGAGGCTTCTTGATGCCTTGATATGGGCGATGATGGCTGTGGCCTGCTTTTCAACCTGAAATCTCCTCCTAAAGTATTGGTCCTTTTGTTGGTCCGTGAACCCTCTGACCTCTGTCACCACAGCGACATAGCGGGCAGGGATTTGATTGGCAGCCGCAGGCCGTGTGGTTATCCAGATTTGCGCACAAGGAAGCAGGTTCCCTCTGATAAGATTTACCAACAGATTTTCCAACGAAGTAGATTCCGCAATGTCAGTTAATGCTTTGGTTTTGACAAAATCAAGAGGAAGCCTGCATTCATCCAGACCATCAAAAATAAATATAACTTGGAGGTGGTCAAAGTTATGAATTTCCTTTAGTCCACTGAAAAAGTGATGCACCAGTTCTGTTAAGCTAAACGGTATGTCTCTAAGCACATTGAGCTCTCTAAAAGTAAACGGGAACAAAAGCTGGATGTTCTGGTTTGCCCTGCCTTCAGCCCAGTCCAGGCAAAACTTCTGAGTCAGTACCGTTTTTCCAATGCCTGCTACTCCCTTTGTCAACACTGTTCTAATCGGTAACCTCTTACTTCTGTTGCTGGATACTTGTGAGGATATTTCAAAGATATCTTCACATTTGATGGTAGTTTCGGTCTCGGTTTGTCTCCCTGATGTTGTTTCGATCTGTCGGACCTCATGTTCCTCATTGACCCCTTCAGTTTCTCCCTTTGTGATGTATAGTTCGGTGTAGATCTGGTTTAAAAGAGTGGGGTTTCCAGCTCTGGAAACGCCCTCAAAGACACACTGGAACTTCTGCTGCAAGTTTGACTTGAGTTTACGCTGGACTTTGTAAATATATCCTGAAAAGATAAAACAAACAAATGTAAGGTCCTAGTCCTCCACAAAAGGACTTGCTTCAGCTCACAAATGGATAAAACAAACAGTTCTGCTGGAAGTTTAACATACTGACCACTAAATGAACATACTGTGTAACGGAAAAGAAAACATTATGTCTATAATTACAACCTTGAACCTTGCATTGTTCCCCAACCCTGGGACAGTCCTCTTTTTACAAATACCGAGGATACCTCCAAGCCCATAAATTCTGATTCCATTTACACCAAGGACTGGATTCCTAGTGACAAAGGGAGAGCATTGGTTGAGTAACTTCCACTCAAAACCGCAACTGGTCTCCCCGTGTTATAGGAAGTTGTCTTCACGATCATCCGGGTGCTTCTTGCACTCTGTGTGTTTCCAGGCCGGGGTTCGCCATACGGGAGCCAAACCACCATGCCTGAGCAAAAGCAGCAGTTGCACCATAAGACCGTACACATGTAATGTACCAGGATTATTCGGACTCCTGCAGCATGCATCATCGCTGATATTTGCGACACCTCATACTGCCCAGCACAAAAGCCAGCGCTCTTCTGAACAGCCCCAATTGTGACCCAAAGAATGAGAAAAGGCCCTGATCCACTAAAGGACGTCTACAGAAAGCCAATAGGACGTGTGCCGGGCCCATCATCACAGTTGGCAATAAAAAGTTTTACCCACTTAGATTTATTAGTAGCCATAGTAAATCTAATATTACCTTTACTGTAACAAGTTAAACTCCAGACCTGGCCTGGTAAAACTGACTTTTTTCCCCCTTCAAACCACAAAAAACAATCATTCTGGTTTTAATTGATTTTTGGAGTCAGATAATTAGTCCTTCAACCGAGAAATGTAGGTTCAGATCAGACAAAGAATGAGTAAGTTTTATTTCATGTTTTTGTTGGACTTAAATGTCTGAATGGAGCGCGGAAATTTCAAATCTGTAGAACATGAATTACACCAGGGTTCGGCAAACCTAGGCTGGTTCCTGAAAACTACACTATTCATACACTCACTGCACTGTCACTTTCTGCACTACAACTTTAAAATTAACTGTAAACTTGTGTACATAGCAATGCCTATTTTTATTTTTATTTTTATTTTATACTATAGTAATTTTAAATTGTCCCTTAAATGCATGCCCTTTTGTTGAATATATGTTGTTTTATTATTGCTCAGTGTTTTGTGTTGCACCTTCATGCCGAGACAAGTTCCTATGTCTGTGAAGTTTGTTCATTGACAATGGCAATAAACCTTTCTGATTCTGATTCTGATTCTGAAATATATCCTGATCATAACTGCCGCGATCTTGCTCTTGCAAGGTTTGCATGCGTGCTGGAACAAACCATTGTATTGTCTATCTTTCTGTCCTTTTATCATGAGCCGCATGCGCAAAAAGTGCTGTGTAGTTTCTGTGTAGCCTTTCATGAGTCCAAAACGGCGAGGAAACAGGCTTGCATTAGAATCAGAATCAGCACTGAGCAAAATGCATTAAAATACTCATTTTCAGTTACCAGCCAATCAGACAAGGCCAGGCCAATTTACTAACATTGTAAGTTAGACAATGTTGTGTTTTCCACCAAAGAATGTCTTGTAAAAGCAGCACTTTGTGACAGAAAATGTGCAGTCTGCAGCTAGTAATGTAATAGTTTATTTTTAAAGTTTAGTTTATGTCTCGTCAACCCAGACGTCTTAAGCAAGGTTCTGATTGGCTGGGGTTGGGTGGTCCGGCCCAGTTTCACTTTGCCATCTGAAAAAAGCTGTTTTGAAGTTGTGCACGTTCAGAAGTAGTTTAGTCAGACAAGTACATATTCTGTAGTATAGAGAATACAGAGAAACAGTCTTACTGCTTTTTAGACAATCAGCCATCTTTTCCTGCTTCATCCTTCGCAAAAAATCCAAAGTGAGACTGAGGAAAGCCTCTTTGGTCCGCTGCTCTTCACTATCCTCATGCAGAAGGGACTCCGCGTAATCAAACTCCAAAACTCTCCTAAAACTCTGCAGTTCAGCTCGGACAAAAGACATGATGTTCTTCTCCAAATGCTGTGATGCAGAAAGTAAACACATACTGTACGTTTTTTATCATTGTTCAAGAACTTATTTTCTCCATTATTTAATGTGTTACTGCCTGTGGTAGGACTTGAAATAATGTTGACTATGTGTCTGAAAAATACCACCAAGTGTCATACTTACCCAAAAAATCCCATCCAATTGTGTCTGATGGCCCTCTGCGCTTAGCTCCTGTCTGTGGACCAACAAACCAAGATTCATCTAATAATAATAATAATAATAATAATAATAATAATAACAGCAATAACAAACTATTTTGCTGACTATGTTTGTCATGAGAAATCATCATTATAATTATCATGACCACCTGCTGACTGAAGGATGTTCATCGCTGAAGACTATAGGATGAGCCATAGAGTGGTCACTTTTTAAGGACACATAGCTGAAGTCAGGTTTAGGACTTCCCGTCTCCCTCCTGAGAGAAGAGAACAACATAGAAAAACACACTGAGTTCACTAAAACATGTTATTATGGTCCAGTCTCGTCTCATGCTACATGTACTATATGCTGACACCCTCTGCTGGCAACAGGAGGAAGTGTATGATTTAGTAATGTTATATATATATTTGTCCAATTACATTAATGTATTCTTTATAATTAATGATAAATAATGATTGGACATAAACAAACCTGGTATTGAGAGAATACGGTCCCTGGTTAAACGGTATGGGAGACTGGCCACTTCTCAAAGAGGCAGGTTCAGGGCTGGATCCAAGACTTCCTGTCTTCAGGCTAAAGACAGACACACTTTAAAATTAACATATAGAAACATGTACAATTTTGATAAAGCGAGGTCACCAACCATGAGCTCACTTCGGCAATGTTTACCAGAAAAAAGGATAATGCTTAGTATCTTTGTGATTATCATGACGGTTGTTACTGCGAGCAGAGGAGGAGCTGTCAGCGTAGGACAGACACAGGACCACTATCAGACCAGGACCAACCCAGAACTAAACCAGCTCTAACTCATGTAAGACTAATCAAGTTTTAAATCAGGACTCGCACAGAACAAAATACAATCCAGACCATGTTTTAAAGAGATCTAACGAGAACCAGTTTCAAACCATGACTCACTCAGGGCTGAATCAGGTCTAAACATAGAGCCACACAAGTGCGAAAGCTTCAATCCTCAAATTTCAACGAATCCTACACCTTGGCATGTATTTTGATAATTACATTAGTTTGAACAAGTTTAATTGTTTTTTTATTATCATAACTTCTTCAAGCCTTTTTACCTCTGTTGGATCTAAATACTGTTCGAAATAATGTTTCTCATTGTGCATTAAGATTCGTAACAGTTCATGGTGGGCTCACCCATAACTGTGAACTGTATGCCAGCGCTGAATGCCCCTCTGTCCACTGACTGACTCGAATCTATAAGACTATTTGTGGTTGTGCGTCAACCTCTCTGTGTGCGCTTATGCAGAGAGCTGAAGGTCACTATGCCCTGCGCTCAGGTGACATTTGTATGGCTTGTTTGTCGCTCGAGTACGGACTGACTGGGGGACGCGAGCCCCCCAGCTGTCAGATGTGATCCGACCTGCTCGTCCCAGAGCCCTGAAGACGTACAGGTCCTGCAGAGATGGAAGTCTGCAGCCGATCACCTTCTCAGCAGAGGCACAATGCGCTGTAGTCTCTGTTTGTCCCTGGCTGTGGCTCCAGCGTACCACACGGTGATGGAGGAGGTCAGGATGGACTCAATGATGGCCGTGTAGAACTGCACCATCATCTGCACTGGCAGCTTGGCTTTCCTCAGCTGCCGCAGGAAGTACATCCTCTGCTGGGCCTTCTTGATGAGGGAGCTGATGGAGGGCTCCCACTTGAGGTCCTGGGTGATGGTGGTGCCAGGAAGCGGAAGGAGTCCACGTTGGTGACGGGGGAGTCTGTTAGGGTGAGGGGGCCTGTGGGGCTGTGACTTTATGGAAGTCCACGATCATCTCCACTGTCTTCTGGGCGTTGAACTCCAGGTTCTTACCGCGGCACCAGGACACCAGCCGGTCCACCTCCCTCCTGTAGACAGACTCATCCCCGTCCGAGATGAGCTCGTGGCTGGAGGTACAGCAGTTTGTGTACAGGAAGAAGAGCAGAGGAGAAAGTACAGAAAGTATTTACGCTTCCAGCCCCTCTCAAGGAGATGGGTTCCAGAACCTGAGCTGTGTGTGGAGGTGAGGCAACTATAGCTACCCATTTCCCGCAGTAGCTCAGGATCTTTTCCCTCCAGCGAGGTAACATTCCAAATCTGTGTCCAGAGATTCAGTTTTCGAGGCCCCTGTCTTCGATCTGCTGCCCAGATCTCTTTCTACCGGACCCATATGGATCCTCCTGCAGGTGGCGGATCCATGGGAGGACGGGAATTGACCAGGCCAACCCTCGCCGTTGAGCACCCACCCCAGGCCAAAATGTTGGGTTTGGAGTACAAACTGAATCTGATTCTTCCCAGAATGTTTGACTGAAAATAAGTTGATTATAGCTTTTTTTTAATAACTGACCTTCCTTTGACCTTATTTTTTATCAGATGGTGGACAAAATGGAATAAATGCAGAAAATATCAACCAGCTCTGTGCAGACATATCAGAAATTTAAGGGATTAGAAATATAAAGTACTACATTTTGCAGCATTTCCATAGCACACCTCCATGTCACATGTACCTTCTGCGGTTCTAGCTTTACCTGGGATTTAAAGAAGGTCCACCTTTGAAGATGACAGGAGGTCCCATAGACTGGTCACTCCTGAGAGACACGCAGCCAGGTGCAGTGCCACGACTGCCTGCCTCCTTCCTGAGACAACCACAATAAGTGAGAGAAGAAGTATTTACTTTTTATTTAAGCCGGTGAAAAAACATTGAGCTCAAAACCTTTTTTTCTGTGCAATTGCGCAAACAATCATAAAAATATTTACACTAAACAAAAGACATTTATGGAAAGATTAAAACAGAAACAATTTTAAAAGCACAGAATTTCTTTTCATATGTTTTTACTTGTTGAAGATTAAACACAAAACATAGAACAGAGCAATACAGACGAGCAAATTACAATTTACCTTTATTTTTTTAAGTACGGTGGGAAAAAAACTCAAGTAGGCTTCCACAAAATTCAGTTTTTGCTCTATGTTCACTGCATTTATTTCCAAGTCGTGCTTATTTTGCATTTGGTAAATCCATTGACATTCACTTACACTAACACATTTTGAAGTACCATACATTGTTAAATTATAACAGTTACGATAAACAGCAGACTGAACCACGGAAGTTATTTAGTATCTACAATGTTTCATAGATGTTAATCATTTGACCATCTACAGCATGTTACTACAAAGAAACAAGAATAAAGTTCCACACTTATGCAAACAAGGCACTCACAATAAACACTGAGTCTGAACAACATTGTTCATCTGATCGACGATGATTGATGGATCCATCACTCACCTTGAAGCCATATTTCTCTATTAATCTGTATTCAGTGCCTTTCGTCCAACATTTCGTCCAACATTTCGTCCTGAAATCATCCGCAGGCACTGGTCTCAGAGCCGTAGTAATAAATTCTTCGGATGTTGTAAAGTGGTTAATGTTTACACTTTGCAAATGTGAGAGGAGCAAAGGTCTTTTCTTTTAAAGCTCCCGCTGAACATGAGCTGACGGCAAACTCTCGTTCAGGCAAAAAGCTAAAAACTTCAAGGTTCATCTCCCTCGCTTCTTCTAACAGTCCAATGTGCGGCTTGGGTCCAACAAACGTTCTCCTGAAGCGTTCTGCCTCTAAACTTCTGCTCTCATATGCTGTTTTGTGCCCTTAACTCTTCACTTCTTGACCTTTTCTATGAGATCACCATAATAGCGTTTAGCTGTTAAGGGACGCCCCTAAAAGTTCAGCGTTTGGTCCAGGGGCGTATTATTTTTCACAATTTCTATGAGCAAATATAAATTTTTGACAATATATTTCACATATTTCAGAGAGGATTTGGGAAATGATTAGGTTAATGTTCAGGAATATTGTATTTGGTAAAGATTAGACAATATATGATTTCAGATTCAAGATAAAGTTAAGGTTAAAGTTAGGATTAGGTTTAGAGACCATTCATTGAGTTAAAATTGGGGCATTGGAGCATGAAATACGAGTGCTGAGCCTGGACGAAATGCCAAACTTTTAGGAAGTCTCGAAAAGACAATGTTCTCCCTCTTTTGTTACGTCACAGATAAAGCTAGCTTTATAGCTATTGTCAGAACAACCTCGTACTCACTGTTTGCCCTCCCAACTAAATGTAAAGGGGCCACTTAACGTCTGGGGGTGTAACGCCTTTCTTTCTGTCCAAAAGCAAGGTGTATACATTATTTTTAAAACACAAACAGTGACATGTAGGATTCAGCAGCGTTGCGTAGTCGTTTAGACACAAACTAAAACTTTTTAAATGAAGTTTTTGATCAATATTGCAATTCAAAATTACCAAAATATAACATAATCTCTCATGGGCCTCGTAGATTAGAACTATAGAGCAGAAAATAGGTCTTTTTTTTTTGGTCTCGAGTGTTGGTTTGATAATTATGCAACTGTTTTTAACAATTGGATTTTTGAATTATTTCTGAAAAGTTTGATTTGACAAACGTTTGAATATGATATTTTTGTTTGACCTGTAGCTTAACCCTTAACATCATACTTTGTCCTTGAAGCATAAAAGTTAGATGAGTTAGATGATAAAACCTTCTGGTTTTAGTGTAACTGGTGTTTTATTTTTTATTTCAGTTTGTACTTTAAACTTCTTATATCTTTTTTTATTTTATTTTTTTTTAGATTGAAAGCAGACATAAGGGAGTACTTTTCTTTATGCAAACACCACCTTTATTAAATGTTTCTGACACACAGAAGAAGTAACTAATTTAAAAACTTGGTTAAAACTATGTGCACAGTTGAGTTGAATTTTGAAGGACAAAAAATGTTATTTAGAAAAGTGATTTAAAGTGTGGGGGTTGTACAAGTGTTTAACATAATGCAGCAGCAGCAAAAATACAAAATAATGCTCAGGCGGACTTCTGGCAGGTCTTCTGGCAAATAATTAAAACATTTCTAAATCAGATTATTGCCATAAACAAATTATTTTTAATATAATGTTAGAATATAAAATAATTTACAAAGATTGAATAACACGTGTCAATTTGTGGCTTTTGTGGCGTAATAGGATCCTTTTACTGCATCTAGGTGTTTGGCGTGTACATTTAGGATCATGTCTTGTTCTGTGCTGCCCCCTTGTGGACAAATTCTGTGTCACAACAGGAAAAAAAAAGAAAAGAAATCAAACTTTAAATGATTTATCAAAAATAGTGTGTTCAGACACGGTAAATCCTAATAAACTTCGTACAGTTTGTATTGATTTTTTACATAATAAATACAGAAGTTTATATACAATGTCCTGAAAACAGGACATGTAACCAAACACTCCATACACATGACATAAAATGTACACAGAAGATCAGAACTACAATATTTAAGATAATAGAGTAAAACATGCCAAAAGCCCACACTACACACAAAACATAAATTAAAGAGAGATATGACAATGGACAAATAACAATCACAATCCCCCCAGAGACATCTGTAAGAGATATCTGGAGGGGCCAGACCATGAAAGGTTTCGTAGACCAGATTTATGTTGGAATAGATGATTAAGTTATCCCAATTTAAGAAATGATATTTGGTCCAAATTTTACAATGATGATTTGAGTAATATTTTTGGTCTTTCTGTGGGCAGCAGTGTGGTCTTTGTCTGGGTCCAGCTCGTCAGACAGTCATTAATGTGAGAAAAAATGGTGCCGTAAAATTATTTTTCATGTGTTTGAAAGTCACCACATACAATTTTATTTTATTTCTCACATTTTTAACATGCTTTACGATAATCGAGAGTCCATAACACCTAAATACCTTCACCTAAATGTTTTTATTAACATTGACATGTAAAAATGAGTTTTTTAACCAATCACTGGCTGACACCCTTACAGATGAAAGCTTCTCAGCAGCTGCTTTGTTTTCGCATGGATATAGACTATAGTGTCATCAGCGTATAATTGACATGACGCCGCAGAACATACATCTGGCAAGCCTGCTGTTCGAGGTAGTGGTTTGACATTTCAAATTTACTGTTCCAGGATGTAGTTACATCCATAATGAGCTTATGATGTGGCAGTCCCAGTAGTTTTTGTTTAGATTAAGATTGCATTGGCAGTGCTACTTCTGTGAATAAACCCTGTACCTCGCCTCACCCGTCCTAGCAGCCAGATAACTTTAAGGTGTGGGCTACACATTTAATGTGTGGGCTGCTTCTTTCACTGCTACGTCCATATTTCGAGCATTGTCTGTAACTAAGCAATTGACT
Source organism: Chaenogobius annularis (assembly GCA_015082035.1). NCBI lineage: Eukaryota > Metazoa > Chordata > Actinopteri > Gobiiformes > Gobiidae > Chaenogobius > Chaenogobius annularis. The sequence continues at coordinate 71,030 of BJKM01000174.1, read as the reverse complement.
GACTTTGTTCTCAAAGTTCCCATTTCAAAAGTGCTTATTTTAGGACTTCTCTGATCTTTAGCCCAGTGTGAGAGTCAAACAATGCACATGCTTGCAGGACAAAACCTTCCATTTCGCACTCACTGGTAATCAAATGAGCTGTGATATTCTTATGTAGGTTAGCATGGCTCGCAATGTCCTGCCATCAGTAGTACGGGCCACTTAACCAGATGATTTTCGGTTGTCCTTTACCATTGTCTTGACTCATGCACACTCGTACAATGCGAGGACTGAGGATTTTCTGAAGGGTATACAAGACGGAACGTGATATTTAGGCACCAGTGTTTTTAAAAGTTGATTTTTACGGCTGCAGCTCTTTGGCAATAAATTCCCAAATTCTGGTAGTTCTCTTTGGAATGATTACTTGATGGTGACAGCGGTGGCAAAAATGCTTCCTTGAGTGTTGTTTGGCCTTTAACTGGCATTGACAAAGACTTCCAGACTTCAAGATGACGGCGTTCTAAATGCTTCATCATGTTCGTTGTATAACCAGTCACAAACACCTGCATCAGCGGAGCCTGCAAATGGTCTGTTTGGTCAACATCATTGTCTCCATTTTTCTCCATTTTCTTGTCTGTTTGGAAAACCAGAGTGTTGCCAAATGGCAGATGTAAATGTCACAGGGGTGTCCTTAGGCTCCTCTGCCCCCATGCTCTCGTGGTGTGTGTTGAGACAGACCACTCTGACATCACTCAAGGCCGCGCTGCTGAGGTCAAACAAAGTTCAAACGAAGAAAGGGCACATTTTTACGGTGCCGCCTAACATAAATGAAGTAAAATAAAGTTTCATGAGCTTAATGAATTAATCTGTGCATCATCCCTCGTGCACGATGTGTATCGTTATATATTTGAATTACTTTGGAATTGTTACACCCCTCAAATATGTACATATACAGTGAGGCAAATAAGTATTTGAAACTCTGCCAATCAGCAAGCATTCTGGCTCTCAAAGACCTGTCTGCCTTTAAGTCTCCACTTATTAATGTAAATTATTAGCACCTGTTTGACCTCATCAGCTGCATAAAGACCCCTGTCCACCCCACAATCAGTCAGACTCCAACTTCTACCATGGGCAAGACACCAGAGACAAAGTTGTAGACCGCCACAAGGTTGGACAGGGCAATTGGCAAGCAGCTTAGTGTAAAAAGATCAACTGTCGGAGCAATTGTTAGAAAATAGAAGAGGTTAAAAGGTGACTGTCCATCTCCCTCGGACTGGGGTTACATGCAAGAGCTCACCTCGTGGGGTCTCAATGATGATAAGAAAGGTGAAGAACCAGCCAAGAACTACGGGAGGAGCTGGTCAATGACCTGAAGAGAGCTGGGACCACAATTTCAAAGGTTACTATCGGTAATACACTACGTGTACATGGTTTAAAATCATGCATCGCACAGAAGGTTCCGCTGCTTAAGTCAGAACATGTCCAGGCTGGTCTGAAGTTTGCACTCACTAATTCATGACTGGCTGCAGGTGCTGGGCTTTGAAAGGTTTTGGATTGGATTTAGGTGTAGGAAGAGGCAAGAAAAATTAGACTCATGTGAGGCTTATTCTGTTCTCCGATTGGACTAACACCAAATTACAAAATGAATGAGTTTATGAAAGTTGAAATCAAAATCTTACAGATGGTTCTTTTTTAACCTGTAGATAGAGACACCTCCAAGTGTTTGTCCTTCTCAATTGGTTCCCAGGCCATGACTCATGTTCAGCCCCTTCTCCTCCAGACTTACAGCCTCCATCGAGCTGCAGAGGCCAAACTAGGTCTGATTCATGAGTCACGTTTTTACCATACTCATTCTAGAATTGTGTAGTGAAAGTCCTCTTAGGTTTCTGACAACCAATAGTGAGAAGAAAATAACTTCCATCAAGTTTTGTAATTAAGAATAAATTGCCATTATAAATTGTTTATAAGCAAAATCAATATTTGATTTGAGCCCTTGTATCTAGGGACATGTTTATGGGCATTTTAAATACAAGTTCTACTTAACTATACCCTTTTTCTTTACCTCAACTTCAGATATATTCATGTCCTGTTGGGGGCACTGTGGCTCTGTATGTATGGCCAATGCATTAGGAAATACTATGTTTAAGTACCATTGCTATGATATATTCTCAGGAATTGTAGTCTATTCAAGTATACTTTTACAGACTGAATCAGTCCTAAGCTCAATAACCTTCAAACATACGCTAAAACTTGACCCTGTTCATGCTTTTTTCATCCATGCAAGAGATTTATGAAATCAATGGTCCCACTCTAACATCTGCATACTCGATGCAACCTTCACATGTGGGTAATGGATCAACAACAATCACATTTCACTACAAGATAATATTCAGTAGGTTGCATGTTGAAGTAGGAAGATAAAATAAAAAAAAATTAGATGCATTTATAAATACACACACCAAAAAAGTTCACCCATTTAAAAAGATAAGAGGTTTGTAATTTCATCATAGGTGCACACCAAGCTTGAGACAGAATGTAAAAGAAAATTTAAAAAATTAAAAAATTGCATGATTTTTAAACAATTTGTGAAAATGGGTGGCCAATAAGTATTGGGCAGCCAGCAAAAGTTACTTTTTGTAATGTAGCCTTGGTTGGCAATGACAGAGGTCAAACGGTTCCTGTAGTTTCTTGACCAGGTCGACACACACTTTCGTTGGTATTTTGGCCCACTCCTCTGCATAGATCTTCTCTAGGGCTGTGATGTTTGAGGGCTGTCGCTTGGCAACACAGAGTTTCAACTCCCTCCACAGGTTTTTGATTGGGTTGAGGTGACTAGCTGGGCCACTCTAGAACCTTGATATGCTTTTTACGGTTTTCCTGGCTGTGTGCTTCGGATCGTTATCATGCTGGAAGACCCAGCCACATTTCATCTTCAATTCTCTGAGCGAGGGAAGGAGGTTTTTACCCAAAATGTCACAATACATGGCCCCATTCATCTTGCCATTGATACGGACCAGTCTTCCTGTCCCTTTTGCAGAAAAGCATCCCCAAAGCATGATGTTTCCACCCCCGTGCTTCACAGTAGGTATGGTGTTCTTGGGATACAACTCAGCATTCTTCTTCCTCTAAATATGGCGAGTTCCATTTTGGTCTCTTTCTGACCATATCACTTTCTCCCAATCCTCCTCTGGATCGTCCAGATGGTCTTCAGCAATATTCAGAGGGGCCTTTACAGGATTTGTGTAGTAGAGGAACCTTTTGGGCAATGCAGGATTCCACCTCATGACAACGTAGTGCGTTACTTACTGTTCATCTTTGTGAAGGTGGTCCCAGCTGTCTTCAAATCATTGACCAGTTCCCACCGTGTAGTTCTGGGCTGATTCCTCACTGTTCTCAAGATCATTTGAACCCAAGAGGTGAGATCATGCATGGATCCCCACTCAGAGGGAGTCAGTGATGTCATACTACTTCTATTTTCTAAGAATGTTTCCAACTGTTGATCTTTTCTCACAAAGTTGTTTACCAATTGCAGTTTGACTCCTCCCAGCTTTGTGCAGTTGTACAATTTTATCTCTGTCTTTGGGAGGTTCTCTGGTCTTGGTCATGGTGAAGACTGGAGTCTGACAGTTTGAAGGTGTGTGCAGGGTCTCTTATGCATCAGATCAGTTCAAACAGGTGCCATTCACACTGTGAACGAGTGGAGGCCGGAATAACTTCTCAAAGACCAAGTGACTGGTCTGTGAGGGACAGAAGAGTCGTTTGTTTTCTAGCTGCCCAATACTTATTGGCCACCCATTTTCACAAATAAATTGTTTAAAAATCATGCTGTGATTTCCTGGATTTTATTTCTTTATTTTTTTGTAACATTCTGTCTCTCACACTTGATGTGTTCCTATAATAAAAATTACAAACCTCTCTTTTTTAAATGGGTGAACTTATACATTTTTAAGTTGCCCAATACTTATTGGCCCAAGTGTGTGTGTGTGTGTGTGTGTGTGTGTGTAAAAAATGTGTTTTTAAATGTATATAAAAAGAACAGTAAAAAGCTACGGCACACACTAACCCACTGTCCAACATCCCACTGACATCTTTTTCCATTAATGATACATCTACATAATTTATAGTGTCAAAATAAATTAATATTTAACTTGAAATCCATATCCACATTTGAAAATTCATAGCAGTCTGGCTGTCTCCGAACATCCCTCCAAGCTCTTAAGGCATCACCCCTCACTCACTACATAGCCCTGAACTCTAGCAGATTTTATAGTGCACTCATTCAAAGCGAGTCAGACACTAATTTTCTCCTCGCCGCGGGTTTTGTGACTTGCATCTGGGTGAAAAAAAGTTCACCAAGCTGTAATAAATATTGCTCAGAGTATTTATGGGCTAATATTAATCGCAACGACGCTTTTTGTTCCTTTTGATCTTCTCATTTTGAAGCAGAACTGACCACTAATGGAAAACGTGAGCTGCGTTTGAAACCGTGGTGAGAGGTTAGTTTTACCATACTGATGATGTGTTGTTGCAATAGAAAACTTATAGTCGAGATTGATCCCAAGTTAAATATAAAAACGGACTGAATTATTCAGCTTTTTTTTGCCTAAAATGGGAAACTATCAATCTTATAACAACTACTCAAGCTAGGGTAAGTGGCTAATGCAAAGGACTTTACACTTGCGATTGCGAGTATTTCATTCTTAATCATGGGTCAGTAGGGCATTCAAAAATCCATTCTGGTCTATATTGTCTGTGCGGAACTCCATTAATGTTCAGTGTTTCTTTACAGGGTGTCCCAAAGCCCAAACATGAACCAAACTGCTCCTAATCCAAACCCTTACCTTAATTTAACTGTGAAATAATATATAATCAAATCATGAACAAATAAACACTCGCTAAGTAAATGTGAACGGAAGGAAATGCAGAGCTTTTAAGGATAATTTATGCTTTACGTTCGAGAGGCTTACAGATACGGATTGGAAATAAATTACATTCTCACCTCGTTTTCCTGGCGCTTTTAAATCAAATGGCATAAAAATAGCTAAACATTGCCGTCAATGCCTCCATGTTTTCTAGCACTTCTTCTGTTTTGGCCAATTCTTCAACTGACCTCGACTGCCCTCTGGTGGTTATTTACCAGAACACAGCCTTGACATTAGAAACGGTTAGAGGTATAAATGAAGATATGGTAACACTTCGAACGCACAGAGCCACGTATTTACTTATTATCGCTGGACGTTACTTTCCAAGGTGTATTCCTTTGGTGTGACATGTGGTGGTGTGATATATTAAACGTAACTATCTCCAAGAGGACAGGCGCAGGTAGACATCTTTGCAGAGAATAGGAAACAAGTTGGAAATGTTTGCTTGGCTAAATAACACACGGAGGACAAGGAGAGTATTTTGCCCTGGCTGACAGCCGTTAGTCCAGGTTGTCTTGGTTCATTTTACCCAAGTGTCCTTTCTCCTTCCCAAATGAACCCTAAGCATCATTTAACTCCACTTTTAGCCTGTGTAATACCTGCCCCCCGGGCCCAGCGCCAAGTGTAGGTGTGAGCAGAGAGGCGCTTGTATGTTTTCTTGTTCAAGTAGTTACTGTAATGATCCTCCTCTGTCCATCCGTCTGCAAGCCAGTTTAATGAGAGAGAGTGGACTTCATGATTTAAAGTTGATGTCAGATTGAGCATCCACTTATTGTCATCTAGTCTGACAGTTGGAGAACCCATCTCATGAGCTAAGTTGGGCTATTTAGAGTTCCCTCCTGTAAAGATGGAAAAGGTGCTTGAGTAATTGTGTCTCAAGTCTATAGACCAAATTTTCCAACAGATTTAGCCACTCTGTAAACATGCTTATGTTTCATAGCTTAATATATATCTGTAGTGAAAACCACATATGGTTTTCTACCAGTAAGACGCTCTCTTATCAGAGTTGGTGTTAGCACTCCATCTACTGGCAGAAGAGGGAATTACCATGGGGAGAAAAACAAATGTTCGCTTGCCCCCGACACGCTACAATGAACACGCAGCTGTATTGAATGTGATTTGGTGGCAGAAATGCTCAGATGATTTATGGACTTAAAAACAGTAGTGATGGGTGATAAAACAGATTTTTGATTCGATCCGATACCAATTAACACTATGGAAAATATTGCTATATCAATCCGATACCGAGACAAAATACATTGAAACTCCCCAACTATGAACAATTTTACAATTGTCCATATTTTTTTTTTTAACCTCTGCCTGAACTAATAATGAAAAGTAAATATATGAGTAGAACATTTAAAATATGAACAATGCATCACAAAAATATAAAAACAAATGATTAAAAAACTGCATTTTTTGTTGTGAAAAATGTTTAATATTGGTATAGGTAATTGTATCCATCCTGCCCATTACTAAAAAACAAACAATACGGGGAAAATTGAAATGAAGTCATTTCTGAGGCTTAACAGAAGAGAACCTAATAAACAGGATTAATAGAACAGGTGTGAATGAAGCTAATTACAACTCCGGGGGTGTTTTTTGTTGTCCTTTTTAAAGGTACACCATGCAACTTTTTCTGCTTGGTCAACCAGAGATGTTTTGCCTGGAATGTTTCCACAGTATGGCCTTGAATGTATCTACCTCCAAGGAGAAGCATACGTGTTGTACAGATAACTCTAGAGCTGTGTGGACTGTTGTTAGTTGTATGTCTTCTGTAGTTGTACGTCTTCAAAGTATGAAGTACGCTTATACCGTTAAAGAAAAAGAGAGAAAGAAAGAGAGAACGAGAGAGAAGAGAGAGAGAGAGACTGTGTGGACTGCAATGTGTTGAATCAGGTGTTATAGCTGTCACTGCTCTGGAGTGCCGGACAGAGCACCACTTAAGGCCTGGACGGATATTTCAGATAGGTGGAGACAATGAGACATGGCGACGGGTTCAGGAGGTTTTATTGAACCTGCACAAACTGATTTCTTTCTCCGTGGTGCTTCTTCTTCTTTGGTGTTTTTATGGCAATTGGTATCCAAAAAGTGCTACATTACTGCCACTTACTGTAGGTATAATATAATAATAATATGATTAAATAAATAATATAAATAAGATAATTAAATTGTTTCCTAATGCATAGCCCTTTTTGATTGAATATATGTTGTTTTATTATTGCTCAGTGTTCTATGTTGCACCTTAAGGCCGAGACAAGTTCCTATGTTTGTGAATTTTGTTCATTGACAATGGCAATAAACTCTTTCTGATTCTGATTCTGATAATATAATATAATATAATATAATATAATATAATATAATATAATATAATATAATATAATATAATATAATATAATATAATAAATAAATAAATATATATATATATATCATTTATTTTATATTATCTTCTTTGGTGGTGTTTTATGGCGGTTGGTATCCGTGATGTTACATTATCGGCATAATTTAGACTTTATTTATTGGACCCCATTCTTTAGTTGTTGCTTGCGGTCGGCAGCCAACTGCAGAGGTGCATCGATTGCCAGCTACCGGATTGAGCGTGGACAGGAGATCAACGGAGACCAGACAATACCGAAAGGGTATTGTAGTGTATTGTATTTCATTATCTTCAAAGCGCATGAGATCAAAGCGGAAAAGAAAGGAATGGAATGCACGTGACGATATAAACCGCGCTATCATGCAAAGGCTGGAGCGCCCTTAACTGGACACTGAATTCAAGTCAATTTTTTTTCACAACAACGGTTGCCTCAAAGGGCGACAGTGAAAAGCAGAATAAACAGTGTTCATAGGGACTTGGTAATGTCCCAGCATCCTGTGTCCCTCCTTCTCGGCCAGGAAAAACGACCAAACCTCTTTGGGGAAAAGTAGAAACCTTGAGGAGTTCCACTGTGAAGCAGCGATCCAACTCCCTCAGACGGACAGGCGGACGTGCCTCAATTTGCAGATAGTCGGTGGAGATGGAACCACTCAGGAGGAGAACCAATTGTTCGAGGCTGATGAAGAACCATTCATATTGAGTAGAGACCGTTTCTCCAGGCAGACCTTCTCCAGGCAGTTGAGGAGCATCTGGAGCCACAGGCCATCGATGTGCCTGTTTCACTCCTGGCGAGGAAGTCGAAGAAGAAGTAAAAGCGATGAACAAATTGCAAGTGAAATTAAATATTAAATCTTGTTTGGTAGGAAAAGTAGTCAGAAGCTGAGGATAGTGCTCAAGCTGCCACACTTCCCCCGGCATAGTTGCTCCTAGGGCAGCAAAGCTGGGAAACTGTAGGTTTTTATTTCTGTTCAAAGTAGAATTTCTGTTGGCCACCAAAGCAAGTTACATGTCACTCTAATAAGACTGTGGGTTTTTAAAGGTATTTCAGACAAGCCAATAACGGCATTTAACTGTTAAAACAATAAGAATTTTTTTTTAAGAGAAATTCAATTCAGAAGCAGCAGTTTGTCTCTTTCTGACCCCTCTCTCTACTCCCACTGTGCCCGTGTTTTACGTTGAAATCCTCCCATCCTGCATCAGTAATCATCTCCTATACTGTAACCTTGATGCTATTTTTCATTTTTGACAGTTTTCACTTTACTTCACCATCGGAGCATGACACCATACACAGGCTGTAATGGAAATCCATAGAGGAAACAACAGTATGTATCACATGAAATGAAACAATGTATGAACAAAGGAAAAATAGGGAAAGTAAGTCAAGCAGGGCACAAAACTAAGATTAAAGAGGTAAAAGTATTATGCGTTTGAAACTATATTGGTAACCTTGTAAGAACATTGTATATATTTATCTTCTCCTTTTTCTTCTTTGGTGGTGTTTTTTGGGGTCATAATCTATTAAAAAGGCCAAATGACCAGCAGAGTGAAGTTCTGTTAAGATAGTTACATTAAAAACCCTCAAAGCAGCAAAGTACAAGAAGAATTAATGATTGGTAATTGTGTTACATCCCTTTATTCGCCATGTAATTTCCGGTAACGAAACAAGTACATACAAAATGGCTGGAAGAAGTACACGTGTTGATTCTCTGGTGCAATATACAGCAGATTCTGATTCTGAGGGAAATTATCTGCCTGACAGTGACAATGGATTTCCAAGTGGAGATGAGGGAAATTCAAACCAAAAAGGTGCAAAGGACAGACAAAGAGCAAGGCAAGGGATTAGGGGAGACAGTGCAACATGCCCTGACATAAGTGGGGATGAGAGCTGGGATCATCTGAGAGAAGTTGAGATTTTTCAGACTTGGATCAAACCGTTTGAAGGGCCTGTTGGCTACACAGGAGATAAAGATCTGACAGATGCTAATCCGATAGATATTCTGTCTCTCTTTCTGACGGATGAGTTGTGGACCTTCATTACTGATGAGACAAACAGATATGCTCACCAGTGCATATCATCAACGCAGCTGAAGCCACAGTCCAGATTTTTGGAGTGGTCTGATGTATCTGTCTCTGAAATGAAGGCTTTCCTCGCTTTGCATTTGTCCATGGGCCTTGTTGAGAAAGCTGAAATTGAGGATTACTGGGGAACATTCTGGCTTACACAAACACCTGCTTTTGGAAATGTAATGTCAAGAAACAGATTTGAAATCATTCTTTCATTCTTTCATTTTGTCAATAATGAGGATTACGTGAGACCAGGTGAGCCGGGGCACGATAAACTTTTCAAAGTCCGTCCAATAATAGATTTTATTATTCCCAACTTTGCTGCAGTTTACAGTCCACTCAAGGAGCTTTCTTTGGATGAGATGACAATAGCTTTCAAGGGGAGATCAACACTCAAATATTACAGTCCCAATAAACCGGATAAATATGGCTATAGAGTGTATATAGAGTGTATGCTCTGCGTGAAAGCAGTTCAGGGTATGTGTTGCGTTGGTCTATGAACACTGGAGAGTACTCAGATAATGCAACCAACATCAATGCAACACACGCAGTTGTACGTGAATTAGTTTTGCCATTTACTGGTAAAGGACATGAGGTTTACATGGACAGTCACTATACTTCACCTGCAATTGCAAATGAATTAGCAGATTTTGAAACTGGACTGTGTGGGACAGTAAGGACTGCAAGGAAGGGGATGCCCAAAGGCCTGGGGGAAAGTGTCTTACAGCTAAAGAAAGGAGATGACCCAGTTTTTTGGAGAAATGGAAAACTATTGGCATGTACTTGGCATGACACTAAAAGAGTCACAATGCTGTCCACAATTCATGGTAACGACTGTGTTCAGAAGAGAATCAGGTCCAAGACAGATGCGACTGGTTTTCGTGCGATCAATGGACCCGTATGTGTCAACCAGTACAATGCATTCATGGGGGGTGTGGATACAGCAGACCAGAGAATGAAGACATATCTATTTCCACATCGCTCTAGGAAGTGGTACCATCGCATATTCAATGCCCTTCTAAGCATAAGTGTTGTCAACTCACACATCATTTACACTAAATCCACCCCAGGCCCACACAAACCTTTAAAGGCTTACATTCAGGACATTATCGATGCATTACTGACTGATCACACCAGAAAGGAACAGAGGAAAGGAGGCCGGCCTTCAGGAGCAGGGAGTGTCATGCCACAGAGGCTCACAGAACGTCACTGGCTTTGTGAAACAGAGGACCGTCCGGACTGTATTGTTTGTTCAGACCGTTCTCGTACCAAAGGCAGGCGCCAGACAAAGTACAGGTGCCATCAGTGTGGCGTTGGCCTCTGTGCTGTACCCTGCAACGAGAGATACCATACTGTCAAAAACTATAAATGTTGTCATTTAGACACGTAATAGTCCACAGTACCTTGACCCTGGAGGTATACCTCTGGGACGGCTCACACTGCTGTCTCCACAACCTGGCCCCATGGATGGATGCATAATTTGATAATGTAATGTAAAATAATAATAAAAGTGTTTCATACCCAATGACATGGATCAGCATCATCATTTGGCGGGACCTTGTAATCAGGAACATCTGGTAATAACCATGATAAATCATGAGGCCGAACTTCCAAGTTTGTGGCGCTGTAACATCTATTCCACCTCTCTCAAAAATGTAAATGACTATCACTGGGAATATGGCTGTATATCACAAGATCAAGTAAGCATTTGGTTATTTAATTTAAATGTATGTTTTCACCTGAGTTCTCTCTTAAACGATCATCTCGCTGTGGTGTGTAGCTCCTCCTTAGCTAAATGGCACCGGGAGGGCACCGAGGAGGACCAGACACTTTCAGATCCGAACCGTGAACCCATGGAAACATGTCTATAGATCTTTCTCAGCAGTACCAAGCTGACAGATTAGTCTGCACATTATTGTTTAAAAGAACATAGAAACAACACAGCAAACCTCAACATGTTGTGGGACCTTTTGGCTTTGAGACAAGAGCGTTAGCTTCCCTTTTACAAGTCTGTCCCTTGCTGTTAAGTTCCTTATAAATAAGCATGCGGCCCTCTTTCGCTTTCTCTCTCTGACCTTTCATTGGTGCCTGTCTTCAACCAACTGGGGACTTATCGGTTCTAATGAAAATCCTCTTCACTTCATTAAGGACGGACAGTAATATGAAACTGCTGATATAGGAAATCTGACGCAGACTAGCTTTGTATCAATTAAATTTTTTATAGGAGCAGTGAGAATATGTGCGGCGTAAACTCTGATTTTACAGGTTAACAAATTAGTCTGAGTCTCATACAAACTTTAATTAAGACCCACCGAAAAATGAGATGCTATATGTGGGGAAATCCCAGTCTAAAAAATATTCAAGCTCTTTTGTAAGGTTCATATTGTCTTTGTACTTCCAACCGTCTAGGATTCTTTGGCTCAAACACTTGATGACTTGACTTGATGTTTTCTTCTTCTCAGTCTTTGTCCCTCTGTCCAGATGCATTTAGAGAAACTCCCTACAGGAAAAATATTGGGAATTTATCGGTGGAAAATTATAACTAAGCTCTTGTAGCACAGGTCAAGCTCAATACAAGAAAATCCTTCAAAAAATACTGGAAAAGCGCTTGTTTTTAAAATTGTGGACAATTGCATTCACATGAGTTTGCTTGAGTAATTACATTCCCCATGGCCACTATTGAGAACATGCAATGAACCAAATCCACTTAGTAAAATCCACTTATATTGACTCTGATTCAGTTTGACTAATAGCACCGATATGAACTACACAACCAATTACAGGAAACGAGGCATTACTTCTGCAACTGTGGCCTATTTGTAATCAGGGTGCTTGATATTAGCCCAACGGCACGAGAGGCTAAGCACAATCATCCATCTTCTGAACACAGTGGTTTATGGAGTCTTAATGGGGCTTTAAGGAGGCAGATTGAAACGTTAATAACAGCATTACAGCGCGGCGATGGATTGTCGTAGGGTTCTGCTCATCCTGATGTAGAAAGTCGGTGTCAGACATTGGGCTAGTTTTGATATTTTGATAACGCGTTAGTATTTGTCAATTTGATCAAATACACAATTTCTAGAGTTCGAAATTGTGCAAGGCTCCGTCACCTCAGTTCATCCACCGCAAACATCACTTCCAGATGGTTTTCCTGATCCAGAAGGGATACTTGTCGTCCATTTAAATTTGCGCACTAAGTAGTTGAAAGGTTTGCTGGTACCTGAGTCCATGTCCAGTGTTTCCTGATCTCCTGCTCAATGAAGATGAGAGCAAGGGCAGACAGTCTCTTCTGTGACATTGTGAATCTACTTTTCATCCGTAATGAAACGTTAGGTCTTTCATTGTGTGCCCCAGTTTGGGTCAAAATCGTTGCAGTTTCCCTTCCAGCACTGTGCAAGTTCATTTTACACCCAAAGTAGTTGAGTGACATTATAGAGGTAAAAGAAATGTTGGGATGGAGTACTTCAAAAAACTCTGGACACTGGAGATAGTCATGAAACAAAAGATAACCCGTACTGTCAGGTTGTTGTGTATAAAGGACTTAATAAAGGACTTTTAATCTAACTCAATGAGTGCCTCTGATCCTGAATCTGCCCACGCGACAACCCGACAGTCAGCGCTATCTTTTGTTCCATTATAGAGGACTGTGGACCATTTTGGGAAGTGGCTGCCACACAGCTTACACGAGGCTTTGGAATTCTCTTCTCTGCCCCATTCTTCTGCCCTTGCATATTACTTGCATTGTGATATGATGGACCCACAGTAAACTGACCCAGTGCAATAAATGCCTACTGACAATCCCACAAAGATTCACTTTTTACAAGTCCCCACCCCTGATTCATAAATGGGCCTCTGGCAATTACTTCTAAAGTAAATTGCTGTGAAAAGAATCTAACCCGGTCACCAAAGCCAATTATGGTAGCTGCTGGTGTCGATGCATTCTAATACAATGAAATGTCAAGACATGTTCAAATGTCCGGTGGTTTATGGGTTCTGTGCTGTGAATTGTGTGTTTACTGTGCTCCACTCCAGTCACTAGATGAGTGTCTGCATGTGCCTAGATCCCTGGGCCACCAAATTAACTTTAAAGCCTCATCAACAGCGGTGAAAATAAAACTAAATTTTGTTGTTACACTTCCTGATGTATTGTCCTCTGTTTGAATTTACATAAAACTCTGCTCGCTTTGTACTGTATGTTTTAGCTCCACTGTGGGAGCTCTAGGAGAAAACTCTGACTCCTGTTTACGGCCTAAGAAATGGCTTTATCTATATTTAATGGTCATTATAATGGAGATTTCAACTCTGCATGCGCTTGGCCTCTTGAGGACGATAATAAAACTATGCAGCCCGACGCTGCAGAAGTAATAAACCAGAAAATAAAATATTATAAATTGTGTTTGTGCTCAGTGTGGTTATCACTGACAAGAAAATGGGGGCCACTGACCACATATGTATGCAGGGAATGTGAAAGTACGCTCAAAATAAAATAAAGTCTTTGCATGAATGATGATTAAAGCTATGCAGAAAAAAAATACATAGTTGTATGGACAGATATTTGTTAGTCGAAAAATAAAATACTCGCTCTTGAGTACCTTTTATTATTATTATGTGTTTATTTGGTCAGGACAGTGCATGTTAATGAAAATACTTGACACACAGGATATTACTTTATTTATTTTCTATTTTTTCTTAATTTTTTTATATTTTTACATTAATATATATTTTAGTCCAAGCTGGTTTACAATATAGCTTGTTTATTTTTGCTCAAATATGTGTGTTAGACTAAAAAGCAAAGGGACTATATTACGTCATTTATATCTTAATAGCAAACCTAGGCAACCTTTTACATCTTAAAATGCAACTTGTATTTCTGTCCTGCATATTGTGTATTTTTGAATACAAAAATGCTGCTATTTTTGATGAGGGAACAATTTTGTAACAAAAAAGGTCAATTCTCCATAACATTTGGGCTTTAAAACAAGGATGGTGTCTAACTACAGTACAGTACAGTTTTATTTAAAAAGTGAAAGTACATTGTACTTGAATACTGTAATCATGAACAGCCCTCCTCTGTTTATAGTCCTATTCTGAGTGTAGAACCAGCTGTCCCTCTTCTCTGTGCTGCTTTTGGAATCTTGTGGGGACATCACACTCAAGGCGTCCGGGGACAAGACCCATTACTGCGGGCTAAACGTGGAACACTTAACCCCTGCCCCTCCTGCACCCTGGAGATGTCCTGCTCCGTGATGAGATCCTGGCTCAGATCTTGGGATGCTCCAGGCAGAACCATGTCGACAATGATCTATTACAGCTACATAAGGACTCCCCATGGCTGCAGCTCTCAATCTGTCCGGGCGCACACACACAAATACATCCAGCCTCGAAACGGGTAATGGCCATGTACATGAGTAATGCCCGCTTTCATTATCTGTAATATGAATTACAAATTTCAATAAACAAGGGTAGTAATATGGTTTAGTGGTTGCATTTGTTTTCTAATCTGAATGTTGATGGTTGGTTTTACTGAAAATTGGAGAAATGCATTTTGTTCAGTCGAGGGACAGTTTTGACAAGGTTCTCAAAGTGACTTTCATGTAAACATGTTTACAGTATTTTACTGATATTTATATTGTGTACATATAAATGTACATATAAACTACCATCATGATAGAGTATTTGGTGGTGTGTATTTAAGAGCTTCTCCAGTGCCTGGGCTGAGTCTCTGGTACAGTCCCATGGGAATGACACAAAGCTCACATCTGTCCCAAAGGACTCACACTCTCATTCATATGTATCTGTTTGGCCCAGAGCTGGATTCTCCTGGATTTAATACCATAGCATGTTATCCCCCTCCCTCCCTCCCTCCATCCTTCCCTCCTTCCCTCCCTCCTCTTCTGATTTTCTTTAGGGCGCACAAAGCTTTTTAGTTAAAGCCCAGAAAGGTGGATGGAAGTTCAGCATCAATGTGTGTAATTTCAACATTTTAAAAGAGCATGTTATTGACATTTTCTAGCATGTTATAATTGCTTATACTAAAAACAAATAACACTACCAAGCAGGGATGTCAAGATTATTAGGCTTTATTTTAGGCAGGACAACTGAGCATGAGACATGGGGATGAGAGAGAAGGGAGGACTGCTGCAAGCGGCCTGCTGCAAGCGGAGCCTGGCATGTGTGCCGCCACCGTAACCACTCCACCACCGGGTTGACAGCGTGAGCTACAGTCAGCCTGAGAGCAGTTGGTTTATGCCGCTGCTTCATGAGTTTACACAGGGCAGAGCGAGGGACCACACCGCTAACGGCTTGTTGGAGCAAAGCAGCCCTCAGCGCGACGCGAAAGTGGAGCCACTGAACGCACATGAAAAAGACACGAGAGTGGGAAAAGGAGGTGACGGGGAGTTCATTCCTACCTGTTAACACTGTTTTTATTCTTCACAAAGCACGCTTTTAAAATTCCTTCTCCTTCGTTATAACCACTATTTTGTAGTTGAGGAGTAAATGTAGGGTAACAGGGATGTGGGGAGTTTGATTTAAATAAACAGGCCTAAAACGAGTATGTTCTGTTTGCGTCGCTGCTCTTTGCTAATTCTAATTTTGTTTTAGCAATGTTTTTTCACTGCTTGAGGTTAAAAAGTTCTAACACGTGCTTATTGTATGGGGGCATTCTACATTGCGGTACTCTGTCAACATACAAGATAAATAAATCTCAGTCAAACGCATTTATTTTGCATTTATTTTGCTGGTTTTGATGATTATGTTACTGTGTTCAGCAACACAAAGGGAATGTCAGTAAACTAGAGTTTATATAATAATGTTAATTATTGGTAATCGTGCAAGAGTACTCAGGGTTACTTTAATAACAAAGTAGCATAGTAACGTAACGCGTTTGTTTTTCCAGGGTAGTAACGAGGTAATGTAACGAGTTACTTTTAAAAGTGACGCTACCCAACGCTGCTCATTAATAACTGATGTGATGCCAGTAGGCTTACATTTATATAATTAAATCCATTTGTGGCCATTGTATTTTACTTTCATATGCAGTATATAGGCAGTTTATTTGTCATAATTAACATTTTTCCTCTCACAGGAATATTTTAAAACATATTTAAGTTTAAACATAAAAAATACAATATCAACGTTTCCTTTCTTTTTGCTGAATTGTCATGATTAATCGTAAAAAATCACGATATTTCCCCTCACGATAATTGCGACTCTAAAATAGGATATCGTGACAGCTTTAATACCAAGGGCACTCAGTGCTATTTATTTATCACTAGAGTGATACATGTATTTACCAGTAATAGTGACCCAGCAGTTTATCGGGTTTTGTTTTACTGCGCTTTCATGTAGTTTTTAGTGTTGTTTTGGTTAATGCAGGCATGTCCAAACTACCGCCTGGGGGCCAAATTCTTGTTTAAAAAATTTTAAAAAAAATTTAAAATTCTAATTTTTGTTGGCCCTCTGGCTTCCTTCTAAGTTGGTCCAAAGAACAAAAAGTAGTACTTTTTACTGTAAGATTGGATGTTGATGTTATACCAACCTAATATCAATGTTCCAAGTCTTATTTAAAGGTGTGGAGACTCATCGAAACTATGTCAAATGCAACATTTCGAATGATTCACTTCATTGTCGGGTGGTCTGTGGCCCTCTGCTCTGTATAAGTTTCAAAATGCGGCCCTCGTGAAAAAAGTTTGGACACCCCTGGGCTAATGTATCTCTATGACATTTTTGACTGCTGTCAATAACACGTTTTGGCGTTCAATCGTGAGCTTTATAAACAGAATTTCTCAATAGGTCTTCAACACAATACCATTTTTTTTTAGTGCTTTACTACAGAAACCATGGCTATCCCTTCCCTTAATGTTCAATATTTTTAAAAAGCATGAGCTGCTTTACATAAATAGCATACACCATATTAAGTAAGGTTGTGTCACTTATTCGACAGCACACATCATATTGTACAAACTAATAAAAACTGTCCCCCTATTGCATAGAAACCAAAATCTATTGTTCGTGTTTGTCCGTTCATCCTCTGTGTATTACCTGGAGACGTGCAAGGATCATGTCTTTTCCAACCTTGTAATATGGCGTTGGTGTATCTCAGTAAACAATCGTGCATGTTTTCATCTGGAGATTCTTTGGACAATAGAGAGAACTACATAATGCATGAAGCTATGAAAAATACATGGTGAACATTAGACTTGCAGTTCACATTCATCGCACAATATTAGAATTCAATGTATTATTTATGAGAGAATAAATAATGTATTGTAATTGTTGCTTTTTGTGAAAAATTCTATTGATATCCACCTTTTAGGCAAAACAGTAAAAAACAAATACATAAATAAGTACAACAAAAATACTCAGCATGCATTAAACCGACTCTAAATGTTGAATTGAAGCTATTTGTTAAAGGTGCACTGAGTAACTTTTCTGTTGAAGTGTTAAGGTAGTTTATGCTTGACGAGCGCAAAATGTTGTCATTTTTGCCGACACGCCCCCACACGCGCCGCCTGGTTTTCCACGTTGGCGTCAGGGAAACCATGTGCGGGTTAGACTATGCGGGACGGTTCAGCGCGGAAATGAGAGGGATTTCCCAGCAGCTACCTCAGGTTTCTACTGTCGACACCGCACGAAACTCGCGCAGACTATAAATACTGCTAACGTCTTCTCCGCTGCCCTCCGCGCATCTCGTTTCCGCACAGAATTTACATACAGGAAGTATAATCCATGCATTAGCCACCTGCTTGTTATTACTTTGCCTGGCAGATATGAACAGAAAGAAAACAATCATTTTCACCGAACGCTGACTTGACCTTGTGATGAACGGCCGTATTTGCAGTTTGTTGACACAAAACAAACAAAGCTAGCACATGTTAGCATCAGCGGTTTCGAGTTTATCTATGCACAGCACTAGTTTTGAAGGAGACATATTATGCAAGGATCTTTTTAACTATATTAAAATGTTTTCTGCTCACCATTAAAGTTTTATTTAGAGTGATTCACGCATATACAAGTTTCTTTTCCTGTGGACAAGATGACATTGCTTCGACAGTACCGGTTTTATTTGAGATGTTATGGTTTGCACATTTTGGAGACGTTGATAAAATGTGCTAAATTCAGTGTCGCCGTGTCATTTGTGATTCTTTTTGGTTTTATGATACGTGGAAATGGATCGTTACTAAAGAGAGCTGAGATAGTCTGTTGTTTTATACATTGTTTTGGGGAGTCAAGAGATTTGTATTAAAATCCCCACACACAGTATGGACCTTGCTTATTAGTAAACAAGGCATCAATCTTTTGGTTAAATGTATCAAGACATGATCCAGGTGATCTATACATGCAGCTAACAATTATGTTTTTGTATTTCGACAGTCAAACATTCCAGAACTCCATCCACAGCGGTGGTTTTACTGTTTATCACTTTGCATCTAAATTTAGCTTCCACATACAACGCAACTCCCCCCGCCTGTTTTATTAGTCCTGTTTTGTGTGAACCTTCCATTCTATCATCACAACCCTTGTCAACATCTAGAAAGGGCTCAGACATAGCAATAACACTAAACGTATTCCAATGGTTCCCTTTTTTTTTTGTATATGCTCCTACTATAAAAATGAATTTCAGTTAAAGTGCCATTCATATTGAGACATTTAAATTGCTCGTCAGTATAATATTTACAATCAATGCTTATGTTATTATAAAACATTATCAGAATCTATAGCACGTCACATCATTTGCACATCATTTGTTTTATAATTGAAAGTGTCATGTGTCTTTAATTCTATATATTCATTGTACAGAGTTGACTT
This sequence comes from Chaenogobius annularis, assembly GCA_015082035.1. Lineage (NCBI taxonomy): Eukaryota > Metazoa > Chordata > Actinopteri > Gobiiformes > Gobiidae > Chaenogobius > Chaenogobius annularis. The sequence goes on along the minus strand of BJKM01000174.1, from coordinate 51,878 downwards.
ATACATTATGACTGACAGTTTGATCTAGTTCATTTTCATCTATTCCCTCGAGTATATTACAAAACTTCACTAAGTGCCATCTATTTAATGTTGGTCAGTCATACAATTTTAACATTTACAACACACACACAAATACACACACAGTCATTTGATTCCACATAGTTCAGAGAGAAAAAAAGTGTCCAAAAATAACATAAAGTTAATGGAAAACAATTAAATGATGCATGTCCAGCATCCAAACTGCAAAAATAACGCATGTTCAATTGAAGGCTCTCACTCCCCAATACCAATGTTGTCATAGTCTCGTTTCCTCTGTCCAACTAAATTTGAACCATAACCCGCTCACTTCTTTATCCACAACGTCATTGGCTTGTTTATAATTTCCATACAAAGCCAGTGGTATCCATTTTTCCATTTTTTGTCATCTCCTCATGCTGAGCAGTTTACGTATTTCCTCCGTGTCTTATTCTATCTGGACATTAATTGGCGTTTTCTTCGGAAGCGTCTCACGTTTCCCTCCGCTGCTTTGTTAAGCAGAAAATGTTGTTTGATTCTTTGTCGTACAGGAGCAGTCATACAGCGTGCCATCATCTTGATTATTTTGTTCTTATAATTTCTCTCTAAAAAGTGTACAAAAACCTTGTTCTACCGTAAAAGTTGGACTTCAAGTCGCCACTTTTTTTTTCCCCCCAAGGGTTACCTTTATTTGAACATGAAACAAGGAAGTCAGCATTTAACATAACTTGAACATTTAACATGTCATCGAAGAAACGGGAAACAAAGGCGCTATTTGACTACGTTTTTGTGATCCTGAGCCAACATTTACACGTTACTTTTTTCACACGCTTTGAACCCTGATGCGGCTAATTTATAGAATTTTACAGGCTAATGGGTGCCCTCTACGGGTGCTCTCGCTACATACAAGCGCAGGAGCAGAGCCAGACATGAAGCGTGTTCTCTGTGTGTTAAGCTTCAAAATGCTTGTTTTATTACAATCCAAACTCATATTCACGGATAAATGAGTACAATGAAGAGCTGAATTTGGATAAGATACATGTGGAGAATAGCCATGTGATATGGCAGTCTGCATTTTATAACCCGCCCCGCAATGAAATGAGACCCGCAGAACCCGTGGCATCCGCATCATGCATCACTACCGTGTACCATCATGTGTAAATATCTCCTGTTACAACGTGGACACCTGATCCAAACATGACTGTGTGAATTCAAATGAAGGGATGGCATGTTAATTGCGTCTATAATGTTTTTATAATCATCGCTGCTCAACATATTTATGAAGCAGAAAATAATTACATTTGGCTTTAGGATTTGGCTTATGAAAGTTGTTTTGGTCGTCAACATATCCACAGGTAAATTGGGGTCACTGGGAGAAAAAGGTTGGGAACCACTGCCTTAGACTGTAAAAAGATGTTTGTATATATCGATGGGAGGCAATTGTTCTGAGATTTGAAGAGGGAGAGAAGGTGAAAATGCAGGCATGATTACTGAAACATGCACAAATTAAACAAAACACAATTTCAGGTATGTTTGTGACAGGGAAACACTATACCACGTCTGTTTAGTTTAGCATAATGTACTGTAGACTTCTAAAACGGCTGAGCTTCTGTCACAGTTGCTTTGCTCTCGTTGCTTTCCTCACCCATTGTTTCCCTTGCCCATATAAAGGGATTATGCTCCTCCTGCTGTGCATATTTGAACAGTTTACAGTATATGGTGAGTCAGTTTTGCTCCCAGAGAGTGCGAACTTGTCTATCTCCCCTCACACACTGCTGCCGTCACCGGGGATTTGATGATTTTTTTTTGGCTCAGTTTAAATTCGTTTGTGTGCTGTAGAGATCTGCGCCGGTTTGGTCTCGCCTCTCTTTCCCCCTCAGTCTCTGCATTCTCCTTTAACGCCGTTGTATTTTCCATTGAAATCCAAATGTTTATGTTGCTCTCATCACATTCCCGGGATCCGTTGATAACAAGAATATGCTGTAGGCAGGACTAAGTGTTATGCGCCAAAGACTTCCGCATTCGGCTTAACATAATCAACTCCTTCCGTTCACCGTTTTAAGCTATAGGAGCTGCTCAGAAATTGCAGCAGAAGCACATTTATACGTTTTAGAAGTTGTAAAAATAGTCTCAAATGGCCGTTAAAGTCGGCCTAGACCCCACTACTTTTTTCAACTCTCTCCAACTACTCTCCAATACCAATGTTGTCATAGTCGCGAGGCTAACTGATGCCATCACCTGATGCACGCATTTCATTCAATTTAAAGCACACACACATTTTTTACGTAGTCCTCCATCCCAAACAGCAGAGAGCACACTGTAAAACTTTGACAATTATATGAGACAATGTATTTGATTAAGACTTGCGTCCTTAAGGCTTCATTCAATTACAACTGCAAGCTGTATGTCGGTGTGATCCCTCATTCGTCCAGGAGTGCTCCACTGTAGAATGCAAACCGTATGTGACCACTCTTCAAAGTTTATTGACACATTAGTCGGATATCTAGGATCAGTGCATGTTTCCAGATTATTAACAAACAGCCCACTGTATGCGCAACACCTTTCGCCCTCCAATGGACACACCATTATTGATGCTGGTGGCGCTCCGTGCCTGTCGTAGCCAATCACCCTTGTGCCACCCTACAGGAGACTTCAAGACACACTAAACATTAGCACAAATGCACCAAAGTAGTCAGAGTGAATATCTTTTATCTTGTTCCTTAATATAATTTCAAATAAACAAGTAAAGGTAGCATACATTTTTACAACAGGTTTATTTCATCTTTGCAGCAATAACTTCCAATAATTTAAGAAACTTCTCATATCTCTCCTTCTCTCTTCTTGCCCTTTCATCTTCCTTCTGCGCTCTCTCTTCCTCCCTTTTCTCCTGCTGGAGTAGGTTTAGCAGGTGTTCACGCTGTGCTCTTTTTGAGCTCCTTTAAACATTCATATTTTGTCCAGCGTACTGGAGTGCATGTTTTTGATCAAACAACTGATTTCATCTTACCCAGGGGCCGGGTGGTTGGGGTTACCAGTGGCGTGCAGTGACTTTTATGGATGGGCAAGCAGACCTGGGGGTGTTCATCAACGTTTAGTGAATGATAGAAAAGTGGGGTGGAAAAAAACCAGCTATTATGCAAGAGTGGACTTCAAACCCGGGTCTCCCGCATGAGGGGCTTATGCCTATCCCACTGAGCTAAACCCACATACCATGCAGGGCTGACCAATCCCATTTCTCACAGCACTGCCCTACAGAAATAGAACACGCTACAGCAACATTGTCGATTTAATGTTTGCGAATTACTTTGACTACTAGTACCACCACGACTGCATTTATTTGATACAACCAATTGCAGAGGTGGATAGTAATCAGTTATATTTACTTTAGTAACTTATTTATTTATTTCAGGGACAGTGCATATTAATAAATATTTCTGTTCAAGTATTGTATTTATTGGAGCAACTGTGGGATAAAAGCTTTATGTTGACAATGTGAAATTCTTTGTTTCTTACACAGCTCCTTCAGATTTTATTTCGTTTTTCTCATTTTGTGTCCATCCTTTGACAAAGCAGATTTTGTGCATTATGAATGTTGTATTTTTCGCACAATCTTCAAATTATAAATCAGACGTTATGCCCAGACTCTTTCTTGGATAACTATTTTGTACTTTTACTTGAGTAACATTATTTTGAGATAACTTTCCCATTACAGTTGGTTCTTCTGCTCTGGACGATGAATTTTCTCGTTCTTGTCCGTCCTTATTATGAATACAATACAAGTAATACGCAAAAATCAATAAAACAATTACTTTAGTGTAATCATATTGCCATATATATATATAAATATTAACATGACGCTGTCTAAAATACTTTTACATTACATTTGTACATCTTGTCTCAACGCAATGCACTGTAGGTTACACCGACCAGTCTGGTGACCATCGGTGTACTCCACTTTTCCTGGTGCATTGTGGGCGATTTTGAGTGAACTACTTTTCCGACACCACTACAACATGGTGTGACCCATAAATTAATTTAAATTAAATTAAATTAGCCTCAGTTTATCAGGCAGGACGTATTGAATTTATTTACATGTTACCCTGGAAACCAACATAAAAATACAGCATTTGTGTAGATTTATAGCAGCATTAATCCTTTGTTTTGATGGCTGTGGAGCGCTGTAATTCTTCTGGGAGCAAATGGACAGACCTGTGTAGGCAGCAGCTATAACGAGCCTTAGAAATAAACAGATAAAACCGTTTGATTTTTCCCCTCTCAACTTCTTAATGATCCCACTTTTTCATCCTAATTGCATACTCTCCTTTGCACAGTGCTATTTATTGCTTTAGAAATCTCAAAGCTCTGTAGAAAACCAAACCAAAGCCAAGTGCAGTGGGTTAAGTGATAGATTTGACTGCTTATAGCAAGTTCATGTGCAATGTTTTGAATTAATAAGGCATTAGGAGATGGTTGGAGTTGGTTGAGGAAGAAATATGAAAAATAAAAATACATATAGTTTAAGAAACAGGAAGAAGGGCTGGTCAATACACACACAAAAAAAGAAAAGAAATATATGAAATGGAACAGTTAGTGTATTTTCAGCCCTGCATAATTTTCCGTGTCACTGCAAAGCATGCTAGATGGGCAAGCAGATTCGGGGTGGTCATCAATATTTAGGGGATGATATTGCACGCAAAATCGAATGACACGTTCTCTGTAATGATTTGCAGTCTATGTTGTTAAATGACTGCCTGTATTTCTAACTAACATCTAATCATTGGAAACATGAGCAGAGCTACAAGGGCTTGTCTCTAAAAGCTTTCCGCGCAGTATTGCTCAGCGGCCTGTAGAGGTCACTAAGACACGCGACTTCAGCCAAGTTTCGGCATCAGAAGCGAGGGGAAAACAGGCTTATTTGAATATCTTTCGGACCAATTTAAATTTAGCTGTGGCACACGGTAATTTTAGATTTTATTGGTCAATCACTGCTCACCTTGATTGCCTTGACGGCAGTGAGCAGTGATGTGCAACTTATTTCAGAACTTAATTGTATCATTCTGAAATTCTAAATTTTCTGCGACAAAATAATTCAAATTTAGCTGCTGACATAATTGCAATCCCAAAAGATTAAACCAGCTGCTCATCGTTTTAAATAGAGGATAATAGCTGAGTTCCTAGACTCGATTCACAGATTGAGAATGACTCTTGGATGAGAGTCGAAACGTTTTGTTTTTCTAACCTCAGAGTCCAGATGACTACAACTGAATCTTTTTCTACCATTTTTACTGATCAACTTTTACAAACAAATAGCAAAGAAGTAAGGGAATGTTTCATCTTTTATTTAAGTGATGGGAACTATGCATACATTCATATATGGTGTAATAATATACACATTTTGTTAAAAATCATTCAATCTTCCAGCTTGGTCAAGTCTATCGGGCTACAGTCGAATCCGTTGGGATTTATCTGTAATTTATGAGTTCACCTGCATATAATGAACTTGGACACTTGGACACATGTCTAAGAAACCAGAAAGGAATGGCACAAAGAACCGGGCTAGCAATACTACAAATCAACAAGCTAGCTCCGCCGCAACGCGGACCCTTCCTCTCGCTCCGGCCCGGGCTCTGTGTCGGAGGAGTCCAGGAGCGAGATGGATCCAATAATTATGGCGGCTTTGCGGGCGATAACTAATATGATTACAAAGGTAGTAGATGCAAGGATAGATAGGAAATGCGTGATCTTAAATCCATGTGTGGTGAACTGGACAGCCGAGCCACAGCAGCCAAAAATGAAATCTCTGCATCGCGTCTAAAAACTTCTCTGCGCAGGGAGCAACCCTCAGCCTCTGGTCCACAGACAGAACAAGCACACACTGTAAACATTAGAGGAGAGACAAGAGGAGGCAGAGAGCATCACTGATGCACGGGGTCTTTTTACCTGCAGGTTATAAAATGCTGACCACAGTATCGCATGTCAGCTATCCATGTGTATCCATGTCCATTCAGACTCACTCAGTTCCTCCTTTCTCCGTGAATGTGAGTCAAATTGATTTCCGTTTTTTTTTTTTGGACGGGCTGTGTACACACGCTCCCTCCGCTACTGCAGAAACTAGCATTAAAAATATAGTTTGACCCACATAATCCCAGAAAAGACAAACAAGAAATGAGTGGACAAGGAAAAGTTTGGTAAAGCTACAGGACCAAAACAAAGCTGCCGACCCACGGCCTCATTAAATAACGGCAAGCTAACGAGGCTGACCTGGCTAGCGGGTCCGACCGCAACTCTTCCCCCACAGAGAGACGGGGTTCTGCCGGCCCGGATAAAGAATCTCAGAGAATCAATGAGACTCATGGCAATGACTCATGAGTCAAATTGTAATAAAACATGCAGCATTTTGAAGCTTAAATAGTCTGAACAATCCCTGCTGTCCTTGATCTCTCTGTGTGAGCTGATTTAGCTGTGAGGGAGCGTTAGGATGAGAAATAAAGACTTGAGACTTACAGCCCTGTAAAGAAACTTTTTGTTTTTCTAAAAACTGTCCAGCTGACTGCAACTGAATCTTTATTGACAATGGAACATTCCAAATGAGCCCCACGTCTCTTTCTTCAATGACTATTCTGCAAGAGTGGTAAAGAAATGCAAAACTTTTGACAAAGTGAAAGCTCGACGGACTAGCTTAATGCTAACTAAGCTAGCATAATTTCTGAATACTTTTGATGGCTTGCATTTACCTTGGTAATGTGTTTGAAAGAGAAGATGTCGACAGCATTCACAAATATGCGTTTAGTCTTTGGATTTATTATGTCTGCCATTCCAGTGAATATGAAGCAGCGTGCTGTGCAATGGTAGAAGCTGTAGAAGCATTGGTAGAAGCCATGGTAGAAGCCATTGGTAGAAGCCATTGGTAGAAGCCATTGGTAGAAGCCATTGGTAGAAGCCATTGGTAGAAGCCATTGGTAGAAGCCATTGGTAGAAGCCATTGGTAGAAGCCATTGGTAGAAGCCATTGCACAGCACGTGGTTATCATACTGCATGCCATATTCTGTACAGTGGCCATGATGATGATGTTGCAAAGCACCAACACGCCGTTCAAAGGTCATTTTGTAGATATTTTTTGTCTGATTCTTGCTATTCCTTGGTATTCCTCCGTCTTGTCATTTTTTGGATTTGTTTTTGTTGTGTTGCTTTTAATAGCGATTGGCAGCCAACTGAAAAGGTGCATTCATCGCCACCTACTGTAGTGGCACGTCTCCAAAGCATGTGTCTAACTCTACTCATTACAAAAAAGGGAGCGCGGGCGAGAGAGAGAGAGAGGAAAGGAGGATGGTTTTTCACTCTTAGAGTGGCGGATTTTTGGTTTGTGACATGATCGTCATGGCCACTGCACAGAATATGGCATGCATTACGCAGTCACTCGCAAAGGCTTCATGCCATTGCACAACATCTAGTAAATCAAGTTTTTCAGAATAGTATTTCAAAGTCCATAAAGAATCTAATCCTTGTCAGAGCTGTTCCTTAGGAGGTATTCAGCCTGCAAAGAGAGGCTGCATTAAACCTGATCTGAAAGCTGTAATGGTTTATTGTTGTGAGATAGATACCAGGAAGTTGACAGGGTCCTCGGGCCGGGCCCTGGAGCACGTCAGCATGGCCTCAGACAGAAAAGGCATCACATACTTCATCAGGTACGTCCTCAGAGGCAGAGACTGCACAGCCTGCCGCTCCTGGTCCTGCTGCTCCACCTTGGACAGGTTCTTCCCCTAAAAAAGTCAAATACCGTAACGTCCAGTAAAACGGATACAATATTCTACATTTACAAGTACAGTTTTATGGTTAGAAGCGTTCATTTGTTATTGTATTTTTTATTTGTATCAAGAGATTTACTTTAGAGTGGAGCATAGTGTTTTTGTTTGTGTATGCAACTTGTGTATGCAAGACAAAACCCCAAAATGAACCTATTATTTTTCATTTTCAGACAGAAGGCAAACCTGTGTGTGTCTGGATTGTCAAGGATTATCTTAATTATCCTTGGTCTTACCCACTCCTGGTAGTGCGCCGCCATCTCTGCCAGCGCATCCTCCTTCCTGCGTTTCCTCTCTGCCGCCTCAGTGGCCAGTTTCTGCTCTCGCCGGAGCCTCTGCTGCTCCAGCTCCTCAGGGACTTGGGCCGTAGTTTTTAGGCTCTCCCACTATCTCGATGATCATCTTCAAGGCAGTTTTGTACTCCAGATCATCAACATTTATGTCTAGAAATGGTAAAAACAGTAATATTAGCAACTGGATTAGAACATTTAGCATACAAAACTATACATTCAATATTCTCTAAGGCCTATCTCACTGAATATATTGTAAAAAAAAGTAAATGAAATGATTAGCCTATTTGGCTTGAGAAAAGGATAATCTAATTCATGGGTAACTCTAAACTGAAATGTAATCCTTTCATAGGATTTCTGTTGCTAAACACAAAAATTTTCATTCTAAATATGGTTTAGCCCAGTATTTAACAGTTTGCTGAATGTCTCTACCAGCTTGCTCTTCCATTCCTCCCTGTGCTCACCTGTATTTTTTGTATTTGTTTTTGAGTGAAAGCCTCTACACAACATTTATTCAAATAGCTGTAAGTTATTGTTCAGAACATGCTGGGAACACATAGGTAGAACTGATACAGAACATACTAATTTCTTCAGGGAAAAGCTCCAGTTCTTCAAAGTAATCCAGCAGCGTCTCATCATCACAGCACAGCGCTCTCTGTATCTCTTCAGCCGAGAGACGAAGGCCTCCTGTGCGTAGTGCCGTTCCTCTGCCACGCTCTCTGGAAGAGCCTGTACTCTTTCTATCAACAACTCATCCGAGGCATTCAGGACAAAAATGTTCTCTGCAAAATGGAAGGAAAGACAGTGGTTATAGAGATTTTGGAACTATATTTCTATTTCTATTTACCTGGTGTGATCCTCTTGTTGTACGCTGGTTCCATGACTATTGAGTCCTGGGATTCTGGCTCTGGATCTAATAAACACATGAAAAACAAACACAGAAAGTTCAGTCCCTATCAGTCCCCCATTTGTGCATTCACACAGTAACAGTGGCTGAAAGTGATCGACTGTAACAAAGAACATTTAAATATTCAATTAAGTTAAGAATACTACTTCTTTTGAGCACAACAGCTATTCACAAAAAGCTCAAATCAACAATTTCGACAACACAATTATTATGATATGATGAAAATTTCAGTTACAACTTACTAATTAAAGAATAGAATTTTTGTGTTCAATTTATTTGTCTTTTGCATCAAAACAGTCAGAATAATGTACTCGCAACCATAAAATTTTAGCAGCTTTCTCCGCCTCATTATTTCACCTTCCGTGCAGCCGTTAATTTTCTAATAATTTTTACTCACCATAGAAGAGTAACTGGGCCTGTTCATAAATGTGAGGGAATCCGTCCAAAACGAAACCCTGGTTAAAGCATGGTTTAGAATTCAGTTTTTCCTTGACAATAGCAAGAAATTTCCCGTCAGTTGAGAGACCTCCATCGTCATCAAGGCTTTTTTGGATTTCCCTCAGCTTTTCTTGTTCAGTATCTGTGGCAGCTTGACTCTCTGGCTCCTCCTGCTGCAAGAAGACATTTTTTTTTGATAATAGGAACATCATTCACTGTTTTCAGATATTGTCACTGACCAATTCTCTAAGCTTTTCTTCAATGATGTCTTCAATCTTGATGTGGTGCAGTTTGTAAAAAGCACACAGCTTCTTAGCAATTGTTGTCTTACCCACTGCAGGAGGTCCAACCAAGAAGATTTTAACTGGCTGTAGACAAAAATAAAACATTACCAGTGGTAATGGTAAAACATGGTAAAACCATGTTACCAATAAAACATTGGATTTAAATCTTACTAAAAGCTTTCTGGTCTCTTTGTATTCTTCCACAATGCTGTCGATGTTTTCCACCATCCCAGATTCAGAGATCCATTGAATGTTTAACTCTTTTATCAGGAAAGCTTCCAGTAAGAGGTCGATCTTCAGGTAATCCAGCTCGTTTTGCTAAATTATATTGAATATGCATTGTTTAATTTCATAAAGCAAATGACAGTACACATTTACTACATCAATACTCTCTGGAGAATAGGATTAGGTTAAAGATTTGGTTAAACCTGGGTTGGACTAAAGATGTAGTTTCCCCTTACCTGAAACGCATTCATGGAAATTGCTTCTTCTTCTGAGAATTCTTTTACTTTTCCTGGCCCAAGAGAAGTACTGATTGCCTTCAGATAAAAAGTAAACAATTCTCATGTTTTTTCTATAAAGTAGAAATGAACTGTGAGGTAAAACTTACATGAACAATTTCCTCCAATGTGCTTTTAGAGTCATCAACAGCGAGGAAGTACTTTCCCTTTGGTTTGCTCTGGATTAGGTTTTCTATCACACTAAAAAATTAAGTACTGGGTTTATTCACCAATATATAATGCAACAGCTCAAGTAACCTTTAGTATTCTTACCTTGCAAGGTCATATACGTGGATCATGGGTATGCTGTTTGTTCCCGAGCCAAATATGGGGACTTCTGGGTTTTGCATCAACCACGAAACCTGACAGAAAATATGTATACTCATTTGTATATTAGATTTTTACATCAATGTGTGTCTACCTTGAAATAGTAATGGAAGAGGTTTTCTCCTTTTCCATACTGAAGACCACTAACAACCAGATACATTGGAAGTTTGGACTTTTTCTAAGATGGACATAAACATAATGAATAAACAGATAACATGGATTGTGACAGGTGTTTTGGACACGTGTGAAACTAACAGTTCGACTAAGCGTCATCACAAGTTTCTCCAGTTCATTGTGCGCTCTGAAAGCGGGATGAGGTCGCCTTCTTCTGAACTCCTCCTCTAATATTGGGATGTCTGCCTCATCCTTAAACGGCAAATGAATACATCACAGAAAGTTGCGTTTTTTTGTTAGGAGTTTGATGAAAAAAAGAAATTAAAAAAAGAAAAAAAAGAAAGAGGATTATTTACAGGATTCTGTGGTTTAGTCAAGGCCCAAGTCATCACTGAAGAGATTAAGATGAAGATTTTCTTGGACTTGAAACTGCCCATTTTGTCATGAAGAGCTGTATAGAAGATAGTACCTTTAGTCTGTTATTATTGTAGAAAATGGAAAACATAATGGGAGTCATTAGTTACTTGTTAGGGCCCATTTAGCTTCATCAATCATTTGTTGTGTGGCATTTTCTGAAATATTGTACAGAATGACGTCGCACTCAAGTAGATGACCCCAGAGCTCCTCACGAGTTGGTGACTTTGGGAGACATTTTCAGAATTTGTTAATAAAAAAATATCAAAAACATACATAATAATATTAGGCCTAAATTAGCATGATTTCACTTACCACATAGTATTCAAACACACCACTGTGTCTTTCACTTTTAATTGAAGATAACACTGTCCCCACTATTTGAAAAGTAGGTTCACCCTTGGGTGTAGCACCTTCTTTTTCTTCTTCATCTTTCTCAATCAGGCAAGTGGATAAATACTGTAAATACAATACCGTGTAAAATGCTTCAAAATCAGAATCAGAATCAGAATCAGAAAGAGTTTATTGCCATTGTCAATGAACAAAATTCACAAACATAGGAACTTGTCTCGGCCTTAAGGTGCAACATAAAATGTATCTAATATATAAACCTGGAAAATAAAAACTATATAGTGAGTATATACAGTGAGGAAAATAAGTATTTGAACATCCTGCGAAGTTTTCCCACTGTGGAGGGGTATGGCTTTTTCATTGTAGGTGCATTTCCACTGTGAGTGACAGAATATAAAAAAAACAAAATCTGGAAATCACATTGAATGATTTTTAAATATTTTATTTGTATGTTATTGCTGCAAATAACTATTTGAACACCTGAGAAAATCAGTGCTAATATTTGATACAGAAGCATTTGCTTACAATTACAGAGGTCAAACGTTTCCTGTAGTTCTTGACCAGGTTTGCGCCAGTATATTATTGATACGTTTCCCAATGACACTCTGGATCATCCAGTGTCATTGGCAAACTTCAGATGGGCCTGGACATGTGCTGACTTAAGCAGGGGAACCTTCTGTGTGCGGGCATGATTTTAAACCATAACGGCGTAGTGTATTACCGATAGTAACCTTTGAATCTGTGGTCCCAGCTCTCTTCAGGTCATTGACCAGCTCCTCCCATCGATCTGGGTTGATTCCTCACCTTTCCTATCGTCACTGATACCCCACAACGGGAGATCTTGCAGTGCGAAGGAGATTGACAGTCATCTTTAGCCTCTTCCATGTTCTAACAATTGCTCTAACAGTTGATCTTTTTTCACCGAGCTAATGCCAATTGCCCTTTCCAGCCTTGTGGAGGTCTACAATTTCTTCTCTGGTGTCTTTTGACAGCTCTCTCCATGGTAGTAGTTGGAGTCTGACTGATTGTGGGGTGGACAGGGGTCTTTATGCAGCTGATGAGCTATAACAGGTGCTACTAATTTAGATGAATAAGTGCAGTAGAGGTGGACTTTTTAAAGGCAGACTAACAGGTCTTCTTTCTCAATCAGCTTATATGCAGCGATAACATACACAAAATTATGGAAAAATCATACAATGTGAATTTTCTTTTTAGATTCTGTCTAGTGGAAATGCACCTACGATGAAAATGTCAGACCCCTTCATCATTTCTAAGTGGGAAAACTTGCAAAATTGCAAGGTGTGCAAATACTTTTTTTCCTCACTGTACGTAAATTCAACTCACAGCAAATTCGGACCAAAAGTATCATTCAAAAATGATGCTAACTTAATGCTAACTAAGCTAGCATCATTTCTGAATACTTTTGATGGCTTGGTTTACCTTTGCAATGTGTTTTGAAGAGAAGAAGTCGACAGCATTCACAAATATGCGTTTAGTCTTTGGATTTATTATCTCTGCCATTTCAGTGAATATGAAGCACTATGGTAACTACATGCTGTGCAATGGTAGAAGATATTTCGAGTGACTGCGTAATGCATGGCCATATTCTGTACAGTGGCCATGATGATGTCACAAAGTACCAACATTCCGCCACTCCGTCGTCAAAGTTTTTTCCTACTTATTAGAGTGGCGGAATGTTGATGTTCGTGACATCATCATCATGGCAACTGGACAGAATATGGCCATGCATCACGCAGTCACTCGCATGAATGGCGGTAATTCGGAAAAGTCTAAAGAATAAAGTCTAAAGAATGGCAGTAATGTAACACTATGGATACCAACAACTATATAGTTTCACATGGGACATTCACTTCTCAATAATGTTTGCACGCCACTGTTTGCATACTTCCTATTTTATTACTTTTTCACAGCTCTATATGTAAAAGTATACGTTATTTTTTCATTTAAACATTTTCATTTGTTTTTTTGTCTTCAAAGTATGTATTTTATGCTATACCATAAAAAAATAAAGGAAAAAAGTGGGGAGAGAAAGAGAGGAAAACAAGAGAAAAAGAGAGAAAGATAGAGAGCCTTAATACATTTGTACAATTTAGATTAATCCCTTTTAAAGTTCAGATTTTTATGCTTTAATAAATATTTCAGTCAAATGGCTATGATGGTCATCAGTCGTTTTGATTTCTTGAATAATACTTACTTGTAAACACCTAAAAAAAAGTCCTGTTTGTCCAAGCCAAATGATTCTTTCAACTCATCAAAGCTCTTCAGATGATTCTCCTTCACAATCTGGTAAAGACCTGTATACCTTTTGTTGTCCAGACTTTAAATCTTGAGTCCGTGCTGTCAGGTTTGAACTTTTGATCCTAAAATCAATTTAATTTAATTTAATATCTTAGTTTAGTTTGTATGCTTTGATCAGCTTCCTCCATGTTGCAAGAACTGATATCACCCAGGGGTTCTCCACCGTCTGCCATCTGCCAGTAAGGCCTGCACAGGAACTCCTGGCACAACAGCAATCTCAATATTCTTCCATTGAGCTTCATATTCTGGGTCACACCAGCACAGCGCGGCTATGATCTGAGCTGACACAAAGTCATTTTTCAAACAGGGTGAACCCCAGCCTTCTTTTTCTTTTGATAATTGTGAAGTTTTGAATTGGATACAGGTTATTTTTCCTTGCCATATAAATCTTGAGATTGCTTTATTCCACTCATCAACCTGATGGTTGGGGATGGAAACTGGCAGAGTCTGGAACAGATAGAGAAATCTGGGAAAAACATTCATTTTATAGTTTCAATCCTTTGACTTAAACTTAAGTATGGGATAAGGTTCCATTATTCAAGATCTTTTTTTTCTAGTAGTAAAAAGAGGGGTATAATTTTCATCCAGCATTGTTGATAGCTCTCTATGGAGTACCACATATAAATATCCAAGAGATACCATCTGCCATTTAAATGGGTAGGTCTTTCTAAATGTCATAGTGGTTTGCCAGTAAAAGAGAATTACAGTTCTAATTTGTATCTAGACATTGGATCAATTTCTTGAAGAAAATGCATCACAACGGGTATGGAAATTTCTGGTTTGGTCAAATACTATAGAACATCATCTGCATAGCAGGCAATTTTATGTTCTGTCCCATCAATTGTAACACTGTGAATAGTTTTTGATTGTCTAATAAATTGGGCCAATGGTTCCAAATACAAAGCAAAAAAGGAGGGGAGACCAGGCACAGCCCTGCCTGACCCCCCTTCCAGAGTCAGTGGATCTGTCAGATGAAAATTGGTTTAAGTCTTGATGTTGGACGATCGTAAAGAGTCCCAATATTTTGTATAAATAAATTGTCGATTTGAAATTTGTTTGGCACTTTAAAAAATATGGCCGGTATCCTGCTCTCCTTGTGTGTCTCCAACGCAATTTAGCACTAAGCCAAACTCTTTTTGAAAACACGTGCAGTAAGGATGTAGCGTCCTATTATTTTTAATTTTCAGACAGAAGGCAAACCTGTGTGTGTCTGGATTGTCAAGGATTATCTTAATTATCCTTGGTCTTACCCTTTCCTTCTTTGTGAAAAGCACCTGAAAAGGTGCATTTAGCGCCACCTACTATACTTGTACATCCAACTTCTTCTTCTTCAAGAGAGATAAAGTGAGATAAAGAAAAGAGCAAGAGAGACCTTACCCACTCCTGATAGTGCGCTGCCATCTCTGCCAGTGGGGCCCCGTTCCAATGTTTGCACAAAATTCTATTTTGGCATCTCAATCATAAAAGCCAATTGGACCCAATTGGCTGTTTCTTACGGCGTCGCCGTACCAATGACAGACACCTCCAATGTTATCCCAATGGGAAAATTCCAAATGTTTCCACATTTTTAAATTTCAGACTTTTACAAATTTCTCCTTGGGCATTTGCCTAACCACCTTTAAAATTTAGTGACAGTCATCTTCAGGAGTGGGGCATCAAAAGTTATCTATCTTTGTGTATGAGCGTTACAGCCTTTGTGCTTTCATTTATCATGCGGATGCACAGGAGCATGTTATTCAAATGAGACTGAGGGCACGTCTATGCCATCCCAAAATGGTCGCAAGAGCGGAGAACGAAGCATGGCCCACAATGAGAACACATTCGCGCCATTCTCAGGGTCCTGCACAGCAGGGCTATTACAAAGGCCCGGCGTGCTTGCCGGCCACTTGCTGCTTTAATTTGTCTCCTTTTTGCTTGTTTTTGAATTAAAACACTGACGCGATCTAAACATGTCTCCTTTTCCGTGCATCGCGCTGCAGATCCAGCGCTCTAGAAAAGACAGTTGAAGCAGACATTTCATGACAGGTGAACCCATTCGACTGAAGTCAACTGAACTCTACTCATGAATCTTCTTCTTCTTCTTTGATGTTTTATGGCGGTTGGTATCTAAGTGTTACATCACCGCCACCTACTGTAGTTGTATGTCTTAGACTTTGGACTTTATTCTTTAGACTTTATTCCTCAGACTCTATTCTCTAGACTTCTACCTTCTTCTTCATCTTTTTCTTTGGTGCTTTATGGCGGTTGGTATCCAAGTGTTACATTACAGCCACCCACTATAGTTCTACGTCACTCGTGAAATAGAGGACTTCTTCTTCTTCTTAGGTCTTCTTTGGTGGTGTTTTATGGCGGTTGGTATCCATAGATACATTACTGCCATTCGTTAGACTTTATTCTTTTCGACTGTGCCAGAGAGCTGCAATCTCAGGATTTCTTCTTCAGTGGTGTTTTATGGCGGTTTGTATCCATAATGATACATTACTGCCATTCTTTAACTTCATTTATTTGACCCCATTCCTTAGTTGTTGTTGTTTCCAATGGCAGCCAGCAGCCAACCGCAAAGGCGTATCCACCGCCACCCACCGGACTGAGCGTGGACAGGAGATCAATGGAGACCATAGTACCAAAAAGGGAATTGTAGTGTAACACTACAAAGATGCTCTTAAATCTATAATCTTCCAATTAATCCTGTGTTATATAAATAAGTAACTAAATCCCTGCATGATCCTTGTGAATGGATCGTGAGAAGATTCATATAAAGGCTCTCTCTTGCCCCGCGTTCCTGCCCATCGGCATGGACCAACACTACTTTGTATCTGATACAGATGCCGTCCAGCAATTTTCCCTCTAATTTTTCATGTGTCTGGGCACACACCAGTATCACACCTGTTCAGAACCTTGGATCATAGCAAGTTACATGGCTTATTAAAATAATCAAATTACAGCAGCAATTTACATTCGTTTACTTTTAATATAAGCGATTTGGCCCACTTAAAAGAAAAAAGAAAAAAATCTTGTTTAGGAGATGTGTAGTATTTATATGTTATATGTGAGAGTACTGCTTTGGCCATGGGAAGAGTCCTGGCCAGGCTGAGGGTCCTGTACTGGAAGAAATGAGACAAAAAAAACAGTTTTTTAATTAGCATTTGTACTCCCCAAAAATTGATCTAATAGTCAAAGCATTTAAGAATTAATATGTATAATTATTAACATCCATAAATAAAAAAAATCTTAATAAATGTCACTAGAATATGCACACATTTTAACTTTAATTTGACCTTATTTTTCACATCTGTCCTTCTCACTTCTCCAATGGTTGTACACATTGTCCAGGTTGATGGCTTCGTCTGCTTCTTGCTTTGACTTTATGTGCATCAGCTGGTCCAAATGTGCCACTTCAAGACGATTTCTGGAGGCTGTTCTGATATGATTCATTAAACTAAATCCTCTTTCACAATCTGCACTGGAAGCTTGAAATGTAGCACAAATATCCACAAGTTGTGAGATCTCCTTTAGTTCCGCACATCTAAGTGCTGCAGAAACCATATTTGAGAATGTGATTGACCCCTGTTTAAAGGTTTTGCTTCATTATGTACTTGAATCCAGCATATTGACTGTTAATGGCCTCCATACACTGTGGGTGGTGGAGAATGGCCTCATACTTCTTTGCCAGTGTGGCAATGTCTGCTGATCCATAGTCAAAACTGAAGTCTGAGCGCAATGCTTCAATGTCAAATGCAGACCACTCCTTTAATTCATTCTCTGGAAAACGAGCATCCATGAGATCACAGAGCTTACTTATGAAAAGAATAATCTCATCAAATTGATGAGGTCCCCATTTCCTCTTTGACACGGTCACTCCACTGTACATCCTTCTCCTTCAAGTATTGGAAACGCAACGTCTCAATCTTTGCTCTAGCAAAGCAGTGTCCTGCATCACAGTCAGGTTGCGTCTTTGAAAAGTGAGGCAGAGTTGTGCTAGCTCACACAAAACAGCTCCCAAAGCAGTGACAGTAACCTTGAACTTTGAATCACTCAGCTTTTCGTAGCAGTACTTTGCCACTGGATCGCTGGTGAATTCTCTTTTGCAGAATTCTGTAAGCACAGTGTAGTCCTCAGAACAGTATTGACAGTGTGGTGCCGTGACAGCCATCGCGCTTCGGTCAGAGGCCTGAATGACAGTTTATCTTCATCAAGAATCTTTGCTAGGTCCTCCATTTTGCCCCTCTTCACAGTGGACAGGGAGAAAGTGGAATACACAGTTCTAAAAAGCGTTTCCACATCTCACATCAAAGGTGAATTTTTCCAGGCATCATCAATGCCCAAGTCCTCTCTATGGGCCACATAATGTTGTTCAGTTAGGTGTGGTATTTGGCGCTTTAACAAAGCCGCAACTCTGTTGTGTTTTCCTAGCATAACCAAGGCACCATCGGAGGTCAGCATCAGTGTTCTCTGCATGTCCAGTCCATGTTTGGAGTAAAACTGAGTTATTGCCTGTACAATATCCTGAGCAGTGCATGCTGTCAGCTGGATGATGCCACCAAACACAGTTTTATAGCCAACATCATTTTCTTCTCTGTATTTAATATATAGCATTTTGTGTAATGATATGTGTATAATATAACATTGCACATTGTCTCATTCTGCACTATCGCACTGATTGAGTTCACAAATTCAAATGCATAGTTTTTGCTTTGCCATGTGATAGTGGATTTGTTGAACTGAAAGCATTGATGCATTCATTTTGATGGCAAGTAAAGTATTGACAATGCGAACTTTAACACTCTTGGGGGAGATTTTGCTTTGTGTGACAGCTTGTTCCTTTTCTTTTGGACTTTTACGCTCTCCTGCACTAATATACCCCTGTCCCACCTTGAGTCTTCGTACAATTCCAATAGCTTTCAAATGACTTTTCTTCTGAATGTGACGCTTGAGGTTGTCAAACTTCCATTCAGTCCACATTTTTCCCACAGAAAGTTCATTTGCTACTTTGGCATCGCTGCCTGTTTTGCAGAGTAGACCTTTCTCTCTCGAAAAATAAAAAATCTCACCCAGTTTCACCGCTTGTTCTTCTATTATCACATACTGCGACAGCAATTCCATCCTAAAAGAACCACATTTCTTTTTTACTTTAGCTCAGTGAGTGGATGTGTTGCTGGCGCTCATTTCGCCAGAAGTGGCAGAGGTTGCCACCGTAGGGGAGGGGGTGGTCACACAAACCTGGAGTAGAAGGCGTTAAGTTGCTCAGCCAGTTTTTCGGTCATTTGCTGCATGGGGGGCTCGAGGCTTATGCATGGTGAGAAGCCGGAGCCCACTCCACACAGAGGCGGGGTTGTTGTCAGAGAACTGCTGCTTCAGACACGTATTGTGTCTTCAGACACGTATTGTGTCTGAAGCAGCACAATACGTGCTACACGTATTATAGTGTAACAGCTCCCTGCTAAATCCATACTTCGCATCTTTGTAGCGCCCTCTGTCACCAGCCCTGTGCAGTGAAGGGCCACAAATGGGCCACAGGGCCTAGGCTATAGACCTACAGATTAGGCTTCTCAGATGAAATGAGGTAGTTTGATGTTTATAGGTGCGCTATGTAAGTTTTCTAGTGTCGTAGAGGGTCCATCACCTGATTTTATCATAACATCGTTTTTGCTTTGCCTAGAAGGTTCCACAGTAGCCTATGATATAAACTCATTGAATGAAGTCTAAAGAATGGCGGTAATGTAACATTATGGATACCAACCGCCATAAAACACCACCGAAGAAGAAGAAAAAAAAGACATTGACATCTTTCATTTAACTAGTTAAAGGAGTTTTTATTGTCTTGGGTACATGCTAATTGTATGCTTATTAAATTAATAAAACAATCTATATAAACCAATGTTCGGCTCTGTTTATAAAACAAACCTATTGACTCAAGCTGACATTATATAGTAGGATATCAAATAACTATGGCCTACTGGATCGATAATATAAATAATAAATATCCTATAAAACCACCAAAGTACCTGAAATTACCCCTATTTTTTAAGCTTTTTTTTGGTGGGGGGCCCAGAGCCCCCTGCAATGAATTGGCCTCTCGGCGTATGTCTTATGGTGTCATTGTGGGCCGCTCAGCCTTCAACTCCGGGGCCACTTTTTCCTCCCAGTCCGCCCCCAGTTTAGGACAGGGTGTTTGTGTCAGAATGTCAGGGTATGAACGTGCCCATGTTTCCACCGGAGTGACGTTCCTATATGGCGATGGGGTCTAGCTTCCAACCGGGAAATTCACCAAACAGAAACACCAAATGGGCGGCGATACAGGAAGCGTTTCTGACACTAAAGTTTGTAAGGTTGTACTAAAATGTCAAAATATTGCCAAACATTTTTAGATATAAATATGATAGACAGTTTATTACCCCAAAAAGTAATTTTGAGTCCAGATACTTATAGCCCTCATGCTATCTTTGGATCTGGATGGCCCACAGGCGCCTGTAGTAGAACACCTCCCTCCATACTGTGTTTGGTTGTTTCATGTTTGGCATGTTTGTTTTTGATGTTTTATGTTTTAAACATAAATAGTACATAAAGAAAAAGTGTCTTTAACCCCTGCACTATCTTTGAGGGTAACACAAGGGTGAAACAACACTACAAGCTGGTGACACATGACTGCCAATCTGCGCCACAACAGCCTCTTCAACCACCAATCGCTCACTGCCACATTCATACTTAGGCAGGGTGGTTAAAGTGTCTTGTCCAAGGGCACAAAGATGGTTGACTATGCACTGACAGGAGCTGGGATCAAACCCACTGACAATCTTCTGGATATAAAACATTCTATACCATCTGAACTTATGCACCCCAAGGGAAAATAATCCAAAAATACTCACAGACACTGCTGCTTGCCTGCAAACTGTTGACTGGAGCTCTTTTTGTCTGGGATGTCAAAATATTTCGTTGTTGTTTTTTTAACTCAAAAGACCTCGCAGCTCTGTGACAGCCGTACACTTTTTTGCTTCCCTTCCTCTCTGAAATCTGACCCAGTTGGAAATGTAGTGAACAACTCCACAACAATGAAAATCAAACCGCAGCAGATGTGGGAACAACACAGAATCACAGAACGGAGAAGAGGAGGAGGTTTTGACGGAAGATACCAAAGAACTCGCGTCTCAATTCAGAGTCTGGAGTACTCTGGCTATGTGTTCTTGTCAGCAGCCTTTGCCAGCTGCACGTCGGCGCTGGCTGGGTTTTGTGGCCATGTTTTGTGAGTTAATGTAGAATTGGAACTGACGAAGAACACCAGCTTTTAAAAGGAAACATGTTGTGCAAAATTCACTTAAATGAGATTTGAACCTTGTTACAGCCGTGTTTTCCTCATCATTAGTTTACTTAAAAGTGTAATTTTGAATAATCCTGCATGTTTGTTTGAATAATCCTGCATTGTCCTGCCTCAGAGGCTCCTCCGAACGTTTCTATTTTCACCTACCCGATACCCACAAATAAGTATTTGGTTGCTTAGTTGAAAAAACAGGTTCTAAAATGTCACATAGTCAAAAATGTGAATGACGAGCTTTTCATTGTGATGTTTCAGAATCAGAATCAGAATCAGAAAGAGTTTATTGCCATTGTCAATGAACAAAATTCACAAACATAGGAACTTGTCTCGGCCTTAAGGTGCAACATAGAACACTGAGCGATAATAAAACAACATACCGTATTTTCCGGACCTTTAGCCGCTCCCCTATATAAGCCGCATTTGCTCTATTTTTAAAAAAAACGATAATAAAACAATACATAGGCCGCACCTTTTGTATAGGCCGCAGAACTCTTTCCTTGACTTTTGGCATCGCATGAGCTCGTCTCGCTGTCCCCCTCCAGCGTCTCACCGTACATTCATTGATGTTAAGCTTGCGTGCAGCCGCGCGGTTTCCTAGCAAGATCGATGGCCTTCAGCTTAAAACTTGCTTCATACGAACTTCTTCGTTTGGGTTCCATAATGATGGGGCAAGAATTTGAAAATAATTTATAGTTGGTAATTTGTCGTCCGTGTTCTATTTGCTAGCTGAATAAAAAAAAAGCAACATCTGCTTCTTTGCTTAACTTTTCTGTAGTTTTGATGCTAATTCCGGTTAGTGCGCCCCTAGCGGTGAAAGAAAAAAGCCACAGAAAAGCCGCAGCCTCTAAATAAGCCGCACGGCTCAAAACATCTGACAAAAGTAGCGGCTAATGGTCCGCAAAATACGGTATATTCAATCAAAAAGGGCATGCATTAAGAAACAATTTAAAAATTACTATAAATAATCTGGCAAACAGCAGATGTTTATTAAATCCTCTAATACTAATATTAATAATAACACGTTTTATTTCTTGGCGCCTTACGAAATCCTCTAAGTCACACTGCAGAACAGATTAAAAACAGATCATTAAAACATTAAAACAAAACAGTGGCGAATAATACAGGGTTAAGAGTTTAGGTGCCATGATGGAACAGATGAGTTTTCAGATGGAAAGGTTGTTCCAACAGGTGCGGGGCACTAAAGGCGCCCTCTCCCTCTGAGCCTCATCAAACACTCGGTTCCAAATTTCCCGTTTTGTGACATCATATGCAGTGCTCCAAGATCTTGTCTATAAATCATATCCAGACTCGTTCTGAGCATTTCTGCTGTCAAACCCCATTTATTAGAATGATTTATAATTTCATTCAGTCGATTTCTAACACAAATCGTGATGAGGGAACACGATGAACAAATGAAAAGTAATGTGCGCTTTCAGTAGATAAAAGGTACTTAAGAGCATGTTTACACTTATTTCAAACATAAAGAGGACTCAGGTCTTCCAGGCTGAATTTACACAAGCTTCATTTTCCAAACTCCACCCAATCTACGCCCACTGCTACACCAGTGCTCACCTACTCTCCAGCCTCAATCAACGCTCCCAAGTTACTCCTCCCCATGGCACGGCGCACCTCCTCTGCTCCCAATCAGCGCCCGGTCTGCCCCATTTAAACCCTCATGCAGTTTGGCTCGGCCGCTTCAGGCTATACTGCGACCCACCACCTCCCCTTCTCCTCCTCTGCATCCCTTACATCGTCCTCATCATCCTCTCTTCCGTCACCCCACATCTACCAACACCATTCTCTAGGCCCTGGGGGAAACATCTAATTCAGTTCTATTATGGAGCGCCTATAATCGCCATGTCTTCTGCCGGGGTCTGAGCCCCAAATAACCCATGTAATAAAGCTTGCTAAACGGTTCTTTCCAGGGTGAAATGTCATTGACCCGCGGAACACTGGTGACCATGAGCCTGTCATTATAAAAAGACATGGCCATCCAGCAGGTGGCCTACTACAAGTACCTGGGGATCCAGATGCCCCAAACCCCACTTTGACTCCCTGTGCTCTCTGCTGTTACAAGGAGACTTGGGCTGTATGGGGGGGACAACATCCTGCTTGTGTTTTATCGGGCCATACTGGAAAGCCTTATCACAAAAGGACATAATGACTTACAGCCTGGTTTGGAAATATATCAGTCCAACTTAAAAACAAGCTTGCTCATATTCACAAAACAGCCATGAAAAGAATCAGATTCAAAGAATACAAATCCATGAGAAACATTTGTGAGGAGGCAGTAGTAAAGCGGGCCTGGCACATCTCCACCGACCCTGTTCCCCTTTTCAATGAAAATATTCTGCTGCCATCAGGAGGAGGCTGAGCCCGCCCCAGAGCAGGGATAACAGACTGAAGCTGTCATTTGTTCCAGCATCAAACAAACTGCTCATTAGCACTTTATTTGCACATGATACTGTTGTCTTTTTAATGCTGCGTGTTTTTAATTAATGTTTATCAGTGTCTTTTAATGTTTTGTCTGCCACAACTGCAGCACTCTGGCCAAGTGCCAATTTGCCTCTTTTAAGGACATAAAAGTTTAGTCTGTTATATTCTAAAGGTCAATAACAATACAAGTAATGCTGCATATATGTCCTTCAATAAAGAAATGCAAGACACTTAAAATGAATGCCATAATGTGAACTATTTCAGGCAATGCAATAACATCCCTGTCGAGCCAAGCACCCAATATGCAGCATAAGAAATGCACGCGCACGCAGCAAAACGCTGCAGCAGGCAAGTTTTTCGGGATGTTGAAAACACCTGACCGGTGTAAGAGGTGAGTAAAGTGGCCACATTTTGTACTTAAGAAAGTACTCAAGTAGAATAAAAAGTAGTGCTCCAAAAATACTTAAGAGAAGTAAAAAAACGTTTGGGGTAAACCAAATAACTGTCTGAATGTAACATCTGATTTGTTTATTTTAAATTGGAAGTTAATGTAATTGGAAGGACAAAACATTACATTGTTTAGAAGCTACACCTCGATTTTCCTTAACAAACCATGAACAAAGACATAACTCATGATGAACAAATATATTTAAGAATGATTCAGGCTTAGTAACTTCTTAATTAAGGAGTTTGGATATTAGTTTCTAATCTTAATCATTCTAAATAAACTATTTGTTCATAATGAATTAAAGGAGCTGTACCTGATTTTTATGGTTTTAAAATGAGAAAAACAGTTCATGTACCCAATTTTTATTTTGTAATAAAATGAGACCAAGGTGCTTTCTCTGCATCGAAATATAAAGCATTTTATACTTTAGCATGCTAATGTATGTTAGCTTTACCCTGGATGGCAAAAGAGTTGCAAAAAGTGCTCATAAACTCATCGTGATGAATATTTAGGGTGCTGAAAATGCATTATTTAAGTGGGCGATACCTGTGCACTGCTGTAAAGAATTTCAAATGAACTAGTTCTGTTTTTCACATTTTAGGACAGTAAAAATCCGGTACTTTTTAAGGCACCTTTTTAAGTCTTTGTTCATGCTTTATTGGGGCTAAGTCACCCATTAAATAATGCACAAACACTAAAAACATGAAAACCTAAATAATATCTGAAGAAGCAATGCAAGAAACACAAATGCAATAATTTAATATTAAGTAAGTTTTTGTCACTTTTAGATTTAACATGTAAACTACTGTTACACTGTACAACATATTACTCAAAGTAGTACAATTAGTAGTACAAAACACGTTATCTTAAAAGTGAGGGAGACATTTTCATGACTTTAATATAATTTTTCACTTAATGTAGCTTTCTTATTTCTTATTTATGAGTGCCTTGGCAAACCTGTTGTAAATTATGTATCCACTCATAATCTTTCACACTCTTTTTCCCTATATAAGATGACGTTGCAAGCTGCTGTCCTTCCACTGCCGACCTATAGGGGGAGACATTGCTCCATAAACATTCTGCTGGCGTCTCGCTCCGGAGCTCAGCGCACATTTATTTGAGGACAAACAGAACACAGTCAGCAGAAGCTCACTGTGATCAGACTCAGCTCAAGAGTCCAGGGCAGTTTGTACAGACAGAAAGTGGATTTGACCGGACTCGCAGTCGCGGCAGAGGAGGAGCCGGCGGTTTGGGACGGGGCGGAGATTTGAGAGAACGAATGAGAACTGGATGAGAGGGGTGAGGCAAAGTGAAACGTCAGTGTTGCAGAATGTGCTTTGGAGTAGTTTGCTTATGTCACAAATCTCGGGAGCAAAAAATAAATAAAAAGAGGTAGATTTGATTAACTTTTTTGAAAAGATTTTGCAGCAAAGACTATAAAATACTTTATTTTAAAAAACTGAAACATAGTAAACCAAAACAACAACAACAAAAAAGGGGTGCGGGGGGATGGGCTAGTTCCATTAAGGAAAAAGATTCAGTTGTAGTCATCTGGACTCTTTTCAGTGAGGAGGGAGCGAAAGTCAGTTTACAATAGGATGTGGATGGCACGTCTCAGGGTTTAGTAAAACAAAGGGATTCGTCTCAAGTGAAACCAAAAACTCCCTTCATCAGGATGCTCCGCACTGTGGGAGGGCTTACACTGAGGAGGAGAAAACATGAGCTCCCAGACTTGATTGAGAATGACTCTTGGATGAGAGTCGAAAGGGTTTGTTTTTCTAAAAACAGAGTCAACAGATTACTACAACTGAAACTTTTTCTACAATGTTTTTGTTTTTTGGTGCAGAAGTTTGCTCAGGACACAACCCCACACAAAACAGTAAATGATTAAGTCTAAGTGTGAAGCTGTTAATTGTAAATTTTTTCAAAGGCAGAAAAGTGTTCCCGACACACTGGTTGACAATAAAGAGATTAGATTATAAAACAGATAAAAAATATATATATAAAAAAAAGGGAGGTTAAAAATGAATCGATCCACTTTTTTTTAAATGAACTTAACAGTTTTCTTAATTTTTTAATTTTCTGAATTTAAAAACATTAAATTACAAACACAACAAATGAAACAATACCAGAGAGATCACAGGAGATAAAAAATAAATAAAGACATTTAAAAGGCACATTAAAAGTCCAAAATCAAATGTGTGCAAATGTGATTTGTTTTAATAAACTAAACAGTTTCCAAGGTGCTATCAGGTGCTATTATATAAAAACAAACTACTGTTATATACTTTTCAAATTTTTTTTTTTTTAAGTACAATATAAACATAAAAACAAATAAAAACAATACATTTGAATAAAAAAGTAATCCGGTTAGTCTGGCATATGTCCCCCTTTGTATCGTCCATTCGTCCCAAAGTCCAGCAAATATGTCCATTTTCAGCTTCACTTCAAAAGTCAGTCTTTCTCTTTTGTAAATGTCCAAAGTTATTTCAGTCCAGTCCTTGACCTCCTTGAGTCCTTGAGCTCCATCCCTGTCATTCATCTCCTTCTTTTTGCTTTATTTTTTTTGCTGCAGCCAAAAGTTCACTCCACAGGTGTCAGGTAACAGCACTAAAATGGGCTCAATTCAAGACCACCCGGATTCAATTCAGTCACATTATAACCCCAAGGCATTATTATATATGGTCATACGGAGCTTCTTTAAAAAAAAAACAACAAAAAAAAGGGACCGACTTCACAGACCAGCTGAAAATTCATTGAAAAACGTCCTGTGTCCACCGTAAAAAATGTATTATTTCCAACTCAAAATTCTGATAAGAAAGTACCTCCAGAAGATGATGTCTCCTCATTTAACCTCCTGGCTGTGATTGACAGCGTCGTGTAGAGTGAAACCGTAAAGGAAATCATAACGAGGCCTTTCCGTGACCGAGAATACACATCTCATATTGTATTTCACCCAGAAGAAATAAGTGTAGGTATTTATGTCTCCACTGAGCAGACATCATTAAAACAGTGTCTGGGTCAGTGCAGTGGAAGAGAGGAGCAGGTTCTATTTAAAAAGTAGTGGTTCTACTGGTTCAGGACCGCAGTAATCACAATCAACCAGGAATAACAAAGCTGCACTGAAGGACACACATGTTTTTACTGACTGTCTAACACCATGTCTCATTTAAAAGCTCAGAACAGGGACTTGAGCAGACTCAGACCAGGGCTTCCTAACCTTTGGCTCTAAGTGACCTCCATTACACCAGTGGATAATATACTGGTGACCCCAACATCCATCTGCCACAAAATAGTCTTCTAAAAAAGGAAAAACCTATTTTGTTTTCCCTTGCGAGAGAGCGAAGGGTCTGTTTTTGGGATGTTCTTTGCAGTTTTCACGGCCAACATTTCTGTTTTGGGATTTTGTATTAAATAATAGAGCATGTCACCTACCCTTATCTCTAGAAATGTGCCAAAAAAGATAGGAAAAATAAATAAATAAAATAATTAAAAGTGAGCAGAAACTGGCCACTCATGACTCCAGTACTAAACGCAGCTCCACATGATCCTTATCCAATCGCCAGAGCAACGGTAATTCGTTATTATTGGAAGCAAACCAACAACAGGCTGTAACATGTGACCGTGGAACTGTGAAATGGGAGCGCATCACCCCTGCCCTCTCTTTGTGCTGGCTCCAAGTTGCTTTCGGAATGCATTTTTAAGATTCTATTGATTGTTTTTAAATGTTTGAATTCATGGGCACCACTGTGGGAACTGCTGCAGTCGTACCCTCCCTCCAGAGCCCTCAGGTCTGCAGATCAGCTCCTCCTGACTGTTCATAAAGTCTAGGCTTGTGTCCGGAGGAGCTCGAGCCTTCTCAGATGTGTCCCCTAAACTGTGGAACGACCTGCCCCTTCATGTGTGTGTGGATGAGGTTAAAACTAAAGTCAAACCATTTTTATTTAATTTTTTGCTTTGGCTTTTAATTCAGTGTAGATCAGCTCATCTTGTGTTTTATCTTATATTTATGTTATAACATTTGTATTATTTACTATCATAATGTCTCACTGACCGTACAGTTCCTCGGTCAGCTGAGGTTGTTTGTTAAACGTGCTTTATAAATGCATTTGACAAATAAATACATTGGACATTTGACATTGATTTGAGCTCCACTGGTTGCATTGCGCCGGTGTTTTGTGGACTTTTTAGGTTTAAATTGGCTCTATAACTTACAAAACATGTAACACAATTATAACTCTAATTAGTATGTTTGGCATTCGCAGAGAATTAGCAGGTCTTGAACAAACAGTGCCTTAAATTTGTGGAGCTAATACACACAATACACCAGCATGCAGGCGGGAGGGACAGAAACTGCACATGTAAAAATGGGTGTGTCACACTAATTATGGCCCCTGAGAAATGAGTCCAAGGTGGAACCATAGTACTTAAAAATAATAGTGTTGTTATGAATATAAATATTACATAGGCATTCAAAAATGGAAAATACAGCTACATTAAAATGTTTTGAAATGTTCAAAAAAAAGAAAAAATTGCCGCACCAGACATAACACCATTAAGAAGAAAAGGTTTAAAAGGCTGAACAGTCCACTAAAACTCCGAGTGCGTCTCATTTGAGCCAAATCGCTAATAATGACTTTGGAGTCATTAAAATCGCTCCCACGAAACAGTGATTTTTGAGTGAATTATAGATTCAATTATATTAAATGGATGTTGACAACTGTTGGCCTTTCATTATGTTCTTCAGATAAATGGGCTGTAAAAAATGAAAAATGACAGTAGTTTGGACTTGGCAGAATCTAGGCTCGCTAAACTCATCGCACAATCTGACTGAATCTGGTTATGGTTATGAAGTGTTTTACAGCCAGCAAATAAACACTTTGCGAAGTTCTCCCACTTAGAAATTATGGAGGGGTCTGAAATTTTCATCATAGGTGCATTTCCACTGTGAGGGACAAAAAGAAAAAAAGTGAAATCCCTTGATGTATGATTTTTAAATGATTTATTTGAATGTTATTGCTGCAAATAAGTATTTGAACACCTGGGAAAATCAGTGTTAATATTTGGCCTTTTTTTTTAGGTCTGGGACTGGCTGGGCCACTCCAGAACCTTGATATGCTTCTTACGGAGCCACTCCTTGGTTATCTTAGTATCCCATAGTAATGGGATACTTTCAGTGTGAATTGTGAGATTAAAAACATGAGTTAAACAATGTACTATTAGTGGGGCTGATAACAATAGCAACCAAGGTTCAAGGGTGTCGGCTCCAGTGGACTTTTTTGGATCCATAGAGAGCAACATATGTAATACTTCATACTGTGTAAAGGGCTTGAGGGACAATACTTGATCATCAGCCCTATGCTTGTGTATTGTGTTATAAACAGCATTAAATGGAGCATCAAAAATATTTCCAGAGCCAGTTGAGGCGCGTCCGCCTGTCCATCCGAGGGAGTTGGATCTGTCCTTCACTGTGGAACTTCTACAGGTTTCTACTTTTCCCCAAAGAGGTTTGGTAGTTTTTCCTGGCCGAGAAGGAGGGTCTAAGGACAGGGGGCCTTGGGACATCTGTCTAAGGACACAAGACGCTGGGACATTACCAAGTCCCTATGAACACTGTTTATTCTGTTGTTCACTGTCGCCCCTTGAAGCTGTTGTGATTTTGGGCGTTACAAAAATAAATTTAATTGAATTGAAAGCAAAGTGCTGGTTAAATGCGTCACAAATATATTTTTTTGTTGTCCGACTTATTCAATCTTATTCAAAATGTTGCAGAATTGCCCTGTAATTCAGTGATTCAGTGAGTATTGACGGAGTAAGATGTTTTGGCTGCACGAACATTAGAAACATATTTATTGCGCTTATGACAAAACTGCAGCCAATCTGCTGCTGATTTGGTTGCCTTGGCTTCTGACCAGGCTTTGTCACTCTCTCGAGATAATGCTGCGATGTCTGGGAAAAAACAGGGATTATTCTTTTAACTCTTTTAAGAGGGGCATGTTTATCATTAATATCATTAAATGTTTTGATGAAAAAGTCAAACGCTGTGTTGGGTTCTGGAATACTAGTGGTTCACTAGCAGGGACCACAACCCCAGCTAGGACGCAAAGTGTTTATTGACATACGAGAAATATGAACAACATGAATTTTACAGTAATGAATGCCGTTTTGGGGCTTCTGACGATGAGGGCTGTACGCTCGGGCCTCGGTACCCCCCATCGAGGAGATAAAATAGAATCTTTAAAAGAGGGTTGGAGGAAGAGGCACGAAGTCACGAACAAAGGTGTGTGTTAACTGTTTGCTTAAATAGTGTAGCTGCAGGAAGGGGCGTGGAAGGGGCGTGGTCCTGCTCCCGAACTTAAGATAACAGACTTATCTTCATTTAAACCCGTGTACCCCACCAAAAAAAAAAAAGCTTGTTCATTAGAGAGATTTAATACACTTTGTGTTCCACCCAAAACAAGTAATTCGGAATTTTGTGGAAAGGAATGTAAAAAAAAAGAGTAATTTTTCCAGGATTATTTTTACCCAAACCCATATCAAGGGCTATGTATTAAAAATGTGTTGACTTGGGGGCTTTGGTATTTACAGAAGAAGTAAAGAAAGATGTTATAAATAAAGATAATAAAGAAAAAGTTCCACATTGAAATCTCCTAATTTAAGTTTTTTCCCTCTTCACCTGCAGTGCCTTGCCTTAAATATGACACTGTATGGCAAGTATGTTATGTTTGTTTTTAAAGTGTGTTATGATTTATTTTCTATTGCATATTAGTTGGTCACACTGAAGGGTTCACTATGTAACTGTCTGTCACCTGCTTGTCTCCATGGAGATATTATTCAGTTTCTTTGAATACATTATAGCATTAAACTGATATATTATGCATTACGTATATTACATTGTATTATAGACTGCCTGCCTCTTGGATTCATAAGTAAATGCAGTAGGTCCTCTCCTCCTGCTGGATCACTGCTGCAGGTGATGATCTTTCAGCCGCAACACAGTATTTAAACCCGACTGCAGTGAGCGGCTTCTCATTTCTGAAACAACCGTGCGGAAAGACAAATCCCGCGGTCATGGAAAAGATGTCAGTGTGTTTGAGAAGGGTCAAATCATTGGCATCGAGCAGACGAAACATCTAAGGAGAATCTTTGGGTTACTTGACCTGGTAATGTTTCCTACTTGTCTCCATGGAGACAAGTAGGAATACTTGATGTTTTGAACATCAAGTATATCGTTTACAGGAAAAAACACTACAAATAGATCTGATAAGTAAAAATGGCGAAAAGAAATTGCAATGTGACTTTAAAATAAGGATATTTCTGCACTTTTCTGATACATTATACAGACATTTCACATTTGTCTTAAACTTCAATTATCTTAAAAACATTTAACACATGGATTGACATAACATTGTTCGACTCTCATCATCTGGGGACACAGATTAAGGAAAGTTGGTGTAATTCCCCGGTTGCAGGGAAAAAATATTGCCGTTCAATTCGTAATATGTGGCTGCTCTCTATTGTGTCCTTGTACATAACCTTGAATATTTCAATGCAAAAATAATTGATGTGATGTCGTGTTGCTCCCAAATGGCTAGTCTCATTTGCATTAATATATTGGTGAATTTTCTCGTCTCGGCCAGTTATCTTCATGCACCTGAAATATCAGCCATAATGGACTTTCTGCATGACTTTTGGACATTTAGGTCACAGTCTGGTGAAAAATAATTGCTATTAATCTTAAAGGTGATCTATGTCACTTTTCTGGAGGAGAGAGCACCACCCACTTGTCACTACAGAGACGTTATTGCTTCACCTTGTTCCAAACCAATCCAATCCACTTTATTTATACAGCACAAAAAAGTTTTAGAAACAAATAGTTTCTAAAGTGCAAAAAAGGAATTGATGCTCATTTAATTCTTTTATTATCTTATTTTATTCAATTTTAGTAATCCTAAAACAATGAAATCAGTTAAATTAAACAAGAGCAAAAACCATAAATTAGAAATAAATAATAATCCAAATACAAGTAATTTTATAGTTAAATCCAATGTCATAGTGTGAGACATTTGCAGAAAAAGCAAAAGCATCTCGTGGCAAACAGGTAATCATTGTGGTAGCAAACTTGGTATCGAGCCTATTTCTTCGTATCTAAATCAAGATTGAAATGATGGTATTGTGACAACATTACTTTCTTAGGGTAGGACTCATTTTGCCCAGGGCAGGACAAAGTCTAGCCTCTCTGTCCAAAGCCTTCATTTCTACCACGGACCACTCGTGGACAAAAGGGCACCGACCCGTAACACATTATAGTTTAGAGGTCATTTTGCTTTTCATTGAGCTGCAAAGCCCTATAATAAAACTCACATCATGTTTTAATATTTTACATGAACAAACATATTAACATTTTGAGTCAGGGAATCTAACTCAAAAAGACTTTCTCTGAGTTGTATCATAAACCATTTGGATGGTGAACCTTGAAGAAGTTGCTGCAGTGATGGTTTGTTTTTGATTGCTCTGCTTCATTGAAACCTGTGGCCAGTGGTCACGCCTGTATTTTTCTTTCTTTTTTTTATTTAAAGGTTTGTCCTTCAATCCCCTTCAATTCAGTCTGTACAAAAACTCAGGGACAGTCAAGGCAATATATCTGTACGGTCAGTCCTTCTGTACATGCCATGTCAAACAGGACTTGTTTGAAGACCACATGTTTTTGATAATACAAACAGTAAAAGCATGTTTGGAGCAGAATTCAGACTTTGGGGAAATTTGAGTATTTTGTTTGGAGTGTGAAATGGCTAGTTAGTAACCATGCGCAAGCCAGATTGATATGAATAACACTCTGGATTGAGTTCTACACATGAATCAATCCGGAAAGTCTCTTGCCAAAAGCTGTCAGGAAAAGGTGGGACTTTGAATTAAATAGATCAAGCTGATTGGGCGAAGCGTCATTTAATGCACGCCTACCGTAAAGAGAAGTTAACATGTCAGCCAATGACTGTTGCTGCTTTTGTAACACAAATTTTCGGGTGAAAGGCATCTTAAATAATACAGCGCTCGTTTTTACTTACCACTTGTATGTTGAGTGTACTTTGTCCATGACGACTCCAAGTGATTTGGTTGTTTTTGTTTCACTGTAGATGCCAGCATGTTCCTCTACTTCATATTCAGTAGCTAAGACTCTGGGCTACCGAAGACTTGCTGGCATTTACCACTGAGGGCGTGGCTATCCTCATCGCCGAGCTTCGCAGCAGAAATCCCCAGCTTTCCAGCCTCGTTTACTTGATCCTCCATAAAGAGCCACCAATTCTGCAACTGCTGAAGTTCTTTAACCATGAGGTGAAAAAGTCGGTAAATCTTTTTCTTTCTTTTTTTTCAAGACAAAACGTAAAAGAGACAAAGAACACAACCAGAGCGAGACATTTAAAATACAAATAGACTTATAATAATGATATA
Organism: Chaenogobius annularis; assembly: GCA_015082035.1. Classification (NCBI taxonomy): domain Eukaryota; kingdom Metazoa; phylum Chordata; class Actinopteri; order Gobiiformes; family Gobiidae; genus Chaenogobius; species Chaenogobius annularis. Next base: position 18,471 of record BJKM01000174.1, on the reverse strand, counting down.
TATATTTTTAAAACTCAGGGCACAATTAAAATCAAAATAAAAACTCCATTTGGTCCAAAGTTGGTCAAATTTCCCAATTATGTCTGAATGTAATTTTTTCCTTTTGTCTGATGTCTGTTACAATGATGGTTCAGTCCTTGATTGTTGGTGAGGTTTGTGTCAGCCATTTCCTTGTAATGGTCTTTTTTCCTGCCAAAGTATATTCCAAAGTATCAATTTTGTGTGTCCATGGCAGGAGTTTTGAGGCCGAAGTACATGGTTCTAAAATTTGAGAGGGATGGCGACATTAAAAACAGTCTGCAGTGTATTGTTAATTTCAGTCCAATGTTTTTGAGCAACCGGACAGTCCCAAAACATGTGATAGTGGTTTGCCTCCTGGCTGCCACAGTTTCTCCAACAGTCAGCATTTCCTTGTGAATAATGGGGTATTTGACATAGTGTTATGAAAAACCCTTATTTGTAAATACCTATAAAATTCCTCTTTCTCCAAGCCAAAGGATTCCTTCAACATATCAACGCTTTTCATGTGATTGTCTTTTACAGTCTGGTGAAAAAATTTATACCATTTGTAATCAAGACCTTGAATCTCAGGTCAGTATTATTTGGTCCAAAACTTGGGTCATAAACCAACCAGTTTAACACTGTAACATCTATGTTTAGTTTGTATGTTTTGATTAGCTCCTTCCATGAGGCCTTCTGGTACGATAGATATAGCATTTTCACCTGGGTATTTACAAAATTATGTTGGAACATGCTGGCCCACATTGGCCAAATACTCACATATCTACAGTAAAGTCCAGGACCCTTTCATTAAAACAAAGGGAAAAAAAGAGAGAATGTCAGACCGTTGAAGGATCCAGTAGGGAGTCCGCAAACACCAATGATTCATCCGGTGTAGTAAATATTTTTATTTTTCCACCCATATTGATCCTCAGCATTGCGGGACTCTCCCCAGGTAAACTCTTAATAAAGAAGGATTATTCAATGGAATCAACCGCAGCCTGACTGACACAACCAAGCATCTGGCCATCATCCCGGAAGTCCCAAAAGTCAAACTCTTGCCAAATCCAGTGGGTAGAAAAGCAAACATCTTTTCAGTAGCATGCAATCACTTTAATGGGTGGGCAAGGAAACTTGGGGTGTTCATCAATTTTTAGTGGATAACATGCAAGGGTGAGTTTCAAACGCTGGTCTCCCATGGGAAGAGCAAACACATATCCAACTGAGCTAAACTCCCATACCTTTTTATAGGTTGCTGAATAGAGTAAATAGGCTCACTTTACCGCTCAATTAATGACACAAATTAGCGCTTTCTAATTAACATCTAATAATTAAAAATGTGAACACAGCCTTAGCTACAAACAAAGTCTCTAAACAATAGTTTTTAAGTCTGTTTGTTGAAACTTGGCACTGCTGTTGATTCGCTTCTTGTCTGCACATGGTTTGGCGTGGTTTGAGGCTGTGTGGTCCTCAGAGCGCATGCGCAAACCTCTAAAACGAGCTGCTGTCCGCTCTGGTTCTAAAAGCTCATGTTAGAGAGTGGAACACGAACGAGCCTCTGAACACGGCCACAGACTGAGCAGCTGTGGGTCAAGAAGAATCTAGCTTCTAGCGCAGTAATACTCAGCGGCCTGTAGAGGCCACTAAAAGACACCGTGCCTTCAGCTAAGTTTCAACAGCAGAAGTGAGTGGAAAATGGTCTTATTTTGATATAGTTGTGACAAACTGTAATTTCAGATTTTATTGGTCAATCATTGCTTGCCTTGATTGCTCTGACCGCACGCCACTGCACCTTTCCTCCCAAAAATGCACAAAGGGCTTCCAGCTGCCCTTGTTTCAAACAAAAAAATGGTCTGTATTTCAGCCAACATTGTTTTTGTTGTTTCATGCGTACCTTGCTGTCATCATCCCTGACAACCCACCTCAACCCAGCCTGCTGCCATGTGATTGTCCTGTTAAACAACTGGTGCGGATTGGAAACAAACAACGGGAGCCAAACAAGATGCATTCTCAAGAGTTTGTGAGCTCACAAAATTCGTGAGAATTCATCTTGCTGGCAAGGTTAGTTAATAGATAGACTTAAATAATTACTTCTATTAGTGAACCCCTGTCGTCCCACTGTTAAACATTTTTATCACCCTTGGTATTTTTCATATTACAAACACACTTATTATGAAGGGGCTGTACCCAATTTTTCCAAGTAAGAAAGTAAAATTTGTCTTACACGTGCACTGATATATTGTAAAAGAAGAAGATACAAGAAAACTTGAATGTTGCACATTTAACCATTTTTCAAAGAAAAAAGTCATCCATGTAGGCACTTGTTGGCATTCCCCAATGTCACATGTATTTATTTAAAAAAGTACAATAAACGTATCTAAATTTTTAACCCAAATGCAAAATTGTCAAATAAATATATGCTATTGTGCATGTGAAATCAAACAACCAGTAGACCACATCAATCTGACATTAAGATGTACAATAATTCATCACTTATGCCAATTGATCTGGAAAGGTTGAATCCATCACTGAATAATCATTTTAACATTTAACGGGTTGACACGGCAACCAGGCACACACACACACACACACTCTGCACTGACAGAGGGGGCAGATTGACATTTCACATAGCAACTCACTGTCCATCAATGTCTTAACAGTGATTGGTCAATTGGAATTCAGGTATCTTGTGAATCCCCGGGTAAAATGTGTTTACGACCTTGAATGAACTGATCAAAACTAAACAAAGATGTTAAAAGTGAGGTGCTGCCATGTAGGTGAGTGGTTAAGGTGGCAGCACACATGCCAGACTCCATATGCAGTTTGAATCCTGGCTCTTACAATTTACTGCATGTCCTCCCTTCTCTCCCATCCCCATATGACTCTAAGCTGACCCGTCTAATAAAGTTTAAATCCTTAAAAAAAAGAACTAAGATTTATGGTCTGGACATATATACTCTCAATTTACCCGAAGAGGGAAATAGTTTTGGAAATAAAGCATGCAATCAAGAGATTAAAGAACAATACAGTCTCCTGATAGGAGAATCCCTGGTTAAAATAAGAGTTCATGACCTGGAAAGAGCTAATCAAAACATACAAACTAAACAAAGTTGTTTTGTACCAAACAGCACAGACCTGAGATTCAAGGTTTTGACAACCAAAGGTATACGTTTTTCTCCAGATTGTAAAAGAAAAAAGAAATGAAAAGCTTTGACATGTTGAAGGAATCCTTGTAATCAAGAAATTAGACAAAACAATGACCAGTATAATCCTCTGACTGAAGTTCTCATTAAGACATGTAAATCAGAACTCTCAACGGGAATGTATAAACAATTTTGATTGAAAAATGAAAAGAAGCCGTTGCACGTCACCATCCAGTCCTGAAAACGGAGGTCGTGAGGTAGACAAAGATGAAGCTGAAATTGAGCTGACAGAGGAAAGAGACAACGTTTGGACCAGGCCTCTAACGATGAAGACGAGCCTCAGCCTGGAACTTCAAATGGCACGTCTACTCGTGTCGGCTCTTCCACACACTTTTTTCTGCCCAGTTTATTCAACAGTCAGATTTAGACTAGACGGGATGAGGAAGAGTCTACTTCTCTCCTCTGTGGAGCTTGCACCTCTGCTCAGTCCCTGTTACCCCCGGGGATTGGATTCCTCGTGATGGTCTTGTGCCAATCTAACTGGACTAAAACAAGGCCAGGTTCAGAACAAATAAGACTACATGAGTCACATTCAGCACCGCACCATTACACACAACTGGACACCTGAGTGCTTGGTGGGATGCTGCGATGGTCCTGAGGGGTGCGAGGACAGAGCCACTCTCTCTGGTCAGCTCCGGAGCCTAGTGAAGTCTGATCGTACGCGGATCAAGTCCTCCCTCGTTGTGCTGTCAGTCTGTGCCAGTTTTACTCAGATTAGGACAAGGATTTTTGGTGAATGTCGATGGAGACGGTGAGGATTTATCCAATTTCCCAAAGTTCCTTTCTAAGCTGACCACATGCAAGTCTGCACGGTCCGGTCTGTCCGTCATCCAGAGACATGTGCGCATTCTGTTCTCAGAGCGCCAAGTTCTGGACCTGGTTTAGTCTTGTTTTAGTCTTGGCAGTCTGGGAAAAAGCCCACGGACATATGTTCCTTTCTCCGGGTAGAAAACAAGCTCTACACATTGCGCATAACAAAATAAATGTGAATTAAATAAAGAAGCCAGCTCAAAGGCTGTATTTCAATATTTGTTTTTTCAATTTGGGAACAAATTAAAAAAACTGAAAATCAACCCGGTTTACCGTAATTTGTTCATGTAGCAGGAGCCTGACCTGGAACCCCCCCTCTGGCCAACGCTCCCTTTAACGCCAAGATCGGGGGCAAAACACAAACTTATTAAGCAGCAGCAGATTGAACTGATCCATCTTTGTGTTTGTGTCAGCTTTTCTGTTGGTAATTTAGAGCCTATTTGAAACCCTTCAGTAAAGAATAACATTGTTTAATCTAAAAATATTTAGATTTATATGTTAATAATGTACAATAATGAGACCATTATTTTAGACCATGGGTCTCAGACACGCGGCCCGCGGGCCAACTGCGGCCCCCGGTACGATAATTTGCGGCCCCCATCTTAATATGAAAGATTAATATAAGTGCGGCCCTCAAGATTTACACTTTTTGTGTGCGGCGCTAAATGAACCAATCACAGTGAGGTATATGCCTCGAGGGCGGGACATCGGCCGGGCTGCCTCGCTCAGAGGAGAAGCCGTTGTGTCTGTCGGTTTGAGCTATGCGCATGCGTCTGAGTGGAGCCCATCAGTTCTTTGTTGTCCTCTCGAGTCGCCAACGCGCATGCGTTTGTAGAGTGAAGACGGCAGCAGCGAAATCACGTCTGTCTCCTCGAGGTAAGTTTCTGTGATTATTTCGGATTTCATTTTTATTTCTGGCGCGATATGATGCGAGAAATATACCCTTCTGATGAAATCCCGACGGCTAGTTTTCTGTTTTGGACTCATAAAACAACCCCGTCTCTTACGTGAGGACGGCTTTTCCCCGCTTCCGCTCGGCCAGTTTCACGGGACTTCGCGTGAACTGGACCGAATGGAAATAGGTGGTTCTCGGCCAAAGTTCCGCAGGGCTCCGCTTGCCTCACGTGAGGTTTTGAAGCCCTTAACATACTATCGAGGCGATTGTAATTTATCTTAATGATTGAAGCTGTATAGAATATTGGTTTGGTTTATGTTACGCATTTACCGTAGTGAGGCATTTACCGTTTGCACGTCTTTTCATATTTTGGTGCACACGCAGCATAAGTAATATAACTAAAGGCATGTCTGTAATAATGTGTTAACTGTATTCAAATGTGTTTAGGAAGAAAATCTCGTCACGTCCAAACCTTGACCATATTTGGACGAGGAAAGTGGAAGTGGATGCGTCCAGCTCTGAGTGTCTGGAGGGGAAGCTATTGAAGACTTTTCTCTTCCCGAGCAGTGTGATATATTAATTACCCTTTGTATATTATACCGTGATTTCAATACATACACTTAATTTACTAACAGTCTCCATTCCTTCACATTTTCAAATGGCAATTGTGGTTTTGTTGTGATTTAAAGGAAGCTATCCATGATTTTGCAATGAGATGGGGTCACTCAAAACTGGAAACTGTTATTGAAGGTTCAAATGTGGTCAATTTTTTTCTGATGCATTGATATTTCCCAGATTTTACTCCAGAGTCAATTTAAAATGATGTTTCAGAACTTTGGGAGAGGAAAACTGTCATAATACTGTGAAAAACAGGAACTTGCCGGTAAGATTATAATCAATTGAAAGGTTTTGAAAAAAGTACTTTTGAAATGTCTATTATGACATAGATAAAAAGGACAAAACACTTTTTCCTAGCAACAATATGAAACAAATCAAGCATAGCTCCTTTTAACTGGGTGTCTGGTATCACTTGCGTAGCTGGGTGATGTATAAAAATAAATTGTCATGCTTTCTGCCTAATATAATTTCCCAAATGAATTTGCATAATTGCCATTTTTAGTTGCTTATCTGTCCTTATCCTTACTCCTTATTTATTATTGTATTCATTGTTTCATGTCTTTAATTCATTATTTTGTGTTAAAAATAAAAGATATTTGATAACAGTGTAATGTTTTATCAGCGCTTTTCTTGTGTAAATCCTGATGCGGCCCAGCCTCACCCAGACTCTGCCCCCAGCGGCCCCCAGGTAAAATGAGTCTGAGACCCCTGTTTTAGACCATTTAAAAAAGAAAATAAATATTCTTTTACCCTCAATCAAAATGTTACTACAGCAAGCTTGTGATTTTATTTGTTTAATTTTCTATAAATTTGCTATCTATTTGTTATATTACATTAGGCCATTAAAGAGTGCAATAATCCTTATACTAATTTGATGTGCAATTAATGCTAATTAAACTGAAAAGACACACTTAATGTCTTAGCCTCATTACAATTCATGGTTAGTGCGTTGCTCATTATATTACTGAACAACACCCATCAGATTCCCAAGAGTGATAGTTATAAAGGTCGACACGTGCCTCAGAGGATTGTGGGCCAGTTTGTGGCGGTCATGTCTGCAGCGCAGAGCAGAAAAGTCCGTTCTTTCTCTCATTAGCACTTTGTCAGGTCTGTTTATAACATGCTCACTGTCTGTATGTGACATTTGTGAAAATAAAGGTCGAACTTACAATAATACTATACTGTATAATAAATTGCTTTAGGGCTGCACACAGAGATGTTCTACCTTGAGAATGGCAGAATGGCCTTTCTGTGTTCTAAGGCTGTGTTCACACTGCAGGATATGAGGACCAAATAGTAGTTTTTAGTTTAAATAGGATTTTTTTATGTGGTAGTTCACATTCCAAAAAAACCTGATTGCCGTTTGTGTCGGAGTGCAGCTCGATGTGTCCCGCATGCGCACTATAAGAACATGTCACTGTGTTTACAGAAGTAAAATAGCAGGTTACCCGACCGCGTCCGCTCCTCGATCACGTTGTCTGCCATGATCATCACTATTAGTCGAGTCACTTACTGTTCAATAGATTTTGACAATGCCAGAAATCACAGCAGCAATCGCCTCACCAGTGTTCACAAGAATTAAGCAAATGGAGAACTGTCCCAGAGCGACCCCAAAAAACCCAGTGGGAAAAAGTAGAAACCTCGAGGAAAACCACAGTGAAGGAGAGATCCTACTCCCACAGACGGACTGGCTGTAGATGGTCCCGGACTGAACTAGGACTAAACTAGGACTGAACCAGGACTGAACAAGGACTAAACTAGGACTGAACCAGGACTGAACTAGGACTAAACTAGGACTGAACCAGGACTGAACCAGGACTGAACCAGGACAGACAGGCTGCAGATGGTCCAGGACTGACGTTCTTCCATTTGCAGATAGAAACTGTAGAGCCAGAAACACTGAAGACAGAGGGTCAGAGCATATTCTTTGTCTGTCTTTTTTGTGTATTTTTTTCTGTGTGTCAAGACAGATTTCCTTCAGGTAAAATAAAGTAACCTTGATCTTGAATCATTACATTCATATATTCATTTTTACATGCCATTCTGAGGTTGTGGTGCTACAGACTTTTAACACCAAATGCTGCAAAACACCTTCCAGAAGAAATACATCAAAGGAACGGCCTTTTGTGACATGTGTGTTTTGTGTGCATGCACAGCATTGCTGTGGTCATTTCAAAGATTGATTGAGTAAATCACTTCCTGTCCACTGACCTTTCACCTGCCACACACATGCCTACAACACAAATGAATGGTTATTTTGAGCCTGTGTTAGTGCACTGACGCAGATCTGTATCATTGTGACAGAAATATGAGGTGTTTAAATATTCATTCATTGTGTTATTTTGTTCCTAATTGACTCCATTATCTCATTATGTAACATTGAACCGTATTGGCCCTACACAATTCATCCAATACCACTTCTGATTGGCTCCTGGGACCTGCCCACCTGATTAATTCTCACGATATTTGTTTCACAAACTTGTGCTGTCTTGTAGTGTGGGCAGAAGTCAAAAGGCTTTTTTTAACGGATTTACGGACGAGGAAGAAGTCTGTCCTTTTCTCTGACAGTTTGATTTCTCATCCCGTGTAGAGACACTTTGACCAATCAGATTCAAATATTCATCATGATGTTACACATTTTCTGTACTGCTTTTGGTAAGAGCCTGTCCAGATTCAATTCAGAGTGATGCACATATCAATCTGGCGTGAGCTAGGTTATGGGCCTGCTGCTGTCCTGCTGTGGGCCAATGAAGTGTCGGGTGTCAGGTTTGAACACAGGAGGGGTGAGGCGTGTGCATGTGCTGCCGCTGCATGCAGCGGTGAAAGAGTGAGAGAGAGCGAGGAGAGAGACACTTGCGGTGGGCACTTTGACATGGTGGTATGAAATAAATCGGTGTAATCCCTCATTCGTAACATGATACATTCTTTCAAAACATGGGATTTTGTGGTCCTCCATTGAGAAGTACAGTATGTTCCCATTCTTCATCTGTCAGAACTAAATTACCTTCTCTTTCCCACTTACTTTAAATATAGTACCATAGAAGAATGTTTTTTATTATTTATGCATTTTTATAGCTTAGATATTATTCCACTTGAAAGTTCTGAAACACTGCACTATATCAAGTATAAATGTGGCAATGTAAATCAACACAAATTCTTCTACCGAAATACATTTTGTTCTTTATATTGTAACATAATGCTAATATTAGTATTAAGGCAATCTAATTCAATGAAGAAGCCTTCTAGTCATACGTTTTAGACCTACTCTCTATTACACATCCTCTCGTTCAGATTTACTTAGCTTTGAATGTTGAATAAATTTGCCTTGGATCCGTTCATTTAAAAAAAATTGCTTTTTGGCGTTTCTTTTAATATCAGATGTTAATGCACAAAGCTTGATAAATGCTTGGAGTGTCGTTCCACTTTAAATGATGCAGGATTTGCTCAAAGGTAATATCAAACCTTGGGAAAGCGGAGTCCCAATTGGGCCCCAAAACAAGCTGCAATATTAATAATAACTAGTTAGTATTATATTTTTCCCTTAAAACAATACTGGTATCATATAACCTCTTTGTTTTACATTTTGACGACTGTTTTGATTGACAGAAATTGGAACGCAGGATTATTCTTTCATGTTTTAAAACATCTTCAAAGCTCTTTTCTTTCACACGTCAAGGGGATGTTTTTGATCGGAACCAAAGAATCTTATTAACCTTTGGAAATCTTGTGTGTGTACGCTTCCCACCACATGGTAATCTGCTTTTAAAGGCCTTGGAGTGTTTATCAATGTGTCTGGCCGGTTTGAAGTATTTGCATGCTGATGAGGACTGAGTGCTGGTGCTCTCAGGTTTCTAAACAAACAATAAATACATTACTATAATCTATGTTGGCCACTTAGATGTTTCATAAGTCTTTCTCTGAACAGATAGGAAAAATGGCACGCAGACTCTGCCCTAATATAAATGCTAATGCAGTCAAGATAAGTAATTATCACATGCAGGTTTTGTGAGTTCAGGAACACACAGAATCCATCTTGTCCACACGGCCGCACCAGTGTCAGTTCAGCTCGAAGAAGAACATACTTTCAGCGACTCGTGAAAAAAACAACAACTCTTAAATAAAAGTATTTACTTATCCACTGAATGTATGTACCCATTTCTTATAAAAGTAAGTCAGTATTTCACACAATTACTGTGTACCATCCAAAGGGGACGAGGCAGTATATTGAGGGTAAAAAAAAACATTTTAATTTCATTTTACCTATAATATTGCAACAAATTATAACAAAAAAGAATAAAAAGATATTCAGTGAGGAAAATAAGTTTTTAAACACCCTGTGATTTTGCGAGCTCTCCCACTTAGAAATAATGGAGGGGTCTGACATTTTATCTGGCAAAGACCTGCCCCCCGCACCATCGTTCTTCAAGATGAATAGTTTCATTGGTTGATTATGTGCAAGGCCGACTATGACTTTGTGGTTAAAACACTTGTCCACTGACTCAAAGCTCGTTCTGTCTTTGTTTTAAGGCCAGACACTTCCCTCACCTTCCCAAGTATCAACGTGGAATGACTTGTTGGATACGCGTGTGGTCAGCAAGTTTGTGCTGGATCATTTGGACTGCACTTTGGTCAAACCTTGGACATCACTCTCACAGCAGTATGTTTCCGTGGTGACAATCTCCATGGGTTTCAGTGATGACAGCGTCCCAGTGTCACCTTGGCAGCAGTTGCCGGGTGATGGAGCATGTTGCTGAAGGAAAGAAACGTGTGACAGTGACGCAGCAGGTAGCACAGTATGGGACCCCACTGTCGGTATGCGCTGTCTGAAAGAAAGAAAAAAAGGACAGGACAGCCTTTTTACCATGTGTACAAGTACAAATATTAGCTCAAGATAGTTTAAAACAGGTCGGTGTAATCCCTCATTCGTCCAGGAGTGTTCCATTGTATCATAAAATCATACAAAACTTGTGCTGAATGTCTTCCCTGCTCTTCTTCCCCACTTTCCCATCCACTAAAGCCCACATACAATGCAGAATTGACTTTGTGGAGCTTTTAACCATGTTTTAACATTATTCCTTCAATAAAAACCTGGAGTTGGGTTTAGTTTCATTCACACTTGTTTCGTTAATACTGTTTACAAGCTTGTATTTTCTGATCTCCGAAAAAAAAACGAAAAAAAAATCAGTTTCAAATTTCCCAGATTTGTGAAATCCTTGGTAGAAATCGTGGGGTGTCCTATGCTGTTTTTAAAACCATGATTTATCTCCAAACATCAAGATTTTTGGTTGTCAAATCACGGTCATTACAACTGCATGCTCTCATTAGCATGTTTGGGGGGAAACTAACTTTAGATTTATGTCTCAGAGAATTCCGTGTGCTACCAGTAGATGGAGTGCTAACACCAATCCTGAAGAGCACCTTATTGGAAGAAAATAATGTGTATTCGTTATTTTATGTCCTATGTTCTATCATGAGCTGCTGGAGTAAAAACTTAAGAGAATGTTAAATGGTGTTACAAAGGTCTAGTGTTGGCACGAAACTATATTTGTTGACAGACGAGGCATAAAAGTGTAAACAACGGGAAAATGGTGTGTTTTAAATAAAGAAAACATTAATATTTTACTGAAATAAATAAGCCACAAATATAGATATCGCAAACTAATACAAACGTGAACTAATGTAAATGAAAATCAACGAAGGGTGCTGCAGTGAGGACCCCCTGGCCACTGTGCACGTGTCGACTTCGGCCTTATATTCTTTGGCTGATTAATAGCTGGGCAAGTGTGGCAGACAAGGTACGGTTCTGGAACGGTCTGGGATGGTGGAGGCAAGGCAAAAAACAGAAGGACTGTCTGTAACAAAGGCCAATATCAAATAAAATATGCATTAAAAGGTGTATTTTAACACAGGAGAACCCGAGTATCATTACACTAAACACACTTTTACACTTTTGCCAAACTAGACCCGGGTCTAACCAAGACCACCTCTTTTATCCGGCCTTGTTTTGTCGGGGCAGACAGGAAACAGAACATTGTTGGGAGAGAAAGAGGCACAAACGAGCAGTGAGATGGATGGGTATAATTATGCCCAAGGAAGAGACACATCTATTTTAACTTAAGTGTTCAATCAGGCTGATATGTAAACAAAGAGACAAATGGGAGACAGGTTTAAGTGATAGTTTAAGCAATAATAGAAATCCAGCTGGACTGACTAGTGCGTAAAGGGTCAATGAGTTGGTGTGGGTTGAACAAAGAGTCTTGCATTACGCTCTGCTGTGTCTTTGCTATAAAGAACAGATCCACGTTTAAGTGCAGAAAGTCAGACTATATATATCTACATTTTGTCATGGCATAACAGCAAAAATAGCGTATTCCTAATGCATGGATATCAAGTTAATTTGTTAGAAAGGCGGCGCAAACAGGCACGTACTAATTGAATTGGACAAGCACATTGGATTAAATTTGCGATGTCAGACACAGTAGTACTCTTTTATGAGCGCGCCAAATGTACAACGACAGCGCTTCATACGGGCTCCTGAGGAAGACAGGTGAGGAATGCTACAGCGTTAGCTCGCTGCTAACGTAGAAACAAACATGTTCTGTGTGAAAAGTGACTAAGATTATGAGAGAACTCGTTGAAAAAGCAAGAAAGGCTGCCCACAGTGCAGTCACAGGGACCAAAGTTTTAGAAGTAACGCACTCGGGCTGCGCGGTGGTCGAGTGGTTGGGGCGGCAGCACACATGCCAAGCTCCATGTGCAGCAGGCAGCAGTGTCGTGAGTTTGAATCCCAACAATTTACCGCATGTCCTCCCTTCTCTCTCTTTCCCATTTCACGCTCACCTGTCCAATAAGGCCTACGGGTCAAAAATCCATCCTTTCTTTGTGCCGCAAGGAGAAAATATTTGACTCCACACCAGTTTATCCCTCAGTATGAAAAGTGATATTTAAGCTTTTTGTAGAATATATATATATATATATATATATATATATATATATATATATATATATATTTTTTTATGTTTTTGGTCATTTTCGTAACAAGGGCGCATCACACTGCAGGACTGAAAAAAGCCTCCCTGAACCTCAAATACCCGATACATACATACACTCAAAACCAACAAGAGACAGGTTTAAGTTTTGTTAAGTGTGTTGAGGTAAAGACTTTTTGCCAACATTACATTACAGCATGCTTGTTTTAATAATTGCATGTAGCCTATGTTTTATTTGGTAAATTTGTATTATAATTCATATACTAAGATGGGCAAATATTTACATCGATATGCACTTTTTTTCTTGTGGAAATGCTTAAATGACAATAATCCAGTGACAATGTCAGAAAAACATAAAATATAATAATAAAATAAAGCTTAGTAACGTTAAAAATGCTCTGGATTATGTTAACAGTGAGTTTAGTTCATGTTTATGAAGTGATAAGATATTTCGCCTTATAAAGGTTTATAAACAAAGTAAAACATCTATTTTAAACTGATTTTATACCAATTATATTTGTACAAAAGGATTCCTTAATTTTTTTTTATAAACATTTTAAAATATGGACCATATTTTCTGATTTAGAATATAAAACATATTAAAAACCATGTTCAAACTTGTGTCCTTTTAATATCTAATCATGGCCTTTATGGGGCTCCCAAGGTCAAATCCATAACTCAACTGTATGAGATATGTATGTATTACATGTGTGTTATGTAAATACTATGTAAAATCTTCAATTTGGTGACATTGTCATCACCGTGACAACCGATTGTTTGTTTTTGGCAATACACACACTCATAACAAAGAAATCCAAAGCAGGAGGGCCATGTTTATGATCAGCATCCTCTCAACAACAGTTTGAGAGGATGCTGATTATTTAGACTTTAATAAAATGTAATAAAGTCTGATGACTAAAATCGCAAAGAACGCAACAATCCGCACTCTCCTCGAACAAAACAACAGAAAATGATTAAGTAACCCTTACTTTGACTTCATATTGGTGGATGCTTTTCTCGCTGCACAGTTAGGTTTCATCTGTGATTTGCATTTTTCTGAAGGGCGCAAAAACTTCTGCTGGTGTTTTGAACATGTTTTTTACCTTCAAAAGTCCGCAGAAAGTTGCCGGAAACCGCGAAGCCCTGGCCTTAGTTTGTCTTCTCTTGACCAAGTACGAGTCCGTCCATGGTAAGAGTTTGAGATCCCAAAGTGAACTGAACACCTTGTGCTGTCAGATCCTCTTTGTGGCTGCTTACGCAGGGTGCAGCAGCGTCACAGGGTTTGATAGCACGGATGATCTCTCCGATAGTCCCTCTCAGTTAGCGGAGCTCAGCGGATACAAGCTGCAGCATAACCGTGCAGTTGAAAGTGCAGACGGACACAGTTTGGCAGTCCGCCTCAGCCACTAATCTGTGGAGCGGCGCTAGACGCGAGCGAAAGTCCAGCGTAGTCCTGAACTCCCTCCTCTGCTTTTGCTATTTTTATTTGAACATACATCAACAAAACTAAAGACAACAAACCACTAAAACCACAACACCAAACCCAAAAACCACCAAACCAACACCACCCACCACACCACACCAACACACCAAAACGCCAAACCCCCACGCCACCACCCTGGAACCAGCTGCGCACGAGCCGAGTCACTACAACACCGCCACCACACAACTACCACCAACACGCAACACAGCCAACAACACCCACAAACTCCAACACCACCAACACGCCAATCACCACACCACTCACAACAACACACACACCCCAACACCAACGACACCACTTCACCAACACAACACCACACCACCAACGCCCACTACCACACCGCAACATCACACATCCGACCCAAACACCACCACACATTCCGCCAACACCCACCAAACATCACTCAACAACACACCAACACCACCAACACCGCACAACACCAACACCACAACACCACGCAAAACAACACACCCAACACCACCAACAACCAAGCAACCACCCACCAACATCACCACAACACCACCAACACCACCAACCCACCACCAACAACAACAACCGAACAAAAGGCCGCCACCACCACCAACAAAAACACCAACACCACCAACAACAACACCAACGGACGACCAACACAACACCGAGAACCGCCAACAGCCAACAACACACGAACAAACAACCACCAACACGCACCAACACACTCTGGCAACAACACAGGACCGACACCGCCAAACACCACCACCACACGGCAAGCAACACAACACGCCCACACCACTCACCAACAGCCGGCAACTAACACCAACACCACCAACAACACCAACAACACCAACAACAACACCAACACCACCAACACCACCAACAACAACACCAACAACAACACCAACACCACCAACAACAACAACAGAAGGGGAACACAATAAAAATAAAGGCAAGTGAAGGAGTAAAAGTAGAAAATAAGGGAGAGGCATCAGGATAAAAAAGAGGAATTAGAGCATATTAAATTCAGAATAATTGTCCTATTTTGTCCCCAAATTTTTTTTTTTTTTATTTGTCTATTTTTAAGTTGAGTCCTGAGGTTAATTTTTCCACTGTGCGTTTGTTATGATAAGATAAGATCACCTTTATTTGCACCACAATGGGGAAATTCCAGTGTGGCAACAAAGGGTACAGAAACAGATTAGGCACAGTATAAGAATAAAAACAGATAAACTTAGAGAAAAGGAAAACTCTGATCATCTTAATTATAATCTTAATAATAAGTCCAGTAGTAGTCCAGTCATCAATCATCGGAGCGGTTTGAGTCATTTTGTGAGAGCCTTCTTCCCAGCTGCCAGGAGTATGTTCCAAAGATATCCATCCATTGTGTCCATAGTGAGGGCTTTGAGGCCCATTATTCGATTTACATTGCCTTGTTCATTTCTGTCCAGTATTTTTGCACAATATGACTGTTTCAAAACACGTGATAATGGTTTTCCTCCTGGCAACCACAGTTTTGCCAACATTCAGCCCCTCCCTGTGAATAATGAGCGCTTTGACAAGGTGATATGAATGGCTGGCCTTTTACACAATCTTATTATTGATACTGTATGTGGAAAACGAAACAAGTCCGTTGAAAAGAATACAACCTGGGCCATTAATTACACAACAAGCATTTGAGCTTAGAGCTTCATGCAGATTTCAAATGAATAACACTTCTACTGCATACAAACAAGTCTAGCTAAATATTTATTCCCACATTCCCTTGACTCTGTAGTGAACTGTACAATACTGCAGTACAGTGTGATAGACGCTCCTCCGCTTTTGTGCTGAGATCAGACTCCCCAATACACACACGCACTCACCTCCCTGAGCACTCCGGATCGAGGGGGAACCTTCAGTAGTGCAGGCGAGGCCTTTGATTACCAGGTGGAGATCTCCCTGGGGTGGATATGAACCCGCGTGAAGGAGAATCCGCTCCAGTCTGTGGGCTGTACCGCTTCAGGCCTGGCTCCAATCTTCGTCGCGTACACGCCATGATGGAAGCGCGCTGCCTGACTTCACCTGCTCCCCTGTGGATAGACTCTTAAGAAATGCTAATGACTTACCTTGCAAAATAATGTTGACTAAGTATATCCCTGTTTTGCCTATTGAGAAATAGTGTATTCAAATAGGAGAATGGATTTCTTAGGGGCAAGTGTTGTTAATATTTTATGAGGTAGTTTTGATAGTCGGAAGAGGAGAGAACTTGTGTTGCTTGGTTTGGATTATCAATACAAATCTATTCAATTAATTCAATTGTGGTGGTAGCTGAAAGGTTGATTAAAGTAAAACATTATTTGGGCCGTGACCTATGAAGTTTATTTTCAAAACTAGCCAAACCACTTGCATGTTTTACAACCTAGGCTTTAAACTAAATACTTCAATGTACAAAGTAAAATCAACTTCTTGTTTTTGTAATTTAATCCATAAAGAGAAAAAAAGGGCTTTATCGTAATTTTTAGGCCATGTATCTGGGCTATAGAACTCCTGAAATGAAAACAATGGATGAATATCTCTGGACTGTTCTTCTGGCAGCTGGGAAGAAGGCAAAAACTGGATGGCATGAAAAGAACCAGCAATCAAGGACTGGACCCAAAGAAGTAGAGCTGTACACAATGAAAAATATAATAATAATAATAATAATAATAATAATAATAATAATAATAATAATAATACTGATACTAATACTACTACTACTACTACTACTACTACTAATAATAATAATAATAATAATAATAATAATAATAATACAATAATAATAATAATAATAATAATAATAATGCTTTAACAGCGAACCTAGAAATAGTCAAATATCGCACAATGATACATATGCTGAACCTTATTTTGTGACTTGCTGCTAATTTGTTTTTTTTACCGTGCTATGTCTTGTTTGTTATAAAAAATCATTGAGGAAAAAAACCCATTGTATTTGTTTGTACTTAATAGTAAGAGAAACATATTTAATACAAAGACTTAATCCATGTCTTGATTAGTATGTATTTGTACAGTCAATATCATAATCTGGAAAAGTTACCGCAAAATTCTGCTCTTTTTTTAAATCACATGGAAATGCTGACAGCATGTGTTCAAATAGCATAGTCCTGTGAGAAAATAGAACCGGGATGGAAAATGAATCTGAATTGTAAATTTAGCTATTTGATAAGTGCTAAATTTAACACACACAAAAAAAATATATATAATTTTATTCAACCACAAGAACACAATCAACACTGTACAGAAAATCACAAAATATTACATTATGAAGACATCTCTCTCTCTCAAAAAACAAACAATGCTCAATAGTTTTGATGATTTTATTGAACATATCAAGTGACACTACAGGCCTTTTCGTAGGTTATTCCAAGACCAAGATGCAGAGTAGGAGAACGCTGGTTTTCCCAGCTCTGTAAGGCATCGAGGCGCCGGGAAAAGTCTGAGGAATGAAGCCGATAACTACCGGAGCTAACTGTGAGGCGGTCACTGAGGTGCTTCGGGAGTTTCCCCCAGAATAACTTTGTAAATGATCATGTATTAATGTTTTTTTCTCCGAGTTGATAGGGATGTCCAAACAACTAAGTCATAAAGAGTGCGGTGGTGCGTTAGCGTTAGTGTTAAACCGCAGTGATGCATGATACAGAGTCGAGTTTACGTAGATTATAATAGGTCAAGGTGTTTGCAGAGGGAGCCATGCTTGTTATTTGAGATAATGGTGAACCCCCCTGTCCACGGACCCAACCAACGCCGTCGGTGTGTCTGCAGAAGATACAGGGAAATGCACACAGACAGAGAAAATGAATGAATGTTTGATTGAAATAATGGTGTGAAGACAGTACTTTATCATCTCAAATACATAATCTGCAATGTTTGTACACTGTCGTACAAAAAATCCCCCAAAAATATATATGTATATGAAGATGGTACAATATTCCAATGAAAGTACTTTTTTAGGCATATACATTAGATAACATAGTAATAAACATGACAGACCAGTGTATAAGCGTGTATACTCAGGTCTGGGCTGACTTGCATCTGTAAAAGTTTTTCTTTGGCTGGAGGTGGAACTGGTTGGAGAAGTTGCAGCGGATCATCTGCCTTGGGGACCTCTTTGTTGGCATGCCCTTTCCTGATGCTATTCAGCACTGAAGAATAGCCCTCTGAAGATGATTATGTACTTATAGTCCTTTCCACTTCTTATTGTGAACAACCCACTGCCAGGACTTTTTGGTGAAAACCCTCTTGTACCTGCCTCCCAATCAAAATCAACGACCACCTGTAATTAAACTGCTTAAAAATTGAAGAAGTACAAGTTACTGTTATGCTGTTATGCTATACTCCAGTGCGCCATCAGCATTTCCTTGGACAGGACAATGAACATGATAATTGTAGTCCAAACCATCCAGAAGTGTGCGAGCTTCATACATCTCTTAGAAACATACATAAGTATACGGTTATGAAAGGATT